>OY998164.1:131892162-133092162 GCA_963921995.1 Oxystoma pomonae | reverse complement strand
TGGATTTAAGGACATTTTTGGTTTTATAAAATCCTCGCCTCGATATTTCTAGAGACCGCCACAAACAGAGATCTAGCTAATAAGTGATAAAGAACGTATTAAAAGAAATTATATTATTATCTATCGCCAACCTAACTTAGTTTGGTTTAAAATCGATTGCAAAATTTGAAAGACAAACAAAACGACAATATGTCACAAGTATGCCAGTTAATAAAAACGTGGTAAAATAATTTGTACCTTTCCGCACACGTTGCAAATATAAGGTTTCTCTTTGGTGTGTTTTCTCATGTGTATCCTCAGAGATGCGAAAATGTGGAAGGACTTCGCACAATAACTGCACTTGTGAGGCCGTATTTCGCTGTGCAGTTTCATGTGGGCGTTCAGGTTACTTTTCGACCTAAAATAAAATGGTATTTGAAAAAAAACTAATAATAACAACAACACAACTCAATTTTTCTGCAGTGATTCACTCCTTTCAGTCACGCACGTTAGATTCGAAAAGAATTAGCCGCAGTTTTTTTTTGCAAAGAAATTGGCGTAAAAACATGAAAATTAAAAATAGAAGATACAGTATTTAAATTTATTTTTGGTAAAAATTTTAAAAGTAATTAATTAAATTAGCAAAAAATATGGTTAGAAATAAACTTTGTGCCTTCCTTTGTAAAAGAAAAATAATTGCGCATGTGCACTTACGATATCAATATCAAAATACTTTCTGGCTACATTCGATTTAAGCTTTCCAATTCACTAATCTAATCAATGAAAATCTTAACACTGACTGACAGTCTAAACTGGTCCAGTTTTTGTCCGATTTGAAAAAATTTAACCATTTTGAAAAACCAAGATACAAAATTTAAGAATTTCATGAAAAAATGGAGGACATTTTTAGAAAATACGTACGCTCCTGGCGAAAGAAAAGTAGGACACGGAATTGAAATAGTAAATAAATTTAAATAAATTTCTGGGGAACCAATTTCGTTGATAAATTATCTTCACAATCCGTCCCCAAACATTTTCCATGGGCTTTAAATCCGGGCTGTTGGATGGCCAAGGTTTCAATATTGTTCTCTCGAAACCAAGTGTTCACTGCATTCGCCGTGTGCACAGGGCAGGTATCTTGTTGGTAGATGAACTTATTATTTTCATGCAAGGCCGAAACAGATGGACACATAATATTACGAAGAATTTCGATGTATCACTGGTAAATCTACCTTGTATTCTCCAGCAAACACCCATACCTCTCGCACTAAACCATCCCCACATGTTGACGGAAAAATGTTCTGCTCTCTTGATGTTGTATGTGTATTCTGGATCATACCTTGAATTTGGTGGACGATAAACCAAAATTCTCCGACTATCTGACGATGACTGGAAAATTGTTTCGTCCGTAATGACTACTTTCTCCCAAAAATCATTCACTTCTAAAAGAAAGAGACTTTTTTGCTGCAACTTTACACGAAAGATTTGAGTTTTGTATCCTACTACAAGCAGTTCGCCGGGACCCTGGAAATATGCTTGCAGCGGCAGCATGGGAGCACGTGGTAAAAGGATTCTGCCTTAAATGATCAAGGAGTCGTCCGTCTTGCTCCATTAAACTAATTTTGTATTTTTATTAACTCCAAAATGGATCGCCGCTCTTCTTATAGACCATTTATCTTCCGTAAGTCGAGTTATAATTTGAATTTTGGTAAATTCTGAAACTTGGGGTATTTTTTATTTAGTTTGAAGTATACTGCAAGAAAGTCAGATAATTGTCAGATATTTCAAAATGTTGACGAATGGTGGCCAAACCAATATCTGAATGTATAGGGTGACATACTAAAAAAACAAATATATATATTTTACATGTCCTACTTTTTTTTCGCCAGATCTGTACTTATACTACTGGTAAAAAACTTAAGTCATGAATACTACAAAACAAGTGCCAAAATCAGTTAGACCAGAAAAAAACATTTTTGCTTGGCTATGGTTGCGGATGTATTTGTTCGATTTTAATAATGCAGGGTTTTAAAATTTTGCAGTTTTATGTGAATATTGAAATTTTTCAATCACGGACAGTCAAAAAAGTCCCGTTTTGTTTTGAACACATAGGTGAACACTAAAAAAAGATTTTTGAAAATTCAGTCCGTAAGAAGGTTGAATAGGGGTTAAAATATTGTATGAAAGCTCGCTGCTTTTGGCATGAAATTTTGCACAAGAGTTCCTTATATTCTTATATAACGTAGGTAAGTAGGCCCTAAGAAATGGAGAATTAATTAAAATTTGTCATTTTTGACGTTGTTTACTTACGCAAACGTTTTTCCGCAGTCGGAACACAGATGGGACGCTTCCGGTTCATCGCTGTGAACTAATTTGACGTGCGTTTCTAAGCACGACACGTTTTTCGAGCAAACTTTGCAGAATCGGGTTTTCACCTTTCTCAGCTCCTCCCTAAAAATACAAAACTATTTATTATAAACTTACTCCGCCATACATTTTTTACTGTTGCACAAGTTCCCACTCTCACCATATGACGTCATCGTTGATGTCATTGATGTCATCGTCCGACATATTGACGACATTGATCGACAATTTGACGTCATCGTCCGACATTTTGACGACATCGTCCGACATTTTGACGTTGTACGTCGTTCCTTGGATTTAAACTATCCGCGAGAGAAAAAGAGGCACTTTCCTTCCTGGTATGTGAACAACCTGATTCTAATTTTCGAACTTACCCAGTAGTACCGGCCGCTTGCAAGTCGTTAATTTCCACTTTGACGTCCCCGTCAACCTTCAACTGACCGTATTCCGATAACTTGACGTCATCGTCCGACGAATAGTCATCGTTGCCATCTTGATTTTCAACGGCCAAGCTCTCGACTTCGTCGTGTAACTTTTCGTGTTTCTTCATGTAGTTTTCGTTGATGAAGGTTTTCTCGCACCGAGGACATTTAAAACCTTTCGATTCTGGAAGAAGAATGAACATCGATTTATTTCATACAGCATAGCAAGGGAAAGTCCCAACATCATATTTTTCGTCGATGCTGACATTCTGTCAAATTTGAAATTTTAAAATCTAGGATAGGTGAAAGTGTTTTCAACCTTTTCTAACCAACTATTACTAGTAAACAGTTGGTAAAATTTGGTAAGAGAAGGTTGACAACCTTGACTGCCCAGAATATTGTCACACGTACTCTTTTTTGTGCTCTTTCGCCTTGTGCTCCTTCAGATCTTGGATACAGCTGCGGTTGCAAAAGTACCACCGCTTGTCTGGAGCAGGATAAACACGATATACACTAGCTGAACTCACCTGAGTGCCTTAGAAGATGTTCGACCAACCTGGTCACTCCGCACGCGAGCTCCTTTCCGCAAAACGAGCACGCGTACTCCTTTTTGTGCTCTTTCGCCTTGTGCTCCTTCAGGTCTTGGATACCGGTACGGTTGCAAAAGTAGCACCACTTGTCCTTGTGTTTCTTGTGCGTGCCGGCCATGTGGGTTCCCAGAGTCGACCGGTTGGCGGCGCTGAACTCGCAAATTGGACAGTCGGCCGGAGCGTTCATTTGGTCACTGATTCGTTTGATTTCCGCGTCCACCTAAATTCAAATTGAAAATATTGTGGTCTAGCGGTAGAAAGAAGACTCCTAATACAACGACGATATAAAAATAAACAAATTTTATATAAGCCAACCAAACGAAGAAAAATGAGAGGAAGAACCCGTCTCATTAGACCATTTATATTAGCTTTGATTGATCAGGTATAGAAAGTGAGTTTTGGCTGGGGTCATTCTTGTTAGGAGGAACATACCTCTAACATTTTATTACACCCAAAACCTGGACTAGGGAATAAGTTGCTTCAAATAGGTATAATAAAATAAAATAGGTATAATAAATTAAAATAGGTATAATAAAATAAAATAGGTATAATAAAATAGAAACCCTTTCAAAATAAAATACATTATTCTAACAAAATGTTTAGTTTAAAATGCATGAGAAAGTTTATTTAATATGTTTTGTTTCACCTCTTACAAATACAAAATACAAATATTGAAATCGGAACTAGGATATTTTCTGCCTACAATCTGACAACCAAGGCAAATCTTAGGTCCCACCGAGCCGACGGATTTTTATTAGTTTTTTGTGTTTCTTGCAATTGCTATTTTTATATTTTGGTTTTAAGGCTTATAAAAAAGGCATAACAGTAACAGTCGTTTTATGTAACATAGATCAGGAGCACATAAGGGTTCCTCATCTACAAAAAAAAATGGATCTTATATAGAAGAAAGTTACCTGTTCCTTAGGAAACTGCGCTACTCTCGATTTTTGCCTCAAACCCGCTTCCAATCGCCTTTTCAGTCTCATTTGTTTCACCAGGCGTGCCCCTGGTCCTAGTTTGGTGGGGTGCATCTCCGAATTGTGTCGGTCTAACAGTTCTTGTCTCTCGAAGGCTACGTCGCACGCTTTGCATCGAAGCGAGTACGCACCTAAGAAGTAAAATTAAATGTTTTTAAAATCCACTACAACCATGCAATTTTTCTAAAAACTACTCCCATTTTCTCCGCCCCTGAAGTGATTCTTTTTTACCTGCGAGAACTGAAATAAACTAGTGCCCAAACTACGTCTACACATCAAATTTTATCAAAATCGGATCTGTTTTAAAATTTAGGTTACTACTTCGTTATTTGGTAAACGACGTCGCTTTTACATCAAAACCAACGTTGTTAAGCGTAAGTCAGTGTATTGAACGACCCGTCGACGTCGCATATTGTGACGTAATTTTATACTGATTTCCCAACGTCGGACTCACGTTGGTCTTTCTTTCTTTGACGTTAAATTAGTTGTCCTTCCCAATGGCCAATCGTTATCGAAATTGATTACGTTCAGTGATGGTCGATAGAATATGCCGTGAAGTTACGTTGTAATCCATAGCGCCGTCTAACAAAAATAATATGGCCGATCCAATATGGCTGGCCTAGGGTACACAAAACGTTTTTCCATAAGACGCAATGCTAACTTAAATAAAAGTTTGGCAAAGCGGAAAAAGACACAGATTAAGCAAAGTGATTTTTTTATAAAGTAATCCTTTCTGAATCGGGAAAAAACAAGCATTTTGCCGAAATTTTAGCAATAAACTCAAAATTCCCAATTAAACGTGGAAATGTCCCTATACCTATCTCTGTCGTACCCGTGTAATTACAGATAACTTCATCTCTCAAATCAGATAGCGCAACTATCTCTCTTCAGGCCGATCTGGCCCGATCTTCAGGCTGAACTGTGCAAATACGAGAGAGATAAAAGTACATGACATTGCCTCTTTAAACTGCGAATTTTGAGTTTGTTTCTAACATTTCGGCAAAATGCTCGTTTCTCCCCGATTCAGAAAGGATTATTCTATAAAATCGTGACTTTGTTTAATCTGTCTCATTTTCCACTTTCCCAAAATTTTTATTAGCATTGCGTCTTATGGAAAATCACTTTGTTTACTCTACAGAGCCACCATTTTTAAAATGCCATCACCTGATTGATGATTGACTGACAATTTGTTAGACAGCGCTATTGAACTACTCCACGTTTCACTGTTTGACCTAATTTCTGTTGGGTTTCCTAACCTACTTTAACATTAATGTCCCAACCTTACTTTTTAACGTTCTTTTTTGTTGAAATTTTATTGTTGTTGTGGTATTAACATGTTGTTCTTCAAAATAATAAACTTAAGTACAATTTACGTTCATCATGGGCAATGGTGAGTAACTTTGAGTGGACAACATTGGCAATTGGCGAAAGCTCATCCCTAATAAGGTACATTTACTGACGTCGTACTGACGTCGTACTGACGTGAATCTGTATTCGCCATTTAGGTATAAATAAGAGAGGACAGGAAGTCGAAACTACGTTGTTGGATGACGTCGGGTAATTTATTCGCTTCGTCTAAATGCTGCTTGGGATATTATCTCTGGGAAACACACACACAAACAGACATAGAAAAGAATGTGTTCCACTTAAAAGGATGCACGTGGATTTTCTCAAAAACTGATCAAAACAAGTATTACTTAACCCACTTGCCCTATTTAAATTTTTGGGGTGAAGCTCACCCCTTGAAGTGGTAACATTCTACAAAAATTCCAATATAGCCAAACAGTGCTGGTGTGTGCAAAAAAAATCAATATGTTTTCAGATTTTTAAAAATGTTGATCAGTTTTTGAGAAAGTCCAGCTGCATGTTCAATTCTGACCTTAGCTGAAAGGTTTTAGTAATTATGCACGAATTTGAGTATCTTTCGTAATAATATTTTGAATCTTACCCGCGTGACGTGAAAGGTGGGAAATGAAGCCAGTATTATTTTTTGAGATTCTCTGACAGAAGGGGCACTCCAGATCTTTCTTATGAGTATTGCTATGCTCGAGAAGGTTGTCCGTTAGTTCATTGCACACCCAACACCAATTTGCTCTATGCTCCCTAAAATGAAATGTTTAAGAAGAACTTTTTTGATATTTTAATTAAATTTTTCAATTTAAAAACCAAGCAAACAACAAAAGGTTTTTTAATGTTTTATTGTAGCCGAGGGGCCAACAGCTGGCTAAAAATTTTTAACTGAAATATTGTCAAGTATTGTTAAGTATTGACCAGTATTGTTAAGTATTGCCCAGTATTGTTAAGTATTGTCTAATATTCTCCAGTATTGTCAGGTATTGTTAAAGTATTGTCAACGACCCCTCACAATATACCAAAAGTTTACCAAAATTTGTATGTGTAATAAAACCCATCAGTTAATCAAAAATTAACAAAAAATAACAATAACTTTTACAATAGCCTCCATCCTAAAAAGTTTGCGTTTAGCTCCTTAACTATTAAAAATAAGGCAAGGCAAACATTTTAATTTTACATTAGCAACAGTATCCAGCTACTCTTTATTTTTTGGGCCAAACTATTTTTGAGATATTGGCAAATATCTCTGAAGAGCCATCCTTATTTTTTGGCATTTAAGTACCGAACTATTAAGAAATTGGTGCTGAGCTGAGCGAAACATTTTACAGAAATAAATAACCAATATCACGAAGTAAAATCCAGACAGTGTTTGAGAGAGATTTTGCCTTGATTATTTTTATTTTCTGCCTTTTCACTCCCGAACTATTAATAATTTTTATCATGGTTGCAGGAGCAAATATTTTAGAGAATCAGTTTGCCAACATTATATAACTGTTTTTGAGATATTTGCAAATACCTCCTAAAACACCACTTGAAAGTTTTACTTCTTGGACTATTATCTAAAACTTTAAAAGAAATTACAACATCAAATCATTTTAAAAGTCTAGCCAAGTCGTTTTATTTTGCGAATTCTTTTTGTAATGTAAATAAATAGTTCTCAAAAACTTTTTGATATAATATTAAGTATAACCAGAGTAAAAAAATGACGAAACATTTAATTAAATATATTATTTTTACTATGATAATTTACGCGTTCCATACTATTGTTATTTAAAATAAAGATTTATTGTATTGTGTTGTATTATAACTCATGTACTAACTTAATTAATAATTTTAGAATATATTTTGGAACGCCTATTTTTGACGTTTTTCTCTCTCCGTGCAAACCGTTTTTGACATTTTCCGTAATCAAACTTTGGTAAACTTAACTTTTAACATATTTTTAAGTATACTGTATCCTGCAATAAACCATTAAAAAATGTCTTATTGGGGTTAGGCCCATTTTTTCATAAATGCAGTTGTCTATTTTGGTCAATGTTATATTTATAAAAAAAGAGAATTTTACCAACAGAGACACTATTGGATTTTTGACCTTCTCCGCTAGTTCTACCACTGACTGGATTCAGAAATAGTCCATTCACCAGTCGGGCTTTTTACTATGACGAATCGATATCAAAAAGACGAACTTTACAAAATACACCGGAGTACCACAAGAATACATACCGGGTGCGACTTGGAGACTAGACGCAAATACGTGTTTCAACCTGATTAGGGATCTTCAGTGCGCCATAGGTTTTTATCGATTCATCATAGTAATAAATTTTTATTAAAAATAACTTTTAAAAAACAAGCTATTATTAAATGCACTTAAAAGTAGAAAATAATTTTTTATCTTTCTTATACCATAATAAAATCGACGGGGGCAAATTCAAAATTTTAACTTTAGGTATCGTCAGCGGCTGGGTATCGTATATCAGTCACATCGACGATTCACCTAAGAAACAGTTGTATTACTCTATAACCTAAGGACATTTTCAAAGGCTCGGCCAGTCCGGCAATCTCACCCGTTCTCAGCTTCTTTAGATGGAAGCATTATGTTTATCATTCGAATAGAAGAAGAATTTAGTTCTTCTTTTGTAATTAAATTTTAAAATTTGCGCCCATCGCTTTTATTATGGCATAAGAAAGATAAAAAATTATTTTCTACGTTTAAGTACATTTAATAAAAGCTTGTCCTTTAAAAGTTTTTTTTTTAATAAAAATTTATCTTTTAATTTTTAGATTTGTACCCTAAATCGTCCATTTCGAATCTGCCATATCGAAATTTTCAAATCTGATCAAAAATTCATAACCCCTCCCCGAAAAACCCCTGTGTGCCAATTTTGATTTCAATCGAACAAACTAAATCTTTGCCCCCGTCCACTTCCCTCGTTAGAGGTAAGTGTGTACCTAATAATACCATATTATGTATTGTCGCCGGAACTATAAACGCATACCAAATTTTAAAACACAACCTTAATTTTTAGATTTGTAACCTTAATCGTCCATTTTGAATCCGCCAAATTTGAAATTTTCAAATCTGATCAAAAATTCATAATCCCCCTCCTTAAAAACCCCTGTATGCCAATTTTGATTGAAATCAATTTCAAGTTCGTTTATTCTTATTAACAATAAGCCGCCTCCCTAAGTCACAAGTGACTTGTCGGGATGTTGCAGGTATTATATGTCACTTACACTTAAAAAGGAAAATATAAAACCAATAAATACAAGGGTAGTTATTATATTGTTAGTCTTATCAAAATATTCAATATCTAATTAACAATTTCATCTATATTATCACAATAATTATCTGAGCCATTTCTAATTTTCTATGCGAATAAAGAGATAAAATAGGCGAAATTTAAATGGTGAAGCTTAATTTTATCCACGCCCCAAATCGAACAAACTAAATCTTTTTCCCCCTCCACTTCTCTCGTTAGAGGGAGGTGGGTACCTGAGAATTCCATATTATTGTATTTTCACCGGAACTATAAACGCATACCAAATTTGAACACAATCGGATGTGGATAAGTCAGTTAAAATTGGTTAGCAAAACATGACCGAAAATCGTCCATCTTGAATCCGCCATATTCAATTTTCAAAATCTGATCAAAAATTCGTATTCCTTATCCCCAAAAGCCGCCGTATACCAATTTTGGTTGAAATCGGTCAAACTTAGGTGTTTTCCCCCCTCCACTCCCCTCGTAGGGAGGAGGGGTGCCTAATAATGACATATTATTGTATGTGATGTGTATAAGTTGGTAAGCAAAAGATGACCAAAAATCTTCCATCTTGAATACGCCATATTGAATTTTTAAAGTCTGAGAAATTCGTTATCTCCATCCCCAGTGCCCCAACACACCAAATTTCAACGAAATCGGGCGTACTTCAACTGCAACCCCCTCCACCCTCTTCGAATAGATCGACTATGTCTGAAACCAGTCAGTCAGTGGTAGAACTAGTTGTTGGTAAAATTATTATATTTAACTCCACCATGGACATTGGGAATTTATTTCTCATTCTGTTAATGTTATATCTGATTTTTTTACATTATAGAAAATTGAAATAGATGGATTTAGCACTTTCCTAATGATTTCTTCACATTATCGGTCAGCGTCCCCTTATAAAGAAACGGCGTACTTACTTATGTACCATGGACATGTGAAAACACAAAGATCTCGGACTGACGGATGTAAAATTGCAAAAACGACACGCTTTCGACTCTTCCATTCGATTTTTAACGATCTCTATTGTACTGTCCACATTTTCCTTTGCAAACTGTTTCAGTTTGATTCCGGATCTTACCTGCAAAACGAAATTTCATTCATTCGTCATCGACGTCGCAACAAAAATTTGTATTCCAAAAAAAACTAACACAGTTTTAGTCACATTGTAAACAACTTCTTTTGCAGGGGGATGAAAAACGCGTTTTAGTTCCTCATTATGGGACTTTAATAAGTGTTCTTATGTCCATTTGCTCTGCGATTTCTCTAAGGATTCCTTTGCGCTAAGGATCTCTTAACGGTGCTAAGTAGCTGATTTGGTTTGCTCAGCTTTTCTTTGTAGTCTAAGGAATACCTAAATTTAAGATGCCAGATATCGAGCCTTAAATCATCCTTAGGAGAGAATTCTAACCTCATTTTTTGTCAACTCAAAAACGGTAAAAAAAAAATATAATTTTTAAATGACGATTTGGACGTGCTGAATATAATTGAAAATGGTTTTGCCAGAAGGATCTAGATTTAGATTTAGATTTTTTCAACGTTTCCGGCTAACCAAACCAACAGTTCGAAATATTTTGCCACTCATACAAGAACAGTTGGAGTTAAATGGAGGACGTTTCTGGTAAGACTAAATTAGGACCAGTCAATGAAGAGACAAGCCCACATTCAATTTAATTTCCATGATGCCCCAATGGATGATGGCTTCAAGTTTTTATGGTCACATATTTTTATGCAAGTTTTTTTTGTTGTTTTATTAGTTTAATTAAAATAAATATTACTGTTTATTTTTTAGAAACAATACAACTGTCTCTTCAATGATACTGAGAACCCTACAATTATGTGCACTGGAGGGCATCTTTCTAGCATTGGGGATTTTAAGGACAACTACTAAAATAAAAAACGGATTTCAAAAAAACAAAAATGTTTTATTAACTAAACATATAAAAAAATACTTATTTTTAATAGCGCCTCATTGCACCGTTGGCTGCAATGATGTTTTGAAGTCTTCTGGTCAATTGAATTGGCTAAATTTTAAAATAAGTTTGGATTTTCAGCAATAACTTCCCTATATGCCCTTACAACGAGTTCCATTAGATGTTCTGAATTCCTGGGAATGATATTAAAACTTTCTAATTTCTCTGCGATAAGTCCCCAAACGTCTCTATTGGATTTGCATCAGGGGTTTTTGCAGGTCAAGGCAAAACTTCGATATTATTATCCTGGAACCATCGCTGCGCAATTCTGGCCGTATGAACTGGACAGTTATCTTGTTGGAATACAAAATAATCTGGATATGGGACCCTCACCTCTGGAAGCATTACATTTTCCAGCACATTAACGTAAACTTCTAAATCGCCCATTAATTCTAAATAGAACGCCATGTCCTCTAGCCGATATCCAGCTCCAGACATTTACCGAAAATCTTCCCGCCCGGTTTTCGTTTCAATCAATATATAGTTCTTCGTATCGGGTTCTTGGCGGTCGATAAACCAGAATTTGTTGTTTATTGCTGTTGGACTGTGAAAACCACATGCTGCCAAAATTCTTCGTCCCTCAGAGAATAATTCAACGCAAAAACCTCGAATGTTTAATAATCCTGCCTAATGTCGTTATGGATCCTAGAAAATTTGATTCAATTTTTTCACTTCTGTCGCTTTGGCAAACGAATGTTTTTCCAGAAAATTGATTGCTTCTTGTGGTTTGTTCGGGTTCTTCCAACACCGTTCTAAACTAAAAAGCCTGTTAAGTCCTACCGCCTCAGTACCCTTTAGCCTACCGTGGCTGCCATTTTTATAACCAAATTGACAAGTAAAACATGGATTTTCTGTCCGTTTGGTGTACCAAAACGAAAATGAGTTAACTGGCTTTTTGGTTGAGAACGTTGTTGGTTCGTAGAAATATCCTGTCCTTAACAGTCCGGGGCATGCGCGCTTAAAAAAACGCGTTCTGGTTCGACCACAACTGTTCTGAACTGAAAAGTTTTGTGTTCGGGTTACTACCGAAAATTTGTCCAGGACCGGTTCAATGCTGTTCTGTACAGTCCCGTGAAGCCGGGCGGAATTAAATGGAACTGTTTAGGACTATTTGTTCCTTGAAAATATACGCAAATAAATAGGTTTTTACAAAACATAATAAAAAGCCAGAGCGCAATCTTGTATTATTTTATTATCCGCGTGTATTTTTTGTCGAGGGTTTTGTATGGTGTGGCCTAAAGAAGAGGAATCCCTGCCTAACCCAAAAATTCAGTTTTTTGAGTGTTAAATTTCTGTTCTTTCAAAAACTGCAGAATTTCACTTTGGAAGAATTAAGGCAAGATTCTACCTCGTCATCAGCCATTGGCAGATTTTTAAAATGCAATTTTAAAAGCTATGAATTTTGTAGAAGAATCTGTGGAAAGAATATGATGAGAACCAAATCATGGAAAATTTTCGGTAAAATATTTATTTTATGCTAAAAATAAAAGACACAATCATCATCACGTGCTTCTTCTTCTTCACTCTATTATATTATGTCCAAAAATTGTAAACTGTTAAGAACAGTCCCGTCGATTGCGCAACTATAACGCGCAGTTCTAAAACGTTCTAGGACAGTTTTAAAATTAGGAACCCGAACAAACCATTGGTCTTCCTCTGGGTTAGTAACTTTCGTCCAACCGGTGCCTTCCTTTCGGTGGATAGTTACCTCCTCTTGAAATCGGTTTTTTACGTTTACTCTCGTAAACTTGCTTCTCCCATAATGAACAGCTACTTGTCGAATAGTCCAACGACCGTCTAGTTTTAACAAGATTTGGGCTTTATCAAATTAAGTTAACTCTTTTTCGACTTAGTATCCTTTAGCCTACGATAGCAGCCAATCTTTGGCTAAAGGACACTGAAGAGATAAGAGTTAACTGGCTTTTTAGTTGAGAACGGTGTTGGCTAACCTAACCATGTAATTTGTAATTTATAAGATTTTATAGCTGTAGAATTGAAAATAGAATTTGTAAAATAACTTGATTGAATAAATTGAAATTGAAATAGGAAGACAATGCCGTACTATAAAAATTTAAAAAATTAAACAGGCTGCTAACTTCTGCTTTACTAGTTTTATGTGGAGAGAAGTGTAGTTCAAGAGACAATAAGGTTTATAAAGATGTCAAGGAATTTGAGATATCATGACAACTATACAGTTTCGATAGTTCTTGTCTAGGGTGCCGAAATAGCGTGTATCGAAAAAGAAGCGCAATCGCTAGTAAATGAGAGCGAAAGAGATAATAAACTGAAAACGATACGCTGTTGCCGGTGTCACCCATAATTAACTAAAAGATTCCCAAGTAAGATCCCGTCAAATTTAACGATAAATGTTGCCTTCAAAGGGCGTAAAACAGTGATTATGAGAATTTTCTTATTTCAGTTTAAAATTAGAATCCGCTAAATTAATTAAAATGCCCATTTATCCACAAACTTTTACTACCGATTGACGTTGCACTTTCAATAAAGCCGAGAAAAGTCTGAGCCTGACCTCCCATAACCAGTTACGCTAAAGTCCCGACTCCACGAAACAATTTTTCGTAGCAGTCTCACGTTCTCACGAAATATCTTGTTGAAATAAATTTAAAACGAAATTATACTTTCTCTTAAAAGAATTTAAAAAAATTGAAGAAACGTAGTGCAGTCTTTCAATCTGCAACCCTCTATTCTTTCTACTCAGAACACTTGTTGTAACCGTGTTCACGTCTTGTTTAACTTTAAAACGAATTTAAAGCTGCTATTAAATTTAATAACAGAGGGGTGGTTTTAAAAAAAATTCTGATTCTTGTAGACTCCTTTATTTTACAAAAACTGCCGAGGAAACGGGGCTCCTCTCCCCTCCTAAGAAGTACAGAGTCGCGAAGGGACGCTTGCGCTTCAGGTCTTACATAAAAAATATTTTGGTATATTTTAGTTGCGTCATTTCAGTATCAAATAAATCAAACAACCAGGGTCATTCTCCACTTAATTTATTGAAAACCAACATGTTTCGGCAGTATAAACTGTCATCACCAGGAAAAAAGTCAGAAATCCCTCCCCGCACCAACTCTCATTTTCAGAAGAAAGGCAAAAAAATACATTCCCAAAAAGCGTTGCAAAAAGTTAATGGAAAAAAGGGAAAAAAATCGATGCTTGAAAAGGTGACACAGTGTGCTATCCTTTCCTAAAATTGATCTTTACAGTGAATTTTTTTTTTATTATAACGTAGTGAAAACGTAATGAAAATATTTAAAGAATTCTTAGGAAAACATAACTTCAAGTTGTATAACCATTTGAAGAGGACTTACCTAGTTTGAGCTACAAATAGCATCAGGTGGACATGATATAATTTAACTGAAAAAAAGGAAAAGAACAGTCAGCAACCAAACCGAAGAAATTATAGGTATAATTGAAAACCATCTGGCATCCATTTTAAATCTGGAGAAGAAAAGAAAAAAACTTTACTTTATTAAGTTATTAATTTTAAAAAAAAAATAAAACTAGAGACCCCCCAACAACTTATGCTGGGCGGGTCAAGTATTTAATTTGTCCAGACATAAGATGTCTTCTTGGACCATTTTTATTTTATGTTAAACATTTTTTTAGGATTAATTGGAATGCAACTGACAGGCCAAAAAGGACAGACTAACAAATTGACATAAGATCCTCCTCTCTTTATTCTTATATTGGTTGGTTTAGACTTTTTGACAAGTTGTTGTGATTCCTTAACAAGGTTAAAACCAGCTCAAACCAAGCTTACAAAAAGCTCTTTCCCTTTTTTTCCAGTTAAATTATATCATGTCCACCTAAAGCTATTTGTAGCTCAAACTAGGTAAGTCCTCTTCAAATGGTTATACAACTTGACGTTATGTTTTCCTAAGCATTCTTTAAATATTTTCATTACATTTTCACTACATTATAATTTTAAAAAAATTTCACTTGTTTCTGTAAAAATCAATTGTAGGAAAGTATAAATTTAAAAAATTTGCTTTGTTTAATTTTAATATTATAAATATCTGGTGGTCTCCTGAAGTTAGAAGCACACTGTATGACCTTTTCAAGCATCGATTTTTGTTTCCTTTTTCCATTAACTTTTTGGGAATGTATTTTTTTTTTGCCTTTCTTCTGAAAATGAAAGTTGGTGCGGGGAGGGGTTGCCTCGGGGTTTCTGAATTTCTTCTTCGGGTTTTTTCCAGAAACCCTGATGATGAGAGTTATACTGCCGAAACATGTTGGTTTTCAATAAACTAAGTGGAGAATGACTCTGGTTGTTTGATTTAATTATCATCTCCACCCAAGATGGACTACTTCAACAATTTAAATAAAAATAATCTTAAGATCTCCTTCGCGCCCGCGTCTTCGAGTAAAACAGACTATAGACGGAATTATCGATCTTCGATCGATTGTTGCATCGATGCTGGAAAGATGGCGCTGCAAGTTCTTGCGCTTTTAACGGAAATTGCACTCTGAATGAGAGTGACGCTTATAAAACCTAGAAAGGGCAGCAGTTTTCTCAAACTGTTTGCTTGACAATGTTGCCTAGCTGGCATCTCTCTTCAGTGCATCTGAATTGAATAGTCTTCTTACTTAAAAACATGCATTTTGGTACCATAGACTTGTCAAATTAAAATTGTAAAACCCTGTATAATCGGGTGTAACTTCTGAACCGTTTATCCGATTATGATGAAATTATTTCAGTTCCGTCAGGTCAAAAAAACACTCAGAAAATGGGTTTAGTGTTGTTGGGGTTTTTAAAAATGGTTAATTTTACTTGTGTTACTTACCTTGCGGGGTTTAGTTTGATGGTTCACATTGGGTGAGGATTTCAGGTGGTTTGTTTTCGTTCTCTTTGCCGTCTCTGGTTTAAAATCTTTATCATCATCATCATCATCATCATTGTCATCTTCATCAAAACTCTCTCTTTTTATATCGGGCAAGTCGTCGGCTTCTTCTTGAGACCAGTCGCTTTCCGGCTCACTTTTTGGTTTTTGAACCTTTTTTGACGGCTCTTAAAATATAATATAAGACAATTTTGAATTAACGGACAGATGGGTAAGTCTCACAAAATTCACTAAAATACCTTAAATCACAGTTCCCTTTTTGATTGATTTTAAGAAAAAATATATAGTCTTTTCGAAAGTTATATTTTTGTGCGTCCCTAAATAGTTATTCTGATAAAAATTAAAATCTTCTATATATGTCCTACTGAATGGAAAAAATTGTCACATTTTGAATTTTAATGCTGTTAATTAAAAAAAATATATTTTCTGAAAAAGCGATGTGAAACCTGACTGAAAGAGAACATATTTTCGCTAAAAAAAACGTTACAATGTTTTTTACATCACTTATGGTTTCTATATAAAAATAAAATTAGTTGAAAAAAATGCTAAAATCATGTCGATTGTATTGAACATCTTTGCACCAAGATTTTTCTATAAACCTAAACTTCTAAAAAAAATACAATTATGTGCTAAGTAGGTAGTCTTATTACCTATCACACGACAGTAAAAAAGTTTTGACTTTTCTTATGTTAAGAAAAATAATTTTTTGAATGAATACTGACTAGTACATGATGCTTTGTGCTCTGATATTTTTTTAAAACATTCTATAAGACCCTTCGAACTCACTGGGATTAAGGGGGCAAGAATGAAGCAGGAATAAGGGAAGTACCTTATATAGTCAATATTTGTTGTTATTTTATTGTATATAAAAAGATGTCTTTCAAAGAGCTCCTCTTATTTAATTCCGCCAGAGGTTACCTTTTCAAATCTAGTCAAAACTTTTTTACTATCGTTTGATAGGTGATAAGAGTAACTATTTAGCAAATAATTGTTTTTTTTAAGAGTTTAGTTTTATAGAAAAATCTTGGTGCAAAAAAGTTCAATACAATCGACATGATTTTTACCATTTTCTTCAACTTATTTTATTTTTGTATAGAAACTATAAGTGATGCAAAAAAAGTTGTAACGTTTTTTTATCGAAAATATGTTCTCTCTCAGGTTACCCATCGCTTTTTACGAAAATATTTTTTTAACTAACAGCATTAAAATTCAAAATGTGACAATTTTTTCATTTTTTAAATATTTAAATTACGTTTATAAAAAATTAGGTTAAGCTCTAATTTTTATTTATATTTTGGGAAAAAATGCCATATTTTTGACAGGTTTTGACAGTAGGACGTATATGGAAGATTTTAATTTTTATCAGAATAACTATTTAGGGACGTCATCTACACAAAAATATACCTTTCGAAACGAGTATATTTTTTTTCTTAAAATCAATCAAAAAGTGAACTGTGAAATTACATTGATTCAATCTAAGAAAGCTACAAAAAAAATATGTATTTTTCAAAAAATAGTGTGTAAAAAAATTCACCTCCATTCGATGTTACTTTTCACTAGTTTTAACTTTGGTATTTTCTTATTATGCCTATTAACTAGATATGATAAAGCCTACCGGTTTAAAATTTACAAATGTGAATGTTTTTATTAAAACAGCGAAAAAACATTTTATGCTTCTTCCTAGTTTACTGTTCACCTCCTTACTATATTGTATGGTTTGGGAAAAAAATGTTAGATGACATACCCAACATCAGTCTTTAAAAAAATTATCGGTTTAGTGTATTTTACCCAACCCATTCTTCCAGCTCCAGTAAGGAAAGGTTTGCGCATTTTATGCTAAATAAACAAGTTACCGCCTTTGTGACAAAAATGGTGATTCACCTACACACAAGGACAGTTTCTGTGTTTAAAATATCAGCCGCCATATTCAAATTGGTACGGAGAAACAAAATAAAGTGGTTTTTGAGGCATTTAAGAAAAAATCACCTCTGTTCTCTTTACCTCTGGTGGGGAGGGTAAATTGGTTGAACTGAAATGAATTTTCACCTAAAAATGACGCGAAAAAGTGAGGGTATCCAGCAAATTACTAAATTCCCGGTTTTTTCTCGGATATCTCCGGTATATTTAGATTTCTTCAGCATTACTTTATTTTACAGGGGCGGTCCTGACTCCTAGGTTGTACCCTGTAGGTACCCTATTTTAAATTTTTCACACATTTTGAATGCTGCTTATAAAAAAGAGGTGTTAGGTTGGGTTGGTGTGTATGAAAATACTAAAAAATATATTTTTAAAAGCAGGAGCTGATCAATTTGACTAAATTTTGATACAAAGAGCATTTTTCACACATTTAAAATTACAATGTTGCATACTTTTCAATATGTACATCAGGCTGTCCCAAATTGGGCACTTTTGGGGAGGTTTAAGACTTCCAGGCGAGATAGAACAAAACTGACCCCCAACTTGCGAGACTCGATTTTCAAGAGAAGATCGAAGGTAAAAATTGCATCTTCATATGTCAAGACATTTACAAGCTACGGAGGGGTTTTGAAAAGTCTGCATTTTAGGAGAGGGTCATTATTACTGAAAATTTTTTTTTTTGATGTAAGGAACTTTTTTATAGACTTTTTGACAAAGATTTTAACTGTCTTTTCAGATTTTTTTCACCGTCTTTAGTTTCCAAGATATAAGCCAAAGCTTGTATTTGTCTTATAAAACAATTTGTGATAAAATTTCCTTTTAAACAATATAGCATACTTATGTGATAGTTTGGTTGGGCCGTTTTTGAGATATTTCATATTTTCCATTTCTGCCTAGTGTGCTGTAACTTTATTTTGATAGCTTCATAGTGTGTTAGTCATTTATGTGATTAAATTTCTGCAAATAGGTCATAATATGAGAAAAGTCAAAATTGCTTCCTGTCATGGCCTGCTTTTTAAAACTACAAAGCTTTCATTTGAATGTAACATGATTATTATAGAAGCACATTTCAAGTGATGGGTAATAAATTTTAAAAAAAGTAGATATTTAGTTTATCACCTTTATAAGAAATAAATCATTGAACCATTTTTGTTAGTTGATATGTTCTCTGTTCTGACAAAGAGCGTGATATATGAAACAACATTATGCTTGATTTTTGATATGTGTTGAGTATGATATGAAAACATACTAATTATTATTACAGTAGGTCATGGCAGCAATGCAATAAGTCATTGTCAGAATGGTTTGACTATGCGGCTCTACCAAACTATCATATATGCTATATTGATTGAAAGGAAATTTCATCACAAATAAAAAAATTAAATAAAATATGGGGTGTTCCATAAAAAAATACTAACTTTGGCTTATATCTTGGAAACTAAAGATGGTGGAAAAAATCTGAAAAGATAGTTAAATTCTTTGTCACAAAGTCTACAAAAAAGCTCTTTACATTAAATCAAAAATGCGGTTTTCACCATCGAACTTCTCTTGAAAATGGAGCCTCGCAAGTGGGAGTCAGATTTTTTCTATCTCGCCTGGAAGTACCTTAAACCCCACAAAAGTGCCTTTTTTGGGACACCCTGTACAGGGTGAGCCAGAAATCATGATCGCAATTTGATTCAGGTAAACTAACTTAAACAATATTTTTATATTTTTAATGATTCTTTGGTATGTTGTCAGGCTAATCAATCTTAGCATTTTTTATATAAAACATGTAAGATCATTATTCCAAAGGGTAGCTGACTGCTGACTCATCCTTTACACAAAAAAAAAGTAAAAAAAAATGGGTACTAAATACATTTTCATATACAACTGTGTTTAATTCATTTAAGACCATCCTGAGTAATTATCCTTGTTTGCTATTTTTTTAAATTGCCAGGGCAAAACAGAAAAATCTAAATATTTTTAAATTTTACTTACTTCTGCTAGAACTTTTAATTGGTTGCTTCTTTTCCTGTTTGTGAGTGAGCAAATGTTTTTTTAAAAAGATTTCATTGCTAAACGATTTGCTACAAACATTACAAGTTGTGGAAAAAGACTTCTTTTCATGTTTAACTTTTGTGTCTATTTTACAGTCGTCTTTGCAGTCACTTTCTGATTCCAAAGGCTCACTTTCCTTAAAAATAACAATGAGTTTAGTAAAACTCTATTTCAAAATAAACTACTTTGGTGTGTGAGGAAAAAATAGCAAAGCCTCAGTAGAGTTAAAATGGGTTATCTTGAGCAACCTTTTGATCTAGTAACACATGCTACATTGATCTCAAAAAAACTACAGGATCTAAAATGGCTGGGGCAAGGGAGATTTCCCTCTTGGCAATTTTCAAAATAATATATATATAGGTTGGGTTGGTGTGTATGAAAATACAAAAATATGATTTCAATATAATATATAATAAATATAATATAATATAATATAATATGATATATTTTTTGGGAATTTCTTAGCATTATTTGGAGTTCTGTAGCATTATTATGAATATTTATGGCATTATTTGGAATTTTTCTTTGCAATATTTGCCTTCATAGTAGATTTTAACTAGATGCCATAAATTTTTTTCATTTTTATGTCATTTATTGATGGATTTCTTTTTATCTTATTATACAATATAAAAAATATGAATAGGTACATCAGTATATAAGCATTATCAATATAAATATCTTGTGCCTAGAGGTGTTACTAATTGACTAAACTGTAATCGAAAATTGGTCTGTAAGTTACAAGGAAACAATTTCATATCCCAGTCAAAAATAGAGAATGACAGCTGTCAAAAAAAAATCAAAACTTTTGAGATCTTCAAGGTTTATGTTTCTCATATACTTTTCTTTTCTTTATCAAAATCGAAGCCATTCACTTTTTGTTGTGTGTGGGTAGTTTTTGGAATGACTACTGTTTTATTTTAATTATAAGATTGATTTTTAATTTGCCATTTTTATAACTATATATTATTTAACCTGTGATTGTTTTATAATGTTCCTTTTTTCTATGTTTTAATTATTATTATTTTTGTTTTATTTTATGCTATTCAAATTACAGTTAAGTTAATATTTAAGTAGGTATAGTTTGTCAATAAATAGTAAAACTAGTGGAAAATACTTAAGATACCTAAAATAACAAATAGAGTTAAATATCAAGAATATAAAATGTAGAAACAAATGTATATATATACTTTACTACTCCTACCACTACTACTACACTAGCAAAAACTAAAAAAAGTAAGTGAAAAGCCTGACTACCAGTGGTGTCAGCCAAAAGTCCAAAAATGTTCTCTTTTGTAACATTGAAAAAAAACTTACCTTTAATCCAAGAATGGCTCTTACAAACTCGTCAGACTGTTTGCAGGTTTTTTGGAATCTAAAGGCTTCATTGGTTTTTTCTTCACAATCATTACAGATATATGAAGGAAACTGATCATTTAAAATTATCTAAAAACAGTAGGTAATTATATAGAATTTTATCAATATGTAAACCCACCATTACTGAAGAGAGATGGATAGCCCCATCCGATGCTTATGAATAAACAAGGACCGAGGGTGCCTAAAGTATAGAGGACTGATATTTTCATCCTTTTCAAAAAATTTGACTTTGGTGGGGTTCTCACATCTCTTTTATTTCATAGATACAGAGTCTTTGGAAACTTTCAGCATCTCAAGAGGTAAGATTCATAGTCCCTCCTTGAAGAGAGTCTTGATGATTTCTTGCTGAAGGCGGGCTTCGACTCATCGATTTTAATTCTCTTGGTAAACTCATGCAGCTATAAATACTGTTATGACTCAGACACCTTAAGAATGGGTTGTTCCTTCAAGAAAGGACTATGAATACAGCCCTAGGTGCTTGATAAGGCAACAGTGTCCTGGTAGGTTAGGAGCCCTGCCAGTGTCATACCCACCAAAATTGAAGAAAAACTTGTAGGTACTAAAATAAGCCTTTTTCTAACCTGGAACTGGGCCACAGCCTGAAACCTAGTGATTAGTTCCGTGGTTTCTTGATCGTCATCAAGTAGGCATTTGCTGTTAGGATATGACTTCAAGCATGCTCTGCACACTCCAGTCAACTGGGAAGGCCTAGTCATTAAATTATCCATTGCCCCCTCGTGTAATTTTTTTTTGAGGCAGCGATAGGTTTCTATTCCTACACAAGAAACAAAAACTTCACATTTTGTTGTTTTTACCCAATTTTTTTTGTTCAAAGATATATAAAATTGTTTATATCACCATTTTGAAGTTTACTTTGGAAAGCTAGCTGCTTTTTATCAACGCTATCTTCATTTCAGACCCGTTTTTGCGAGCATAACGTTGTTACTATTAAAAAAACAAAAAAGAAGTTAAAAAACCTTCAAATAAGTTACTTCAACCGAAAAGAATCTAAAAATCAAGAAATCAAAAGATCTTGGGTGGAAAAAAACGAAAATTCAAACTTGAGGAGTATCCCACAAGGGACACACAAAGGGCCAAAGCGAAAAAAGGAAATGATTAAACGATATGTTTCGCCCTGGGCAACCAGCGGGGGCTCATCAGTGGTTTCACTGGTCACCCTCCTCAAATATCATTAAACACCATCACACATTTGATTTCCAAGTTTGAATTACTCACAAATAGAGGCATCGTTCCGCACTGGTACTTATCTAAGTCACCTGATACGGGTTCGTCCTGGCGTGTTAATTTTTTCAATAGGGTTATGCTCCTAAGGCAATTAATTTTTTTTTAGATTCTTTTCGGTAGAAGTAACTGATTTGAAGGTTTTTTAACTTTTTTTTTGTTTTAATTGCAGGAGCATAAACCTATTGGAAATATTAATACGCCAGAACGAACCCGTATCAGGTGACTTAGATAAGTACCAGTGCGGAACGATGCTTATTTGTAAGTAATTCAAAGTGTATGATGGTGTTTACTGATATTTGGGAAGGGTGACCAGTGAAACCACTGATGAGCCCACAATGGTTGCCCAGTGGGTCTATTCTTGAATCGAGAGAAAATTTGCTGCCAGGGAGTCAAATTCTCTCGCTACTATGCATCTCATTGGTTCTAATCTTCGGTATAAATCGGTGTCTCTCACTTTTGCCCGATATTGATCGAAGGTAATTCTCTAAGTCAAGACCAATATATATAATTACTTTCGATCAATAGGGATATTTTGGAACTCTTATTTGACACTTCGTAGTGGTTGTGGTAATTACTGCGTCAGCGCATTAGTTAAACGTCATTCCGTTGTGGTAATTAACCACTACCACTGCTGTAAGCTACGAATGAATTTCGTTGTGGTTGTGGTTATTTTTCTGGTTAAGTTTAGAGAATTTTGGCACAATTAATTTTAAAAATAATAAAATATTACCAGGTTCCAACATATAAAACACTTATTTTGTAAAATAAAACCTAATTTTGTGTTTTTTCTCATCTCTAAATTTTTTACGACTGACAGTTTTTAATGTGTTCCAAAAACTCTTGTAAAAACGATGTGTGGTAGTGGTAGGGGTTGTTAAACATTACCACAGCGGCTGTCAAAGTTGTCAAAATTTTAAGCGTTCCAGGATTTCCCTAATATCCAAACCAAAGATTTGGACTCCCTGGGAGCAAATTTTCTTTGGATTCAAGAATAGACCCCCAGGGCGAAACATCGTTTAATCATTTCCTTTTTTCGCTTTGGTCCTTCGTGCGTTCCTTGTGGGATCTCATCCAAGTTTGAATTTTAGTTTTTTCCACCCAAGATCTTTTGATAGTTACTATTGTTTTCTCTTTCTAAATGTATTCGTCTGAGAGAAATCCAACGTACCACACCATACCAGGAAAATACTCGCCCTTCGACCACGCAAGCCACGCATATCTGGCAGGGACAACTATCTCAAGAAGATGCTTAGACATGCGGGGTCGAAGGGTTTGCATGCGGATATATTTCCTATATGTTAAGCTCGCAAAAACGAACCTAAAGCAACCTTAAGTAGGAAATTTTTGTGAGCTTACGATAAGTTACTAGGAACTTATTGGGCGTTACTTCATAAGGTTTTACCATAATAAGGGAAAACCGTATTTTATTTAGGTTGAACCTTAACCATACTTTAAAAAAAGTGTTATTGGAAGTCGCATTACTTTTCCTTATTCCAAACGTAAAATTTCTAACCTTGTAGGGATTTTCCCTGATAAATTCTCGCAAAAGAATTATATTGTCAGTGTAGCTGAACCTCATGCAACCTTGTAGGTTTCTCCAATGTATTCATTTTTTCACAGAAATTTTATAAATCCACAAGATGTCTGTTTTTGTTTATAAACAAAAAACTAAAAATGTAAAGAATATTAAAAAGTCGTGTCGAAAAACAAACCAACCATCACTATTATCCGTGCCAATTGAGGTTATGTTTAAAGATAAGGGACGTACGGTAACTGTGCCGAATTAAGGGAACACCGTATTTTATTACTTAATAAAAAACGCAGGTCACGCGCATGCTCAGATGTCAAATGTCAATTTTCCTTAATAAGGGAACGCGAAAATGTACGCCCAATAAGTTCCTACTATTTTCCTTTACTCTAATGCTATTGTTCTCTTTTTCTAAATGCATTCGGCTGAGAGAGATTCAGCAGCATACTACACCACCACGGTCCCTAGAATAGATATAGAGACCGTGCAGAAAAACGGCCTGTCAGACCCTCCTGGTACATCTTCCGACACCGTATAGGCGGATTTTCGCTGGCCAAGCAGGCAATTAAGCAAGCAGAATATTGACAGATGCACATTGGGAATTGCTTGCTGCTTGACATTTGGGAGGATAAACGGTTGTGTGTTTGTTCCCAATAGTTCCTATAAGATGAAACTTTTCTGACTTGCTTGCTTGCCTACCAGCGTAAACCTTTACCTTTAATGTGCGCGGGCGCAGTAGCGCTCTGTCACACAATTGCTAATCCAACATTCCGCAAAAACGATTTATTTCTGGGCGTTCGAATTGGCCCAGTTCTATCACATAACACCCACAATATAAGGGAAAGCTAAATGGGAGTCTATAAAATGGTTTTCTAGGCAACCAGATATACACCTCGGGAAAAGTACTGTACTTACCCACGGCATGGCGCTGCTAGAAAACTTGCATTTTCGTGTTTTGAATGCTTAGACATACAGGCCGATCAACTCCTACCGATTTAGTGTCCTTTAATTAACCTTCGCCGCCATTTTCACTTAAAAGTGACAGAAAATCCATTAGTTTTCTGTCAATATGGCGCGAAGGTCGAAAAAAGAACACTAAAACGGTAGGAGTTGATTGGCCTATGTGGAGAAGGAATTGGCTTAGGTGTTATGTGAGTTCTACTTAGTTTTTCCACAAGCTAATTAGCGGTCGCCACTTCACTGATAGGGTTTTATGACGAGCTAAGTGCAACAGACTATTCTCCCTTCCACTCACTGATGATTAATTGACTATCATGAGTTTTCTCTATCTACGGGTTATATTTGTTCTAAATAATTTTTTGTGGTTATTGTTCGTCTAATTACAATAAAAAAGTCTATTGTTAAATTTCTTAATGTTGTAATAAACAAATTATGTAATATGAAAATGAAAGACATGATTCCTAATACTGGTCGGTGTTTGAAATAACGATTAATTTCGCTTAAACTTATTCAAAAGTTTTTACCAAAAAAATAACCAAAAATATGCTAAAACATTTCCTTGCCTTCGACTGTACAGGGTGTCCAAAATTCGATGGTTTTAGGGGGTTTCGGGTACCTAGAGGAGAAATTCGACCCTTCTTTGCGAGGCTCAAATTTCGAGACAAGATTTTTGGTAAAAACCGCATTTCAATATGTCACCCCGTCTTTAAGCTACGGGTTTTTTTTTTGAAAAGTGTGCATTTTGGAATAGGCCCTATAACTTTTTTATGTATGAAAATATCTTTGTGGTGTTAATTATTTTGCATTTTTGTAGAGTTTTTAAACTAGAATTTAACTACTATATAAATCAGATTTCATGACTCGCTTTTTTAGCTCGACTTTTAGTTTTCGAGAGATAACACAAAGTTGGTATTTTTCTTATGTAACAGCCCAATTTTTTGTATATATTTTGAATGCTTTTTTAATTTCCTTCAAAACGATGTGCCTCTTACGAAAATCGGATAAATAGTCGAGTTATTAAATATTTTCCATAAATCATATACTATAGCTACTAGGCTGTGATAAAAGCAGAGAAATCCATTTCTCTGGATAAAAGCAGCACGCAAACAATACCTTCAGGTACTGACGCAACATTATTAAAAAAATCTAGAGTGAGATGGTTGTCAATATGAGATATGATAAAAATAGTTTGTTACGAAGAAACAAAAAACTATTTTGTTTCTTAACTGAATTCACGGCCTACTATTATATCAATTATAAATCATTATACCCAATGAGTCCAATGAGTTCCGTAAGCCAGGTTCCACAAGACAGGCTTAGAGGAGGAACTATTAATAAAATAACTGACCATCAGATATTCACAACTTAATTTTATCACGTATTTTCCTGAAAGCACTAAACAAAGCCGGAAAATGCAGCCTTGTGAGATAGGAAGAGTCAAAAAATTTGTTCAATTATTTTCTTAATTCCGGGATCTCATATTATTTCGTGAAGTATCTATCTCTCTCAGACACTTGCATTGTGAATGTAAACACAGCCACCTTCGACTACAAAAGCTGATCTGTGACAACAGTGAACGCAATTCAATTAAACTTGACATTTGACTGGCGTGGCGGTGTTTCATTTGGGCGGCGTTGTTCAATGTGGTTTGTGCGGTTTGCGCCTATTTTGTAGTTTTTTTTTTCAGTAATTTGTACAAATTTTAATTTTATTTCAAAAAGAAAACTATAAATTGACAACATTATGGTACGCGAATGTTTTTTTGTGTAAAAACCCGGATAAGCGGAACCAGGAAGATTGGAAAACGTCATTCCATCGGTAAGTGACGTAAATTCCAGTGTCGTATCCCTAGTAAAAAACCGCATAGGATCTCATAAAAGTTCGTAATAGTAAAGCGAATTGCAAAGAATCAATGGTTACTAAAATGATTTAATCACTGCCATGATGGTAATTAATATTTTAGCATAATTTAAGGGATAACGTTTTTGTTTAAGCAATTTTTACTATTGCTATGTTTTCATGGGTATTGAGTTCGTTTTTAAAACTCATTGTATCTTTTTCTTTTTTATAGCGTGTTCTTGCTCTTGATAAAGAACACGTTCTATAAAAGAAGAAGATACAATGAGTTTTGAAAACGAACTCAATACCCATGAAAACATAGCATATGTTTTTCACATTTTCATGCCATGATTTTGCTCACATTTTAAAGTTTTCTTTCCAAACTTTCGATTTCTAGAATAAAACAGTCAAGTTTTCACTGTTTTTTAGGCGTTCCTCTGAAATGAAAAATATTTAGAGAGTTCAGAATTTTAGAGGTAGATGGAGAGATAATTTAGTGAAGTGCAAAAATATTTAAGGTTGTTGAAGAGAGACTGCGGTAATTATGCAGTATACGGTTTTCTGTCATTTTTGACTTTTTAAAAAAAATTCTTTATGGGGGCACCTTCTAGGGTCCCTAGGACCCCAAATCCGCCTGCGCCCGATTTTTTTTTTAACGAGAAAAAAGGGTGCCCAGGGGGGGTTGTAAAGTGTTTTTTTAATTGTTTTGGGTTGGTTTGAATTAGGTTGGGTTGGACTGTGCTGGTTTGGTTTGTTTTAGTGAAAAAAAAACATGAAATGAAAAAAAAACAAAAAAAAAAAAAACAACCGGCGTTTTTTATTTTTTAGAATGTTTAGAAAAGCCTTTTTCTTTTACAAAAATCAGTAAACTTCGCTGGAAAAGTTAAAACGAGTAACCAGATTACCTATAGTTACTTCAAGAAAAACGCCTTATAATAAATTTCACGCCCTTTTTTAAAAAAAATTAAGTATATTTTTATGCTTCCTCTATTATGTCCCTAACAAATATCGGCCTATGTAAATTTACTTAAATATTTTTTTCCCGCCGCCACTGCTAATGATTCCGCGAAAATGCGACGTGCAAAAGGCTGATCCAAAGCAAAACATTAGTTAAAAATATTTATATATCTGTCCCTTTTTTATTCATAAAAATAAAAAGTGTATGAAGGGGTCAACAAAATTGCATTTTATTAATGGTATGCCAAGTCTACTCTGAAGAAGTATACAAGTCAATGGTTCCATTTGCCAGGGAGTATACAGACCGCTTCAAGCTACTGCGAACATAGGGGGAATCAAGTCCAATTTACTCTCCGTGCCGTACGATCGAGGTGGATTCGAAGCACGCTGCAGTGTTATCTTTTGGAAATTCATTTTGTTTTTATTATTTTGTTTTATTTCTGCCTTGCTCGAGAAACAGATGAGTAAGTTCTTAATTGAAATAATACATTTTTAAAACCAAAAATGGATGTCTACGAAGTTGCCGAAAAAGTGCAGATGGTCAAATGGTCAAATCGTCATAACCCAACACACGTTCGATATTGGTCGAGGGAAAATTTGCATTTGTATTTTGACGTAAGAACACAGTATCCCCAAAAACTAAATGTTTGGGGGGGGGGGGGTATTATAGGGGAACACGTAATTGGGCCATTTTTTATTAACGGCAATTGCAATTTGAATGGTCCTAGATACTTGGATCTACTGCAGCAGCACATTATTCCAACTGCTAGGCAGTTGTTAGGTGTAAGATTTGGTGAAACATGGTTTCAACAAGATGGTTGTTCCGCTCACAATGTTGGCCTTGTTAGGGAATATCTTGATAATGTATTTCCTAATCGGGTTATAAGTACAAGGGGAACTATTTTATGGCCAGCTCGATCTCCCGATCTTGCTCCTAATGACTTCTATCTGTTTTTGAAGAAGCTTTTCAAATTATCACCCCTAACATGCTTGGAAACGTTAGAAGGGGTTTTTATAGTAGGCTCGGATATTGTCTAGCCGAGCAAGGAGGACTTTTCGAACATTTGCTTTAATTTTTTTTTGACTGGGAGAATCTTTTTGGTTTTTAGAATGTATTATTTTATTTTGAGAACTTGCTTTTATTTTGTTTCTCCTTATTATTTTCATTGTAACACGTCGTCACTGATAAATCTGAGCAGTTGACAATAAAACGCTCTTATTTATCAGTGACAAAAAATGAGAAAATTACATTATAAAAATTTGCGTATTTATTGACCAAATTCCGGTTTCATTGACTACGCTCCACACATCACCGTGGTTAGAGGCGTACTAAATACCAAAGGAAAGTCATGCAAGTAGTGATCGCAAGCCTGAGTATTGGTTGCTTCACTGATAGGCGTACACTGGCAAATTAGACTTCTTCCGCCCTATGTTCGCAGTAGCTTGAAGCGGTCTGTACAAGTCAATTATTATACATATATTTTATGATCAGATTGCCAACCAAGGCACTCTAGATTTTTTTAAAATGCCTATCACATTCTACTATGTATGATTTATGGAAAATATTTAATAACTCGTCAACTACTTTTCCGATTTTTCTAAAAGGTATATCGTTTAAAAAAAAAATGGGGTGTTCCATAAGAAAAATACTAACTTTGTGTTATATCTCAAAAACTAAAAGTGACACTGATTTGGTAATTAAATTCTAGATTAAAAACGCTACAAAAATGCAATTAACACTACGAAGATATTTTCATAAAGAAAAAAGTTATAGGGCCTATCCCAAAATGCAGACTTTTCAAATAGCCCCCGTAGCTCGAAGACGGGGTAACATATTGAAATGCGGTTTACCAAAAATATTGTCTTGAAATTTGTGCCTCGCAAAGAAGGGTGGAATTCTCTCCTCTAGAAGTACCCGAAACCTCCCAAAAACATCGAATTTTCGACAACCTGTACATTGAAGCCTAGGGTCATTCCATATCAAATCAACCAAAAAATCACAAAAATTTTACGCGACCAATTCCAATTTTGATGATTTTTGGTATATATTTTCTTCTTACCATAAAAGTTGAAAATGCAAATTTTTAGATTTTTTTGATTCGTAGTTTTTTTTTTTTTAATTTTTCAAAATAAAAAAGTCAGCATTTTGACCTTAACAAGAATGTACAAAACTAGCAATATCTCGAGAACCACTTACACTAGGAAAGTAATAAATGGCTCATTTTAAAGTCATTTTGAAGCTCTTTTTTATGAAATATCACAACATAATTTTAACAAAAAAAAAATTGAAAAAAAATTGAAAAATTCAAAAAGGCCATTTTTAATTTTTTTGAAAAAAATATATAATTTTGGTCAAAGTGTTACTTAATTATCCACAAAATTTTATGATGGAGAAATGATGGGTTCAATGTCAAAAAAAATATCAAAAATATTAAGTACATTAAAAATCATGCATTTAAAAAAAAAAACATATTTTAGGAGCACCAATAGTGCACTGGATATTAAAATAAATAAATTTGTTGGATGGATACAGGTTTTAAAAAATACCCAGAGGCTTTATCTACAAATTATTTTATTTTAAACTCGCAAAAGAAATAAACAAACTTTTCTACTTCGTTGATAAAAATTAGACAGAAAACACTAAGACTAACTATATACCTTAAATTTATTTTTTTAACTTTCTTTTAAGAATTTCTGATGAATCTGACATTTCTTTTTTGCTGACATTGTAAGTTCTGCCAGTAGCAGTGTTGGGTTCAACTTTTTTTATAAGACTTTCTGGTTTAATAATTAAAATATCTTGAGGTGTTGGGTAAAAAAATGATGAGGCAGGTCCTCGTGGATGAAGAAAGCTTACTTTCAGTTCTCCGCTCTCATTATTTTTCCCCAAGACACAAGCCAGCCACCAAGCACTGTCATATTCTACAGTGACAAACCCTGACTCGATATTTTGCAAAATAATGCTTCCACCTTTAAAAAGATTATGTGTTTCGACCTCTAAGCATGTAGAAAACTGTTTTGCCAAAAACGTGCTTTCTGTAAGAGGAATTACAGCATGAATTTTTTGTGTCCCCGGTATTGTTAAGACTTCCGCAAATCTTTTATTCAAAATTATTTCATGATTTGTATAATCTGCTTCTGTGCAATATTTAAAATCAATGCCAGATATGTTTTCTTCACACCAAGTAAACAATTGTAGAGGTGTCATTATTTGATTGTCATAGGGCCTCTGCAAACTGGCTTTGGCAGCAAGTCTTTTAACAGTTCCTCCCAAGCCATCGCAGGCACTTTTGCCATGCGAGGTGGCAAAATAATGCCACTCTGCTTCAACACCAAAATCTTTTTTATGCAGGCATATATTCAGAAAATTCTTTTTGTTTTTGTACTTCGCAGCACATCCATCCGAAAAATAAAAAATTTTGTTAAGTCCTGGTATTTTGATTTTTAAATCAGGCATTAATTTTTTTAAAAATAAATGAAATGCAATTGTATTATGTGTCAAGCTTTCCGAAATAAACACATAATTCAGGTTGTGCAGTTTACCATCACTTAGAAAATAAATGGCAAAAGGGTGGAGGGTTGCCTGGCTGTTATTCCAATGATAAGACTGGACTTCATCTTGCATAACAAAGGAATAATTTTCCGCAAAGTCGCAAGTGATCAAAGACTCTCCAGGTTTAAGGTTAATTTTTATTTCATTGTATCTATCTTTTTGTATTTTTGCAATAAAAGAATGTGATTTAAGTTTTACAAGATCATCAGTAAATTCCTGGACAAAATCATCACTTTTCTTAACAACGGTTTCCATAGTACACCTATCTACTGAGACCCACTTTTTAAATGAGACCTCATCAATTAATTCTTCCTCAAATTTTTCTATTAACGTATTTTTAAACTGTTCTACTCCAGGACATTGCTTGCATCTATTGCTTAAAAAACAGTCCACTGAAGGTGGATTACACATTAGTTTATAAAGGCAATCATGATAAGATATTGCAAGAGGCCTGTTATTTTCATCATATAGCTTATTTAATTTGGAGCCATTGAGCATTAGTTTTATATTTTGATGTATAGTACATACACATACAGTATGAGTCCCACTTTTTCCTGCCAGTATACAGTTTTTGGGTCGCAGTTCACAAAATTTTGAAAACCCAATTTTTTCATTGGGGTACTCAGTTTTAAACAATGCATAAATTTCTTTTAAATTAGCTAAGACTAATTTTTTTTGTACATATTCTTTTTCAGCTCCATATTTTCTGATAACAACATAATCTTTTTTACCTGGCATGGTCCTGCTAATGTCATCCCTTTGGTAAAAATCTACCACTATTTGGGCCACTCTATCACTAAGGGTCTTTCCCGGTTTGGGGTTAGGAGAACATAATATCCCATTGTCCTTAACTAACTGTTTTACAGCTCTGGCCAAATATTGAGAAACTCCAAATTCTTCTTCAATCTTCTTTCTACTCCAACTTTGAGGTAAACATGATAAAACTAGTATTTTCTCACTCTTCTTTTCGGTTTTTAAAAATTTGTCCTTTAACTGCTTAATCATTTCACTTTCGTCACTCTGGCATTCCTTTACTAGCGTTGAATCTGATTCCTTTGTAAATGCTTTCGCAATTGTATGCTGTACAATATCAATTTTTTCTTTGTATACATTTTTTCTTTTAATCGGCGACACACCAAGAAGCTCCAATGACTTGTTTAAAAGAGTAAATGATTCAGCAGGATCTTGAAAATCTGGATCATTTTCTGGAACTTGACTGGGTCTAAAAAAATTTAAAAAGTTAGTTTTTTATAAGAACTTAAAAAGGGGGTAACATCTGACCCAAAATGTGTACATAATGCCAAGAAATTTGTACATAATGTCTGTATTCTCAAAATGCCATGCAAAATAATGCCATGAGATTTTTCCACTCCGTACTTGACGCAATTGGTTTAGTTTATTAATTTTATATTAAAAAATACTATTTGTTACTTACCCTGCCTCATCTTCTTCAGATGCCTTAAACTCCTTTGAAAGCTTTAGTCTACAACCATCACAGATTTTCATTCCCATTTTGACATTTTTGTAACTGCACATCCACTTGGTCACATTTCTTAATTTCCCAAAATGCTTGATTTTTAACTCTAGTGGATCACAGCACTTTACTTTATATTTAGTCCATCCACTTGCCTCACCCATAGTTGAAACTTTTAAAATTACACAGAGATGACTTCTGATAAACCTTCAGTCGAACTATTATGTATCGATTATTTGGAGCTGTATCAGGAAGATACTTGCCAAAAATTTAAAATCAATTTATGCAGGAATTTTCATGTCAGCAAATCCCCACAATGTACCTAAACAGACCAATAAAATGAAGGAGGTGTGTCCTTAATGTTAAACAGGAATAAACAGGCAGTATTTCACAAAAGTATTGGCAGGTTTATACAGGCATATTTTCCTAAGAATTGGAACATCCAATAGTACGTCTCCGGTGGAAAAGAGGTTTTGTAAGTAAATATTACAATGGGGGGCAATGTTAATCTGATTACTGATACAGAATGAAACGTAGGATATAATTTTTTATTAAATAAAATATTGTTAAATATTTTTATAATATCGCTTTAAACCCCATTATATTCTTCTAATTACCAAAATGCATTGTCTATTTATAGGCGATTTTTCATGCATGTGACATTTTTAATAAATTTTTTCACATTGAACCCATGATTTGTCCATCTCAAAATTTTGTGAATAGTTTAATAACACTTTAAAGAAAATAATATAATTTTTTGAAAAAAATTAAAAATGGCCTTTTTGAAATTTTTCAAAAAAAAAATCAAAATTTTTTTTTTTTTTTTTTTTTCAATATATGTTATGCAATATTCTCATATGAAAGGTCTTTATAAGAGCTTTAAAATGAACCTTCACCTACTTTTCTATTATAAGTGGTTCTTTGGATATTCCTAATTTTGTGCGCACATGTTAAGGACAAATAAGTGACTTTTTCGATTTTCAAAAATTAATTCAAAATAAACAACTGGTCAAAAAAGTCTGAAATTTTGGATTTTCCAGTTTTTTGGTAGGAAAAACATGTATACTAAAAATCATCAACATCGGAGATGGTGTGGTAAAATACCCTGGTTGACTTGATATGGACTGACCCCCTACAAACAAAGTACCTAACAAAAAACAATCATCAAGCAAGGAAGTGTGTTGCCCGCCCCGCTCTTATTTCCGTATCGTAGCACTAGCCCTCCGGGTTAGGTCCCCGATTGTTCATTTTGTGCAGAAAGCATGAAATTTGGCACACTTATTCTTTAAAATTTTGGTCAAGGAAATCGATGATCGTGTGTATAGGAGCAAAGATGGCGGCGATTTTTTCAAAATGTACTTCTATTTTTTTTAAAATTATTCGCCATCAAAACAACATTATATTCGAATCCATATAATTTGATAGAGAGGAATTAAAAAAAAAATGGTTACATTTACGTATGGCCTTTGTCATCCTTGAAAAGTGACATCTTATTTTAAAAAAATGCTCAAATCTTTTTTCGATCATTTTTCATAATTTAGTAAGCCGCGACAGGCCTTTTGTTGTAAAAAACTTTTCTAATTGACTTTGCTTACAGGGTGATTGGTTTAGTTATACCAGGCCAGTCAAAATAAGATTTTTAAAAAAAGCTTATTACAATTGTCAAGGTCAACTGATATTCTAAAAAATTTTTGGTTAGTTGGCGCTGCGGACGACGTTGCACCCAAATTTTCTATTTTTAATTTGATAAAAGTTGATATTTTTTTAATAGCTTAAATAAAACATGCGTATTTAATAAAATAATTATTATTATTTTTTGCATTTCCTAAAACTGATAGAAAAATGTAGTTTTTAGATTATTATCAAAAAACGTTAGCTGCGTTCAAAAAAAGTATCGCCTTTTGTCTAGCGTGTTTCTGTAGTTTTTTAAAAACAAAAAACCGATAAAACTATGTGGGTTTTAGCCAATTCACTAATTATTATTATTTTTTGCAAATCCCAAAACTGATAGATGAATGTGGTTTTTAGATTATTATTAAAAAACGTTAGCTGCGTTTAAAAAAAGTATCGCCTTTTGTCTAGCGTGTTTCTGTAATTTTTTAAAAACAAAAAACCGATAAAATTATGTGGATTTTAGCCTATTCGCTAATTATTATTATTTTTTACAAATCCCAAAACTGATAGATTAATGTGGTTTTTAGATTATTATCAAAAAACGTAAGCTGCGTTCAAAAAAAGTATCCCCTTTTGCCTCGCGTGTTTCTGTAATTTTTTAAAAGCAAAAAACCTTTAAAAATGTGTGCTTTTTAACCTATTCGCTAATTATTTTTTTTTTTTGCAAATCCCAAAACTGATTGAAGAATTTGGTTTTTAGATTATTATCAAAAAACGTTAGCTGCGTTCCAAAAAAGTATCGCTTTTTGTCTAGAGTGTTTCTGTAATTTTTTAAAAACAAAAAACCGATAAAAATATGTGGATTTTAGCCTATTCGCTAATTATTATTATTTTTTGGAAATCCCAAAACTGATAGATTAATGTGGTTTTTAGATTATTATCAAAAAACGTAAGTTGCGTTCAAAAAAGTATCCCCTTTTGTCTCGCGTTTTTGTGTAATTTTTTAAAAGCAAAAAACCGTTAAAAATATGTGGTTTTTAGCCTATTCGCTAATTATTTTTTTTTGCATATTTACAAACTGATTGAAGAATTTGGTTTTTAGATTATTATCAAAAAACGTTAGCTGCGTTCCAAAAAAAGTATCGCCTTTTGTCTCGCGTGTTTCTGTAATTTTTTAAAAGCAAAAAACCGTTAAAAGTATGTGGTTTTTAGCCTATTCGCTAATTATTATTATTTTTTGCAAATCCCAAAACTGATAGATGAATGTGGTTTTTAGATTATTATTAAAAAACGTTAGCTGCGTTCAAAAAAATTATCGCCTTTTGTCTAGCGTGTTTCTGCAATTTTTTAAAAACAAAAATCCGATAAAAATATGTGGTTTTTAGCCTATTCGCTAATTATTATTATTTTTTGCAAATCCCAAAACTGATAGGTAAATGTGGTTTTTAGATTATTATTAAAAAATTTTAGCTGCGTTCAAAAAAAGTATCGCCTTTTGTCTAGCGTGTTTCTGTAATTTTTTTAAAACAAAAAACCGATAAAAATATGTGGTTTTTAGCCTATTCGCTAATTAATATTATTTTTTGCAAATCCCAAAACTGATTGAAGAATTTGGTTTTTAGATTATTATCAAAAAACGTTAGCTGCGTTCCAAAAAAGTATCGCTTTTTGTCTAGCGTGTTTCTGTAATTTTTTAAAAGCAAAAAAACCTATAAAAATATGTGGTTTTTAGCCTATTCTCTAATTATTATTATTTTTTGCAAATCCCAAAACTAATAGAACAATGTGGTGTTTATATTAATAGATTATGTATAGCTAAAGTATGTACATTTTTATAAATATAATTTTAGTTTGATATGGTCATTGGTCGCCTAAATTTTTTTTTGAGTATGTAGAAAAAACGGATTTTTCAACGTTTTCTTCAATTGTTCCTAGCGACCAAAAATTTGGCTGGATATAAACATTGATGACTTCTGATGAATAAGAAGGCCCCAACAAATCAATTTAGAAATGAAATTCCAAATTCTATTGGGCCGTTTTTACGCTATAGGCCAGTAAAGTTGACCTAACATGTGGTTAGTCGCCCCGAATAGTACTGTAATGTACCCTATTGTTCATTTTTTGCGGAAAGCACCAAATTTAGTAGGCTTACTTTTTTAACAATTTTTTAGGATTGTGGTCAAGAAAATTTATGATCGGATGTACAGAAACCCAGTTGGCGGCGAATTCTTCAAAATGACGGTCTTAAATCGAAATTTACTTATCAAAAAAAAAAAAAATATATTTGAATCTATAGAACTTAACGAAGAGAAATTTGACAATACCAGTTAAATTAACATGCAACCTTCGATGACCATGAAAAATGCGAGGGGGTATTCACTAGTGTGAAATTTGTGACGCGATTTCGCGTTTAACATATTTTTCCTATGATTTTGCGCGATTTCGCAAAGACTTTTGCGGGATTTCGCGTGGTTTCGCAAGGATTTCGCGCAATTTTGCAAGGATTTCGCATCCAAAATGTGACGCGATTTCGCGGAGTGGCTACCCCCTCGGAAAAATGTCATTTTACTTTAAAAAAATTCTCTTCCAGAGCCTTTTTTTTTAAATGTTTTATAATTGTGAAAACGGCGACAGGGCTTGTTTTATAATTTTAACATGATATCAACACATCTCTCCTAAGTGACTTTTTGCTTACAAGGTGATTGTTTTAGTAAGATTTTTTAAAAAAGCCACATAATCATCTGTTTTTTTTTACTTTTTAAAGTAGAATTTTCAAATGTTCATGCTACCTTATCAACTAAATTTTTTATGGATAGGTGGCGCTGCGGATGACGTACCATAGAAACATCCGATATTAAATCTGATAAAATATTTTTTTATAAGATTTTGTTAGGCAACCACTGGATGTTTTGCTAGCAAAATCTTATTAAATTTAATTAAAAAATATTTTATCAGATTTAATATCGGATGTTTCTATAGCACGTCGTCCGCAGCGCCACCTATCCAAAAAAAATTTAGTTGATAAGGTAGCATGAACATTTGAAAATTCTACTTTAAAAAGTAAAAAAAAAAACAGATGATAATGTGGCTTTTTTTTTAAATCTTACTAAAACAATCACCTTGTAAGCAAAAAGTCACTTAGGAGAGATGTATTGATGTCATGTTAAAATTATAAAACAAGACCTGTCGCCGTTTCCACAATTATAAAACATTTTAAAAAAAGGCTCTGAAAAAAAAATTTTTTTAAGGTCATCGAAGGTGGCACGTCAATTTAACTAGTATTGTCAAATTTCTCTTCATTAAGTTCTATAGACTCAAGTGTATAATCTTTTTTTTGAGTTACTTTCGATTTAAGAACGTCATTTTGAAGAATTTGTCGCCAACTTGGTTTCTGCACATCCGATCATAAATTTTCTTGACCACGATCCTAAAAAATTGTTAAAAATGTGAGTGTACCAAATTTGGTGCTTTTTAAAATAAATGAACAATAGGGTACATTAGAGTACTATTCGGGGCGACTAAACACATGTTAGGTCAACTTTACTGGCCTATAGCGTAAAAACGGCCCGATAGAATTTGGAAATTCATTTGTTGGGGCCTTCTAATTCATCAGAAGTCATCAATGTGTATTTCCAGCCAAATGTTTGGTCGCTAGGAAGATTTGAAGGAAACGTTGAAAAACCAGTTTTTTTTACATACTCAAAAAAACTTTTAGGCTACCAATGACCATATCAAACTAAAATTATTTTTATAAATATCTACATACCTCAGCTATACATAATCGATTATTTTAATAAATATACAGGGTGTCTTAATTGCCATGGGCCACTATTGCTATCTCGGTAACTATAAGAACTACAAGGTTGGTTAAATTAGACAAAATGTGCAGTTTTTAGGAGACTTTGAGAATCTGGTTTCAGATTAAAAAAAAATATATTCTATCCCAGGATACGGGGGTTTTTCGAAAAATTGCTGTAATCTATTTTATCAAATTTCTCAAAAAGTATAATTTTTACAAAAAAATTTGTAAAGGAAAATTTTTTTTACATTTTTAACGTTCTTCAATTTGGTAGTTTTTCAGAACATTTGATATTTTCGAGATATTAACATAAACTTACTTTTTTTAAATACGGACCTGTATTTTTTATTCCATTTTTTTAAAGAAATTTTTTTCTGATTTTAACAATGTATCACATGTCCATATTTGTTTGATGTTTAATGATAAAAAAATAAAATTGAAGTTTTATTGGGTTTAAAAAAAAAATTCAGAGGTGGCTTAGACGACCGATAAAACAATTGCCTGTTTTAATAACATAAACCAAAACCGTTCTAAACTAAAAAGTCTGTTAACTCCTACCGCCTCAGTGCCCTTTAGCCTACTGTGACTGCCATTTTTATAACCAAATTGACAAGTAAAACATGGATTTTCTGTCAGTTTGGTGTCAATATTATTAACTTTTTAAATATTTAAACTTTTTACCATTTAATTAAATTAAACTAGCCTTGTAATTTAATTTTTCGATTTGGTACGCTCCTTTCGGGGTACGAATTTTGAAACATTTGGAGCGCTCTTTCAGCATTTCGAAATGCTTTTGCATAACAAAAAATTAAATCGAATTTTTCATCTTTTGAAAACGCTGCCATGTTGATTTAAACTTACCTTGTCAGGATTATTACGCAACATAGGCTTTTATAAGCAATTGTTTCTTTTTGCTTTCTAAGCCACCTTTGAGAAAACGGCAAAAGTGCGAAAAAACATAAATAACCATTTTTTACCATTAAAATGAAAATAAATATGGACATGTGATACATCGTTAAAATCATAAAAAAGGGAGATTTTAAAAAATGGAATAAAAAATACAGGTCCGTATTAAAAAAAGTTAATATCTCGAAAACCAGACGAGCAAATTTTCTTAAAAAATACCAAATTGAAGAACGTCAAAAATGCAAAAAAAATTTCCTTTACGGTATTTCCACAGAAATGTACCTTATTTTGTCTTTATAAAATTTACCCCAATAAAGAGAGGAATACTTATAATGATAGGTTCAACCAAAACTTTGCCTATATTTATGTACTTTCTTTCAGCATTCTACTTTAATCTTTTAAAAAAGCTTTAAGAAAATTTTAATTTGGTTTACAATAGCTTACATCTTAAGATATATCATATATTGAATTATTTATAGTGGTTAGTGCCTAAAATACAAATATAAAATTTCATTCATGCAAGACGTCATTTAGGATCTGTAACTGTGAGAACTCATCATTATTTATATGTCATACCCGTTACAAAAAAATACAAAAAGTGTTCCTAACTAAACACGCAAATACAAAAATTATATGAAACTCTATCATTACAACAAGTATGAAATACGCTTCGACAGTATCAAAAAAAAATGTTAGTCACCACAAGGAAATTTGAAAAAATACAGTATTTAAATACTGTCACACCCGTTACAGGTAAATTTAAAAAAAATAAAACTCCTTGCAAAAATAAAGTAGTCATAGTAGGCTGTGTATATTCAGTGTTTGACATAATATAAAACAATTGCTTGAGTAAGTAAGTAATTTGATTGACGTTTTGATAATTCTAAAAGTATTTCACAATTTCTTCAACAGTATTTTTTGGTGTATTTTTACAAAGTAATATTAAATACTCCTAAAGAGTGCTTTGAGTTCCTCTCAGTGAATGCTGCGGGACTTTTGGTATTCTATATACCAGAGAGCCAAATAAAAGAAATCACCCCCGTTTTAGAAACGAGATGGCAAGGTCTCAGAGCCATAGATAACATACAATCCAAGCATTATTTGAAAATGATGGGCCCAATGTTATCTAATCAGCAGTCACCTACAAATCTGAACTTCAAAGGACCCAAATTAAAGTATTGTAACCATTTTTTAGTACTATGTTAGTGATTACTTTTTTTTTCTCGTTAATTAATACTAAAATTAATATGTTACTCCTTCCATGTAGTTATTTATTTTTTTTTACTAACATAACAATGTATAAAAGTAGTTTTGGTGTATTATATAGAGCATAGTTCCTCAACTGCAATTGAATTTTACCATTCTTGGCCAAAAAGGTCTTTAAAAAAAACCAATATAAAAACGAATTTACTATATAACACCCGTTACACTCAAACTTAACACCCGTTACAAATTGAGGATAAAGAAAATAAAAGAAGTAAAAATTAATAAAACTCAAAATATATTAAACCTCTTTGGTGGCCTTTTCTGCTATACACTAAGATCAAAAAATATATTAGTTGCTATGCTAACTTTTATGAAAACTAAACCTAACCATATCAATGTCGAAAAAACGTAAAAAACAAAATAACACCCGTTACATGTATTCCATTCCCTAAAATACATTGTTCTGGTCATTCCTAGTGAGTTTTTTTGCATAAAGATTTTCATCTGTCAAGACCACATGAGTTAATTCGAGTTTTGTTGTAATAACTTATCAACATCAAACATAAAATTGGATGTCAAAAACATAAAACGTAACACCTGTTACAGTGGAATTACCCATTATGAATTTGTTGTAAAAATGATACTTTTTGAGGTATTTGATAAGGGTCATTCCATATCAAATCAACCAAAAAATCACAAAAATTTTACGCGACCAATTCCAATTTTGATGATTTTTGGTATATATTTTCTTCTTATCATAAAAGTTGAAAATGCAAATTTTTAGATTTTTTTGATTCGTAGTTTTTTTTTTTTTAAATTTTTCAAAATAAAAAAGTCAGCATTTTGACCTTAACAAGAATGTACAAAACTAGCAATATCTCGAGAACCACTTACACTAGGAAAGTAATAAATGGCTCATTTTAAAGTCATTTTGAAGCTCTTTTTTATGAAATATCACAACATAATTTTAACAAAAAAAAAAATTGGAAATAAAAAATTGAAAAAAAAAATTGAAAAATTCAAAAAGGCCATTTTTAATTTTTTTGAAAAAAATATATAATTTTGGTCAAAGTGTTACTTAATTATCCACAAAATTTTATGATGGAGAAATGATGGGTTCAATGTCAAAAAAAATATCAAAAATATTAAGTACATTTTATAGGCGATTTTTCATGCATGTGACATTTTTAATAAATTTTTTCACATTGAACCCATGATTTGTCCATCTCAAAATTTTGTGAATAGTTTAATAACACTTTAAAGAAAATAATATAATTTTTTGAAAAAAATTAAAAATGGCCTTTTTGAAATTTTTCAAAAAAAAAATCAAAAATTTTTTTTTTTATTTTTTTTTTCAATATATGTTATGCAATATTCTCATATGAAAGGTCTTTATAAGAGCTTTAAAATGAACCTTCACCTACTTTTCTATTATAAGTGGTTCTTTGGATATTCCTAATTTTGTGCGCACATGTTAAGGACAAATAAGTGACTTTTTCGATTTTCAAAAATTAATTCAAAATAAACAACTGGTCAAAAAAGTCTGAAATTTTGGATTTTCCAGTTTTTTGGTAGGAAAAACATGTATACTCAAAATCATCAACATCGGAGATGGTGTGGTAAAATACCCTGGTTGACTTGATATGGACTGACCCTAGGGTCATTCCATATCAAATCAACCAAAAAATCACAAAAATTTTACGCGACCAATTCCAATTTTGATGATTTTTGGTATATATTTTCTTCTTACCATAAAAGTTGAAAATGCAAATTTTTAGATTTTTTTGATTCGTAGTTTTTTTTTTTAATTTTTCAAAATAAAAAAGTCAGCATTTTGACCTTAACAAGAATGTACAAAACTAGCAATATCTCGAGAACCACTTACACTAGGAAAGTAATAAATGGCTCATTTTAAAGTCATTTTGAAGCTCTTTTTTATGAAATATCACAACATAATTTTAACAAAAAAAAAATTGAAAATAAAAAATTGAAAAAAAAAATTGAAAAATTCAAAAAGGCCATTTTTAATTTTTTTGAAAAAAATATATAATTTTGGTCAAAGTGTTACTTAATTATCCACAAAATTTTATGATGGAGAAATGATGGGTTCAATGTCAAAAAAAATATCAAAAATATTAAGTACATTTTATAGGCGATTTTTCATGCATGTGACATTTTTAATAAATTTTTTCACATTGAACCCATGATTTGTCCATCTCAAAATTTTGTGAATAGTTTAATAACACTTTAAAGAAAATAATATAATTTTTTGAAAAAAATTAAAAATGGCCTTTTTGAAATTTTTCAAAAAAAAAAATCAAAATTTTTTTTTTTTATTTTTTTTTTCAATATATGTTATGCAATATTCTCATATGAAAGGTCTTTATAAGAGCTTTAAAATGAACCTTCACCTACTTTTCTATTATAAGTGGTTCTTTGGATATTCCTAATTTTGTGCGCACATGTTAAGGACAAATAAGTGACTTTTTCGATTTTCAAAAATTAATTCAAAATAAACAACTGGTCAAAAAAGTCTGAAATTTTGGATTTTCCAGTTTTTTGGTAGGACAAACATGTATACTCAAAATCATCAACATCGGAGATGGTGTGGTAAAATACCCTGGTTGACTTGATATGGACTGACCCATAAGAGATTTTTCTGCAATTTTTGAAAAACCTCGGTACCTCGGGATAGAATATTTATTTTTTTAATTTGAAACCAGATTTTCAATGTCCTCCAAAAACTGCACATTTTGTCTAATTGTACCAAACTTGTAGTTCTTATAGTTACCGAGATAGCAATAGTGGCCCATGGCAATTAAGACACCCTGTATGTCTTATTTAAGCTATTAAAAATATATGAACTTTTATCAAATTTAAAATCGAAAATTTGGGTGCCATGTCGTCCGCAGCGCCGCCTATCCAAAAATTTTTTAGAATATCAGTTTACCTTGATAGTTGTAATAATCTTACCAAATGTACTTTTTTTAAAATCTTACTTTGACTAGCCTGGTATAACTAAACCAATCACCCTGTAAGCAAAAAGTCAATTAGAAAAGGTATTCTGATGTTCTTTCTAAATTCTAAAATTACAACAAAAGACCTGTCGCGGCTTCCTAAATTATGAAAAATTATCAAAAAAAAATTCTCAAAATGCATTTTTTAAAAATAAAATGTCACTTTTGAAGGACGATAAAGGTCGTACGTCAATGTAACCATTTTTTTTCAATTCCTCTCTCGAATTATATGGAGACGTCCATTTCGATAAAATCGCCGCCATCTTGGCTCCTATACATAGGATCATCGATTTCCTCGACCAAAATTTTAAAGAATTGTCTAAAGAATAAGTGTGCCAAATTTCATGCTTGCTATTTGGGACTTAAGCCGGACGACTACTAGACACAGAAACAACGAGGATATAAGCTTATATCCTCGTTGACAGAAAGTAAACAAACTATTCAATATTAGCTGATTCAGTTTCAAATGTTACGTTGCGTTGTGGTGCGGAGTATTAGTTTTTTTAGTGAGCACAACAACCCGCCGTAGAAGCTGACCGAATTTATTCCTGTGTCCCCTTACACTAAGAGGTATGTTATTATTTAGTTATGAGCATATTCAGCGATTAGGGGTTTTTGTCATTTTATATGTATCATACTTCAACGAATCATTTTCATACTTTTGGCGGAAAGTAAAAAAAGTAGTAAAAGTCTTGGAAAAATGGTCCATATAATTGAAACATTTTTGAAGAGGCTTTTGAAAACGACTTAATCGTTTTTTTTAATATATTTTTGTATTACTTATTAATTATTTTAACTTGTATGCTTACTATTATAGTTATAAGTAGTTTTTTTTTCTTCAAGGACTAAAAACGTATTTTACTACCTCATTTCAGGGACTAAAATGGTACTTTTATCCCCGGGACTAAAATATTTTAGTCCCGCTCCTTATTATCAGGCTATATAAATTAAGTTAACGTCAGAACGAATGAAGGTTTGGTAAAAACGCATTTTAGGAACATTATATTTATTTGTAACATCCGAAAATAGGCATGAACACAATATGAAAAAGAGCTAACCTAACCTATAAATTCTTAAACTATTTGATATTATTGTGCGTCACATTAATATTTACAATGGCCCCACTACAGTCAACTAAATGGACTAATGGTCCCGAATCTGAGGCGGTTCCGCTTCGCTGCTGTATTGGAGTTTGAAAGATTGCCGATTGGGTATGTTCAGTATGTATCTTCGCTTAATAAAAACGGTGCCTAAAAGTACAAAAAATAGAATATATATATACCATGTGAATTAAGTGTTTTTTTATCCCTCAGCGAATTGTAGCCCTCCCTCCGGTTAAGCTACGAACATTTCGCCTTCGTATAAAAAGTACCACTTTAGTCCCTAGGTATATAATGTACTATTAGATCAAATTTCATTTTAATTTTAATATTTATAGCTCCATGCTATTATTTTTTTCTGACTTGCTATAATGTACATTGTATAAATAATAGTTAATAAAGCTCTACTCTACTCTACTCACTCTACCTCCATCCCATGTTAACACACAATCTCACACCATAGACAAACCACAGAGTACCGAACAGACCAAACCACCTGTTAAAAGTGTGAAAAGACTGCCTGCAGAGTTGCCATTAGATTTAAGGTCAAAATGTTACAAATTTAAAACTCTTAAAAGAGGGTCTTAATAGGGTCCATCTTGAAAAGGGCTGACCTTGACGCAAGGTCCCTATTTTTATTATAATTTTCTCAAAAAATTTTGCTTGCGCCGCATTTGAAGCATGTTTTGTGACATGAATGAGGTAAAATAAACAAGCAACTCGAAATCTCCCCCACCACCAAGATTTTTGTTACCCTTATTTGTGTGTGATAGAAGGGAAGTGGAATAATACCACAAAAATTGAAAAATATATAACTGGATGTGAGTGAAGTGTGCCAAAATTGAATAGAACATACATATTTATTGTTTAACTCTTCCCATGACTAAAATCCTCCAAAGCAACAAGTTACCGAAAATCCAAGCACTAAAATAGACAAACCCAGGCCGACATAAACTAGCTATAGATATTGTGCAAGAATAAAATTAAAGAGCACTCCACACATTCTTAAGAAACTTGTTGCGTGCGGCTCGACCGGGACGATTTAATTTTTCGTGTACGAGGCACAGGCAAGGTTATTGTTTTACCAGAGGTGAGCAACTGGATTTGACAGTTGCTAGGGAAATGTTTAAAAACAAATTGTGTGTTGGTAATGATAGTTGGTAACCCCTGGCAATAAATAATTTTGTCACTGTCACATTTTTGATTAAGAAACGTCCGGTTTAAAAATTAACTTTTGTTGTATAGGCGCAATTACACAGACGAACATGCTCAAATAAAAGCTCGTGAAAAGATTTGTGTGAGCTTTTCTTTGAACATTTTGTTCGGGTAAATTTTTGAGCAAATTATTGCTATCTATTTTGGAAACATATTTTTAAAGATGAGAATAAATAAAATTTAACTTTCACAATTCTTTAAAAAAATGGAACACCAACTTTTATTTTAAATTTTTGTGAAAAAAAGCCGACGGCAAGCGAAACATTATTATTGGCTCTACTATCAGTTTTGTCACATGGATTAGGGTTACTTATAATATTTTTTTCTTAGGGTTTTTCCCGGATTTTTTTGTCCGGGGTTTTTTTGGGATTTTCTTGCAAGTTTTTTTTAATTTCCAAGGGTTTTTTTCCTAAAGCTAAAAAAAAACCCAGGAAAATTTTTCTTTTCCAAAAAAATTTTGAGTTTTTCAAATATCGGCAAAGAACTCAAAAATTGCACTTTTAAGCGGTAATCCGCGCCTCACGACTATGAGGAGTGGTGGGGAGGGGGATTTTTTAAACATATTTTTGTAACTTTACTTTACCTTTACCTTTTATTGTTGTTTTTTAATTCCTCACACCAGATTTACCTAGTTAGTTTAAGGTCCCAAGGGTTGCTTAAAAAAGCAAAAGGTTCATGAAAATGCTGAAGATATAGATATTTACTGTCAATTTAATGTAATAATCAAGGTCGATTACTGACACTGAACCAACAATACGCAAAGGGCAACATTGCGATTCAAAAGGGTGGCCGGCCTACTACCTGCGAAATCCAAAACGCGGGATGATAGATCGGCGACACAGTCTACTAAATTACTGCTAAATTATATTTTTTAGACAAGGGTCGGGTTCGTAGGGTTGTACAAGTGGGTAATAAACGGGGATATTCTTTTAAACGTAAATTTTTATCATTATATTTTACAGGCAACAACAATAAATAAGTGCCAATTATTTTTTTTTATTCTCGTTTTTTTTCAAACCCCAAAAAAGTTACAAGTATACTGGCATATCCCCTATAAAAATCAGATCAATCGAAGTTGCTTATGAGGTAAAATGTGAATTTCGGCAACAAATCGTTTTTCCGTCGGAAAGCACTTTATTAAAAATACCTTATTTCAAAATTTTGTTTTTCTATTTTCAGTTTAGTTCAATGAATTCCGATAACAATATATATTTTGAATTTTTAAAGAAATTTTTATACCCCCAATTCTTCAAACAAATTTTGCTCAACATTCTCTCCAAAATTTACGTGTTTTTTTGTACGAGATTTTGCTCGAACATTTCTTTGAACATTTTGCTGAAGAGGCTCGTGTAAATGTTTGTCGGCATTTCAACATCAAAGGAAAGTTTGTCTGTGTAAATGCGCCTTATCAAAAACTGTAAAAACACGTGCCTCGACGAATTTGTATTGTTCCGTTGTTTCGCTCTGGGCAACCGTTTGTTATATACTTAATTGTTTTTTGTTATTTACTCATTTGTTTTTTAACTTTTCTATGTTATATATTTTTCTATCTTTGTCTGACTTGCTACAATTATATTTGTGTATAAAACGTAGTTAAATAAAATTCTTGATTCTATAAATTCACTATAAATTAATAAATAAAAAATTTAACACCTTATTATCGTCACCTTATTTGCTTACCGTATTACCGTAATTGAGATGCTAAAAAGAGTTTTTAACCACAAACACAAATTACCGTAATCGCCACATACAAACTGCCAATGTAAATCGATTAGAAGTGAAAACAACAGTTCCCGCTTTTGCAAATTCACTTTCACAAAAAAATTAAAAACGTAACTAAACAAAAAAACGAATTATAACCTACCACCTGCAGCATTTGCACAGAAATAAATCTTGTCAGATGGTAAAACGCTGCATCTTGAAAACACCTGTTTTGAGGAAATTACGTCGTAAGTTTTTTGGATATACAGGGTGTTTCAAATTCGATGCTCACCATGGGGATCTCCTAAACTGTAGGAGATACGAAAAGGTTTAAATTAGGGCAAAGTTGCGCAACTGTATGCTTTGCTCAAAACTAAAAGTTTACAAATTCCGGATAGTTCCGGAGATAGGTGGAAAAAACGGAAATCTTCATTTTTAGTTTTTAGTTTATTTTTTTTAAATTTCTACGGGCACTTTTTTTAGGATCTATCTAGTTAGAGGTCCGTTTTTGAGAATTGACATTTCAGTGTGACAGGAGCACTGTCAAGTTCAATTTTTCTTATGTACACATCCTTTTTTTCTCCTGCCATTTCGTTCATAAACGATGACAGATAATATTTTGCAAGCTTATTTTGACAAGTCACCTGACGTTTTAGGTTTATTGACCATTTAAAAATGACAGTTTTTTTGACATTTCAAAAATGACAGTTTTTTTGACATTTTGTTATAACAAAATAACTTTAATTAGCATTTTAAAAATACTTTTTTTCTTTGTTTTTTTAATCTTTGAATTTGCGCTGATGATGGTCAAATAACTCAAAACGTCAGGTACTTGTCAAAATGAGGTTGTAAAATATCTGTGATCCTTTATGAACCAAACGGCAGGACAAAAAGGATGTTTCCATAAGAAAAAATGAACTTGACATTGCTCCTGTTACCCTGAAATGTCAAATCTCGAAAATGGACCCCTCATTAGGTAGATCTTAAAAAAGTGCCTGTAGAAAGTTTTAAGCGTTTTTATGACAGCTTTAAGAATAAGGGCGCAGAAAAATAAAAACTAAAAATAAATATTTCGATTTTTTTCGCCTCCGGAACTACCCGGAATTTGTAAACTTTTTTTTGGTTTTGAGCAAAGCGTCAAATTGCGCAACTTTGCCGTAATTTAAACCTTTTCGTATCTCCTACCGTTTAGGAGATCCCCATGGTGAGGATCGAATTTGACTGATATTTACTAAAATAATGAATTAATTAATTTAAAATTAATTAATTCATTAAATTAAAAGTTAAATTAGATGGGAGGTCGCTTTGACATAAATTAAATTAGCAGTGTAACAGCTGTAACCGCCAGTACAGCGTTTTACCATCTGACGGCAGCGTTAAGCCTCCTTAACTAACGAATTTCGGTTCGGTTATTTTTTTATACAGTATCACCAATTTCGATGGTCTGTCTATTAACGCTCTATTTTCTCATGAAAAACTTCTCGCAACTCCGTCGACCCGGCCGAGCCACTCTCGCGGCCAGGTAAAGGCCGTTGTCTGCGCCTCCTCGATTGCAAAGAAAATAGTCGCCTATCGGCATCGCGGATCTTACAAGTAGGCTGTGCGCACGAACCAGCTGTCTTGGCGTTTGTTTACGCGCGCGAAAACATCGCTCTCGAATGCTACTATGACCTAGCTCAATCTTTTTGAGTGTTTTTCTTTTTTTGACGACGTATTTTCGAGTTTTATTATACAAAATGTATCGTCCTTTGGTGTGTTTTCTTCTGTTTTGCGTCGTTTTCAACGAGTTTCGTGCGGGTGAAAGTGCCAAAAAGAACGTGACGATCTTGAAATGTTGCGCCAAAGACGAAAGTTTGACTTACGAACAAAAGTGCGTGAAAAGCTTGTACGCCGGGTGGGACTTGAACATTTTCAAAAACTCCTCGGTCACGAGGTTCAAGGAAAACCTGCCGTTAACGTGGATTGTGAAAGAGAAAACGAGGCCCGATTGTCGCAAGCCGGTGATCGGTGATCTGTCCACCAAGAAAGTAATTCCGTTCATTAACGGAAAGTTGCTTATTATGGAACACCAAAAAGTTATCCCCAATGACAAATTTTGCCTAGACTACAACTTAGTGGTCTATTGCGAAGAGTACCTGATTCCCGAAAATATTTCAGTGACTTTCGTGAAAAAATGCTGCCCTCAAGGCTCGGGTTACTCCGAACAAGAAAACAATTGCGTTAATACCGAGGAGGACGTGACAATAAAGTATAAAATCGACGTTGGCCATGATAAGAAGTTGAATTTCGGCTTTCCCACTTGTCAGACCGGGAGAAAATTGGCGGGAAAACAAATGGACGGGGAGCTGAAACCCAATGGGAGTTTTTGGCTGCCGGGCACCAAGACCTTGCTGCCCGTGGGAAATTTTTGTTTGGAGCACATTGTGGATGGGGAAGGTAAGTTTTTTTTTTATTTAACACATAATATATATGACAATATGACCTGTAGCTCAATTTTTTGTGTGTTTTCTTTTTCTTTGACGATAAAAGCGTATTTTCGAATTTTTAATCACAAAATTTATCAACTTTGTTGTTATCTTTTGTTCTGCGTCGTGTTCAACGAGTTTCGCGCGGGTGAAAGTGCCAAAAAGAACGTGACGATCTTGAAATGTTGCGCCAAAGACGAGAGTTTGACTTACTGACCATCATAAGGGGCCCAAATATTTTTAATGCTACATTTTGTAGCTATATTGTTACGGTTAAATTAATTTTGTAGCTGTAGCAGTTTTCGAGAAAACGCGACCCCCCTAGCTTCACCGTTAAGCTAAGTGGCCACCCCACTTTAATTCTGCTAAGGCTAGAAAGTTCAAATAAATAGCAAATTTTGTAGCTCGATTTTTTCAAAGGGATCACACAAGTTTTTAAAATATTTTTTTTTTAATAAAAAATAAACGGCTCAACTTTTGTTTACATGAAATGTGATATTGAAAAAAAAATTATATTGGGGGTCTTTTGTCGAGTCTTCTATAGGACTCCCTGAGTTTGAATATTAAAGCAAAAATTTGCCGAAACGAACCTTCACATTTCTACAAAAAGTGGCCTTTTTCACTTTTTCTCAAAAACAATGCGTTTCCGCAGATTTTCATTTTCATATTTGGACCATTCCACCGTCACGTATGGGACATTTTTTCGCTATTTTTTTCTGCTTTTTGTGTTTTTTAAAACTAGTGGCTAAAATGGTGCTTTTTTACAAGCGTTGGTTTAAATAACGAGCGCAGCGAGGTATTTAAAAACGCGAGTAAAAAAAGCACAGTTTAGCCGCGAAAAAATCCAAGAAAAGTAGGAAAATACTTTTAAACATCTCGATCGAAGAGCACTTCTCGCAAAACACACCATCTTTACACTATAAATCAAGGCGGCTGGTAAATGAAATAACAATGGTTACCATAGCCATGTGCCTTTTTACGTTTGATATTTTCACGATTTTTTAAAGTAATTTTTTCGTAAATACTTGGTGAAAACTGGCGGAAATGGCTTAATTTTTAGGCAAGAATAATTAGATTTTTTCAATATTACTGTTTTCCGCTATTTCTCTTTAATTTTGGGTCAAAAAAAGGAGAGAAATCTTTTTTTGCACCAGTGATCAAAAAAAAAGTTTTTTTGCATCGGTAACCAAAAAACTCATGCTTTAGTGATCTGCAGACAGTTACTAAAATCATGTTTTTGAAGAAGGTATAAAAAAAATTAAATTTCCGCACATTTTTAATGATATAGTTATATTCAGGAGAATGATCAAATTCCAATATCGTAATAATTTTTTTAAAAACAGATTTCTATAGAAAATTCTCTTTTTTTCAGTTTTTTCTCAAAGATTTTTTCGCACATTTTAATTTCTGTATTTCCATTGAGGAAATCAAGCAGAAATTAAAAACATTTTTCTGTAACACATATTTCTAAACAAAGTGTCCATTTTTTTCATTTTTTTCGAAAGGCATTCCAAAAAAAAATTTTTTCAGATTTCATGTAAAAAAAAATTTGACCCAAAAAACGATTTTTTTTTTGTTTTTATATAGTGTTTAACTTGTTGTCGTCGCCAAAGTGGGCCTGCATTGGCAACGTTGGCACGGCGCTGGCACCGGTTGGTTTACTTGTATTGAACCAATACCAGGTCGATTTTGGCACAACGGAATATAGCCAAAACCGGCATGCCGGTAGGCAGCCAACATCAGTGGACTAATCCCGGCTCTGTTGAGACCATTAAACATTGCCTGAATTGGGCCACAGTCGTGCCAGCGCCCTGTAGTTTAATAATAATGCCCTCCTTTGAAGTGAATTGTATAGGTCATTGAATTGTAGGTAGATGGCGCTGGTTTTAGTATTTGCCTCCTATATGGCAGATATAACCTACTATATGTAAATAAATAAATATCGTTTATTTGCAACACAGATTATTTTCCTCTTTTGACAACCAGGATCTCCCTGGGATGTCCTATGGACAGGCTAACCCATCTGATTCTGTTGGTTGTTTTTATAAACGGCGACACGTATGGGACTTATGTGAAACTTTCAGGACATCTCTGGGACGTTCCGAACGTCCATGGAATGTCCTATGCAGGAGTATAGTTGAGCCGGTACCGTACCAACTTTTGCGGAGCCAGTGGCAACGTGTTGGCTAGCCATCGATGCCCTGAATCGGAACTGCACAGCACTAGGAATCGACATTTTGGAATGAAAACTATAAAATGTGGCTGGAATTATGGCTTAAAAATGTGAAAAACCTACAAAAAAAATCCGTTACTGCTATAATAACGCTAAAATATTTTGGCCTTAAGTTACCCTCATGCATGATAACAAGCCTTAATACATTTTTGGATTGCTATGAAGATGGACTAAATTAAATCCGAAACCGGTAGGCGTAGGGTATACAATTTGTTGACAAAGTAAATAAAAGTATTGTGTAGGAAAAAAGGTATTCTCTAGGTTTTTGCTCGCAACTTAGATCAATTTTCAACGTGCGCAGGATGTTAATAATACCTATAAAACTCCTTGTCACGAGAGCACAAAAATTTGTAAACTTGGCATTTAATTAGCATTTTAATGCTAACTAAGGCATGTAGGTATATAAGTCTTAGAACATGCACGGAAGCCTGGTCTAGCGTACTTGTTTCCTGGTCTACAAGTAAAAATTTTTTGGGAAGTAGATTTAACTTCAATCTGCGCGAGCGTAGAAATTTGTTGCCAAGTCAATGTCTTTTGTTTTGGTATTTCCATGACTGGCTAGATTATAGATGTTGTTTACAAGCATATGAGTAATAACTCTCCCAATCAAGTTAGCCTGGAAAAACGCAGAGCCAAAAAATTCTCTGGAGGACCAGGATGCGAGAAAATCGTTGCGGCAATGGCCAAAATCTAGATTGCCATGACATGGCCAATGGGCTAAAGACGGCTCGATCTGAGCCTGCGCGAGCTTGTAATGTCGAATCGCCTCATTTCTCGTTCAACGCACTTCCAGCTGACGCATGCGCATTGGAGCCCGTCTTTAATCCATTGGCAACGGCCAACTTGGTATTTCGCAAGGGTTTCCGCGACGCTTTTTATCATAGGTTAATACACAGGCAGGGCCTTTATAGTATCTCATAGTTATATGGTCTTTGGCTTTGCCCATGGCCAACCCTGATGACATTCATCGGGAAGGCTCACCGCCCCCCCCCCCAGAGTCGGTGAGATCGATCGATTGGTGAATTGGTGGAATCAATCGGATAATCTCGATTGTTTTCAACGGTGAGCTCATCGATGAATTTACAAACTCGCCCTTTCTCATAGTTGCATGTGTCCAGTGTTGCCAGGAACATGATAATTATCAGAATCTATGATAATTTTGGGTGAAACATGATAATTAGTAATGACTTATTATCAACCCCTAAATCTATGATAATTTAAGAAATCCTCACATAATACTCCATTTATTCTTATAATGCGTCCAACGCACACAGTGAAGACTTTTTTCAAAATTGAGATAAAAAACTGTACAACAATAATAATAATAATAATAATACATCTTGCGAAATTGAAATTAATAATATTTAATAATAAACTTGATAATTTTTGGGATTGCAAATGATAGTTTTTTTCCAACTTCCTGGCAACACTGCATGTGTCTAGGCAACGTTGTCAAGCAAGCCGGCAACGTTGTCAAGCAAACAGTTTAGAAAAACTGTTTTATTCGAAGACGCGGGAGGAGATCGTATACGTAATTTTTCTCAATCAATCACTTAGAAGATCTTAAGATTATTTCGAGGATTATTTTTATTTATTTGATACTGAAATCATGTAACTAAAATACCACAAAATATTTTTTATGTAACACCTAGACCCGTATCTTCAATTTCGGGGACGGGACTGCTCCCGGCAAAAAAATATTGCATGCACGTATATCCAGCATATATACGAAAACGGAGAAGGATATTGCCCTGGATATCACCCAGATATTCACCCGACGTGCCTACAAAGATCCAATTTAGATCCAGAGGTATCCATTAGGTAATATCCACTGATGAATATACGTTATAAGTATATTATGAACATGTATTAATTACTCCACAAAAATATTCGAGTTATATTTCTATTACACCAAATTTGATGTTCTATTGTATATCCATTATGGTATATATTTATATAGTATATCCTGTCGATATCCATCACGATATACAAAATATATATTTGTCAAAATTTTAGTTGATATATAAAAATGATTTGCTATATCCATAAAAGTATATTCTTTTCGTATCCATAATGTTTTATTTAAAAATATTAACTTTTATTCGGTTAAAAAATATAATGCTTGTATACAAAAAACATATTTATAGGATGTACGATAGCGCATATAAACTGAATCCGTTCATGTTTCCTTTTTTAAAACGAATCATGTTTTTTTTCTAATATTTATAAAATATACATGTAACATACAAATCGTATATCCTAATTTTAAATGTCTTTGTGATATACAATATCCAAGGCTTGCTATGTGGGAACGCACCTGATTGGCCGAATTCTCATTTTTTTTGTCACATTTCTGTCAATTTTGGCAGTAATGGCATTAGTTGTGAGCGATTTTGCTCTCCTGCCTTATACGAGGAGAGCAAACTGACGGCAAAAGGTAAAACCGCTTACGAACAAAATCATTAGTGCCAAAACAGACAAAATAGTGACAGAAAACTGATATTTCGACCAATCAGGTGCGTTTCTGATTCTCGGGGACATTCCCTTCCCCGAAATTGAAGATTACGGGCCCTGAACAGCCCACGTCCCATCGCGACTCTGTACATCTGAGGAGGGGAGGGGAGCCCCGATTCCTCGGCAATTTTTGTAAAATAAAAGAGTACGAGAATTAAAATTTAAAAAAAAAACACCCCTCTGTTATTAAATTTAATAACAGCTTCAAATTCGTTTTAAAGTTAAAGAAGACGTGAACACGGTTACAAAAAGTGTTCTAAGTATAGAAAGAGTAGAGGGGTTACAGATTGAAAGACTGCGCTACGTTTATTTCAACAAGATATTTTGTGAGAACGTGAGACTTCTACGATAAATTGTCTCGTAGAGTCGGGACTTTAGCGTAACTGGTTATGGGAGGTCAGGCTCAGACTTTTCGCAGCTTTATTGAAAGAGCAACGTCAATCGGTAGTAAAAGTTTGTGGATAAATGGGCATTCTAATTAATTTAGCCGATTCTAATTTCAAAGTAAAATAAGAAAATACTCATAATCACTGTTTACGCCCTTTTGAAGGGTGACATCGGCAACAGCGTATCGGTTTCTCAAGTTTATTATCTCTTTCGCTCTCATTTCCTAGCCATTGCTCTTCTTGTTCAATACACGCTATTTCGGTATCCTAGACAAGTTTTAAGCTTAAGTTGGCTTTTCTAATATTTATTCATTAGAATTAGGCATTGCATTGGTTGTTATTATTATTATTATTATTATTAATATTGTACTTTGTTGAATAAATATTATATTATTATACAGGGTGATTCAAAATTCCCTAGAAAGATTTTAACTGTACGTAGAATTTGTTGTTCTGAACAAGAATTAGTTAAAAATACTACTACGTGGTAGAAACATCAATTTTTTTAAAACAAAACTTCGCCAACTTTAAAATGCTTGACAAAAATCGTAAAATATATCATTGTCAGCACACGTAGACGATTCCCAAAAAAATACGAAAATTTTACTTCTAAATTCAGAAAGAAAAAATATGAAATTGAAACAAAATAATCACGTAACTTTTCTTAGATTAATGATATCTAACCACTGTTCAAATCTTCCTAGGGAATTTTGTATGTTTACAAGTTTGGCCTGGGTAAGGCGTATATTGCAGTAGAGATTCTTCTTTTTTCTCTCAGTGACCTTAGCTTAGAAAATGTACAAGTGACATTCAATACTTTTGGAGTCAAATAAACATCAGAATTGGCTGAACTGCTAATAGGTAAAAGTGGCGAGAATTTCAGAGGAAGCTTCCATAAAAATGGCGGCAGGCATGGTGTTTGCTAAATTTTAGGATGCGCGCGATTTTCCAAAATCGTTCTATTCGGCCCTTCGATTTCTATGCGTAGCCGTCATGTGTCCATAAAAATGAAACCTTTTAGGAATCTTCGCGTGTAAGTTTTGAACTTGATGGACACGTAAACCAAAAACCAGTTTATCGACCGCGAGATGCACTTGTTGATCTTTTTGTATCAAGACTTGCGTTCCTAAACGTTTACTGTAGGTACCGGTGGTTATTATATTTGACTTATGACATTTATACAGGGTGTTATGGAAATCGTGTATAAGCGAAATGATAGGAAATTAAAAACCAAGAAAAACAAGAAAACAAGAAAAACAACTTAGTCAGTTACTAAACCTGCCTGCTTGGTGTCCGGGGTTAACGCCGCGACTTTCAAGTAGGAGATGCCGGGTTGAAGTATATCTTTAGGTTGGTCTTGCATGTAGTCTACTTGGACTTTTTCTTATAAAATTACAGAATTTTGTAAGGTTAAGGTTAAACGTAGTATGAGCGTAGTAGGGCGAGTTAGCTAGAAGGCAGGCTGATTCGATTCCATACCGTCCCTCGGAGAGGACGTTAAGAGGACGGTCCCGTGTGATTCATTTATTGATAGTGGAGCACCTTAAAGATCTCTAGCCCCGACAAAGGGGTTTAGGTGTAAATCCCTCTAGAAAAAGAAAACTAGGGGGTGCTGGTCAAACCGGTCGCGCGGTCTGGTGAGTGGGGTAGGGGGGAAATGAGCCACAATAGATCTCTCAGGTCTCATTGGAGGGAGCTGTAAATTGCACCACTTATAACAAACCTAACCTAACCTAACCTAGTCAGTTACTACGTTTAGACGCGCCTAACGGCGCTTTTTTTTAAAGGCGATTTTAAATAAAATCGCTTTATATGTCCTTCATTTAATATGGCAGATTTTTCAGAAACCCAGGTTTGAGTATATCTTTAGGTTGGAAGAAATACGCTAAAGTGCTTTTTAAGTGTTTATAACGACCCTAAAATGAGGTTTAAAGTTTAAAATAAAATCGCCAATTCGAGATAAGGATACGAATGCTGATAAAATTGAAAATTGTGTCTATTATCTTTTTTTCTTTCATAGACTATGTTCTCTGTTCCGGCAAAGAGCGTGATATATGAAAGAGTAACATGCTTAATTTTTGATACGTGTATTGAAATCGATGTGAAAACATACTAATGAATAAACATGTAATTTTGGTAATTTTTCCTCCAGTTCTCAAACTTTGAAAAACCATTAAGTGTCCCATTAAAATGTTTGCAACCGTATGTATACTTTAACATTGACAATGTTTTATAGTTTAACAGAGCATGCAGGCATACTGTTACTTGACGTCATTTTCTTAAGTGGTTTCATATTTTTGGGTGAGTGATTTTTTTCCATGCTTCACTCAGCATATTTTACATTCAGTTTGAACATTACTCCTACTTGTAATAAGAGAATGTGTACGTTTTGCAATTTACTTAACCTTGATGGTGTTAATGTGCAAAACACAAATATTTCTACCGTGAAATGTCATGAACCCTAGGTAAATTTGCACAGTCCTATAAAAGCTACTAAAATTCTCAAATGAATTAAGTTTAGGTCCATGCAGCTACACCCCGCATTCGAAAAATAAAAAAAAATTTAATGCCGGAATTACGGGCCAATTACGGGCTAATTATCTACCCCAAAAAACAGTTTTGGGCTCATCTCATCTGATTTTTTAAAAGTTTAAAATGCGCACACATTAACAATAGCAGTACCGAAACTAAAAGTATGTCAGAATTACGGGCTAATCATCTGCAGTGGGGTCCTGCCCTTACCTAATTTTTTTTAAAGTTTAAAATGCGGGGTTCGCAGCTGCATGTGCAGCCCCACCCCGCACACATTAATAATAGTGGTATCGAAACAAAAATTATGTCAGAATTACGGGCTGATTACGGGCTAATCATCTGCGGCAAAACAAAATTGGGCTTGACTAACAAGATTTGACTTATTAACAAACTATAAAAAACATGGCGAAATTCAATAAATGCTTGTAAAAATGGGGTAATGGCATGAGACCAGTTTTTTTTTGCCGCAGATGATTAGCCCGTAATAAGCCCGTAATTGTGACTTACTTTTTGTTTCGGAACTGCTATTATTTAATGTGTGCGGGGTGGGGCTGCACTCCGCATTTTAAACTTTAAAAAAATCGGATAAGGAGATGAGCCCAAAATGTTTTTTTGCGGTAGATAATTAGCCCCTAATTAGCCCGTAATTCCTACATAAAAAAAATTTTGATTTTTCGAATGCGGGGTGTAGCTGCATGGCATAGCTATTAAGTTTGTCTTCATAAATATTTTAACGCCAGGCGCATACTGTAGCATTGCCCGAAGTCCTCCAACGCCAGTACGTCGCGTGCGAAAAAGTATTGTTTTCTCCAGTAGTTAAGAAAATATCAATTTAATGCCTTCTCAGCATTTCCAAAGCAAAAATATCTTTAAGGGTCGATAATAAATGACTCCCCCTGCAAACGACCTCCATTAACCTAACGACCCCACCCCAAGAAAATCAAAATTTATTTGTGCCATAATTATGTGCTAATTTTGTCCCCAATCAAAAGATTTTGTGCTCTTCTGGTTCCTAAGAAAATCTAAAAAGATGGGGTAGCTAGGTTAATATTAACTTAGGAACCCCACCAAAAAATATAGCGCCAAAATAAAAATTTTTGGTTTTAAAATTATGTGCGAATTATGTGCTCCACGAATATATAGGAAAAAAATTGAAAATTGAAGGTTAATATTAACTTAGCGACCCCACATGTTAAGGTATCACGGAATTTAAAAATTTCAACTACCAGTATTATCTGCAAATTTCGTCCATGATCAGAAAATTTTGTACTTGTCTGGTTTCCGAGAAAATCAATAAAAACGATATTACATTAAATCATTTGTAATAACCTAGCATTCGGAATATAAAGTACGATTCCAAAGTAAAAATATATTATTACAAAATCATGTGTTCCATGAATATGTACAAGAAAAATCCGAATTTTTTGTTTACAGTGCAGTTTTTTAGTGGGTTAATTAGCTTAATATTAATCTAGCTAACCCACTTTCTTTTTTGATTTTCTCGGAAATCAGATGAGTACAAAACTTTCTGATCATGGACGAAATTAGCACATAATATGCAGATAATACTGGTTTTTGAAATTTTTCAATTCCGTGATACCTAAACATGTGGGGTCGCTAAGTTAATATTAACCTAGCTACCCCACCCTTTTTTTTTAAACAATTTAAAACGAAAAAATCGATTTTTTTCTTATATATTTGGGGAGCACATAATTAGCACATAATTTTAAAACCAAACATTTTTAGTTTGGCATCATATTTTCTGAAGGGGTTGCTAAGTTAATATTAACCTAGCTACCCCGTTTTCTTTTATGATTTTCTGAGAAACCCGAGGAGCACAAAATTTTTAGATTGGGGACGAAATTAGCACATAATTAGCACATAATTATGGTGTGACTAAATTTTGATTTTCTTGAGTTGGGGTCGCTAAGGTAATGGAGGTTTGCAAACGCTACTGTGAGCTTCATGTTTATAAAAAACCTCTGAGAAAACGTGCACCTTTATTTCCACATCGCATTCCTTTGTTTCGATTCAATTTGTTATGGTTGCAAAAGCGTGTATATTTATTTCTGGTTATTGTTTCTGGAAAATTATTGGTACGATTGAAAATTATATGTGAAATTATTTCATGTAAATTAACCTGCTATAACTATTAGTAACATTAAAATTTACATTATGCGACCTTTAAAATAAAAATGTAATTGAATAGAAACACGTAATTTGTTTTTATTTCTCTTTTTTTTTGTCCCTTGTGTTATTATTTAAACAAAAATCTAACCTTAAAAAACAAATATTTTGCAACACCCTACCACAGTGGACGCCAGTCAGATTGATTTGATTGCCGTTCGCGACACGTCTCCCTCTCTCTCTCTCTCACACACATTTGATTATCGTCACTTTTTTGAGTCCCGTAAGCACTATTAACTTAATCGGAAGGGTCATCGACTACTTTCGTAGTCTATCGACTTTAGCGAGTGTGTAGGGGTAGGATCTAAGATACCTTTCACACTTATTTACCCCGGGTTACCCCCCTTACCCCACTCACCAGACCGGTCTGATGAGCACCCCCTAGGAAGGCAGTTTTTTTTTCTAGGAGGATTTAATTTAGCCTAAACCCCTTTGTCAAGGCTAGGGATCTTTAACTTGCTCCACTATCAATATATGGATAACACAGGACCGTCCTCTTAAGGCGCAATTACACAGACGAACATGCTCAAACAAAAGCTCGTGCAAAAGATCTAAAATTTTTTGCGGGAACATTTTTGTGAGCTTTTCTTTGAACATATTGTTCGGGTAAATTTTTGAGTAAATTATTGCTATCTGTTTTGTAAACATATTTTTAAAGATGAGAATAAATAAAATTTCACTTCAGTGATCACTGATCTCAATTCTTTAAAGAAATGGAACACCAACTTTTAATTTAAATTTTTGTGAAAAAGAGCCGACGGCAAGCGAAACATGATTCTTGGCTCATGGATTAGGGTTACTTATAATATTTTTTTCTTAGGGTTTTCCCGGATTTTTTTGCCCGGGAATTTTTTGGGATTTTCTTGTGAGTTTTTTTTATTTCCAAGGGTTTTTTCCTAAATTCAAAAAACAACCCAGGAAAATTTTTCTTTTCCAAAAAATTTGAGTGATGGGGAGGAGATTTTTTTTTAAACATATTTTTGTAACTTTACTTTACCCTTAGCTTTGATTGTTTTTTTTTTTAAATTCCTCACATCAGATTTACCTAGTTAGTTTAAGGCCCCAACGGTTGCTTAAAAAAGCAAAAGGTTCATGAAAATGCTGAAGATAGATATTTACTGTCAATTTAATGTAATAATCAAGGTCGATTACTGACACTGAACAAAGGAGCAACATTCCGATTCAGAAGTCCAGTCTATTACTGCTAAATTATATTTTTTTAGACAAGGGTCGGGATCGAAGGGTTGTAAAAGTGGGTAATAAACAGGTATTATTTAGACCGAACGTGCTTTTGTTCATATATTTGAGATTTAATAAAATGTATATAGGTTTATTATTATTGTATTGTGTTTTAAACTAGGAAGTAAAATAAAGAGATATTCTTTTAAACGTAAATTTTTATCATTACATTATTATTTTTTATTCTCGTTTTTTTACAACCCCAAAAAAGTTACAAGTATGCTGGCATATCCCCTATAAAAATCAGGTCAATCGAAGTTGCTTATGAGGTAAAATGTGAATTTCGACATCAAATCGTTTTTCCGTCGGAAACCACTTAATTAAAAATACCTTGTTTTAAAACTTAGTCTTTCTATTTTCAGTTAAGTTCAGTGAATTCCCATAAAACTATAAAATTTAAATTTGAAAGAAATTTCTATACCAACATTTCTTCAAACAAATTTTGCTTAACATTCTCTCCAAAATTTCCGTGAGTCTTTTTGTACGAGATTTTGCTGGAACTTTTTTTTGAACATTTTGCTCAAGAGGCTCGTGTAAATGTTTGTCGGCATTTCAACATCAAAGGAAAGTTTGTCTGTGTAAATGCGCCTTTATCGTCTTCTCCGAGGAATGACACGTCAAAGCTCTGAGCTATGAGAACGGGGCTTATAAGGATCCGTTGCACTACAGTATTTAAAGAACCCACAGTAATATGCATTCCAAACATCACTTAGTTTAAGGAATCCTTAAATGCATCGTTGCAATTGGTCATAAAAAAGAGATATTTTTTTTTCGTTTTTTCCTTTGCAGATCCGACCAGTCCCAGTGTCATAGCCTGCTCAGAGGACCTGCCCCTTCCTCTGCCCAGCACCGTATCGAATCAAGATGACATTAGGTTCATCATTTACCCCATCGGCCTGGCAATCAGCGCCATTTTTCTGGCCGCCACTCTGGCTGCTTCGCTGTTGCCGGCCAGCAGGCATCATAGCATGCTGCATTGGAGGTAAGAGAGATTTTTTTCTACTCGCATGCAGAAAGTACTAACTTTTCGCATCGTTTTACTTTTCGCACTAAATATATGTGCCGAAAGTTAAATTTTGGGCGTTATTTAGACGTTTTAAGTGATGGATGTGTCATTGTCAAAATTTCCTTTTTGCAGTCGTTTTTAGAGCCCTGGTGAGGATTTCAAGTAGACAAAAACGTTGGTTATTTTGAATAATCACACCCAGTTTCTAGAACATGTATCCAACAAGGGTCACTAACTAATTACTGTGTGTGTTAAATTTCAGATGTCAAACCAACCACGTGGCTTGTCTAATGGTGGCGGACGCCCTGCTCTGCATTACGCAACTGTCAAGGAATCACGTGCCTTACGCCCCCTGTTTCGCCCTCGGTAAGTCTCATATATATAATTATTGTGAATTAAAAGGTGGTCGGGGAAAGTCAAATAATAAAACAGTCGGGGACTTTTGCCCAATGAGTGCAAATAAAAAAGTTTTGTTTTGCCGATCAGGTGATATGGATGCTATGTTGGGAATTTGGAACCTTTGGTTGCACTAAAACAAAATTATGATTGTTTTCCACAAACCAAAACTACACTTTTTTGCACTCGACGCGCGTTTCGCTAACAACGTTAGCATCATCAGGAGACGATAAACAATGAACAGTTCAAAAAAGTGTAGTTTTGGTTTGTGGAAAACAATCATAATTTTGTTTTTGTTTTGATATGGATGGATAAAAATACAAGTTAATGCTTGTGAATTGACCCAGAAAGCCGAACAATCATCGAGCAAAATGTCAAGAAACTAAAAAACACTAGAGTCGTATAGAAGTAGAGCGGATTATGTTTAATTTTGCATCACATTAGAATGGTTACATACTTTTCACGAACGCAGTCGACCGTGCAGGCAATGTAATAGATATGTCTGCCCAGTATCATTCTTTCATTTCGCATTTCCTTGAGAAAATAAATGCGCTGGTTCGCGGAAAGTTAAAGAACCGAACTTTTGAAACAACGACGGTGACCGATTTTTAGCGAACAAAATGCTCGTCGAAAAATTTACGGCTTAAACCTTATAGATGTAATCACATGCGCTGCTGACTTCTCACGGAACCTAGCAGCAGCTGCACTAACTTTAAAAAAACGCAAGCTCTAAATTTTTTTTTGCGGAACAAAATTAGCACTAAATTAGCTTTAATTAGTTATACAGACCGCTTCAAGCTACTGCGAACATAGGGCGAAAGAAGTCTAATTTGCCAGTGTACGTACATGCAGAGACACCGCACGCCTATCAGTGAAGCAACCAACACTCAGGCTTCCGATCGAGATTCGCTGCCTGTCGCCGCCGTTCGCCTTGTATTTAGTACGCCTCTAACCACGGTGCTTTGTGGAGCGTAGTCAATGAAACCGGAATTTGGTCAATAAATACGCAAATTTTTATAACGTAATTTTCTTATTTTTTGTCACTGATAAATAAGAGCGTTTTATTGTCAACTGCTCAGATTTATCAGTGACGACGTGTTGCAATGAAAATAATAAGGAGAAACAAAATAAAAGCAAGCTCTAAAAACCAAAAAGATTCTCCCAGTCAAAAAAAAATTAAATCAAATGTTCGAAAAGTCCTCCTTGCTCGGCTAGACAATATCCGAGCCTACTATAAAAACCCCTTCCAACGTTTCCAAGCATGTTAGGGGTGATAATTTGAAAAGCTTCTTCAAAAACAGATAGAAGTCATTAGGATCAAGATCGGGAGATCGAGCTGACCATAAAATAGTTCCCCGTGTACTTATAACCCGATTAGGAAATACATTATCAAAATATTCCCTAACAAGGCCAACATTGTGAGCGGAACAACCATCTTGTTGAAACCATGTTTCACCAAATCTTACACCTAACAACTGCCTAGCAGTTGGAATAATGTGCTGCTGCAGTAGATCCAAGTATCTAGGACCATTCAAATTGCAATTGCCGTTAATAAAAAATGGCCCAATTACGTGTTCCCCTACAATACCCCCCCCCAAACATTTAGTTTTTGGGGGTACTGTGTTCTTTCGTCAAAATACAAATGCAAATTTTCCCTCGACCAATATCGAACGTGTGTTGGGTTATGACGATTTGACCATTTGACCATCTGCACTTTTTCGGCAACTTCGTAGACATCCATTTTTAGTTTTAAAAATGTATTATTTCAATTAAGAACTTACCCATCTGTTTCTCGAGCAAGGCAGAACTGAAACAAAATAATAAAAACAAAATGAATTTCCAAAAGATAACACTGCAGCGTGCTTCGAATCCACCTCGGTCGTACGGCACGGAGAGTAATTTGGACTTGATTCCCCCTATGTTCGCAGTAGCTTGAAGCGGTCTGTATACAATGAGCTCTCCGTGCCGTACGACCGAGGTGGATTCGAAGCACGCTGCAGTGTTATCTTTTGGAAATTTATTTTGTTTTTATTATTTTGTTTTGTTTCTGCCTTGCTCGAGAAACAGATTAGTAAGTACTTAAGTGAAATAATAGATTTTTAAAACTAAAAATGGATGTCTACGAAGTTGCCGAAAAAGTGCAGATGGTCAAATGGTACTATCAAGGCAGACCGTTGAGACTTATTCAAGAACTTTTTTTGGAGAATTTTGTAAATCGCCCAGAACCTAGTTTATCAACGATTCATAGGTTTGTGCAGAATTTTGAGAAGTTTGGTTGTGTAGCGTCAAAAAACCATAAGAAAACACTTTTTTGAATGACGAGCAGGAAGTACGAGATGTGATGATTTGCGCTGCAGTGGAGGAAAATCGAAAGTTCACTAGCCACCAAATTGCCGAAGCAGTTGATACGTCTTCAGCCACTGTATAACTTGTTCTTAAAAAGAATGGTTATCATTCTTACCAAGCGTCAAAAACGCATCAAATTTTTCCGGAGGACAACTATCGTCGTATGGAATTTTGCGAAACAATGATGGAAAGGGCTAATCGTGATGAAAACTTTCTGAGATCTATTCTTTTCACAGATGAAAGCACTTTTCCATTATTGAATCGTCATAACCCAACACACGTTCGATATTGGTCGAGGGAAAAAACACAGTATCCCCAAAAACTAAATGTTTGGGGGGGGTGTTGTAGGGGAGCACGTAATTGGGCCATTTTTTATTCACAGCAATTTGAATGGCCCTAGATACTTGGATCTACTGCAGCAGCATATTATTCCAACTGCTAGGCAGTTGTTAGGTGTGAGATTTGGTGAAACATGGTTTCAACAAGATGGTTGTCCCGCTCACAATGTTGGCCTTGTTAGGAAATATCTTGATAATGTATTTCCTAATCGGGTTATAAGTACACGGGGAACTATTTTATGGACAGCTCGATCACCCGATCTTGCTGTTAATGACTTTTATCTGTGGAGTTATATCAAAAATAAAGTTTACGGGCATGAAAGGGCTAATAATTTGGAAGAACTTCGGATTAAAATTGAAGAAGCTTTTCAAACTGTCACCCCTAACATGCTTGGAAACGTTAGAAGGAGTTTTTATAATGGGCTCCGATATTGTCTAGCCGAGCAAGGAGGACTTTTCGAACATTTGCTCTAATTTTTTTTTGACTGAGAGAATCTTTTTGGTTTTTAGAATGTATTATTTTATTTTGAGAACTTGAACTTTATTTTGTTTCTCCTTATTATTTTCATTGTAGCACGTTGTTAGTAATAAATCTAAGCAGTTGAAAATAAAACGCTCCAATTTATCAGTGACAAAAAACAATAAAATTACGTTATAAAAATTTACGAATTTATTGACCAAATTCCGGTTTCATTGACTACGCTCCACATGGCGCCGTGGTTAGAGGCGTACTAAACGCAAGCCGCCAACGGTGATTGCAGGCCTGAGTGTTGGTTGCTTCACTGATAGGTGTGCGGTGTCCCTGCGTGTACGTACACTGGCAAATTGGACTTCTTCCGGCTTATGTTCGCAGTAGCCTGAAGCGCTCTGTTAGATTCTAATAAAAAATCACAAATTGCGCTGCTAGCTTCTTGTACATAGTTATTTTTCTTAAGAACAGCCTATCGATGGGGATGAGTATTTTAATTTATTTATTAATACAAGTAAGCACATCTATCTGTTATAACATCTTGTCTTACTGTCGAATTTTTCGTTTTTTTTTTTTACAGGAAATAACATAAGGTAATGAATAATGAAATAAGAAACTAGATCACTCCCATCGACGTTGATGTTTTACTTCCTTTTCATTCAATTTAAAGTATCATTTAAAGAAATATGAAATCTCTAAAGCTTGGAAAATACTTAATAATATTATAAATGCTAAAGTGTGTTCCTATGCGTTTGTTCCCTAATCACGCAAAAGCGGCTGATCCGATTTGGATGAAATTCGGTAAGAAGTTATGGTTTGACCTGGACCTACTAATAAAAAAACAAACACGCGTTTCGGCACTTTTTTAACTTTTAACCGTTGGATGAGAAATAGGGCTGATTCTGTTTCAAATCAATATAAAGCTAAAAATTCGCATTAGTCTTCCTCTTTAAAAGTTAGTCGATAGGTGTTTATGGATTTTTGGAAAGTCTGAACAGAGACGATAAAATTCCCGCTCATGGAGCGTGCCATTGAGAGAGTAAAAAAACTAGAAAAGTCTCAGAGATATTACTAAGTATCTTTGATTTTCCTAGAGTCAAATATATGTTATTGTCATGGATAAGACTCATTAACGGAAAGTGATAGAATGTTTAACAACTTGTCCTGAACTACATCAAGTTTAACATCCACTCTTTTCTTATTTCAAAGTGCTAAATGATACGATTTTTGCAGTGTTTAAAGTATCCTGCTACTTAGTGGTAGCAAAAAAGTAGATCTTATTAAGTTTTGTGCTACTTACCTATACCTACTTGTGAATACCGTTTCTGGACTTAAATTTCCAAGGGTTTACTTGATGGTTTTCAGATCGATTTAAGAAATCGCTTTTGCTCATTTTTGCCGTTTATCAACAAAACCATTAAATAAATTTGTGGCGTCTCCAGGGGGGGGGGAAGGGTTTGCCGTTAACTCCCAGGGTCCCGCTCAATCTACAGTAATAAGCAAATTGTGCAAGGGCGTCACGTCGGGGGCGCCAGGGGGTGCTATATGCCCCCCCCCACCACTTTTTAGACTCTTTATTCCGGTTTTGCGGCGTTTGGTGGTAGAATTTAGTACAATTTTAGTTTAATTTTAAGCAGTGGCGTAGCCACGGGGAGTTTGGGGTTAACCCCCTCTCCCAGAACGCCCAACCCAATTAGAATTTTAGTTTAATTTTTAGCAAATTTTATCAACAGACAAAACGTGTAAGTAATGCATTTTTAGTAAAATTTTCTTAAAATTTTCGTCTACGGCGCATTTATGATATGATTGTGGCAACAAATTTATATATATTTGACAAAAAAATTTTTTAAGGAGTTTTTTGCTTTTTTTTTTGTGCCAGAATTATCGCCTACGGCGCTATAACATTCTTAATTGTTACAATTTTGTTTAATTTTATTCAATTTTTTGTCAACAACATTTCAAATGCGTATAAAATATTATTTCAGTTCAATTTTCGCGCATTCAAGGCTTAATTTTTGTTTCGTACACACTAACTAACCGACCCAACCTTTTCTCCCACCCTTCAGTTCAAGAGCTCAGCCTCCCACTTTTATGGGTCATGTGACGCCGCTATCCCTATCAGTAAAAATCAATAGGTAGCTACCTAATTTTTAGAAAGTTGCAATAGATAGGTAGGTAGTTGATTTTTATTGAATTACGAAAATCCCCCCCAGAGCCGATTTCTGGCTACGCCACTGAATAAAACAGAGTTATCTGATTTTGTAGGTATGTTTCTGACCCTAAAATTGTTGGACACATACGCAAGCGTGGATAGCTGTATTGCGCTCCGAGCTAATCTTTTTTTTTTACCCAAGAAGTAATTATCCAGGGCTCTTTTTGGTTCACTCTTTAAAACTCAAGTTTACACGCACATTAAATCACAAAAACCTTTCTTCCTCTTATCTAAGAAAAGAATGACGAGTCAGTCTAGACGTTAGAGTAACATAAAAAAGTCCTTAGTCATTACTTAAAGTTTACTACTTTATGTACACCTTTTTTATTGGTTTTACCTTTGAGAAGGTCTTGAAACCTTTTTTAAAATATTTTTTTTTTTGATTATTATTCTGTGGTAGGTATATTACTTGTCTAAACCGATTATGTGAAAATTTTTGTGCAAAACAGGGACATTTGGAAACACTAATTTGACACTTTTTTATCTATACTAATGAAAGACCGGTAGTCAACGTGCGTTTGTGACGTAGACGCTCGCTAAGAAAGGAGGGGGTAAAAATGAGGGTTGAAATTTTAAAGAGGTTTTCTATATCTCAGAAAGGAAAAACCGCAGAGGTTACAAAACCCCCGTGTTTTAGGGTTTTTCGAAATTTCATCTGGGGGTGGAGAAATAGGGGTAATCCGATTTCGAAGGGGGTAAAGGGATCTTCTGTATCTCAGAAGAAAAAAGTCACAAAGGTTTAGAAATTGGTATTATAGACTCTACTAATAAAATAGATAGACACGTGTTTAGCGTTTTTCTATCAACCCCCTATTAATACGGGGGATTAGCGTCCATATTTGATAAAAAATTTGATCTCTAAAATATGGGTTGTTGGGTATCAAACTGAAGGAAATAAAGTCCTGAATCGAAAAAGCAATTTTTATTACCCATCTCCCCCTCCCAAAAAACAAATATGGACCGACTAAAATATGGTTTGTATGGTTTCAAACTAAAGGAAATAAAGTCCGGAATCGAGAAAGGTGCTTCTTCTATTATTTTTGCTACTTTTTTGTTACCCCTCTTCTCCTGTTAAAAATAAGTTACCTATAAAACCGGAATCAATGAAGGTGTTTTTTTTGCACACAAAATTGCTGCTCAAAATCGGTTCACGGGAACAAAAGTTATGACCATTTAAATCAAAAAAAGGGGAAAAAAAGGGGCTAAAGGTTTGAGGGCATGAAAGTGGGGTAAGGTGGAGAAGGAGGCGCGCCTTGTCTCCCTGCAGTGAAATGTGAGCGCTTGTTCTGCAGAGAAAGCGCTTTATCAATATCCCCCCGGTGGCATCTTTGTGAAAGACTGTAAATTTTTTGATTTGTTGTGCTGTTTGCCATAAGTTAAAATTATGGGAAAGGATAAACAAAGTGACTATTTTATAGAGTAATGATTTCTAAATCAGAGAAAATTAAACATTTTGCTAAAATTTCAACCATAAACTCTCGGTTCGGCCCGAAGTGAGACAAAAGGAGGCTGTCTGATTCGAGAGAGATGAGAGATTACGTTATCTACAACAGAGGCGCGGAAGAGATAGGTAGAAGGGCAATTTCCCTTTGTTTTGTTGCAATTATTGAATTAATTTTGTAAACTTACTATTTTTTCCGACTGGGTAGTAAACTTTTTAAAGGTAAAAATCACTTGTGAAATTTCTTGGTTATTAAATGAACATACCTACACCGCCGATAACTTTTAGTGCTTTTACTATCTTCTGTTAAGAAATAATTAGCACCAAATTGCTTTTTCTCTAATAATCTTAAATGGTAAATGAGATACTTAATGTATCCCTCATAAAAGCTGATTCACATAAAAATAATAATCTACCGATAAAAACCGCAGCGGTAATTAAACTAAACAGAAACTGGGGTTTTAATTGTGTTTTGGGAACATTAAACCAATATAATACAGAGATCGGTATGGATAGATTATAAGTTTTCTGGGTGGTCATCTCTACAGTTATTAAAAAGGGCCTAATTAAAAACAAGTAAAATTAAAATTTTTTAGAACCAACGCAAATTAAAAAAAATGGCAATCAACTTTTATTTGAGCTCTCAGGTTCCAGAGGGTATAGGATGGCAATTTCTTTAAGTGATTCTAGGAGCTTTTCGGGGTGGACTCGACCAAACGCTTTCTTATAATCTATGAAACCAACACCCTTCTCAACTAAAAAGCCAGTTACTATCGGTATAATATTGACACCTGTCAATTTGGTTATAAAATTGGCAGGCACAGTAAGCTAAAGGGCACTAAGACGGTAGGAGTTAACTGGCTTCTTAGTTCAGACGGTTGTTGAACTAAGACTTGAATGCCAAATAAGGCCTCTGTTGTCCCGAACCCATAAAGAATTCGCGTTTTCTATAAATTATTTTATGGATAATCTTAAGGAGTATTTATTAGTATATACAGGGTCTCCACTCTTCCCTGACTGTTAGTGAAAGCCAGTAAAAGACAATAAATGACGAAAATGAACCTTTAAGTAAGTGAATGTCAGAAAATTCGCTCCTTTGGACCTTAATTTTTTCATTCGGAAAATCGAAAAAATGAAAATCATTCTCAAAAGAAAACAACACTGCGCGATGCCTATAACAGGTTATCTACTCTCGTTATTTTTTAATTTATTTTAATTTAATTAACTCGTGTAATAACTGTCAACAGTGTCCAAAATGGCGGCTGCACAGGAAAAAAGGTTTAAATGAGCCAAATAAATATTTGTTTTTCATAGTCCAAGCAAGTATTTATTTGAATCAAATAAATATTTATTTCTGTCAAGCAAGATTTATTTGACGTAAATAAATTTATTTTGACCTAAATAAATATTTGTTATATGTGTGTATATGATGATATGATGTATATGAATGTAAATTTAACACAAAGATACGTTGGCCGCTTAGATTAAAAAGAGACAAGATACCTTACACTTACGGAGACTTTGGTTATATTATTATATGGAACAATGTTTACCTTTCTGTTGTTTACAGTAAACACACCAGTGGCTTACCTACTTAAATATAAATTTACACTTGGATTATATTATTAAAATTTTACTATAATATGAAATGTGCAAAATAATTTTAAAAACATGCAAAAAATAATTCTGCCAATTTGAGCTTTGGAAGCAAACAAATTTTTTCAATTTTCAATTTAATCAATTTCAATTTTCAACACAATAAAATTATGCCAAACATTAAAATAAAGAAACACAGTTCATAGCACCTGGAATATCAAGAAAAAAAAATGACCCACTAGCAAAAAATTATGTTGTGTTTGTTAATTTGGTTATTTTTTCTGGTTATTAGCAGAAACTTACTTATACTGACTTCTTCAGTACACAATAAAGTCAATAATGCTTAGGGTATATAGAGACATCTAGGATAGACAAAAAGATTTAAATATCAATTCGAAGGGCGAGCGCAGATGGCAACGGCGGCGGCAGTATAAATCAACCTTAATATTCTGATAAGAGGTAGGAATTCTTACAAACCTGAACACATGTGAATTAACTTTTATTGTTGTTTGCAAGTTGGTTTCAGGACTTTACCTACCTTTATTTTATAGTCTTTATAAAAAAACCTTCGAAAATATCTTATGTACCGCCAATGACTGATTTCTGTTGCTCTTCCTTTGTTTTCAAACATTGGATGATGTTTTCCAAAGTATCACTTTAAATGCACTGAAATATTCTCCTACTGGTAAAAAAACATACTATAAACGTTTTTTGACAAAATGTGGTTTTAAAACGACTTATAAACTGCTTAAAACATCCTGAAATTTTAAAATAAATAACACGAAAAAGCTTATGTCAATAAAAATATCATCCGACCGTCTTCGCTCCGCCGACTTTCCCTACCCACAAGCCAATCACGAACTAAAGTGTTTGAGACAGAATTCTCTGTCCCTATCGTTCTAACGTCGTTTAAAAGGATATGAAAATAATCGATATTTCTCACCTTTGTTTTCTTGTGATTTTATTTGTAAATAAACAGTGGTTATTATTTGCCAAGGAGTTTTCGTTGGACCAGATATCTTGTCTCTTTTTAATCTAAGGTTGACCAGATATCCTAAGAAGCCATTAAATTACTAATAAGAAATAAGAGGTTAGAATTTAATTTCCCAACAATTTTTTAATGGTTTTTACAATTTTTTTTTTGTTTTTTTACTTCATTATATGAAAAATGGCGAAAAAGAAAACATATTTCCAAGACAGCTGGTAAACAGAATTTTCAGGTATGTTACCTATTCCCGACGAACGAACTCGATGCCAAATATGCCAAACTATACAAATAATTTGGGCAATATCGGGAAAATAGCTGTAATAAGACATATTAAATCAAAAAAGCAACCCATGCTGCCAAAATACCAATCAAAAGTTTTTAAAGTCGCAGAACAATAACCTTGACTATATCCCATATTCGGCTGCCGCCATTGACTGATGGAATAAGGGTTTATACCACAGAAATTTTTGTTCCCAGACTCATTTCTAAAAATTAAAAAAATATATCGAAGGGTGAGTTTTAATTTTAAAAATCATCGAAAAAAATGATATATGGACCTGGGTCAGTGAAAGTTGGTAAATTTAAAATGAAAATTTGAGTGGGAACCCTGATATAACACTAATTGGGCTAATTAGGAGGTAGTCACTTTTTGCTGTCAGCTGGACTTTTACTGAGCCCGCGATAAATCAAGTTAAAAAGTTTGACCCAGCGTAATCAGCGAAAGTTATTTATGAGCTTTAAAACCTCCTTTGTATACTTTGTCTTGGCCATTCTAATGATTTTTAAAACTTTTCTAAACATAAAAGAAGACGTTTAAATTATGTTTTGTGTCCCAACTCAGCTCTAATATTCATGTAATAAACGACCATTATCGGAATTGCTCCTTTGACAACGTTATACTAGTAAAAATGCCCTAAGTCCTGGCATTAAAGTCTATTTATTAAGCCTCCTATAATATTTCACTGCGTCTTAAAGCTCTTTACCGCTGGAAACAGAATGATTTATCTCCTTAATAGAGGCGTTACCAGGGTTACGTATAAAGTTGTTTTTTAATAGACAGTTTAAGATGGTCGTAGAACGTAAGCGTAGACGTGAAATATGGCGCAATATTCTGAAAAACAAAAACTTCCGCTCGAATACAAATATCATAATCCCATCTATGCCGTCTCTTTGTTATCCAACATTAGTGAAGGTTGGTCTACACGTCATACGTCCGGAAACGTGACCTTGATAGAAAAACTCAACGCAAGAGCGCATAGATGGGATTATGATATCCGTGTTCGAACTGGAGTCTTTGTTTTTTCACAGATAGAAAGAAGACAGAATATTGCGTTATATTCCACGTCTACGCCTACGTTCTATGACCCATAACTGCCTAATATTGTCTGTTAGTGTTTGTAGTTTTGTCAAGCACATTGTTCGAATTTGTTTCTTGTCACATTACAATGTTATTTCTGGCTAATTAGAAAAATTTATATAATACCTTCTGAGAGCCGAGAATTTTATTTTTCTATCATAAATAACTAGAACTTTACTGTGAGAATCGTATGGAGTATTGTTTTAATTATATAATAATTAAAGAGGTTCGAATATTGCGTATATTGTAAGAAAAGCATATTTAAAAACTAAGAGTGAAAAAAAATGGTGCCGGCAAGCTATAAAAAAAACCTTTGAAGTAAAACGATTTGAATTAATTTGATGAAAAATGGTTCGTTTAAAAACGGGTGTAAGAAATTTAGAGTTGGATTTTAAATGACTGACAAACAATGGTTTTGGCAAAACGGGTTTTACTAATTCAGAGCTTGATTTTGAATGACTTTGACAAACAAAGGTTTTGGAAAAACGGCTTTTATTAATTCCGAATTTGACTTTGAATAAATTTAATGAACAATGGTTCGACTAAGAACGGGTTTTTCAAATTGCGGATTAGGAATGAATTTGACAAATAATGGTTTTGAAGAGAAACGGGTTTTATTAATTTCGAGTTGGATTTTGAACGAATTTATTGAATGGTTTAATTAAAAACAAGTGTTAAAATTTCCGAGCTTAATATCGAATGTAAATTGTTAACAAATTGCAGTTTTAATTAAAACCGGTTTAATAAACGAGAGGTGCAAAAAGGAACTTTGGGGGTGTATTTAGACGTAAAAACGATCAAATGAGTTAAAGGATCACAAAATCTTGATGTGAAGTCATATTTGACCTTGCGAAAAAGAGGGGTTTTATAAGTTTGACCCCTGTGTGTGTGTTCTCAAACTATTAAACCGATTTCGATGCGTTTTTTTCCGTTCAGAGACTAATCTTCAGGAAGTTTTCTTAGATATGCTCAAAAAATAGGTTAATTAGTTCCAGAGACAATAAGCTTTCGACATACGTATTTATGTCAAAGAATTTAAGACATGATAACAAATCTAATCGAGTGTAACTTCTGAACTGTTGATCCGATTATGATGAAATGTGGTATGTATGTAGATTGGGCATCAGTTCGCATGGCTGGCGGATATTTAAAAAAAATTACTTGTCAGTGTTGCTGTACAGATGCTCGGCGGTAAAATCTTCAACGCTAAAAATGCATAATGCATTTAAACACTCGCTTGATTACGAGAAAAATTTGAATTGAAAAACACGCGTGCAAGAATTTTTAATTTCTTCCACGGATCGGATAATTATCCTTTGGCGTTCATGTTTTAAACATTATTGCCAATAAGAATTAACTTACCCAGTAATTATGTCAATTTTCATGTGGCATCTTATCCATCTTAATAAATTAATTCGTATATATAGGGCGATAAAAAACGGGACTTTTTTGACTGTCCATTAGAATTTTATACCATTATTGACAACTTACGAATAGGTATTTTTGACCCTTCCTTCAATTTTTTTATGTGTGCTACTGTTAAAAAACTTAACTTTAGCGTGTATCTTTTCGGAGTGTACCGATGTATCGTTTGTTAAAATCTGGTAAGAAATAAGAAAGTTATGAATTGTTCAAATGAGCATTTTTAATTTTTCGAAAATGTCAATATACACATAAAACTTCCAAAATTTTAAAACCTTAGGGGTCAAAAATACCTATTTTTAAATCATTTCCGCCAAATACGTGAATTCTTGGCTTTTCAAAATTTTTAAAATTGGACAAAAACTTATTAAGTAAAGGACAGACGTTATTTTTTTTGGGCCACGCATATCTGTGGCTTGGTCGAACAAGGGTCTAAGTACAAATTTTCTGGAAATGAGTTACTAGGCCAATGTTACAAATTACAATGCTTTTTTTTTAAATAAAAATAATCTGAAATAACAGTGTAAAATAGAAAAACCTGCTGGATTTGGAAGTTATAATGAGAAAGGGCCAAAATGCCACAACTTTAAGTGAAATAAAGTCCTAGTATGTTCATCATAGTTCTTCGTTAGCCTAAACGTAATTTTTTTTTCACAACTGCCCTGATCATGATTCAGAGACAACAACAAAATTTATGTGTAAACTAGAATTTGTCTGTATTTTTGACTTTTCACAACGTTTCGAATTCTTATGTATCTGCAATCGTCATCAGGTGAATACTAACAAAAACGACTACCTAATCTTATATACTAGCATGTAGTTCACACTTGGTTGGTTCCGCCGTTAAAATCTGTTACCTCCGAAAAGTGTGGATTTCCAAATATCCTTATGACGCTTTGTTGAGAAAGTACATTCTGGTTCCTCTGTATGAATGCTGTTTCTTTGAACTTTCGCTTGGCGACGATCCTTTGCCTTTCTCCATTCCATATGATGTTGATTTTCCCAGCAATTTTGAGCTATTTTCGATCCAGTTGTGTCCCCTGGTCGAGTTTTGCGTTGTGTTCCGTAAGGCGAATTTGCATGGGTCGGAATGGTACCTGGTCGATGCAGTTCTTGGTGTTGTGGTGTGGTTCAGTTTTTGATAATTGACTTCTTATTCCTCTGTTCGTTTTGAAGACAGTCCGAAGATGGTATTGGTTCTCTATTCTTCTCATCTTTTCTGAGATTCTTTTCTTTAAGTATTTACGTCTGTCGTTCTATGTGTTGGTGTGGTCTGACTAGTTTTATTGATCGTGTAGTTGGAGAAACTGTTCATTCGCAGATCGGATCGAATTTTTGACTTCTTTATTCAAAGCGTCTTCTGTATTGCAGAAGTAGGTGGCTCGATCTACGAGAGATTTTGCAATTCCTTGTTTGGTCGATGGGGAGTGGTTTGATTTGAAGTTTAGATATTGTCCAGTTGAGTTGGTTTGCGATACAAGGAAGTGAGTATGGTTGTGATTGAATTATTTTTGCTGGCTAGAACGTCGAGAAAAGAGAGCTGACAACTTTCTTCTTACAAAAAAAGAACTTAAAAAACCTCCAAATCAGTTACTTCAACCGAAAAGAAACCAAAAAAAAACAAAAGATCAAAAGGAAATTGGGTGGAAATAACGTTTGTTTTAATTGTCTTAGGAGCATAATAATAATCCTATTGGAAATATTAACACGCCAGGGGTCCAAATTTCGAAACCAACCGACTACTTCCGTCTCTTCCTATACCGTATATAATAGGAGGCAAAAGAGATGCCGATATGCAGATTCGTGGGTAGTACGTGAAAGAATAACCGGTTTTTCATGCGAAACAACACGAATACCCTCCACCCACTCGTGCAATATTGCGTTAAACCAGTCGAATTCGAACGCACACCGGCTTATCTTTTGTCTCTCATTTCACACGGTATAGAAAGAGACTGACATAAAAATTGTCGATTATTTAGTACACGTATGCGGATATTTTCGTATGGATTCGAAAATCAGACCCCAGGACGAATCCGTATCAGGTAACTTGGATAAGTGCCAGTGCGGAACGATGCCTATTTGTGATTGATTCAAGGTTGGAAATCAAAGTGTATGATGGTGTTTAATGATGTATCGGGAGGGTGACCAGTGAAACCACTGATGAGCTCACGCTGCTTACCCACAGCGAAACATCGTATAATCATTTCTCTTTTCGCTTTGGTCGTTTGTGTGTTCCTTGTGGGATGCTCATCGAAGCTTGAATTTTCGTTATTTCCACCCAAGATCTTTTGAACTTTCTTCTTGTTCCAGAGTAAGTTAAATGCAGTTTCTTATGCTGTTGACGTGATTGAAGAATTGTTGTATTTTTCTAGATGATGAATATGTCGTCCATGTATCTTAGCCATAGTTTGGATCTTTGTCATGATCTTCGGGAGATTCTTCTTCAAAGGATTCCATAAAGGTGTTGGCCACTACCGGCGAAAGTGGAGATCCCGTGGGTAGACCATCTTTTTTTCGAAAATATCTGGCCTTTTCCTGGAAGTAAGAATACTGAAGGCAGAATTTCAAGAAATCCATAAATACATTGATTGGTAGCTTCTGTTCAAACAACAACAAAATTTGTAGTGACTTATAGTGTGACAACAATGAAATAAAATACAAATATCCAAATTTTAAACTCAACATTAGGGTGGCACTGTTGTCAGATGGTCTCGTTAGTATTTTAGGAACGGGAATGCAAAATAAAAATTCTTCCGCTTAGAAACAATAAAACACAGAAACAATGTGGGCATCACTATGTCTTCGCAACAACAGATTGTAAAACAAAGACATTCTTCTAGTAGTACGACTACCATATTGGATCTCAAGACATTAAAATTACGATTCCAGCGAAACAAAAAAAAAACGATACGCTCATTATCTCTCGTTGAATCTCTGCAACAGAACTTTATTCAGTAGCCGATGGCCTGAAGCCACAGCTTATGCATATTTTAGAGATTTATTTCGAATTAAAGATGGCAAGATTTTTGAATAATTGCCGTATGAGCGGGAAGATACGGGTTACGTCTTTAGGGCGTTTGTGCAGAGAAATGGACAATAATTGACTTGATTGGTTTTAAATTTTTGTTTTGTGCCACATAAATGCATGGCAAGCACAGGAAAGTTTTAATCGTCCTTAGGGGTCAGGTATTTTGGTTCGAAAATTTTGCAATCTGGCAAGCTAACTAACCTTATTAGACAGTCGCTTAAAATAGTAGTTTTTACAACTAGTGGCTAAAATAGTGCTTTTTTTACGAGCGTGTTTAAATAACGAGCGCAGCGAAGTATTTAAAAACGCGTGTAAAAAAAAGCACAGTTTAGCCGCGAGTTGTTGACATTATTTTTTAATACATTTATCAAAAAATCCAAGGAAAACAGAAAAATACTTTTAAGAATCGCGAACACACCATCTTTACACTATAAATCAAGGCGGCTGGTAAATGAAATAACAATGGTTTCCGTAGCGATATGCCTTTTTACTGGGTGACGTTCATTGTTGCGACATTTTAATCTTTTGACAGTTTGATATTTTGACGATGTTTTTAGATGATTTTTTCGTAAATACTTGGTGAAAACTGGCGGAAATGGCTGAATTTTTAGGCAAGAATAATTAGATTTTTTGAATATTACTATTTTCCTCTTTAATTTTAGGTAAAAAACGGACAGAAATCTTTTTTTTGCACCCGTGATCAAAAAAAAAAAGTTTTTTTGCATCGGTAACCAAAAAAGTTATCTGCACACAGTTACTAAAATCATGTTTTTGATGAAGGTATAAAAAATGTCGTATTAATACCTCCATCAATCACACAAATTTAGTAACGGTAACATCTTAAAGAGTAATTTTGGTCACACGTTATAACAAAAATATCTGAAGGATTTTTCAAAATTATCAATTATTTTTTCTTGAAAATAAATGCTCTCGTGCTGTCATCTATGCCAAAACCCTTAAAATAATTGCGGTTTATAACAAAACTGATTTACAAAAAAAATAGAGAAATACTCACAATTTCCTCTGGATTACATTTTTCCTTTTTTATATTTCCTCGCTTTAGCGAAAATAAAAACTAAGTTTCCTTTTTTCTAAAAGCCTGTGCACTCCGGAAAAGAAAACCGATCAATCAATGGTCAAATCAATCAAATCAATCAAGTGTTGGCCGATAGACCGCAGAATTTATACGATTCCATGGTAACTGCAGGTGTTTTGTCAACAAACTTTAAATCGGGCCGCAGTGGGACAGAAGAGTGTTTTTACGTTTCCTGACAGAAAACCATTCGAGGTTATGTTTATCTTTCAAAAATGTCTTTTCAAAAACATTGTTCTAAAACAAATATGAAACCACTTCGCATGTGCGGTCGCCTGCTGAAAAAGGCTTAGCGCTGCGCGGACATTACCCCGAGTCTATCAAAGAACCAAGAGAACTTTACTGGCTCGCTGGGATTAATAGGAATTCGCATAGAAACATTCAGCGCCCATAACCCCACATAATTTTGTTTTTATTTTAACTCGACAATTTTTTTTTTATTTAAATTATTGCCGCATAGTTATTTGCATGTGTACTAGTGAAATCTTGGAGTGCAAAGGATATATTTTAGAACCTCGGTTTCAAAAACACACGGATACTTGAGTACTAACAAAACAGGTCAGTAAAGCTCCATTTAGAGGTTGGGAAGACTCTTGCTAGTCGTTGACGCTCCTGTTTAAAATAGAATACGATTATTTCGTCTAGCGCCAGTAGCCGATTTTTAAATCTGCATGCTTTTAAGTTAACCTGATGTCGGTATCAACTAGCGGGAGTGTTTCCAATTCAAGTATAAATGCACCTGTAAATGCAACCTTAAACATTACACCCAGTTACTTAAATACGTAGTTGGGTAGCGTTTTTTAGCAGGTAATTCTACAATAAATGGTTCTCTTTTATTTTAGTATTTTACTTGTTTTTTTAGCGGCGCAGAACGCGAAAAGTCAAAATAAGTAACCTAACCCCAAATTTTTGACCCGGTGCTAAAAAATATCCGGTGTCCCACTGTGGATAAACATAAATAAAGTCTCCGCCTTGCCATGGAAAACCAATTCAGTGACGTAAAATTTTGCAAAAAAATCAGGTCGACATAGTTAAATTGATTTCCCGTACAGTGTTGCTAAAAACAATTCCCCAGATTGTAACTACGACCTTAAGCTTAGATGAGATATTTTCATCAATGACAACTTCAATTGCCTGACTATTAAAAGGTGAATAAAGGACTGGTTGTTTCCGAACTTTTTTCTTGTCGAAATCAATGCTACGAACTACCTGGGTAGCCCCGTGGTAATTTGTCGGCCTCTTCAAAAGAACTTCCAAACAGCAAATCGAGATGGCTTATTTTCTTTTTGGACCTTCGGGACGATAAAACAACCAATTTTATTAACCTTTTTTTTTGAAATTTTGATTGCACAGCACAAAATTAGTGTCCCGCCGACCATGTAATTCCTTTTCTTTGATTCTCTGGGAAATATGGTGATTTCTGGGGATAGTGGAAAGTAATTTTATGGTAATGGAATGGTGTGTATAATAAACATAAAAAGAATCTTGATAAAAATGACGACGGTGCTTTAATAGATTATAACCTGTAAGCTTTAAAAGCTGTTAACCAAAAGGTTTAACGAGGTTTATGTACAGTTTTAACAACATGGCGTATGTTTACCGCATTATCAGTGGCGGTCTCAGCCAGTTGAAAAGAGGGGGGGGGGGTGGTTTCGATAATAAAAAAAGAACATATCAATATATGCAAACAATACTTGGTAACTACAAGCGAGGATATGGTCTTAAATCTAGGGAGGGGGTACTCAGATTTGAAGTCGTTTATTTCATACATATTTTTTATTTAAAAAATGTTTCAGAAAATTTTTGAGAAAATTACATTAAAACTGTAATTTTTGAGTCAAAATAAATGCGTTTTTTGATTTGAAATTAAACTAAAATTGTAAATATATCAATGGTTTCAAAGCGCAATTACACTACAAATGCCATTTTTAACACAAAATTAAACTAATATCGTAAATATCAAAGGTGCTGTAGCGCCGCAATTTATGGGAAGGGTGGGGGGGTTAACTACCCTACTTTCTTCAGTTATAAAAAACATAGATAACAAACAATCCACAAACAAAACCTAATAGCTAAATACTTTTTTTTTAAAGTCTAAAAAGCTTCATGTTGAAGCATTACCTTTTATATCGCATATCTTAAACATAAGATGCCCATCTCAAAAAAAAAATAATTTCCAGTTTTTTGGGCAACCCGTCAATGACTCGCTCAATGTCAATTTCAATATGTCTGTCGATATGCAGCAACGCTAAGCCCATCAGACGAATTTCCGTCATAGTGTTTTTAAGTACTTATGTTTTCAATCTTCTGAGGCATGAGAAGCTTCTTTCTGACGAGGCATTACTTACTGGCGAACATTACAACACAAGAATGTTCTAATCAACGGAAAAATATTGCCACACTTGTTCATTGCCTCGAAAACGTTATCAGGTATGTTTTGATTTAAGCTTTTGCCTACTTCTGACCAATATTGTTTCCAAATACTGACTTCCCCCAATAAAAGTTCAAGAATTTGTGTTTTGGATTAATAAAACAGTTTATAGTGTTTAGAAACGACTTTAGTTAATTTTGCCTTGATTTTGGCTTCATGTTAAACTTGGTATGAATATGTTCAGGTCAAAAATACTTTTTTATGTCCGAATTGATTTTGTCTAAAACTTGTTTATAAATAGAAACTCTATAATACTGTTCTTTATAATTTAAAAAAGTAGATTTCTTGTCCGTGAAAAATAAATAAAAAGAAAAGTTCGTGGCTATATTTCCGACAGGCGGCGCGCCGGATATAGCCAAGCTAGATCCCGCGTTATTTGACGACGAAAGTTGTTTAAATTCGCTGGGTGTGGTTGGTTATGTTGCACTTCATACGCCAGGTACAGTCTATGTTGCCCTGATGATTCCTAACAAGGATGAAACAGGCCTAGTAGGTTTCTGGACTATCCATTAAGATCTTGGAGGACTGGTCGTAATGAATTGAAAAGCAAAATGTGTGTCCGATATAGCCACGAACTTTTCTTTTTACTGTTCTTTATTTTCAATGGTGTCATGCGTTTGTACATTGATTGATTGAAGGTCAAACTGTCCCAAAATATTGTGGGGGGTTTCTAGAATGTATTTAAGGGAACTTTCTGCAATTTCTAGTTTTTTTTTTTTAGTTTTTTCTTTAGGGTTATTACCACCAGCATCTTTGCTGTTGTTGTCTACTTTTTTCTGGAGCAAAGGGTGGGGGGGGCGATCCCCCCCTGGGACCGCCACTGGCCTTATAGTATAGTCATATTTAGTTGCGTTTTTTTCCGCAACGTTACGAACTATTAATTTTATTTATTTTATTTGTTTTCGTGTGTTAAATAGGGCAAATATTGTCAAAGAATATTGCCCTTTTTAAATGGAAATTTGTATTAGGTAGAATTGCCTGATTTTTGAAGTACTCGTCGTACGAAGATTTTTGTTTCATTGCGATAACTCTCCACCCCTCCCAGAAGTACCCGAAAAGTAACGTCAAACCGACCAGAATCTAATTTTCTTTTTTGAATTTGACATGACTGTGTTTTTAAAAATAAAATTTGAAATGTAAATATTGCACTGCTTCATTGGATCCGCCATATTGAACTTTTTTGTTTCTTATCTAATTTAAACAAAACTTTCTCTAAATTATAAAACGTGTCCAAGACACCTAACTGTGGCAGAAAATTTAAGCAAAACTTTTGGCCATATTCAATTTCGTTGGTTTTAGTTCGATTTAAACTAAACTTTCTTGCACATAATTCGTTTTTAACAATATATAATTTTCACATAAAATTAATATATGTCATCAGTAACCATCTTGCGTCGGCCATATTGAAGTTCGTTGTTTTTTGACCGATTTAAGCCAAACTTTTTTGCACATAAAGCGTTTTCAACAATATCCAATTTTGATCCAAAATTGACATATTTCATACAAGGGCCATATTGAACATATTGACATATGTCAATTTTGGGTCAATTGTTAAAAACGCTTTATGTGCGAAAAAGTTTGGCTAAAATCGGTCAAAAAACAACGAAGTTCAATATGGCCGACGCAAAATGGCTACTGATGACATATATTAATTTTGTGTCAAAATTATATATTGTTAAAAATGCTTTATGTGCAAGAAAGTTTAGTTTAAATCGGACTAACACCAACGAAGTTGAATATGGGCGACGCAAAATGGCTACTGACATATGTCAATTTTGCGTCGTATTTAAGTAATATTAGAAAACCTTAAAAGTTATTTTTTGTTCGTATTCGTATCCCTCCTGCATCATTTATGATAATTTCGTGGGTTATGGGATTTTGGCAATTAAAAAAAGACAGTTTTTTTCTTTGGGACGTTTCGCTTCTATATTGAAGCTTTTTCAATCCTAGAGACAGAACACAAGCAATTAATTAACCTAACAACAATAAGCAAAAACTCTTTTGTTCTCTGTTTTATTAACAAGGTTGTAACGAAGAAGTATGAAATAAAGTACTAGAGAAAACTTTCTTTCAAAACTTACTTCAGAAAAGCTAGTCAAAGAGCCCGTTGGTAGTGCGTATGGGATCACCATCACTTTGTCCTTGGCTGAACACCATTTTATTATTCAATCAGGGCCGACAGGAATGTGTTCCACACGGGCCTCACACAACCAAAATTGTGACGTCACAATCTTGGGCCGGTTTTTTTTTTCGTTGGTTGCGTCCAGCCAGACGCGCAAGGCCGCAAACATAACCTCACTAATTCTTGATTTGTGTATTTAATTTTCAGTCAATTTTTAACATTTTTTTTCCAATTTTGGAATCAAACAAACTTTAAAATAAACCGGTATTGTTTTAAAAAGAATGACTGGTCGTTTGATGTGAAAAAAGTGAACTTCAAACCAAAAAAAGGACAATTGCTTACAGTGTGAATTTTGTGCTTCGAAAATGTTTAAATCACCTTTATCGTCTATCGTATTTGATATAGAAATCAGGAAAATGCGTCGAAAATGCTGCATACCAGAAAGTGCCCAGAAAAAGGGTGAGTCATATGTAACAAACTTTTCCTATCCAACTGATCCCTCCCTTTTCAGTAATTTTATATGCAGTATACGATTTTCTGCCATTTATGATTTTTTTATGAAAAAGTCTTTATGGGGGCACCTACTAGGGTCCCTAGGACCTCAAATCCGCCGGCGCCGGTTTTTTTTTTTTTAAGAGAAAAAAGGTGCCGGGGGGGTTGTAATGTGTTTTCTTGATTGTTTTGGGTTAGGTTGGGTAGGGCTGTGTTGGATTGGGTTGTTTTAGTGAAAAAAAAAATTAAAAAAACATAAAATTAAAAAAAAAAACCAACCGGCGGATTTGGGGTCCTAGAGAATTTTTCATAAAAAATCAAAAATGGCAGAAAACTGTATACTGCATAATTGCCCCCTTTTCTACTAAGCTAGTAAAATGTCACATATTACCTGCCTATTGCTAGGAGGCCCTTCATACATGTTATCAGAGGTAGGAAACTTGACTTTCCTATCTTTTTGTTAAATTTACTTGTAAAAACTGTTTTTGTATAAAACACTGAACATTCTTCATATTTAGAGATAATTTAAACATATATAGGTATTGAACTGAGCTAATGAATAAAATTTTACGATTATATGCTAGGAGCTGTTCACAAATTATGTAACGGTCATAGAGGGGAGGGAAGGGGGTAGCCAAAGTGTTACAAAAAGTTACATAGGGGGTTTGCGACAGATTTGGAATGAAAATAAGAAAAAATTACTTTTTGGGGAGTGGTGGTCTTCCAACTGTTACATAATATTATGGGCAGAGGTTCACCAAACCGTTACAAAACCAAAATCACCGTTCCATAATTTGTACACGTCCCCAGTTCTTTTGCTAATAATTTTTATTATTTATTTTTTATAGGAAAAGAAGTAGAAAACGGAAACTTGAATGCTTAAAAGAGAAAACATGGGAATGCATAATGGAGAGATCTTGGGAGGGATAGAGAACTATGAATATGGAAAATAATACCTCGGCACATGTTATTAACAATATCAAGGTAAACAAAGTTAATAAAACTAGCATATTCAAGCATTTTGCAGCCCATATTTTTAACTTACAAATGTAAAAATTAAAATTTTTTATGTAGCCCCTTTTTAGGGGGCAATTTTGGTTTAACTTAGAAGGTTTGAACATAAATGTTCCATTTTAATATTAAATTTGCAATCATCTTAAAATTTACTTTTAATAGAAATCTGTTTCATAAGGTTAAGTAACTTTTAAATGCCCATGTCTCTGAAACTAAAAGGGGTACCCCTGTTTGGTATCATTTTTTAACATATTTTTTAAGAAAAATCCACAGCTATTAACTTTTTGAGGATCATATGCTACCATTGCCAATAAAAGCGATAGAATGACCTAAAATTCGTATATATTGGAGAATTTATTAATTTAATTCCCTTGAGGTAGTAAATTTTTTAATGTTTTTAGAATGGAAGTAGGCGGAGATGAAGAAGATAAAAGTGGAGAAAGAGAGGTAAACGAAAAAGGCATCACAATAATACTGTTCCAGTTGAAGGGTCCGGAAGTGTCCATTCCTTTTTTGAAAATAAATTATTATCATACCTCCAAATACTACCTAGGAGATAGCAATGCTCAATGGTCATCTTGGTTTATGACACTCACTGAAAACTATTCCTAGATTAAGTTGGTTGCCTATATAATATTGTAGAATCTACAGGGTGGGGACTTTAACTCAAACAAATTTTCTACAGCTTCAGGGTGAAGAATTTGGGCTTTACAGTCATACTAAAGAAAATATTGTTTCACTCCTTTTAGAGGGCGAAACCTCACCCCACTTGTGGCACTTTGTTGGAAAGCTCTGTTAAGCAGAAAATTGTGCAATTTTTGTTTTATTTTAACTTCATAGGTAATTCATATTTCAAATCTCTGAACCCAATCATTAAAATTTAAATTTTTATTGTTTTGGTTATTTGCTGGCATTTTTAATGTAAATAAAGAATATTTGAAAAATATTTCGGCAAAAATAATTGATTTAATTCTGCCACACAAATGAAAAAAAAAATATATTTTTTTTTAGTAAGTATTTCAACTTTCATTCAGAAAAATCCATTTTGGGCAATAAAGAGTGCAAAATTTCGATAAAGCAGTTCATACACATTGTGTCTAAATTAATGAAAATAATACTGGACCACTAAAAATTGCAAATTCATTCTGTTTAAACATTGCGGAATTTTGTGATATTAAAAAGTTTTTTGAAGCTAAAAGATAGATTGATTCTCTAGTTAGAATGAAATAAAACATGAGCAGCCAATTTTCTTTTAAGAGAGCTTTCCAGCAAGGTGCCACAAGTACTATCATCCCATTTAAAAAAATAGGGTGGGGTTAGGTTTCACCCTCTAAAAGGGGTAAAAAAATATTCCTTTTACTGTGACTGGAAAGCCCTGGGCCTTAATTATGTCTATCATCTGATACTGGATGAAATTAAAACTGTTAACAATCAGAAAAAAATTAAAAAAGAGATAAAAGTTTGGATTCCAAATGAATCTAGATTATTTTTTGATCAAATTATTTATCAAAGGCTATCCAAACGTTAGGTTGTTAAGTTGTTAGGTATTTAAAAATAATATAATTTTTTCTAATAACTTCTAGTATCCTTGTATATTTCTTTACAAAAGTTTATATTTAAAATTAATAATTTATTTCTTAGTAGTAATCATAAATAAATTAAAAAACTTCCAAGCACAAGCCTCATAGAGATTGAAAATTAATAGATATATATTATTATTATTATTTTATGAAATAGTCAAACAACCATGAAGTCAAGAAGGTCCTAGGAAATCTCTAAAAGTGATTATTTTTTGGATTTGTAAAGTAGGTACCTACTTATGTGTGAATCCAATTAAAGAAAATAAACTTATTTGCAGAAGAATAGCGAATTTTATTGAAAGAATACAGTACAATCCTGTTTAACTAAGATGTCTTGTTGGAGTATGTAACTCAGATATTCTATGTATTTCAACAAGTTAAGATTTTTAATTAAAATTCCAGTTTAAATTAACAGTAATTCTCAGAGATGGTGGTGATGAAAACAGTAAATCATGACATTGCAAAGTTTGTCTACTTTTTTCTGTATTATTTGAGGTGATGTGAAGGTGTTTTTGTGGGTGGAAGGAGAGCCACAATCCCTTCGTAGTATTTGACCCTTAACTTGTCAATGCTGCTTGTTTTGGGGGTGGTTATTGTATAGCGTTTTTCTGTCACACTTTTTTGAAAACTGTGATGAATCCCGAGATCCTCTGAGACAAAGGATCGAAAAATGCGATTTGATAACCACATTCAAACAAACAACACTAACAAGTTAAGGATCACATTATGCAGAGGGATTGTCGGTCATCGTCCTCTCATAAATACACCTCCATAGCACCTCAAATAATGCAAAAAAGAGCAAGAAAACTTTGTGATGTCACTGAAATCACTGTTTCCATCTCTAGTAATTTTTGTTAAGTTCATCATCATAATGTTAATTTAATCTGAAATTTGTATTAAAAATGTTCACTGGTTGAAACGCCCACAAGACGTCTTAGATAAATAGGATTCTCAGTGCAGCTACCTATGAAAAATATTTAATTGCTAATAAAGAATTATCTATCTATCTATCTGTCTATCTATCTAAATAATGTTCAATTTAGATCTCTTATGATGAAAATCACACAAACAGCAAAAGTCCCAGATATTACTCAAAAACTGCACTCAAAATGACGTATTAATTAGATGCTTCTCTGTACCGTATTCTGTGCCATTGTCTTACTTTTTATCATTACTCCAATCTTCTATAAGGTAGTCACTCTGATGGAACCTGGTTGGTAGGAGACCTCGTGGAAGAACCTAAACCAACATTTAAACCATACCTACTCTTCTCGCTATACGACAAAATATATTCAGATGTCATATATGGCGACTAAAATATTATTTAGCGACTCAACAAGACAGGAATTATTAATTTAGGTATATAAATCCACCATTTCCAATTCGTGAAATGATCACAAAAAAAACACTAGTCTCCTGCATTTTTTCGATAAATCAATTTCTATTCTGGTGTAGATATGGATGCGCACCTTTTGAAACCTTTCAAGTGCATTTTATTGCTAACAATATGAGAAAATTTCCTTTTTTTTAAGAAAAATAAAGTAAGTGTTGTTGTTTACATCAACCTAACCTCACAAAATACTTTTCCTAGAATTTTTATTATTTGAGACCCTGTGATCTCCAGAAAACTTTTTTAAAATATTAGGATAGTATCGAAGAATATTTCATGGGAATTTGAAGAAAATTCATCGAGTCGTTTAGAAATAATCCCGAAAAAACCTCGCTTCTCCCATAAGACTCCATGTAAAAACCGGCCCAAGATTAACAGCTGTTTTTCTGATGGTTACGGCCTGTTGTTTTTTTTGTCGGCCTTGATTCAATTTTAAAAGCAATTGGCAAAATTAATTCCAAATTTTTTTTTATATATTTATAATACCTTATGGTTAGTGGCACAATTTACTTTTCGGTCAGTTAAATTTTAGTTCAAGCATTTGAATTTTTCGTTGGCCAATAGGTGCATTCAATTTAAACGTAAATCAGGTAGTTTCACACTTTGGTCTGTTTTTGCGAGCTTACCATGGTAAATATATATTGCATACCGTGTGAGTGTGACAAGTTTTATATTGGACAGACGAAACAATATTTAGAGAGGCGGTTACAACAACATAAAAACGATTGCAGAAATGATAAAATGTATGACGCAGAAAAAACTGCGCTCTCTAAGCATCATTTTGAGAAGCAACATAGTTTTCAATTCCAGAATACCACTATTCTGGATAGTGAACCTAATTACATAAAAAGATTAATCAGTGAGATTCAGTTATATGATACAGTTAATCTAAGAACAGATGTCAGGGGTCTCAGTACTTTGTATTGCAATTTACTAAATAAATACAAAACTAATTTGGGTACCTGATTTAATAATGATCAAGTTTTCTTATGGTCATTGATACTCTGTGGTATTTTCTCTGTGTATGTGATTTAAATTAATTTTAGCTATTAAGTAATTATTTTAAAGTGTTTGTTAATGTCTTAGACAGAGAAGTTTTTAATTGTTAAGTTTTAAATTTACATTAGTACTGTGCACATTGTAATGCTATGTTTTCACGTTTTTTTACTGTCTTGAGACGATGGGGTTGCTTGAATATTTACCATGGTAAGCTCGCAAAAACAGACTAAAGTGTGAAACTACCTGAAAAATTCAAATGCTTGAACTAAAATTCAACTGACCGAAAAATAAATTGTGCCACTAACCATAAGGTATTATAAATATATAAAAAAAATTTTTGGAATTAATTTTGCCAATTGCTTTTAAAATTGAATAATAAAATGGTGTTCAGTCAAGGACAAAGTGATGGTGATCCCATACGCACTACCAACGGGCTCTTTGACTAGCTTTTCTGAAGTAAGTTTTGAAAGAAAGTTTTCTCTAGTACTTTATTTCATACTTCTTCGTTACAACCTTGTTAATAAAACAAAGAACAAAAGAGTTTTTGCTTATTGTTAGGTTAATTAATTGCTTGTGTTCTGTCTCTAGGGTTCAAAAAGCTTCAATATAGAGGCGAAACGTCCCAAAGAAAAAACTGTCTTTTTTCAATTGCCAAAATCCCATAACCCACGAAATTATCTTAAAAGTTATGTTTAAATCGGGCAAAATTTAACAAAGTTCAATATAGCCCTTGTAAGATGGCTACTGACATATGTCAATTTTGGATCAAAATTGGATATTGTTGAAAACGCTTTGTGTTCAACAAAAGTTTTTTTTAATCGGACAAAAAATAACGAAGTTCAATATGGCCGACGGAAGATGGAGAGTGACATCTGTGAGTTTTGGCGGCATTCTTTATTCATCCTGCAAATGGCACATAAAATATGTATATATGGATACGTCTATTGAGCGGAAGTAGGAATGCATGGCGTCACAAAAGTTTCTGGTCGTGGCCTGCTTTGCCTTACACCCCGCTTTTTTCGACAACATCAAAGGAATTCTTCTGCACCCTTGTTTGGCGACCAGCAATCATTTCGGAATTTGGCGACGACATCACACTGCAGTAACTTGATTAGAAAGCAATCTCCCAACACACTAGGGTGCCCAAAATGATATTTGCTTTTGCCGATTCTCATAGAGCAAACTCGGTGCCAACTGAAGCGTTAACTAAATATAAACAGCCTATTATAAAACACTTTTCTACGGGGTGGTCGCACCATTAAGTTAATGTAAGTAAAGTAAATATCTATGGAACAGACATGCAATGCTTCAGTAAATGCAGGGTTTTGTATTGGCGCTGATCAAGCCGGCCACGTTAACGTTGTCAAAAAAATTTCCTAAATGTTGTTTGTTTCCTAATATCGTTTCAGTTGTTTGTGATCTCGGCAAAATTCTGCGATTCTTTCGGGGTCTGCAGGCTTAAGTCCAAGCCACCTGTTTCGAAGGTATTCACTTTGTGATGTAAGTAAGCTTAGAAACTGCAGGTTTTCACAAAGATGATGACTATAAGATATTTATTTCTTGAAAAATATAAATCAGAAAAAGATGGAAACATGAGGAACTGTGAGCAGGCCAGAGATAGGCGATAAATAGAGTAAACTAGAGTTTCGAACTTCGATTTTCTTTATTTTTTTACGTTTTTCACAAAGTTTCGAATATTTGCAATCATCATCAGGTGAATACTAACCAAAAATACTAAAGCTCGTATCCACCAAACCAAAAATTCCCCGTTTAGGCTTTAATTGTGATTAGTTACTAATCAGAGTTTAGAATGTTGTATTTTACCTTGCAAATTAGTTTACTAAGAGACATTCCAAACTCCGATTAGTGTTAATCATGATTAGAGCTTATTCATATGATTTTCACGTTGGTGGATATGGACATAAGACTACCTAATCTTATATACTAACTCTTAAAACTAACTTATGTTGGTTCTGCTGGTTCGCAACTGAAATCTGTTACCTCCGAAAAGTGTGGGTTGGGTTGAAGTGAAATAAAGAAACTACCACACAAGGATATTATAATATTGGCGTAAAATTTTTAATACATGAGTTGACAGATGTCAAAAAAAATTATTTAATTTCTTTTTTAACGAGCTTTCCAAAAAGATGCCAAAAGTGGTACCTCCTCATGAAAAAAATGTTGGTAGGCCCTGGGCCTTCATTGAGGATCCCCAAATGGGCCGACAATAATGTCCTTGTGTGGAATTTTCTTTATTCCGCTTGGTAAATAGAGAAATATGTCGTTTTTTTGAAGATAAAACAATTGACAAAAAAATTATTTTTTAAAAATTTTTGAAACATTGGTTGACAGATGTCGAAAAAAGCTAGTGCGTTAGGTTTCTTTTTTAACAAGCTTTCGAAAAAGGTGCCACAAGTGGTACCTTCTCATTAAAAAAAAAATACTTGGTAGGCTCTGGGCCTCCAGTTGGAAGCTCAATTTTTTTTTATCATGGGCAGAAAGTCCCTAAAAAATCATTAAAGATTAACTTGGATTTTTTAAAAATCTCTTTCCTATATAAAGCCGCTAGAAGCACCGTTCCATTTAAAGAATTCACCCTGTATAAATAAAGACAATGGAAATGTGAAACTCCAGTTTACTTTCAAGTTCAACATTGTCTCCCACCTTCAAACAACGCGATAAATAGTTTTCTTACTAGCGTGCGCGAAAAAGTTTTTTCGCACGCATTTTTTTAAAAATTATTTAAAATAAAATTTAAATATATATATATATATATTTATATAATATAAATATATATATATATATAGGACACCTGCGAAAAGTGCCTTTTCCGCCCTTGACGGCTTGCCCGAACTCCGCTCCGCGTCGTTCATGCAACAGCCGTCGCATGCGGAAAAGTATCACTTTCCGCACATGTTAGGTAAATAACTATAATAAATACTTATTGTAATATCTCGGACAGTTTGCTACTCTCTCAATCGCACGCCCGCCCCATTCAGTGCGAAAGAAGTTGTTAGTAAACGTATAGTAAATCTCGATGAGTAAAACCGTTAGCGTGATTGTTTACTAAATTTAGTTACTTTTGTTTTGCTACAAGGATAAAATATAAAATTTAGTTATTTTGCTGTGTCAACTAAGCGTTCTAAAATGTTCCTATTGTTTGTTTCATCCTGTGTATAAACAAGAAGCTCAAACAAAAATAAAATTTGGACGGTTTTCGGTTGGATCCCCAGCGACATAATTCTTGTCTATAACGCATTAAAGGATACGTTTTAAGTACTTGCTAGCTAGAGGGGTGGGTAAGGGACGTTAAATAGCAAGAAGGGATGCTTGACAATGCCCAAGTTCTTGGCAGATATATACAGGGAGACAGAAATAATAGGAAAATAAAGCAGCAGTGTTGTTAGGGCATTGATTTTACTTTTTTTTCAAACGACCGGAAAATAGCCACTTTCCGTACGATTTTTCGTACGGAAAGTTCTACGTTACAAGGCATGTTCTTTCGAAATATTTCCACTCTCAAGAAAGGACCTTTTTGTTCAATTTTCCGGTCCCTTGGTCCTTTTCCGGTCCCATTTTTGGCCAAGTTGGCCATAACTTCTCAATAAGTTCTTTTAAATTTGTTTCAAAAGTTTTAGTTACAAAAATTGACTCAGATCTAGAAAATGACTTGAATCCGGAGGAAATAATAGAAGCTGCTTGAAAAATCTAAAGAGCCGCTACCAGCGGAACTTTGATGCATTTATAAAGTGGTGCCTATTAAAAAATGTTAAGAAAGTTATTAAAGAAGTATTGGTGGCATATTTTTCGGAAAAATCGACCACATTAAAGTCATCAAGCTTGTGTAATCTATACTCTACAAATAAATAAAGGACAAACCTCGAAATCTGCCTTTCAGTTGTTTTATCACTATTCTGCTTGATAAGTTCGCCATGGTCGGCGATAACTGGTCGTCAGTCATTAGCTGTGTGAAGCTAAACTTGTACAGGTAAATTTCACCTCTCGTAGGAATGTATCCTAGAAGAAAAAATGCAATGATGAAATGGACTATTAACAAAAGCAAAGTCGATGTGTCCCGGGATTTCTCAAAACAAAAAATCTTAAAAAAATATTTTTGCATTTTTTCATGCAATGTGAATATCTCAAAAACTAATTAAAAGATTTTCGAAATTTTTACACGATTGTCAAGACATTCAGGAGACCTTCAAAACAAGAGGTATCACTTGACCCACTTTCCCCATTCAAAATATAGGGGTAAAGTTTACCCCTCAAAGAAGATGCCCACTATAAAAATTTCAATATAGCCAAAAAGTGTCCCCTCTACAAACAAAATCGACGTGTTTCAGCATTTTCCCCAATTCTTAACAGTTTTTGAAAAAATCTAAATAAGTATGAGATATTCTAACGGGCCCGGCCTTGCATTTTCCGAAAAAAAGCCATAGCGGTAATAACTTTCCTAATCAAGTTAGCCTGGAAAAAAAATGCAAAGCCAAAAACTCTTCGGGGCGGGCAAGACCAACCCTGATTTTCCAACTATTTTCTTTGTTTGTCAAAGTTATTATTGTTAGACATTTTGCGACATTTTTTTCGGTTTTCATGAAGCGATTTGAACGCGTTTTGAACACGATTTTTTGACATTTGCCTGATGTTTTTTGAGGCTAGTTTTTGCCAATTTCAAACGTCTATTTCAAACTGGTGAATGGAATACATACACTATTAAAAAAGTAAATTTTGCGAGATAGGAAAAATGTACAAGAATATTGGTAGTGTTAACAGCTTGCGATATCCGTTTTTATGTAGTTGGATCCCGATACGATCCCAAAAAGGTTCGAAAGTGAATCGTATTGAAAACGTATTCAGTTTCACGTAAAAACGAAATAATAGTATCTTATAGTTATATGGATAAAGATAATGCTTAAAAATAAACCCTCGTAATTCCAAAGACATAAATTGCACCAATAAATAAAACTGATAGGGCAAAGAAGGGTGAGGGTTTCGAATATTTGTGCTGGCGCCATCCATCCATGCACCAGAAAAAGGGCCCATCGTTCGCGACCTGGGAGATATACAGGGTGTCCCAAACGAAAACTAAACAGAGGCGTTTTCTAGAACGAAATTAAGATTTTATGTTTGAGAAATCCCGGGACACGTCGACTTTGTTCTCGTTAATAGTAAATTTTATCATTTAATTTTTTGTTCCAGGATACATTCCTACGAGGAGGAAAATTTGCCTGTAAAATTTAACCCTACTTTGAAAGTGAATATCTCGGAAATGAATCTCTAGATTTTTAAAATTTTCACAGTTTTGTGAAGGCATTTAAGACCTTCCCTTTTTAAATTGAAACCCACCCCTTAAAATGGGTGTGTCCTACGAAAATTCCAATATAGTTAAAAAGTGTACCCCTTGAATAATAACAAATCGACGTGTTCGAGAGTTTTTTGAAAATCGTACTCCAAGTACTAGTAAACTCTGTTTCGTTTTCGTTGGGCCACTCTGTATGAGAGAGGGGAATAGAAAACGCTTCCTACCTGCTCTACCGCAATCAGCAACCTAATCTCACTTTTTTTTAAAGAGCAAACCTTAGATTAAAAAGAGACAAGATATCTGGTTCAACGAAAACTCCTTGGAATAATAACCACTATTTATTTACAAAATTTGCTATCACCCTACAAAACCAAAACAATGGGTTGGAATAAATTCCATATCGTTCTAAACGTTAGAGAGGGAAAGCGACGGAGATATGTAGGGTGTGACGCAGTGGCGAAAACAAGCCTAAATGTCTGTTTTGCTGCGGTCATTCTTGAACTGTGATCATGCATTTGATGTGATTTGGCTGTTGAGTGATCGATTCCTCTCGCGGTTTCGAAAATTAGGTCCCAAGATTTCTCAGATAATAATATAAACAAAGTCTTCGTGAATCGTGTATCTTGTCTTTTTTTAATCTAAGGTGCAAACAGCTGTTAACTTTAATGTTTTTTTATTTTCCACGTTTTAAAAAAAATAACAACTTGAAACAAATCTTCACATCCAATAACATGCAATACTGATGCAACTTTTTACATATGCATCTTTTGTTTGAAGCATGGAGCTGTGGGGGAGTTCACACAGCATAACAAAATCACTATAGAGTCAAAAAAGTTGAAATTGCACCATTTCGAAATCATGCAAGAATTGTCATTTTGGCGTTGAACTGGTGACGTCACGGTTCAACACATTTCAAAGGATTTCAAAACCGCTCCTCGGACTGTTTCGAAAGCGTTTCAATTACGGTTCCAATATGGCGGGGTTGTCGTTTATCAAAATACGCGGGTATAAGTGTCTATTTTTGATTCCTTGTTGTTAGCGTATCTTTGATGCGTTTGTGAAAACGGTCTTAAAGGAGTTGCAGTTGTGCTTAGAACGTGAGACGTAACCAAACCAATTCTTGTTCAGTGCTTGATTACTTCATGCCGCTCACTTCTATTTCCATCCTTGTCGAAAAAAATGAGAGGGCAATAGAATGGAAAATAGAAGGAATGAAACTGTGGTCAGGCATTTATGAAAAGCCACTGATAACAAAATGGTTATGATACGCTAGCTGCATACGAATACTGCAAGGGTGGTCGTAGAGATCGGTGAGACGTAGTCGCTGGTGTACAGCATGCGTATTGACATACGATTATGATTAATCAGTGGCTCACCGGGAGGGGGGATTTGGGGTTAATCCCCCCCCCCCCCCGAGAAGCATGGTTACAATATTGGCACAACTAAATAACAGCAGAAATAAAATATGTAGAGAATAAAATACAATAGCCTGGAATTTCATTTTAAAAAAATCATGTATTACAAAATTTTTCATTTTTACGATTTCGTGACAAAATGTTTTTTTGCCTGCGATTTGGTGTCAAAAATGGCATTTTAAGTGTCATCTTCGCAAAAATTTTCGCATGCGACGCATTTGGGCGCTTTTACAATTTTAGTTTAATTTTAAGTGTTATTTTCTCAAAAAATTTTGCGTGCGGCGCATTGAAGCATGATTTTTACATTAAATTTTAGGTAAATAAACAATTCTAAATTTGGTTAACACCCCCCTCCCCTCTACATTTGAGCCAAAGTCCGCGATTGTAAACACCTGTTTAGAAATTAAGTTTTTTTTTGTTATTTATCCCCCCTCCCCCGAATTCCATTCCTGGATGTGCCACTGGATTAATTACTCTCTATTTGTGCAATTTTAAGTGTCTATTGTCAAAAGATGTTAATACTATATATATAAAATAATACCTTATGTATTGGTACACTGATGAAGCATGTACCTCGTTAATAAATTTTAAAAGTTTAATATAAAAATTTTTAAATATAAATATTCCATAATATAAATGCCTGTAAAAGAGAAACGTCGAGAATAAAAAATATTATAAAAAAAGGATAAAAATCTGATGTATTTTACATGTTGTACTTTTGAATATTTAAATTATGTAAAAAAAAACTATTCCAACAATATACTTTAAAATGTACACAAAAATTGTTCGTCACAATAAATTTAAAGAAAAAACGAAATATAGAGATAGATAAAGGTTGGTTGGTTTATAGCGTACTCCATTGTAAAATCCAGTTCCGCACTCGCCTGTTTCCAGTTTCGCACTGATACTGGCCCGGTGCTGTAAAAATGGCACTGGTGCTGTTTCAATGGAACACGACTGGCACTGATGCCATGACGGATTGAAATTTTGGTTTTGTTATATTTTAAGGTGACCAACTCCCGAACAACAAATACCGGACGCGTTTTTTCAAAAAAAGTAATTGTTTTTTTATTTATTAAAATTTATTTCTTAAAAATGATGCATCACTACTACACAGTAAAAATACTTAAGTATGAATGATCTTAAGCAAATAATCAACTTAAACCAATCGTTACTTAATAAACCTTTAAATCTAGAGTACCTAACTATAATTTTTATTTTTAAATTTGTACTTGCTATTTTCTAAGAGATATTTATAAAATTCAAGGCATGTGTGTTTGGTTTGGGTTTTCTCCTCAGTCCACATGTTGTTGGCCAAAGAAAAAACCCTTTCCAACTCTGGTTTAGTAGTTTAGTGATTAGCCCCAGATAAGGCCAAAGAGTATTTAAAAATAAACATTTTTAAATTCAAGATTATTATTTGAACAAAATTCAAATACTTCGACCTACCTGGAACTAACACTGATGCGTGTAAGTGCGCGTGTTGATAATGCTAAATAATATTTATAAACCTTCGATTATAATTATACAACTACAGAACTACGAACGAGACAAAAAGACTTAGAAGTGACACAATTACTGATTCTAAAATAAGAAAAATTAGATCTTCTAACAACCAACAGGCGGCTCTCCTTATACGCAGAGTTACGCAACGCGATTGGCGGAACTGCATAAACTTAACCAATGGCAATCCGCAAATGCATGTGTGATGTCTTATTGCCTCTCACCCGTGCGCGGTAAACTGTGAAAATAGCTACAGACGAGCAGCGTTGCCATGTGCAGTATTGCAAGGGTGAAATACCGAACTTTACTGGACAATGTGAAAAAATACCGGACAATACCGGACGTATTTTTTAAACTGGACAATTCATCAAAATACCGGACTGTCCGGTCAAATACCGTACGGTTGGTCACCTTATACAGACCGCTTCAAGCTACTGCGAACATAGGGCGAAAGAAATCTAATTTGCCAGTGTACGTACATGCAGAGACACCGCACGCCTATCAGTGAAGCAACCAACACTCAGGCTTCCGATCGCCATTCGCTGCCATTCGCCGCCGTTCGCCTTGTATTTAGTACGCCTCTAACCACGGTGCTGTGTGGAGCGTAGTTAATGAAACCGGAATTTGGTCAATAAATACGCAAATTTTTATAACGTAATTTTCTTTTTTTTTGTCACTGATAAATAAGAGCGTTTTATTGTCAACTGCTCAGATTTATCAGTGACAACGTGTTACAATGAAAATAATAAGGAGAAACAAAATAAAAGCAAGTTCTCAAAATAAAATAATACATTCTAAAAACCAAAAAGATTCTCCCAGTCAAAAAAAAATTAAAGCAAATGTTCGAAAAGTCCTCCTTGCTCGGCTAGACAATATCCGAGCCTACTATAAAAACCCCTTCCAACGTTTCCAAGCATGTTAGGGGTGATAATTTGAAAAGCTTCTTCAAAAACAGATAGAAGTCATTAGGAACAAGATCGGGAGATCGAGCTGGCCATAAAATAATTCCCCGTGTACTTATAACCCGATTAGGAAATACATTATCAAGATATTCCCTAACAAGGCCAACATTGTGAGCGGAACAACCATCTTGTTGAAACCATGTTTCACCAAATCTTACACCTAACAACTGCCTAGCAGTTGGAATAATGTGCTGCTGCAGTAGATCCAAGTATCTAGGACCATTCAAATTGCAATTGCCGTTAATAAAAAATGGCCCAATTACGTGTTCCCCTACAATACCCCCCCCCCCAAACATTTAGTTTTTGGGGATACTGTGTTCTTACGTCAAAATACAAATGCAAATTTTCCCTCGACCAATATCGAACGTGTGTTGGGTTATGACGATTTGACCATTTGACCATCTGCACTTTTTCGGCAACTTCGTAGACATCCATTTTTAGTTTTAAAAATGTATTATTTCAATTAAGAACTTACCCATCTGTTTCTCGAGCAAGGCAAAAATAAAACAAAATAATAAAAACAAAATTAATTTCCAAAAGATAACACTGCAGCGTGCTTCGAATCCACCTCGGTCGTACGGCACGGAGAGTAAATTGGACTTGATTCCCCCTATGTTCGCAGTAGCTTGAAGCGGTCTGTATATTTACCGTCCGTTAGTCAAACGGGATGTTCTCAACTTCATAACCATTGAAGTACCAATAAACCATATTTCGATGTTTTTATTTTTGGGGTTTCTGTGCGATGATGTGTGGCACAAAATTCGTCGGCTTCATCGCTGCTACTGCTCAGCAGCGAAGAAAATGTACAAAAATCTCTTATACTTGCCAGTTTCGCTGTTCGCAATTGGAATTTTTGATGGCGGGAAACAGTTTTGCGTGCGGCACGAGCACTCAGAGCCGGTGCCGAAAAAGCGGCACTCGGTGCCACACTAAAGGTGTCAGTTCCCCAATGGAACAGCAAAACTAAAAAAGTGCGCGAACCAGTTGCGCACCAGTGGCGCACCGATTGCCTCAATGGAATACGCTATTAGTTATTAGAAAGAGACTGGTTGATGACGAATCCCTTTATGAACGTACCAGCCTACCGCTGGAGGGAGTGATGGAGTTGTTGGAGTGCTGCCTACATAACTCTTATTTTCAAGTGAAAGATAGGTTTTATGCTCAGGATGACGGTCTGCCAATGGGTTCATCGCTTTCGCCAGTGGTGGCCAATATTTACATGGAGTGGTTCGAATCACACGCGGTTGATACCGCAACATATAAACCTAAGCTCTGGCTGAGATATGTTGATGATACTTTTATTGTCTGGACCGGGAATGACCAACAACTTTCAGAATTTCTTCACCACATAAATAACATAAGACCCACCATTAAATTCACAATGGAGTTGGAGCAAAATTGTCAAATTCCTTTTCTTGATGTACTTGTCACACGAGTAGAAAGTGACATCAGAACAACAGTCTATCGTAAACCCACTCACACAGGACAATATTTAAATCAAGGTTCAAATCATTCTGCTACAACCAAACGAGGCATAATCAAAACTTTGTATAATAGAGCCGCTCAAATTTGTAACAATTCTCATGACTTGGAAATGGAAATAAAAAACATTAAGAAGGATCGGCAGCAGAATGGTTACAGCCTGAAACTTATAACAGATACTATTTCTAAATTTCAACAAACAGGACAGAGATTACAAGACCAAAACCAGGCAAATGCATTCCTTACAATCCCATACGTTAAAGGAGTATCAGAGAAAATTCGAAGAGTAGCGAAGAACAAAAAACTAATATTAAAACAGCTTTTAAATCTAGTAATACAATTCGAAGCCTTCTTAGTAAAACAAAACCGGAGAACAAACAAAATAAGGAATGCATTTACCAAGTTCTTTGTGAGTGTGGTGAATCATACATAGGCGAAACTAAAAGACCACTATCTGTTAGGCTTAAGGAACATCAGACGAATACCCAAAAAGGTGAAACCACGAAATCAGGACATCAAAACAACACCAAATGAAGTGGGCAGAAGCAAAGGTTTTGCACAAGGAGTCACACTGGAAGAAACGAAAATTCCTTGAAGCTGCCTTTATTGGGCAGAATCAGGGTATTTTCAGTAAAGCAAGTGTTGAAATCTCAAATATTGGAAGCCCCTCCTTGGGCGGAGCCAACTTCTTAAACTTCAAGGTTGAGTGATTTCTCACAGTATATAAGTACGTAGCCTTAGGAATTGATTGTAGTTTGCACCTGAAGACGATCAGAGATTGTACTCATCGAAACGTCGTGTATAAATAAAATATAGACAATGGAAGTCCGAAACACAGAGTTAATTTCAAACACATCATTGTCTCAAACTTTCAAACAAACGCTATTAGTTATTGGCTTAGAACATTGAACTACTAGAAGGAGCTTTTTTTCAGACCTAGGGCAGGGTGTTTGAGTTCAACATCTTCATCCCATTGTTGTCATGTTAACCTAATACGTTTTCCCCTGTTTTTAATATTATTTAAAATACCTTCAATCATTTTTAGTTCCGTTTAATTAAATGGTCTAGATATAGTAATAAAAATCTATGTTTCTATAAAAAACATAAAAATGTATTCAAGTAGGATGTACAACTATAAAAATAAGAAAAAGGTGCTATGGAAATCCCTATTCACACTGAAATTAATGACAAGCCGGCAACACAGATTTCCTGCCTTTGTTTACCAAGAATGGCCAAATATGACGATGTTTAGTTAATATTTTAATTTAAGGTACCTGTGAAACGAAATACTGCGGTCCCCCGCCTTCTGTTTCAACTTGCATATAATAATACACTTCGGAACCATTTTTCGCCACAAACTTTTCACAAAAATATCAAAAAAACACTATTGACAAGTGCTGAAAATCGAGAAACCGCAGCAAACAATCAATGTTGCCACGTTGACTACAAAAGAAGATGTTTAAGGAAAACACATGTTAAATTTTCAAAAAACGTCGAAAGTTTTAAATAGGTTGTGAGTATTATATATTGTGTATATATGTAAATTAATCCAAATTTAATAAGTTTTTTGTTGCATAATTTTGTTATTAAAATTGGCAACACAGATTTCTTTCTCCCCTTTCCTCGCTGTAGATGTTGCACTCAAATAACCAGTGTGACCAGACTCCTTCTAGTAGTTCAATGTTCTAAGGTTATTGGCGATCGAAGGAGAATTTCAGGGAAAGCTACCATCAAAATGGCGCAACTCATAGGGTTTGTTAAAATTTCGAAGTGCCCTCGTTGAAAATCGTTCTCTGATTTCTATGCCTGGGAAAGGAAATGATGACCAGAAGCCTCAAAAGAGGAAAACAATGTGTAGTAGAACGCACCTAAAACCGGGCCGTTGTGTCTCAAGTTACATAACGCGATGGGGAGCAGTAAAAATGCGTATGTAACGCAATACTACTATATGCATTGGGCGGGTATGAATAAAGATGAAATTACATTAAAGTTTTTTTGAGAAAGTGCTAATTGTATCGAGTTTTGTGCCTATAGAAATTATTCCGGCAGATTAAACAGTATCATCATTAAAAAAGTGAATTGGGCCAATTGCATCGCACTGTTAAGGCGCAATTACACAGACGAACATGCTCAAACAAAAGCTCGTGCAAAAGATCTAAAATTTTTTGCGTGAACATTTTTGTGAGCTTTTTTTTGAACATTTTGTTCGGGTAAATTTTTGAGCAAATTATTGTTATCTGTTTTGGACACATATTTTTAAAGATGAGAATAAATAAAATTTCACATCAGTGATCAGTGATCTCAATTCTTAAAAAAATGGAACACCAACTTTTATTTTAAATTTTTGTGGAAAAAAATTAGGGTTACTTATAATATTTTTTTCTTAGGGTTTTTCCCGGATTTTTTTGCCCCGGGGTTTTTTTGGGATTTTGTTGCGAGTTTTTTTTTATTTCCAAGGGTTTTTTCCTAAATTCAAAAAACAACCCAGGAAAATTTTTCTTTTCAAAAAAATTTTGAGTGTTTCAAATATCGGCAAAAAACTAAAAAATTACACTTTTAAGCGGTAATACGCGCCTCACGACTATGACGAGTGGTGGAGAGGGGATTTTTTTTTAAACATATTTTTTTAACTTTACTTTATCCTTAGCTTTGATTGTTTTTTTTTTCATTCCTCATACCAGATTTACCTAGTTAGTTTAAGGCCCCAACGGTTGCTTAAAAAAGCAAAAGGTTCATGAAAATGCTGAAGATAGATATTTACTGTCAATTTAATGTAATAATCAAGGTCGATTACTGACACTGAACAAACAATATGCAAAGGAGCAACATTTCGATTCAGAAATCTAGTCTATTACTGCTAAATTATATTTTTTTAGACAAGGGTCTGGGATCGTAGGAGTGTAAAAGTGGGTAATAAACAGGTATTATTTAGACCGAACGTACTTTTGTTCATATATTTGAGATTTAATAAAATGTATATAGGTTTTTTAATTTGACTTAATTATTATTGTATTGTGTTTTAAACTAGGAAGTAAAATAAAGAGATATTCTTTTAAACGTAAATTTTTATCATTACATTTTACAGGCAACAGCAATAAATAAGTTCCAATTATTATTTTTTATGATTCTCGTTTTTTGACAACCCCAAAAAAGTTACCAGTATACTGGCATATCCCCTATAAAAATCAAATCAATCGAAGTTGATTATGAGGTAAAATGTCAATTTCGACATCAAATCGTTTTTCCGTCGGAAAGCACTTAATTAAAAATACCTTGTTTTAAAACTTAGTCTTTCTATTTTCAGTTAAGTTCAATGAATTCCCATAAAACTATAAAATTTAAATTTGTAAGAAATTTTTATTACCAACATTTCTTCAAACAAATTTTGCTTAAAATTCTCTCCAAAATCTCAATTCTTTTTGTACGAGATTTTGCTCGAACTTTTCTTTGAACATTTTGCTCAAGAAGCTCGTGTAAATGTTTGTCGGCATTTCAACATCAAAGGAAAGTTTGTCTGTGTAAATGCGACTTTAAACCCAGTTTAAATAGAAGAAATACTCGTACAAGATAAAACATTTGCGTATCATGGTAAAGCCATGATGGTAATTGAAGGCTTAAAATATTTTAGCATAATTTAATGGGTAGCGTTTTTGTTTAAGCATTTTTTACTCTCTTTTTTACATTTTTATGCCATGATTTTGCTGAAGTTTTCTTTCCAAACTTTCGATTTCTAGAATAAAATACTCACTTTTTTTAAAAAAGTTTTCACTGTTTTTTAGCGTTATAAAAAAAGTACTGACAAAAACATTTGGCACAGAGGGCAGAATTTTAGAGGTAGATGGAGAATTTATTGAAGTACAATAGTAGTTTTAACAACTAGTGGCTAAAATAGTGCTTTTCTTACAAGCATTGGTATTTAAAAACGCGAGTAAAAAAAAGCACAGTTTAGCCGCGAGTTGTCAACACTATTTTTTTAAATATCTTTATCACAAAATTCAAGAAAAACAGGAAAATACTTTTTTTTATACCTTCATCAAACACATGATTTTAGTAACTGTCTGCAGATAACTAAAGCATGGCTTTTTTGGTTACCGATGCAAAAAGAACTTTTTTTTTGATCACGGGTGCAAAAAAAGATTACCCAAAATTAAAGAGAAATAACGGAAAATAGTAATCTTAAAAAAATCTAATTGTTCTTGCCTAAAAATTAAGACATTTTCGCCAGTATTCACCAAGTATTTACGAAAAAATCATTTAAAAACATCTTCAAAATATCAAACCAAATAAAAAGGCACATCGCCATGGAAACCACCATTGTTATTTCATTTATCAGCCGCCTTGATTTATAGTGTAAAGATGGTGTGTTGCGAGAAGTGCTCTTCGTTCGAGATTTTTAAAGCTATTTTCCTGTTTTCTTGGATTTTCTGATAAAGGTATTAAAAAAATTGTGTTAAGAACTCGCTGCTAAACTGTGCTTTTTTTTACTCGCGTTTTTAAATACCTCGCTGCGCTCGTTATTTAAACCAACGCTTGTAAAAAAAAGCACTATTTTAGCCACTAGTTGTTAAAACTGCTATTAAAATTAAATTAATTAATTAAATAAATTAAACTATAACACACCATCTTTACGCTATAAATCAAGGCGGCTGGTAAATGAAATAACAATCGTTTCCATAGCGATGAGTCTTTTTACTCGGTGACGTTCATTGTTGCGACATTTTAATCTTTGACAATTTGATATTTTGACGATATTTTTAAATTATTTTTTCGTAAATACTTGGTGAAAACTGTCGGAATTGGCTTAAAACGATTAGTACTACAAAAATGCTTGTTTGACTTTTTTTGTCCAAAATGAAATGCTCTATAAGCCCTAATTTTTATTTTTTTTAAATATTTTTTTTACATTTTGGGAAAAAATTACATATTTTTGACAGGTTTTGACAGTAGGACGTATATAGAAGATTTTAATTTTTATCAGAATAACTATTTAGGGACGGCACCTACACAAAAATATAACTTTCGAAAAGAGTATATTTTTTTTCTTAAAATCAATCAAAAAGTGAACTGTGCACTATTTTAGCAACTAGTTGTAAAAACTACAAAATTAACACAGCCTGCTTTTATAGAAAGTTTTATTCCGAATCAAAGTAAACTGCATTTTTTTTTGTTAAAAAGCTAGACTATGTTTTGGGCGTTATTTTTAGACGATCCGATCGTCTTAATATTAATAGTTTTAAATATAGATACGTAGACCCGGTTCGATTAATTTAGTGTGGTTTAATAGAAAAACGACCTTGTCTTTCGTGATTTTTAAACACACCAATTAAAGCGTAACAAATGGTTTTGAATGTATTTTATAAATTAGTCTAAAAAACGTTTTTCAAATAAAATATCTTAAAATAGGTATCTTAAAATATCGAAAAAAAACGCAACGGAAATAATTCAAGAAGGATTTGGATTTTATATTTTGACGTAGATATATTTACGCAATTTACAGGGTGGTCCAACGAAAAAAAAAAGCAAGGGGACTATTTATGGCAACATTGGAATATTCGAGGGGCGAATTTCACCACCAGAATTTAAATAGGGGAAGAGGGCCAAGTAATTCCTTATTTTGAAGGTCTTTCAGATGCCATTACAAAACTATTAAAATTTTAAAAATCTGGCGATTTTTCAAAATAGTTACTTTTAAAATAAGCTTAAACTATACGGGTATACAGAAAAGATTTGTGGCGTGGAGGGCAAAGGGCGAGGGAATAAATCGGAACAAAGTTTTTCCTCGACCAGGATTTCAACCCGGGACCTCTAGAATGCTAGTTTAATGCTCTCAACTGAGCTATCGAGGACATGGGGTTTTTACTGGCTATTCGGAAATCCTTTCATCCGATTAATTTGTTAGTAGTGGGGACACCTTTCTGTAAATTTATTAGGGCGTTAAAATTTTCCCTTCATTTTATACGGGTATATTTTATCTCTCGTCGAAGTGTAATCCTAGAAGAAAAAATGCAATGATAAAGTACTATTAAAAATGTAAAAGTGAATATCTCAAAAATTAGTATGTAGCTAGATTTTACCATTACCATTAAATGGGGTAAGTTGTTCAAGTCACGCCTTACTTTGATCCACTTACTCCATTTAAATTCTGGTGGTCAAACTCGCCCATCAAAACGGGTGTTATATAGACTTTAAAAAAATCTATGGGTGTGTCCTACGATATTTCCAGTATTGCTAAAAAGTGTAACAACAAATCGACGTGTTGGAACACCCTATAAACTGAAAACGTTAAAGGTTATATGGTTATTACGCATTTATTTTACTTGTTTATGCCATGTTTTGAACAAGGCCCACTTCTATGGTGAATCCGATCACGGTACAGCTGACTTCAGTCGTTGCGTACGTCGGAATGAACGTTACGTTGCGGGCACAGCAACGTACGTAACCATTTCGGTTGTTCTATATATAGCATCCATATTACAAGAGGTTCTCGTTCAAAACATGTTATAAACACGCAATTGCTATGTTTTCACAGGTATTGAGTTCGTTTTCAAAACTAATTGTATCTTATTCTTTTATATAGCATGTTCTTGCTTTTGGTAAAGAACACGCTATATACAAGAAAAAGATACAATAAGTTTTAAAAAGGAACTCAATACCCATGAAAAATAGCAAATATTAATAATAGGACTACCCTCAAAAAGTATTCCCACGAAATTAATGTTTTCAAATTTTTGTATATATTTTTGACTAACAATAACAAATTAATAAAATTTGGCAGTTACAAAGTGCTTCAATTTACGCAAGTTTATGTTTTTTTGGTTCAGCCACCAAAATAATTTTTCAATCTGAATACTTATTATTTTTTTATATCGTTCAAAAGACAGTTGTGGGCGTTTTTATTAATGGGTCAAGTTCTAATTCTATTTATTTATTAGCTAATTTGTCTTTGTTATATTTGTTGGTCCAACGTTTTTTTTTAATAGAAATAATACTTTTCGAAAAATCTTTACGTTGCCGCGTTGTTTATTACAATCTTTTCCCACATAATGGGTTTTGTCCACATTTTTTTGCCATTTCTGTTGTTGTTTTGGTTTGTTTTGCTTGAATGCAAAATGGATTAATTTTAAATTAATTTAATTTAGTTTTTCATTTTCGCCAAATTAAAAAAAAATAATTTTTGAGCTTCATATCTGGAGGACCTTAATTGCCTCCCACCTCTCCTTTGGTTAAATCGGTTATATTTGAATAATAAAGTTCCGGTCAAGCGACTCTAAATAGACCCATTAGTTAACTCCTCCAATGCTTCACTTCCTCATGCAATAATTCGCAGCCACAAACCAACACTTAACCAGCTAAACTAACCTGTCATTTTCGTTTATAAACTCGCAAGAAGAGAGCTATTTCTTGTGCTCCACCCATTACGTTTACCGCGTTTACATCCAACTTTATACCTAAGAGTAGAGATTCTTTTTTTTTCTCAGGAGATGTCTAAGTGATGTTCAAAACGGGTCATGTGATATCATTCACATTTTGTTAAAACCGAGACATGGCTAGGAAATGGGTGGTTTTAGCTAGAGGCCGTGTATACAATTTTTGACGGTATTGTTTTACCAGGACACCAATTTTTGAATTTTGAGAGAATGATCGCTTTCTTAAGAGATATGATCGTTCCTTTGGAACTATCTCACCCGATCACTCTCTGGTGAACGTCTGAGAGAGTCTGATCACATCCAAAGTTTGCACATTTATTTTATAGCAAATGACCACCTTTTATTGTTGGCTCAGCTTCTGTGGTGGTGTACTACGTGTCTAGTGGTTTTTTTTCGAAAAAAACGCGATTCTTTTTTTTTATTGAAATAAAATGTGCGTGCGTTATGGATAATAGAAAAAGTTCATCTCTAAATAATATTTAAAAGAAAGTTTTGCTAGAATACATGGAAAAACATCCGAAGCTACGGGCAGAGACTTTGTCGCCGGATTTCACGAACAAAAGCATCACAAGAATTATCTCCACTTTTAAATGGAATAACTCACAAAACAAAAAAACCAGACGTCAAAAACTTAACAGAGGTTATGTCTTGGAAATTGAGGCGTACTCCCTGACCCGGAAGTCGGGGACCAAGTTCTCTTACTTTTTAGGAGAATGGGAACAGTCTTCCATTCTACAAAAATACAGCATGGGAAAGATCGCTACCGACGGGTAATCATTCGCATGAAAAACCACATGCTCCCAGCTCAAAAATTAGCCCCTAGAGGTAAGCAACTCGATTTGGCAGTTGTTAGGAAAATGTTGAAAATTTTTTTGCGTGTTGGCAACCATGGAAATAAATAATTTTGTCAGTGTCACATTTTTCATCAAAGAAACTATAAAAATACTCGCGCCTACCACCTTCTATTGTTTCATTGTTCAATGGAAAAAAAAACGCAAGAAAAATGGAAAGAGATCAGGCGTTTGCCAAACTAGAAAATTAATAAAAAATAGTCGAATTTGAGGGGTAAGTAAGATTAGATAAGATAAGTTAAATTTAAATAATATTGTATATTGTTAATATTTTAAGAAAAAGAGGAATAAAAAGATGGATCAATAATATTTTTTTATCTCCCGTGAACCTTAGTGTTTTTTTTTTATCAAAGCTTGACATATTTTACTAACCAAAAAAGTCATCATCATTAAAAAACTCTCTGATGTCCATTTGCTCTGCAATTTCTCTAAGGATTCCTTGGCGCTAAGGATCTCTTAACGGTGCTAAGTAGCTGATTTGGTTTGCTCAGCTTTTCTTTGTAGTCTAAGGAATACCTAAATTTAAGATGCCAGATATCGAGCCTTAAATCATCCTTAGGAGAGAATTCTAACCTCATTTTTTGTCAACTCGAAAACGGTACAAAAAAAATAAAATGGAATTTTTAAATGACGATTTGGATGTGCTGAATATAATTGAAAATGGTTTTGCCAGGAGGGTCTAGATTCAGATTTAGATTTTTTCAACATTTCTGGCTAACCAAACCAACAGTTCGAATTATTTTGCCACTCATACAAGAACAGTTGGAGTTAGATGAAGGACTTTTCGGGTAAGACTATATGATTTACAAATTAGGACCAGTCAGAGAAGCCCACATTCAATTTAATTTCCATGATGCCCCAATGGATGATGATGGCTTCAAGTTTTTATTGTCACATATTTTTATGCAAGTTTTTTTGTCGTTTCATTAGTTTAAAATAAATATCACTGTTTATTTTTTAGAAGCAATACAACTGTCTCTTCAATTATACTGAGAACCCTACGATAATGGCACAGGGCATCTTTCTAGCATTGGAGATTTTAAGGCCAATATACAGGGTGGATTCTTTAAATGGAACTTGCTTCTAGCAGGTTAGAATTTGGTTGAATAAAAAAATTCAAAAACACGTCAACTGAGATTTTTAATTTCCTAATCTTGCTATCTTGGATTTTGTCTATGTCATTTAGTTTACGAGGTATGGCATTTTTATTTAAATAGGACACCCTGTATATTTTGCAATTTTTGAAATCTGCAAACAATTCTCTCTTCAGCAATACCACACAGTAGGCTCTATGTTTTACGATAATCAAGATATTTTTATCTAAATCTGTATGGAAAACTTCAATATTCATTCAAATATCTCCTGTAAAACAGGGCATAGACAACAATTCCATGCAAGTTTAAATGCCTCTATCTTAGAAACCATAAGAGATAGAGTATTAGTGTGTGGTATTGTCAAAAAGATAATTTTTTTTAGAATTCAAAAATGCCAAACTATACAGGGTGTCCTATTTAAAAAATATATTTTTTTGACATACCTCGTAAACAAAACGACATAAAAAAAACTAAGATACCATGATTAAAGAAAATTAAAAATCTCAGTTGACGTGTTTTTGGATTTTTTTATAAAACCAAATTCTTACCCGCTAGAAGAACCGTTCCATTTAAAGAATCACCCTGGATATGTTTAAATGACCCTTACTGAAGCTGAAAAAACTAATGTAAAAACTTACGCAAAGAATAATTAATAATAAATAATAATTATAATAATAATAACAACAAATAATGGTTTTATGACAAGCAGCGCCATCCAGTGGTTGAATTTATAACAAGATTTAATTCCTAGCTATGGAAACCTTTTTTTTGGTCAGAGCAAACGAATATAATTTACGGAATACTTAAAAATTATGGATTTCTTTACTACACATTACTTAAGCAAATCGTAAGAGAAAACAAATCAGTTCATTTCATAAAGAGAGGAAGAAAGGAACAACAACTGTCAAATGTATAGAGAGAAAAATTGAAGGCAGAAAAGGTCCGGGGGCGCAGACGAACCTAGATCAAGACACAGGGAAGGAACCTTACTTTGCTGTATAAATTCAAATCATTCGATTAATTTCGGATACAATCTGCCGATATTTCGCTTGCGAATGGATGTAAATGCTTGCAAAATACTAATAGGCGGATAGATAGTTTCAATATGTAGGAATTAGAAAGAAGCCTAAACAGAATTAAAAGTACCGTTACCTCTTCTTGGCTTCTATAAGTGGTTAGATTATATCCGTAGATCAGTCCACAATCAATAGAATGAATTTTACCCAATCACTCAACAGTGGTTTATTCTTAGTATAATATGTTCCTAATTAAAAATTTAATTAAACAATTACACGGTTAAATTACTCTCTTTGAATTTGGGAACTAATTTTACATGACTGGCACACTTTCGTAGAATTTAGCAACAGTAGTAGTAGTAGTAGCAGTATTTGAGATTACTGTTCAGGGCCAATTTTTTACTTAATTTTCTTATGGAAAACAAGTTTTTTTTCTAAAAAAAAAAACAAAAGTACAGAAACAGTCACACATTTAATTATAGTCGCTGGATTAAGGTAATGAATCGAACGCTGTTTTTAAAAAAAAGTAGATAAATGCTTTGTTACAGGCTTAGCTACTAGTTCGATAAATATTGGCTTAAGCCATAAAATATTTACATGCAAGGGCTCAGAAAGTTGAGTATAACTCGATTCTGGGTGATCCACGTAGAATGATTTCATGTCGTTCTATTTGAAATCGTGAGAGTTTTCTCCATTAAGACCAAATGGATCTACTTAACGCCCGCTTCTTACAGTTTTGTCCCTTTCCGTCAAGCTCATGTGGCACCCGTACGAACACCAATTGATTTTCAGTGGTTATAACGATTAGGCTTACACTTTCCGTTTATTTAATTCTTCCTTTGCTCGAGAATATCTTACTTTTTGTGTTCAGTCTTTCTTTTCTCTCCCTTTCAACACACCCGTGTCCTTTCTTCATATGGTTCCCACATAATACCATTACCCACTTTAAACAAAAGTTTATACCACTCTACCTAATCAGGGAAAATCTAAAGGTACTTTTAGTTGTGTAGTGGCTATCTTAATACGACTTTCCGAATTCGTATGCTTCGTTGTGTTATGTGTTTAGCATTTTATATTATGGCGCGTAGAGGTATGAACATTGATTGATAAAAAATTGGCATTCAAGATGCGGCGCTACCGTAAAATACTCAGGATTTCTTGGATTGACGGAGTACGTAGGTAATTTACAAATATAATAATTAAAATAAAAATAAATACTAAAAACGATCGGATCGGATCCCTACGATTTTTCACCATTTTTGGCCAAGTTGGCTATGACTTCTTGTCACGACGAGCTTTTGTTTTTTTTTGTGGCAGTTTTGGTACTTCTAAAAAAACCGAGTTTGTTTACAGAAATGGACTCAGATCTATAAAATGAGTTGAATTAGGAGGAAATAATAGAAGCCACTTTCGATTTGCTGCCTCAAAAATCTAAAGAGCGCTACCATCGGAACTTTGATGCGTTTATAAACTGGTGAGAACTAAAAAACGTTAAGAAAACTAATATTTTTCGGAAAAATCGACCACACATTTTTAATGCTCAAATTAAGTGTACTATAAATATAGGTAAATAAAAATTTTGTAAATAATAATTTCATGAGTTGTTTTATCATTATTTGGCTTGATAAGTTGGCCATGGTCGGCCATAACTTCTCGTCAGTCATCACCGAATTAGCTTTGTGAAAATAATAGGCTAACTACACTATAATTTTTCTAATGTTTTTTGCAATTTTGCACAAGTTAAATTACAAAAATAATTTCTAACCACAAAAGTTTACTTGTTAGTCCACCATACCAATATGGTATGGGGGACTATTAAAATGAGTTACTAAGGTTCAAAAACACCTTAATCGACGAAAAAAGTCTGTCGGTGTTCGGTTTGTTGTCTGTCGGTATACACGATAACTTAAGAACGCCATAATCGATTTTAACAAAATTTGGTACAAAAATCCTCTATCGGCTGACCAAGAACTGATTAACTTTTGGGTAGGGTGGTGGGGGGGTTAAAGGGGGAAAAGAGGGATCAAATATTTAAAAAAATTGTAACTTTGGAACAAAAGCAAGGAGCGATATACGGTTTTCAGATTTAAGTTTCCATGAATATGGACTACAAATTTTGTTAGAAAGTCAAATATAATAGAAATAAAAGAACCTAAATATAGGGTGCTACAAATACGAATAAAAGATTTAATATTTTTTTAAATAGACGGTTTTCTACAATATGAATATGGTGAACTAAAAAGGCACTTGAAGAAGAAGGGCATAGGTCCTTCCTCAAATTCACCCGTGTTGAGTTATCACTGCTTTAATGCTTTAAACGCTTGGTATAGTAGGACTGGTTGTGCAAATTTCTGACTCACTTCGACTCGTCTAATTTATTCATCAAAACCGATCGATCGCTCGATCTAAGACGCACTTCCCCATCATTTGTCATCGTCTCGATCACTGCTAACCGTAAAGGAGTTTGTCTTAGCGTTGTTGTTTGCCGCTATCGTGGATCGCATGAAGAAGCGAATTCGAAGCATATAAATCTGAAGAAACTGCACTTCCGTATAATATACGGTGCGTCCCAAAAGGAACGGTACCCTCCTAATTTTAAACAAAATACCTAAACGGAATGAGAAATAAGTAATTAAATAAATAATCAATTTGTTTGCAACAGTTATAAACAGAATGAAAAAAAATATATAAAGATCAAAATGATGTTGCAAAAAGGAGTCGAAAACAGCTTACGCTGATCAGAGTTCGACCCCCATTCTCAACTATAAATATTAGGTAACTATAATCTTAAACTAACTTAATTATTAAAATAGTAAATAACAATACAAATTAAGGAATGTAGGACAATAATATTTTAGCATTAGCAAAATTTTGTACGTTACGAGGATGGTATATAAACATAACTATAAGTGGGGATAGGAAAAGAGCAAACATTTTAAACTAGACTAGATAAATGAAAAGTTCAAAATTTTAGGTTTTATCAGGTTTATGATGTTATGTTAATTATCAAAAAAAAGTTTTGTATATGATTTTTTTTTACACAGAAAACAAAAATATAAATACAAATGCAAATAGGAAAGTACAAAAATTTATTAAACTTGACTGGATAACTGGAAACAAATATTAAGTTTTGGTTAAGCCACAGTATAATATAATCTAATATTAAGATAGCTTGCTGTTAAGCGAAGAAAAATTTTCGGATTTTAACTGGTTTATCATTTATGGGTATTACCATTATGTTAAATATCAATTTATAAATATACTGGTTTGTAAAAACTTTAAATTATGTAATTTTTAGTGACTTTGCTTTGTTAAAAATGGAATTATACAGTTTACAAATCTCGCAGCTAAAACTTCTCTCGAAGAACGTGGTACGATGAGGAGGCGTTTGGATAAGATTTTTTAAACGATTACTTAAGGAGTATTGCTGGTTCTAAATTTAATTTTTTTGTACAGGTAACTTGGCTTTTTATTATTAATTATTTTATTCCTTCATTTTATGTCAAATTCTCTCATACTTCCTGATTCCATAGATGTATCTCAAGCAAGTTTTTTTACCTTTTGGATTCTTTGACAATCTTTAGCATCCAGACAAGGGCCGTACACTGAATCACAGTAGTTAAACTGACTAAGAACCAAAGCATCCGCCAGCCTAATTTTCAAATTTTCTGACAATATATGCCTACGTACTAGGAAATAAAATTTTTAGGATACTGTATGCCCTTTGCTTACCAACATGAGCCTTAAAACACATTTTCTCATCCATAATCAATCCCAAATTCCTTTCGTTATTTGTAGTTTGTAAAATCTCATTCAAATCTTGTGCTTGAAAGGGATAAATTCTCAATGTCCGTAGTGGAGTTGAATATATACAGACCGCTTCAAGCTACTGCGAACATAGGGCGAAAGAAGTCTAATTTGCCAGTGTACGTACATGCAGAGACACCGCACGCTGCCGTTCGCCGCCGTTCGCCTTGTATTTAGTACGCCTCTAACCACGGTGCTGTGTGGAGCGTAGTCAATGAAACCGGAATTTGGTCAATAAATACGCAAATTTTTATAACGTAATTTTCTTATTTTTTGTCACTGATAAATAAGAGCGTTTTATTGTCAACTGCTCAGATTTATCAGTGACGACGTGTTACAATGAAAATAACAAGGAGAAACAAAATAAAATAATACATTCTAAAAACCAAAAAGATTCTCCCAGTAAAAAAAAAATTAAAGCAAATGTTCGAAAAGTCCTCCTTGCTCGACTAGACAATATCCGAGCCTACTATAAAAACCCCTTCCAACGTTTCCAAGCATGTTAGGGGTGATAATTTGAAAAGCTTCTTCAAAAACAGATAGAAGTCATTAGGAGCAAGATCGGGAGATCGAGCTGGCCATAAAATAGTTCCCCGTGTACTTATAACCCGATTAGGAAATACATTATCAAGATATTCCCTAACAAGGCCAACATTGTGAGCGGAACAACCATCTTGTTGAAACCATGTTTCACCAAATCTTACACCTAACAACTGCCTAGCAGTTGGAATAATGTGCTGCTGCAGTAGATCCAAGTATCTAGGACCATTTAAATTGCAATTGCCGTTAATAAAAGATGGCCCAATTACGTGTTCCCCTATAATACCCCCCCCCAAACATTTAGTTTTTGGGGATACTGTGTTCTTACGTCAAAATACATATGCAAATTTTCCCTCGACCAATAACGAACGTGTGTTGGGTTATGACGATTTGACCATTTGACCATCTGCACTTTTTCGGCAACTTCGTAGACATCCATTTTTAGTTTTAAAAATGTATTATTTCAATTAAGAACTTACCCATCTGTTTCTCGAGCAAGGCAGAAATAAAACAAAATAATAAAAACAAAATGAATTTCCAAAATATAACACTGCAGCGTGCTTCGAATCCACCTCGGTCGTACGGCACGGAGAGTAAATTGGACTTGATTCCCCCTATGTTCGCAGTAGCTTGAAGCGGTCTGTATAAAAAAGAGAGTTCTACCAACAAAAAACTATTGGGTTTTTGGCTTCCTCCACCAATTCTACCAACCAAGTTCATTTTTTTGCTGGTGGATGGTTTGCCATTTTCTTTATGTTATTGTGGTGTTTTCGTGGTTTAAAATTTTGTGGCGGTATTTTTTGTGATTGCGTGCGTTATTCAAATAAATATGCAAAGAGCATGGCCTCTTTGGATCTTGGACCTCCCCTCCTAAAATAAACTACGAATTAAAATACTCATCAATTACGCCTCAAAGATACTGCTTTTTGTTTCCTAATCTTGTTTCGTCCAAGTTTAACTTTAGAGAAATCCAATATTCTAATAATACACTGTTCACTCTTTTAATAAATTTTCCAAAAGTAAACAAAAATATTAAAAATAAACCTAAATTTTCGCTGTCAGATGGCTGTCAGTTGCTTTCACTACTGATGCAATCGACGCGCCTGCCCATTACACTCCTCGTCTCTAGGATGTTTTCCAGGCCAACTTGATTGGGAGAGTTATTATCGGTACGCATTTTTCTCGGGAAAAGCAAGGGAAATGCCGTTATAGAGCAAGAGTTCAAGGTATAAAATGTGACGCTCGCCATTTTTTGATAATATGTGCATTTTCTCGTCCTGAATACGAAATGGACAATCCTGTACCTCAAAATTTGGATAAGGGCTCGGCACACCAATTCAAAGGTGGGCAATTTTAGAGGGGGTAGGGTAACCTCCACCATTTTCACATATATGATGTAGTAGTACCCCCAGACCAAAAATCAACTGGTGTGCCGGACCTCATTCATGGATAAGGGTTCGGCACACCAGGTGATTTTTGGCCTGGTGGTACTACTACATCATATATGTGAAAATGGTGAGGGTTACCCTATCACGTCACCTCTAAAATTGCCCTCCTTTGGATTGGTGTGCCGAGTCCTTATCCACAATTTTGAGGTACAGGATTGTCCATTTCGTATTCAGGACGAGAAAATGCACATCTTATTAAAAAATGGCGAGGGTTACCTATCCATCATAATTTTTACTGCGAACGCTTCAACTATTATATTATCTCTTAGTTATATGCCCCCAGTCCAACAATTCCACTATTATTGGTAATAACAATGTTTCGTTTATCCTTTTTAAACAGCGTTGGAGCGATAGAGATGCATGGAGACATCCTGGCCCGAGACATTTTTGTTTGCATCACTGTTAACATTAGCTTTTCGTGCTGTCATTTTTAAAATTTTGACATTATCGATGTGTTTTTAAAAAGTTTTGTAAAGAAACATCCCATTGTATTTTTGTCCATGTAGACAAGAATTAGTGCATTTAAAGTGATATTTTTGAAGGGATTAGTCATGTTTTGCTTACTGTCAATACCAGAAAGGTAAACATTGCCTCAAATAATAATTCCGTAAACATCGGGCATATCCTTAGGTTGTTTATTTAAGAGGGGACTCGAAGTTTTCGAATACCCTGTATATATATCTCGAATGGTATACGGACGCCAATTAAAGTGAAAAAGTGAAGAAATGATCATGAATTGGAGAAACAGTTAGCGTCAGTGGCATCGAATAAAGGCGGCAAGAAATTGGATAAGAAGAATATACTGACCATTGTAAAGGGATAGAAACGTGGGTTTTTTTTTTATTGAGAAGTTGGACACATAAGCGTTTTATTGTCGATTGTAGAAATGATCATTGAAAGGGTCATAAACATAGACTTTAAAAAAACAGAGACGAAGCGAAGTCATTTAAAACAATGTAATTTGCCCAGACTACCGCTCTTTTTTGCTCCATCAATTTTAACTGATCAAGAAGCCAGATCAATAGGTATTTACGTCAGTAGACCTGTAAAGACACTTTCCGGTCGTGTATAGTACGTTCTTTTTTTTTTTAACGATCAGAAAATATATTTTAGTACCTACCACTTTCGTCAACACCTAGCCGCGTTACGTAATTTATGAACAGTTCCCTAATAAGAAAATGTTAGCCTTCTGTTTCTTGTTGGCTAGATAGCTAAAGTCGATAGATTTTAGGATCAAAACTAAAGAAAAACAAGTAAACTTTTTTGGTTAGAAATGATTTATGTACTTTTGACTTGTGCAAAATTATAAAACACATTACAAAAATTAGAGTCTCAATATACAGACCAGAGATATGTATATAAGGCCCAGACCAATGAACCTTGATATATATTTTGATATATTTGTAATTGCTTCCGGAGAGATAGGTTTCAACCTGGAGAGATGTCCATTCTGACGCCAAGTTAAAAACCTCCATATCAGTTACTTCAACCGAAAAGAAACTAAAAAAAAACGAAAGATCAAAAGATCTCGGTTGGAAAACAAGGACAATTCATACTTGAATGAGCATCCCACAAGGAACACATAAATGGACCAAAGCGAAAAGAGAAATGATCAAACCATGTTTCGCTCAGGGTAACCAGCGTGGGCTCGTCAGTGGTTTCACTGGTCACCCGCCCCAGACATCATTAAACATCATCATACACTTTGATTTCCAAATTTGAATCACTCCCAAATAGGCATCACTTATCTAAGTCACCTAATGGGCCATTCCACGGTCACGTACGGGATATTTTTATGGCATTTTTTTTCTACTTTTTGTGTTTTTTAAAATACTTGTTGTCCAGAAAAGTAGTATATAAAATATTTTTCATGTAGTTTAATATGTTGGAAAAATAATAAAATGGACCGAAACCCTGCAGGTACAGGACATTCTGATTTTGAAAAAGTGTTCTGTACGTGACGGGCACTTAAGATTTTGTTACTAAATTACCATTAAACCTGCAGAGTTTCGGTCCAGTTTATTATTTTCCCAACACATTAAACTACATGAAACATAAGTATTTTAAAAAACACAAAAAGTAGAAAAAAATGCCAAAAAAATGTCCCATACGTGACCGTGGAATGGCCCTAATACGGGTTCGCCCTGGCGTGTTAATATTTCCAATAGGTTTACACTCCTAAGGCGATTAAAACAAAAAAGGAAGCTAAAAACCTCCATATCAGTTACTTCAACCGAAAAGAAACTAAAAAACAATCTTTTGATCTTTTGTTTTTTTAGTTTCTTTTCGGTTGAAGTAACTGATATGGAGGTTTTTTACTTCCTTTTTTGTTTTAATCGCCTTAGGAGCGTAAACCTATTGTAAATATTAACACGTCAGGACGAACCCGTATTAGGTGACTTAGATAAGTGCTAGTGCGGAACGATGCCTATTTGTGAGTGATTCAAATTTGGAAATCAAAGGGTATGATGATATTTAATGATGTCTGGGGCGGCTGACCAGTGAAACCATTGACTAGTCCACGCTGGTTACCCTGGGCGAAACATCGTTTGATCATTTCTCTTTTCGCTTTGGTCCATTTGTGTGTTCCTTGTGGGATGCTCATTCAAGTTTGAATTTTCGTTGTTTTCCACCCGAGATCTTTTGATCTTTATTTTTTTTTACTACTAGGTTAACTTGAATTTCCACATACATATAATGTAAAGCAATGTTGTTGAAGCTAAATTTAATTTAAAACGTAAGATCAGACTTCAGATTTTTTAGTTCGGGAATCAGTGCGGTGTCGTGATAATACCCAAGATAATATCTTTTGGAGCCAGTAGATGCTTATATTGTTAAACGACAATGTATTTTTTATGGTGCAATACATCAGGAGATGAATTTTCGTACCGTTATAAACTATTACCACTATTTCATATTATAGCGCAGTTGAATGAGCATATTAGGTATTTATTGCCTTGTAATGACTTGTAGATAAATAAAAATTGGTCGTAAATCTATTTTTAATAATTAATTGATTTTCCTTAATTAATGCCTAATTATTTTTGAAATATTTAAATTTGAAACGGTTTTAAATTCAATAGCTTTTGGTGAGTCGTTTGAATTCGTTCCCAATTAGGATTTAAAAACTTTAATTAATTATTAATAATTTGCGTAATCTGATGCCCTGCACTAGTTTGGTTCACTGCAGCTTATGTATAGTGATTTTCTGGGTTCATTTGTGGTATATAGTCTTTATTTTTTAGTTCAATTCCTCATCACCACTGTAACATGTTATGATGTGTAGAACTGTTTCTGTTTTAAACATTCTGCTGTCTCATGAAAGGTCACCTTATTTAAGAACTTAGAAAGGGATCTACTGGGCAAATCTCTCCAAAGATTGAAGTGAGAACTTAATTTCAGAAAGGTAGAGGCATAGTGCCATGTGCAAAAAGTTGTTCGCCCTGGGCAACCAGCGTGGGCTCATCAGTGGTTTCACTGGTCACCCTCCCCAAACATCGTTAACACCATATAATAATAATAATAATACTCTTTGATTTCCAACTTTGAATTACTCACAAATAGGCATCGTTCCGCACTGGTACTTATCTAAGTCAGCTGATACGGGTTCGTCCTGGCGTGTTAATATTTCCAATAGGATTATATGCTCCTAAGGCAATTAAAACAAAAAAGAAGTTAAAAAACTCCAAATCAGTTACTTCAAAAGTGTATGATGGTGTTTAATGATGTTTGGGGAGGGTGACCAGTGAAACCACTGATGAGCACACGCTGGTTGCCCAGGTCGAAACATCGTTTAATCATTTCCTTTTTTCGCTTTGGTCCTTCGTGTGTTCCTTGTAGGAAGCTCATTCAATTTTTAATTTTCGTTTTTTCCACCCAAGATCTTTTGGTTTTTAGATTCTTTTCAGTTGAAGTAACTGATTTGGATGTTTTTTAACTTCATTTTTGAACAAATTGTTTCCTCAACAAAAAAACATCGTTTAACATTTCTCTTTTCGTTTTGATATTTTGTGTGTTCCTTGTGGGATACTCATCCAAGTTTGAATTTTCGTTGTTTCCACCCAAGATCTTTCGATCTTTTGTTTTTTAGTTTCTTTTCGGTTGAAGTAACTGATTTAGAGGTTTTTTAACTTCTTCTTTGTTTTAATTGCCTTAGGAGCATAATCCTACTGGAAATATTAACACGCCAGGACGAATTCGTATCAGGTAACTTGGATAAGTAAGTACCAGTGCGGAACGATGCCTATTTGTGAGTGGTTCAAGGTTGGAAATCTAAGTGTATGATGGTGTTTAATGATGTATAGTGGAGGGTGACCAGTGAAACTACTGATGAGCCCACGCTGGTTACCCAGGGCGAAACATCGTTTAACATTTCTCTTTTCGCTTTGATATTTTGTGTGTTCCTTGTGGGATACTCATCCAAGTTTGAATTTTCGTTATTTCCACCCAAGATCTTTCGTTCTTTTGTTTTTTAAAAACTATTTTGTTGACTTCTACACCCAAGTAACGCAAAAATACCAATTACAGATTGTAAGTTGGCTTACAAAAAAAAACTATATCATTTGTTGCAAAATTTATAGGCATACAATGAATATACAAAATGCATATAACCATATATTTTTAATTTAACAATATCAATAAATATCTCACTTTTATTAATGAATCTAGAATTTAGACATTAATTTTGCACTTCTTAGCATTCCATTTTGAAAGTAGCCTCTGGGGCATCTCTCGTAACAGTTCTATTTTCCATGATCCATGTTTAAAATATCTTCTTTGAACTTAGGTTTTGTTAACACAAAAGAAGTTTTTGGTTTAGTGTTTCCCAAAAAATTTGTTGCAACCATTTTAAATGCATTCCAAGCGTCCCTATAAGAAACCCGAAACCAAATTTGGCAGAAACATAATTTGTCAGTTGTAATATGGTATTAATTTACCCCGTTTACAACCTTCAACCACCCCCTTAAAATAAAAACACAGCGTCCTTCATATTTATCCTAACGTTGTAAGAGAAACTGCGTCATTTTTTTAATAACTTTTGTAAATTTAATATTTTAAAGATATTCTGCAGGACTAGTTTATGGCGGAGATAAAGTGTTACTACGCGTACCAATAAACGTCAAAAATTGTCGAAAATTCTCACCATGTAAAAGGAAAGACAGAATTTGTGTGACTTTTCTGAACAGTGACAGCAAAATATTCCATGGCTATCTATGGTTTTTTATGTTTACACAAAAAAATAAGCTTAATAACATACATTTTTAAATAAAAAAACAGGGTTTTTCAGAAAAAGAACCTACAAAAATTAAAACTGACATATTGTTTATTTACTAGAACAGTATTAAGAAACGAAATTTTAAGGAATATTAGCAAATAGTCCTGACAAAAAAGCATTAAGTGTAAACATGTGTTTAAAAATCGTCAGATTTTTTGTAAGGGCGAGATTTTCTGACGGTTTTTGAAGAATCGCGACCTACGTAATGTCAAACTCGTAAAAAGCATAGTTTATTCTTTGGCCAACTATTCCCCTAGTATCTTGACAACCATATAGGGGCAAATTTAGATAAATTTTGATTTTTTTAATTTTTCCATTTATGTCCGCGTTTTCCGGAAAATCGACCACCGTGCGTCGTTCGAATGACTTGTGCGATTGATCACTTCTCAGGGTATGATCGTTCTATTACGCCCAGAATAAAGCCCCAGGGAAATTTTCTTTTACATAACTAAAACCATTGTCTTCTTTGTCCGTGGCCTTCACAAAATTTTTCGTCCTAATTTTATATGAAGTGCCGGTAGTAAAATCTTTTCTGGCGCGCTGGTTACATTTGGTTCCTTGGCTCAAAAGACTCTCTTGGTGGGCAAATTTTTTTTTTATGGTGATCCGTTCGTGCTCGACTGCCCCATACGCAGAGAAAGCAACAGTATTTGGTATAATAAATCCATTAAGGGCAGATAGAGATAATTATCATAATTAGCATGGATGCATAAAACCGGAGCTAACTGAGACTTGCAAGGCAGATTGTTAATTAGCATAATGAAATAAGTACGATTTTGCTATTTTGGTCTAGGAAACATGATGATAGCCAACCGTTTGAAGAAAGCATGACTGTACTTAAAGAAAAACAAGAATTCCAGGAACATCCTGATGAAGGGTATACACACGCGAATGCCATGCCGTAATTTTCTAAATCTAGAACATATGTTTTTAACCTGTGCTCAGACTATACTTAAGGTACTTCCAGGAAGAACAATTTTTACAGTCGTAATTGCCCTTAAACTCGACCGCAAAAAAAACTTAAACGATTCCACGTAATCGCTACTCTTTGAAAATCGCCCAGCACGATAGAGGCGACTTAAAGCAAAGTATTCAATTATTTAGATTTATAAAAAATTGGGGAAGCCAATGATGATGAGAAGTGCATGAACTGAGAAATATCGCGGCTGTGAGAAATCGGAAGTGTGAAATAGGCCGACCGGGCTTTTGGATTCTGGCCTTTGAACAATTAGAATTCCTGCATAGTACACGGAAAGAAGATATACTGGTACCAAGAGAATACATTTTAATTCAAGCATAACTTCGTTTTGATGGATATGTAGGCTCTTCTTAAGGCAAGCATGAGTTATTTAAAGCGAAGAGACTATTTAAATCAACAATTGTTATACTTAATCGAACACGCAATTTATACTCCAACCATGAAAAAGAATAACTTGAATTAAATAAATAATATCATTTATTCGACGAGATTGCTTGCTTGGAACAATAATTGTTTTACTTAATCCAACAAACAATTTTTGCTTAAACTAAGAATAAGAGTTTCTTGAATCAAAGAATCATTAATTTGATTCAAACATATTGTACTCTTAAACCAACAAATCGAACTAAACTATAGCCTAACCTAAACTATGACATACATCCTAAATTAAACTACGAGGACCTAACTCCTAATATAATGACACCCATGGGCTCGCACAAGCTTTACATATCTAATAGAAAATTGTTCTCGTATTAGTAATTATTTGTCGCAAGAATCTGTGGGGTAGATGTTTCTTTATGAGATTTTATTTGGATAATAAATATTTAAGCTAAATTTAAGAGCATAGACTCGTTATTGTTGCAAAACCTAGAAATTCCATTTAATTGAAGTATAAGTGTTTCTTAATTTAAGATTTGGTTATATTTATTTTAATAGTCCAAGTATTGTGTTATTATTGATTTAAGTTTATAAAAAACTAATTTAAAAAGACTTATTCTTGAAATTTAAGAATAAACCAATAGTTGCTTAAAGTATTAAATAATGTACATAGAAGAATAATATTCTTGCATCAACTATATTTTTTATAGGGTTATTCGTAAATACAGAATACATTTATTTCCAGTGTATTATAAAAACTCTTTTTTTGCTTCAAACTTGAGCCTCCTTAAAAAATTTTCGTTGTAAAAGTTTTGTGCGCCTGGATATATATTTCACTCCCCTTTTTGCAAAATAATAAGGAACTTACTTGTCTGATTTTTGTAATCTTGATGTTGAACCATTCGAAATTTTGCTTCAAAAGTATTTTCTGTGGTACTGTAAATCTAACGAAAAACAAGAGGTTTTTGTACTTCAGTGCAAAATGAACTTCTGTATTTCGATTGCTCACACAGAGGGTGGAGAGTGGAGTATACCATCCAAAAATTGAACTTTTATGTTCTTTTATTGAGTATCTACGTAGATAGTTCCCAAAAATTACGCCCCAGTCAAATATTTTCCCAGGTAATGTTAGAGATTTATCGGCGCATAAAGTCGGCACTATTTTTGACAGTTCTGCACTTTACCCACCACTATGAAATTACTGGAACAAATCCTTCCCCCTAAAAATAGACACTTAAAGTTACACAAATAGAGAGTGCTTAAGCGTAATCGTATCTCAGTGCGCATGCTCAGAACGGATTCGTCGTACAACAGCGACTACATCTCACCTATATTGGACAATAGACAGTTAAAGTAAATATTTCAACGCATCGGTATCGGTATACGTAACGCGTTCGAAACAAAGTCAAAATACACTACATTTTTGCGATGACAGAACTGTTGATTGAAATCGTTGCGTATGTTCGTGGGTCCGTAACGATACGTACATCCTTCCGTACGCAACGAGATTCTGTCATCACACCCGTCAAAGAAGCAGGCATCGTTCGAAACATGGCATGAACAAGTCAAAAATGTAGTGTATTTTGACTTTGTTTCGAACGCGTTACGTATACCGATACCGATGCGTTGAAATATTTACTTTAAGTGTCTACTTAAAGTATATAATATTTCAACGATTTCAATTAGCAGTTCTGTCATCGCAACCTTCAAGAAAGGGGGCATCGTTCCAAACATCGCATAAAAAAGTCAAAAATGTAGTGTATTTTGACTTTGTTTCGAACGCGTTAGGTATACCGATACCGATGCGTTGAAATATTTACTTTAAGTGTCTATTTACAACCACCCTTGCAGTATTCGTTCGCAGCTAGCGTATCCTAACCATTTTGTTATCTGTGAGTTTTCATAAATGCCTCATCCACAGTTTGACTTCTTCTATTTTCCATTTTATTGCTCTCTCTCTCACTTATTTCGACAAGGAAGGAAATAGAAGTAAGCGGCGTGAAGTAAAACTGTGCATCAAGCACTGAACAAGAATTGGTTTGGTTACGTCGTACGTTGTAAGCACAGTTTTAACTCTTTTTTTTTAAGAACACTTTTACAAACACATCAAAGATACGCTAACAACAATGAATCAAAAGTAGCTTGCCAACTTCAACGGTGGGATTTACTAAAAGGGTTTAGTCTATTTTAGAACGGTCCTAAATTTAAGTGAGTTTTGGACATAGTTTGATTTATAAGAAAAATTTTAATAAATTTGTTTTACTTTAAAAGAAAAGAAAATTAATAAATTTAAACCCACACTCTAATTAAAACTTATCCTTGTTAATTAATTTTTTCAAATAATATTTCATGTTACACAAGGATTTAGATGGATAATAATAACATAGGGAGTAGATTGTATTTATTTAAAAGGTGTTTTTATTTATCAAATGTATTAAAAAACTTAACTGCAAGTTTTGTTTACATTTCTGTCACTGTCGAAATGTCAGTTTCAAAATATTAGTTGCGTTCAAATCACAACCGGCGAATTTCGATCTCTTACCTCTGCTTGTACCTTGGCTTGCACCAACCTCTACTGATGAAAAGTAAAGAAAGTTTTCTTGGCTGAGCTTCTATTTAACCTCAAAGTTTTAATTTCGGTTTTAAATAAATTAATATAGTTGTTTTAGGTTTTTTTGATTGGTAAATTTTTCGTGCATAATCAGTGACCTTCACTTATGTTTTTTTTCCTCGTAGTGCCCTCATAAATATATTTTTTGTGCTGAAAACGGTTTCAAAATATGGCTTTTTTCTGGACAAAATTGAAGGTGTTTTATTGGTTAATGAACAACTTGGGATATTAAATAAGGTAAATTAATCCTTGTAAAAACGGTTACTTACGGAAAATATAAAAGAACTTATTACCCATTGCCACAAAACAATATTTTCTGAGGGCTATAAATTTAAACCACCCTTCAGAGGTGGTCTAAAAAATCACCAACTTTATAACCTCAAACACAGACAATGATTCTATTATGTGTCAAATTTTTGGCGTATTCACCATTTGCATTTTAAAGCCTGTCAAAAAAATAGTTTAAGGGCATTTTCTCTTATATTTTGACAAAACAGGCAGTTTTTCCGTGGTATTTTGCAATAACAATACAAAATAATGAATAACTTTGCGTCTTTTCTGTATGGATAAGTGTTTTTCCAAAATTGGTTTTAAAATTTAGTACCCCACACAGGTGGAAATATTTAGACCTGTAAATCTCACTGTAAGTGTGAATTGTCAGAAACCTTTTAAACTTTGTGCGGAATTGTCAAAAATAGTGCCGACTTTATTAAAGTCGGGCTATGCCAACTGTATGTACGGATAAATCCCTATTATATAATCAAAGTTTCCGTTAGCACCGGGTATCTTTAAGTAGCTCATCTAAGGATCTTTGAAATATCCACACGTTTTTTTAACAGTCTTCGGCAGAATCGCATATCGCGGGCGTAGTATCAGCAATTTTCCTTATTTGCCGTCGCAAGGCGAATGCAATTTCGTAGATAATCAGTCAAGCCAGATCTCTTCTTGTACGATTTTATACTCGTTACTCGAGCTTATTAGAGATCATATTGAGTGCATTGAAGCGAACGTATTTAGAGAAAAAATAAAAATTATTAAGCAAATTATAAGTAGGTATGTATATCATAGATATAAAAGAGGAGAGCAGAGACCGCCTCCGCGATCGTTGAGATTTGACGGGCGACCATCTTGGTCACACCTACGTTACAATCGGCAACCTAATCTTCCCTTTTTGTTTAAGCTGTTCAGTAACAAAAAATTAATTCTAATTTTAATTATACACGACGTTTCGATTATTACAATCTCTGATCGTCTTCAGGTGCAAATTACAATCTGTTCCTAAGGCTACGTTCTTATATACTATGGGAAATCATCATCAAGTCTTTTTTGACCCAAATAACTTATTTATAGTGGAAATAAAATAGTAGTTTTAACAACTAGTGGCCAAAATAGTGCTTTTTTACAAGCGTTGGTTTAAATATTGAGCGCAGCGGGGTATTTAAAAACGCGAGTACAAAAAAGCACAGTTTAGCCGCGAGTTGTTAACACTATTTTTTTAAATACCTTTATGAAAAAACCTAAGAAAAACAGGAAAATACTTTTTTTTTATACCTTCATCAAAAACATGATTTTAGTAACTGTCTGCAGATAACTAAAGCGTGGTCTTTTTGGTTAAAAACTTTTTGATCGCGAGTGCAAAAAAAGATTTCGGTCCGTTTTTTACCCAAAATTAAAATAGGAAAATACTTTTTTTTATACTTTCATCAAAAACATGATTTTAGTAACTGTCTACAGATAACTAAAGCGTGGCCTTTTTGGTTACCGATGCAAAAAAAAGATTTCAGTCCGTTTTTTACCCAAAATTAAAGAGAAATAGCGGGAAATAGTAATATTGAAAAAAACTAATTATTCTTGCCTAAAAATTTAGCCATTTCCGCCAGTTTTCACCAAGTATTTACGAAATAGTACTTTTAACAACTAGTGGCTAAAATAGTGCTTTTTTACAAGCGTTGGTTTAAATATCGAGCGCAGCGAGGTATTTAAAAACGCGAGTAAAAAAAAAGCACAGTTTAGCCGCGAGTTGTTAACACTATTTTTTTAAATACCTTTATCAAAAAATCTAAGAAAAACAGGAAAATACTTTTTTTATATACCTTCATCAAAAACATGATTTTAGTAACTGTCTGCAGATAACTAAAGCGTGGTCTTTTTGGTTAAAAACTTTTTTTGATCGCGAGTGCAAAAAAAAATTTCGGTCCGTTTTTTACCCAAAATTAAAGAGAAATAGCGGGAAATAGTAATATTGGGAAACACTAATTATTCTTGTCTAAAAATTCAGCCATTTCCGCCAGTTTTCACCAAGTATTTACGAAATAGTAGTTTTAACAACTAGTGGCTAAAATAGTGCTTTTTTACAAGCGTTGGTTTAAATAACGAGCGCAGCGAGGTATTTAAAAAAGCGAGCAAAAAAAGCACAGTTTAGCCGCGAGTTGTTAACACTATTTTTTTAAATACCTTTATCAAAAAATCTAAGAAAAACAGGAAAATACTTTTTTTTTATACCTTCATCCAAAAACATGATTTTAGTAACTGTCTGCAGATAACTAAAGCGTGGCCTTTTTGGTTAAAAACTTTTTTTGATCGCGAGTGCAAAAAAAGATTTCGGTCCGTTTTTTACCCAAAATTAAAGAGAAATAGCGGGAAATAGTAATATTGAAAAAACTAATTATTCTGGCCTAAAAATTCAGCCATTTCCGCCAGTTCTCACCAAATATTTACGAAATAGTAGTTTTAACAACTAGTGGCTAAAATAGTACTTTTTTACAAGCGTTGGTTTAAATAACGAGCGCAGCGAGAAATCTTTTTTTGCATCCGTGATAAAAAATAGTTTAAACATCTCGAACGAAGAGAACTTCTCGCAACACACCATCTTTACACTATAAATCAAGGCGGCTGGTAAATGAAATAACAATCGTTTCCACAGCGATGTGTCTCTTTACTCGATGACATTTTAATCTTTGACAATTTGATATTTTTACGATATTTTTAAATGGTTTTTTCGTAAATACGTGGTGGAAATGGCTTAATTCTTAGGCAAGAATAAGTAAATTTTTTCAATATTACAATTTTCCGCTGTTTCTCTTTAATTTTGGGTAAAAAACGGACAGAAATCTTTTTTACACCCGTGATCAAAAAAAAGCCATGCTTTAGTTATCTGCAGAGAGTTACTAAAATCAAGTTTTTGATGAAGATATAAAAAAACCTTTTTTTTTAACAATTCCAATAGCCTCCATACTATGTATGGATGACTAAAAAAGTTAAACAGAAACAGATAAAAGGCAAAGAAAAACGCAAAACAAAAAAATACGAGTCGCTTTTGTAGCCATAACTAAAACAAGCCAAAATGGACGTCAGTGAAGTCCACGGTCCCTAGAATAGATACGGTCTAGTAATTTTGCTCCACTCTTCGACCTGATGACGACATTGTCCGCCATTCAAAACTTGTATGAAGGCCTGACAAACTAAATGACTGATGCAAGAACTATTTTTTGCTTGTATCTTTTATTATAACTTTTTGTGAATAAGTAAATATAATTTATTTTTGTTTTGCATGCGTTGATCTTTCACCAAATAGAAATTAAGATAATTAGTTGCTAATCTATTCCGTCAAGAAACTCATCGGATGAGTTGGAGTTAGTTCGAGTTCGTAGTTCAGAAGTTAGGTTATGTAGTTGTTATTTTTCCTGTTTTGGAAGCCATTTTATTGTGTACTTGATTTTTGCCAGGTGTTTTTCGGTTAGTATTATTTTGTTATTTAGAAGGAAAGACTTGTTGCGCATACTATACGCAATAAATCTGATTGCAAATTTAAAACTAAAAGGTGCTCTGTTTTTTTTGTTTTTTTTTTCATTATTTAATGATGAGCCTTTTCACTAAAAAATCGCATAAATGCGTCTACTTATGACAAAAATAATGTAAGTAATATCACAGGGTATATAATTAGGGCCAGAAGAAAAGAAATGATGAAAAAATACAATTTTTATTACAAAAATTTATGCAAAAATAATATAACCCCAAATGTCACCCATAAAAAAATCAATAAAGAAAGCAGGCTGATATCTTTGTGTCGTCATCAGGTGGGCGGAGCCAAAAAATTACTAGATTGTGTTTATTCTAGAGACCGTGAGTGAAATCAGCAATAGAACCACAGATAAAAGTTGGTTGGTTGTGTTATTGCCGATCAAAGGAGAATTTCAGTGTTTAAATCGTTCTCTCTCTGATATCTATGGTATATAATATATGAAGGAAGAATTAAATTCTCCATAAAACATGTAATAAACGCAATTTGTTTATTAGAGCTTAAAGGATTTCGTATGTAAGATGCACTAATGTATAATTCAGCAAAAAGACAAAAGTAAAAAACCTTTACCTTTATATTATACTGAGCGTAAATCCTCAACCATGAAAAAAAATATAAACACTTATTAACTTGGGAATTTATTGGAGACTGCGATGCAGGCGCGGGGAAAAAACTTTCCTTGGTATATTGAGCAGAAATTGGATTTCCTATGAGCATTAGCACGTATTAACTTTATTAAAAGGCAATTTATTTAAAAGGTAAAGAAGTTCTTCGCAATTGACTTTATTGCACGGAAGTTGATTCATGATTTTCAATTAATAAAGGAGTGGTGTAAAATTAAAAAAAAAAAATATGTTTTGGTTTATGGATGAAATAATATACAGGGGTGGTTCGAGTTTCACATATTTTGGGGTATTTCCAGCAAAGGTAGCCAAAAACTAATTTACATGTCTTCAGGTCAGGTGACTTGTCAAAATAAGGTTGTAAAATGTTATATGTCATCCTTTATGAACCAAACGATAGGGGAAAAAAAGGATGTGTCCATAAGAAAAAATGAACCTGATAGTGCTCCTGTCACACTGAGATGTCAAGTCTCAAAAACGGACCTCTCACTAGGTAGATTTTAAAAAAGTGCCTGTAGAAAGTTTTAAGCGTTTTTTGACAGCTTTAGGAATAAGGGCGCAGAAAAATAAAAACTAAAAATGAAAATTTCGGTTTTTTTTTCCGTCTATCTCCGGATCTACCCGGAATTTGTAAACTTTTTTTTTTTGGTTTTGAGCAAAGCGTCAAATTGCGAAACTTTGCCCTAATTTAAACCTTTTTGTATCTCCTACCGTTTAGGAGACCCCCATGGTGAGCATCGAATTTGGAACACCCTGTACACGCCCTGGAAGTGGCAATTTTGTTAGCAACATATCATGGTCAAGTATTCCATGAAAAAATAATGATATACGGCCGTTTTGCGCAAGTGCGTTTAATGTTATTTCTGACGCCATTTTTGTTTATTTTGATTTTTGATTCCGAAGGTGGTTTGTTTTTTCGGTTTTTAATTTTACTCACTTACTTTATCTTCTAGGCAGGCATTTATACTTTCACCAGTGAGTTTGTGGTGCGGCTTTCTGCAATCGGCAACCCGAAAGCAAAATATATTTAATTATACAGAGAAAAACAAATACCTGTAAAGGCGCAATTACACAGACGAACATGCTCAAACAAAAGCTCGTGCAAAAGATTTAAAATTTTTTGCGCGAACATTTTTGTGAGCTTTTCTTTGAACATTTTGTTCGGGTAAATTTTTGAGCAAATTATTGCTATCTGTTTTGGAAACATATTTTTAAAGATGAGAATAAATAAAATTTCACATCAGTGATCAGTGATCTCAATTCTTTAAAAAAATGGAACACCAACTTTTATTTTAAATTTTTGTGAAAAAAAGCCGACGGCAAGCGAAACATTATTATTGGCTATCAGTTTTGTCACATGGATTAGGGTTACTTATAATATTTTTTTCTTAGGGTTTTTCCCGGATTTTTTTGCCCGGGGTTTTTTTTGCGACTTTCTTGCGAGTTTTTTTATTTCCAGGGGTTTTTTCCTAAATTCGAAAAACAACCCAGGAAAATTTTTCTTTTCCAAAAAATTTTTGAATTTTTCAAATATCGGCAAAAAACTCAAAAATTGCACTTTTAAGCGGTAATCCGCGCCTCACGACTATGAGGAGTGGTGGGAAGGGGATTTTTTTTAAAACATATTTTTGTAACTTTACTTTAACCTTAGCTTTGATTGTTTTTTTTTTTAATTCCTCACACCAGATTTACCTACTTAGTTTAAGGCCCCAAGGGTTGCTTAAAAAAGCAAAAGGTTCATGAAAATAGATATCTACTGTCAGTTTCATGTAATAATCAAGGTCGATTACTCACACCGTAGATAGAGTATTTACTCTATCTACGCTCACACTGACCAAACAATATGCAAAGGGGCAACATTCCGATTCGCCTACTACCTGCGAAATCCAAAATGCGGGATGATAAATCGGCGACACAGCCTACTAAATTACTGCCAAATTATATTTTTTTAGACAAAGGTCGGGATCGTAGGGTTGTAAAAGTGGGTAATAAACGGGTATTATTTAAACCGAACGTGCTTTTGTTATAGGTTTCCTTCATTTGACTTAATTATTATTGTAAAAGACTAAACTAAAAAGTAAAATAAAGAGATATGAGTGGTAAGGCGTTTATAACTAACGTATCAAAAAAACAATAAATACTATAAGTACAAAAAATACAATTATTTTTTTAACGGAGATATTTGCGACTCTCACCACTTTTTCTGGTATTGTAAGTTTAATTTTTTGTGAAGTAAATCCAACCCAACTCGACCCAAACTACTCTACGTTTCTCATATATTTGGATGGACATTTTTAGTTTTAGTTTGCGCCCGTCGCTTTTATTATTATGATATGAAAATGCTAAAATTTATTTTCTACTTATTAGTGCACTTTATATTTTATAAAAGCTTCTTTTTATTTAAAATAATTTTTTAGTTTTTAGACCATCATAAATCCATCCTTTCGATAATCCCCTTCCCTAAAAACCCCTGTATGCCAATTTTGATTGAAATCGAACAAAATAAATCTTTTTCTTCCTCCACTTCCCTCATTAGCGGAAGGGGGTGCCTAATAATACCATATTATTGTATTGTCGCCGCAACTATAAATGCACACCGAAAACTGAAATTGAATACCAAATTTGAATTCCAAGATTTGAGCCGAACATACAAACATACATAAATAAAAGCTTGTAAAAATCGCCAAAAATTTCATAAAACATCGGAAACACAAGTTCTACGCGTCAATAAAATAAAACGAAATAAACATATTAAAGCGTACTAAAGAAAATTTCTTTGTTTTGCCTCGGAGAGCCCTTTTATGGAAAGATTTGTTCTAAAACTTTCATAAAAAAACTGCGTTGACCCTTGTTTGTTGTCATGTAATTTTGTGTGTCAATGTTCATTTGACCAAAACCTCCTCTCACTAGTCTACGGTTTTTACCTTCTCCTAACCCAGCATCAGCAACAAATAAGTGCCAATTATGATTTTTTTTGATTCTCGGTTTTTTACAACCCCAAAAAAGTTACAAGTATACTGGCATATCCCCTAGAAAAATCAAATCAATCGAAGTTGCTTATGAGGTAAAACGTAAATTTCGTTTTTCCGTCGGAAAGCACTTAATAAAATTTTAAAACTTAGTCTTTCTATTTTCAGTTAAGTTCAATGAATTCCCATAAAACTATAAAATTTAAATTTGTAAAGAAATTTTTATACCCCCAATTCTTCAAACAAATTTTGCTCAACATTCTCTTCAAAATTTACGTGTGTTTTTTTGTACGAGATTTTGCTCGAACATTTCTTTGAACATTTTGCTCAAGAGGCTCATGTAAATGTTTGTCGGCATTTCAACATCAAAGGAAAGTTTGTCTGTGTAAATGCGCCTTAACATTTTTCGCATCATCCAGAGAAAACATCTGCCTTGGCATTTTCACATCTTATTAATTTTTCGATCATTAAAATGCGATTAAAAACGTAATGGTCAAGCCATGATGGTAATTTAGGGCTTAAAATATTTAAGCATAATTTAAGGGGTAACGTTTTTGATTTTTTCACATTTGTATGCCATGATATTGCTCACATTTTAAAGCTTTCTTTCCAAACTTTCGATTTCTAGACTAAAACACACAATTTTTTTAAGTTTTCACTGTTTTTTTAGCGTTCAAAAAAAGTACTGCCAAAAACATTTTTTCTCTGTTAAAATGAAAAATATTTAAGGTTGTTGGAGAGACAGCAGGCTATAAAAAATATTTTAGAAAAAGATGGACATAATTTAAGGCAAATGTTTACTAAAAATTTTTGTTATGTCATCTGTTCTTGAGTGGTCTCGTGCATATGATTTTTATTTTGCAATTTTTATCCAAAAAAACAGCAAAAAATTGTAATTTTTCAAAGTGTAAAGTGTGTAAAACATAAGGTGGTATTAATTTCTTTCAATCAAAGTTCTTTACAGTCTTTGATTTTACCAAAAAACGTGTCCTACTAAAGTGTATTTTAGCTCATCTAAAAATAATTTAACAGGTATTTAAGAAAATTATTTTAAGGTTCATCATGGCTTGACCATAAAAGATTACATTATTATTTTGGGCGGACCATATTTTTACGTAAAGAACGAAAACTGCTTGGTTTTTGAAAAGTAAACACTACTGTTGTCAACGTGAATTTCAAACATTTTCATAGCCTCCTGGATTTAGATGTTTAATCTTGCTTACAAAAATTTTCACGGGGATGAATTGCAATTCCGTGTATTTTAAGTTTATAAGTATATGGTGAAAACTCATCTTGAATAGTTTAGTCGTTTTCAAGCTACAGGGTTTTTGAAAAATTGACCTAGTTGCTAATTTTTCAGATAAATTAGAACACAGCAAATGAGTAATTTTTCTGCAATAAAACAACATAAATTTTTAAATCTGTTAGATGCTCAAGGAAAACTGAACTTTTGGGGGTTTTTCATATTTAAATTCTTGACAAAAATGTCTGAAAGGGTCATTTTTTTTCGGAACAAAAACTCTAGTGCTTTTATCTTTCTTTATGGTTTAGAACAAACCCGATTAGAGTCCAATACATCTAGATATTTTTCTATAGGTCTATATAACCATCAACGAACGCATATTAGAATACAATAACAGATTAAGATAAGGTAATTATTAAAGTGTAAACAAGTTTTGCTTCTATAATTTGTCAGTAATAACTTGTAATAGTAGTTTACATAACAAGCATATTTTGATGATCATTCAACGCGAAGATGAAGTTTGTGACGCGAAACAAAATTATGATTGTTTTCCACAAACCAAAACTACACTTTTTTGCACTCGACGCGCGTTTCGCTAACAACGTTAGCATCATCAGGAGACGATAAATAATGTTTATCGTCTCCTGATGATGCTAACGTTGTTAGCGAAACGCGCGTCGAGTGCAAAAAAGTGTTTGTGGAAAACAATCATAATTTTGTTTTAGTGCAACCAAAGGTTCCAAATTCCCAACATATTTGTGGCGCGAGCCGCAGGCGAGTGTCTTAATTTATCTGGGCGTGTAATCGCCATAACATGCGAGTTAGTGTACTATACTTTACCTACGACCAATGAGAATGTCATCATAAATATCAGAAATGATTAAAAATATCAAACGCGAACACTCTTAAGTCATCAACCTTCATAACCTGAAGTTTCCATGACGTTCTATCTAAAACGTCAAAACAAATAAGGGTACTAAGGGACTTTCCATATATCTTTTAAAAACAATGTTTTTTTTCTTAAAAATGCCTAATATGTCAATTTAACGGGATTTATTTTTGGTTAGATACTAAAATTATAGTGGATTTATTTACGTTTAATAAATATTTATTGTCTTAAAACTATAGAAAAATAATGCTCTTATAAAATAAAGTTTCAGCGCTTGTCCCGCCATCTTGTCGCTTACGCCTAACTAAGCTTTATTATTATCCTAGGACCGTAAATTTTTATGTTTGAAAGTTTGAGACAATGATGTGTTTGAAATTAACTCTGTGTTTCGGACTTCTATTGTCTATATTTTATTTATACACGACGTTCGGATCAGTACAATCTCTGATCGTCTTCAGGTGCAAACTACCAAACTAACGAAGTTAGTTTGCACCTGAAGACGATCAGAGATATGCACAAGTTTTTAATGCAAAATGCGGAGTGAAAAGTGCATTAAAAACTTGTGCATATCAAAATTATAGAGAATTTAAGTCTCTACAATTTTCATTGTACCACTTTTTTGATTGGACGACAAAAAAAAGAACGAAACCGCCAACAAAAAAAAAAGTTTTGACATGCGTTTTTTTGGATTTTCGAAATTTTGAGAATTTATGTGTTTCTCTAGTATTAATATAAGAAACTCTTTAAAAATGTAAAATAAAACAATTTTTTGTCAATTTTTTTACTTTCCTGCAAACGGTTGACAGGCATGACGGGGGAAGTGAGCGAAATAGAAAGATCAGTTGATGTGATATTTTAATCAGTTTGTTCAGACCAAAGGAATACATGTAATATATGTGAAACAACAAGATGCTTGATTTTTGATACGTGTTGAATACGATATGAAAGCATACTAAATTAGATACTATGATCGCGATTGTTCAGAAGCGCCAGAAAATCTCGCCGGTCACAATTACTTATTGCCTTATTTAAAATAAAAACACAGCGTCCTTAATATTTAAATATTTATCCTAACGTTTTAAGAGAAACTGCCTCATTTTTTAGCAACATATTGTAGAGTTAACATTTTAAAGGTTCCCCTTCAGGACTAGTTTTTCGGCGGAGCTAAATTGCTACTACGCGTACCATTAAAAAAGTGTGGAAAATTCTCACCATGTAAAAGGAAAGACGGAATTTGTGTGACTTTTCTGAATAGTGACAGCAACATAATCCATGACTATCTATGTTTTGTATATGTTAAAAGTTTTAAAGGTTTTTTTGAACACAAAAATACGCGTAATAATATACATTTTTAAATAAAAAAAAAGTAGTTTTAACAACTAGTGGCTAAAATAGTGCTTTTTTACAAGCGTTGGTTTAAATAACGAGCGCATCAGCGAGGTATTTAAAAACGCGAGTAAAAAAAAGCACAGTTTAGCCTCGAGTTTTTAACACTATTTTTTAAAATATATTTATTAAAAAATCCAAGAAAAACAAGAAAATACTTTTAAAAATCTCGAACGAAGAGAACTTATCGCAACACACCATCTTTACACTATAAATCAAATCGGCTGGTAAATGAACTAACAATCGTTTCCATAGCGATGTGTCTTTTTACTCGGTGTCGTTTATTGTTGCGACATTTGAATCTTTGACAATTTGATATTTTTACGAAATTTTTAAATGATTTTTTCGTAAATACTTGGTGAAAACTGGCGGAAATTGCTTAATTCTTAGGCAAGAATAATTAGATTTTTTCAATATTACTATTTTCCGCTATTTAACTTTGGGTAAAAAACGGACAGAAATCTTTTTTGGCACCCGTGATCAAAAAAAAAGTTTTTTTGCATCGGTAACCAAAAAAGCCATGCTTTAGTTACCTGAAGACAGTTACTAAGATCATGTTTTTGATGAAGGTATTAAAAAAAAGGTTTTTTACAAAATCTGCTTACAATTGAGAAACTAAACAAAGAATATTAGTTAGCCAATTATTAGCAAATTAGTCCTGATAAAAAAGCAATTGGGGTAAACTTTTGTTTAAAAATCGTCAGATTTTTTGTAAGTGCGAGATTTTCTGACGGTTTTTGAATAATCGCGACCTTATGCCATCTGCGAATTGTTTCGCATAGAAAATCTAATATTACTGGCCAATTAAAAAGAACGATTCCCTCTGGATCACATTATTCCTTCTTATATTTTCCTACTTTGGCAAAAAAAATATAAGTTTTTCCTGATTCTAAAAGCCTGGACACCCTGAAAAAGAAAATCAAGGATCGATAATTATTGCAGAATTGTTCAGATGTATGTTCGAGCTCCTTGAGTGGATTATTTGCGGTTTCATGGTAATTGCGTGCAGTATTTGCTACAAAATATTTAAAATACAGGAGATTTTCGTATGCAATGCAATTTTATTTTTGAATTGGCTTAGCGCTTTTGACTTAAATAAGTCATCATCAGAGCTTCAAAATTATAGTATTTCAAACAAGCTCCTTTGTTCCCTAGGTCAAGACGCATTATTATTTTACTTAAAACTATCTTATTAATTAGAAAGTTTTTTTCATAGCTTCATCAAAAACATGATTTTATTAACTGTCTGCAGATAACTAAACATGGCTTTTTTGGTTAACTATGCAAAAAAACTTTGTTTGATCACGGGTGCAAAAAAAGATTTCTGTCCGTTTTTTACCCAAAATTAAAGAGAAATAGCGGAATATAGTAATATTGAAATCTAATTATTCTTGCCTAAAAATTAAGTCATTTCCGCCAGTTTTCACCAAGTATTTACGAAAAAATCATTTAAAAACATCGTCAAAATATCAAACTGTCCATCGCTATGGAAACCGCTTTGTTATTTCATTTACCAGCCACCTTAATTTTTAGTGTAAAGATGGAGTGTTGCGAGAAGTGCTCTTCGTTCGAGATTTTTAAAAGTATTTTCCTGTTTTTCTTGGATTTTTTGATAGAGGTATTAAAAAAATAGTGTTAACAACTCGCGGCTAAACTGTGCTTTATTTACTCGCGTTTTTAAATACCTCGCTGCGCTCGTTATTAAAACCAACGCTGGTAAAAAAGCACTATTTTAGCCACTAGTTGTTAAAACTACTATTTTGTTTGTGTTTTGTGATCCAAATTTTTTTTTTAAAGTGTTAGATTTTAAGTAAAACTACCTAGAGGGAACAAAGGAGCTTGTTTGAAATACTATATGTCTTAGACTCTGATGATGACTTATTAAACGCCAAGCCAATTCCAAAATGAAATTGCACTGCGTACGAAAAACTCCTGTATTTTCGTACCAAGTGCACACAACCAACTCCCTCAAGAATTAAAAAAAATATTTCCCTAGGTTGTAATTATCGGTAGACGTTGGCGTGCCAAGGAGATAAAAAGATTTGCCAATCAATTGAATCAAATTTGAGCCCAGTGGGAGAGATTCAAAAAAATAATGGTAAACCTCTTAATCTCTCTCGAAAATCACCTCCTGCGGGTAAAATGGAGAATCCGTAGAAAGAAAAGAAACGAAGTAAATAAATGAAATACCCCATATCTCGCGCAATTTGCAATTTCACGCCTGAAATAAGGAGCGTATTAAACTTTAGAACAATAATTAACACCGCGTGTGAGATATCGTATCGAAACTGAGATTAGCTGCTGGGCTAACGGCATAGATGTTTAATGGTAACAAAAACAAATGGAGAATACAGGACCCAAACCCTCTGAAACACCAACCCAATGCATGTAATCAGCTGCTGTTTTTTTCGACTTCCAAAAGTTAATTGTATCAATAAAAAAAATTGCCACCTTTCTGTTAAAACTGCAACATTGTTTTAGTAGACTTGTTTTCGCAGTCGTCTGGGTGTCGAGAATTGAGTGTTTTTTGTGCATGAAGTATCCATGGTTGTCTAAGTTAATCTAAGGATAGAACTGAATTACTCCAACTGTTTAAATTAAAATTGGTTTACGTTCACTTCGAACAGCATTAAGAGTTATTTTATATAGTAATTCATACACCCTGTACAAACCTTGCAGCAAATTTCTCTGCCATACCTCAGATCTTCGCTTAATTATTTTCAAGAATTTTTTAGTCATAAATCGCGTATGACCTGAATATGAAGCAAATAATTGGGAAATATGCTTAAAAATATCCTTATTACGAATTCAAGTGATATTTTCTCAATAATTAACTCATAACATCGAGTTCTTGTCCGCTTTTGGTATATCTGCTGGTCACACGAAATAATTTAACTTGGCTATCTCATGGAAAATATATCAAGATATGTTTCGCGTCAGTGGCGGTCCCAGCCATTTGAAAAGGGGGGGGGGTCGGTTTCGATACGAAAAAAAAACTAGAATAAAAGCATAGCTTTTATGAGGAACATATCAATATATGCAAATAAAACTTAGTAACTACAAGCGCGGATTCGGGCTCAAATCTAGGGGGGGGGTACTCAGATTTTAAGTGGTTTATTTCATACATTCTTATTTTAACAAATGTTTAAATGCTCCGAAAGTTTTTGAGAAAATTACTTTAAAAATACAATTTTTGAGTCAAATTAAACTAAAATCGTAAATTTCAACGGTATCATAGCGCCCCAGGCGAAAATTTTTAAGCAAATGACAACTACAAATCCCATGTTTAACAAAAAATTAAACTAATACCGTAAATATCAAAGGTGTTCCAGCGCCGCAATTTATGCTCTACTTTTGATTTTCTAAATGTTTTCGTAAATAATTTAAATCCAGCGCGGGAATTAACCCCCTACCCCCCCTGAAATCCGCTCCAGGGTAACAGCCAAATACTTTTTTTTGAGGCTAAAAAGCACCAAGTTGAAACATTACCTTTTTATTGCATATCTCAAATAAAAGATGCCTATCTCAAAAAAAAGTTCGTTTCCGGTTTTTTTGGAGAAACCGGTCCATGACTCGCTCAATTTCAATATGTCTGGTGATATGCAGCAACGCTAAGCCCGTCAGACGAATTTCGGTCTTAGTGTTTTTAAGTACTTATGTTTCAATCTTCTGAGGCAGGAGAAGCTTCTTTCTGACGAAGCATTACTTAAGCCGATCACACACAAACGCTGCACTGCGTGCACTGCGGTGGCATAGAGGTTTCAACCAATCGGCACTCGAGAATTTTCAATATGGCGATGGCGTCCTGAGATGGAGCGCTAATTGGTTGAAACCTCTATGCCACCGCAGTGCAGCGTTTGTGTGTGATCGGCTTTACTGGCAAATATCCAAAAATGTTTTTATCAACGGAAAAATATCGCCACATTTGTTCATTGCCTCGAAAACAGTCAAACAGTTTATAGTATTTGGAAACGACATTAGTTAATTTTGCCTTGATTTTGGCTTCACGTTCTATAAAACTTGGTAAACTGTATATACAGGGTTCCTAAGCAAATCCTTAGGGGGCCAAGAAGCCGTGTATAAGACGCAGACAAACGGAAAAGCACATTAGGCAGAAAAGGATGGGCATGGGCGATGTTGTCACTACATCTTACACGCCACTCCCCTAATATTACGTAACGATTTCAAGTCCACTACCCCCCCCCCCCCCAAAAAAAAAACTTCACTTATTTTCATTCCAAATTTTCTTAGTTTCACACAAATGCAAACGCTGTCGAAAACCCCCCTCCCCCCTACGTAACGTTTTGTAATCCCCCTCCCCCCTATGACCATTACGTAATTTGTGCACGGCCCCTGGAGTCCCAGTGGAGGAGGGCGAGAAAATTGATATTTTTTTCTTAAAAATTATACTCTTTGGACCTATTTCTTTGCGTTCCCGAAATTACGTAATTTTTGAAAAAAAATTGTAAGCGGCGCCATTTTTATTTCGTGCTTTGTTTTTCTAACATTTTTGCGTTCGGCTAATTTAATTGAAAAATTTTTACCTGCGGCGCCCTTTATCTTCTCACTCGAAACCAAGATCCCCGTTTTAGGAAAACTGATCCCGTCTCTGTTTCTAAATTTTTTCGAATAAAAGTAGAGTATATGACCATGGGGGAAATAATTTTTTTCTACGGTATGATGAAAATTTCGAGAAAGTTGAAGAAAAAAATAAAAAAAGTGGCAAAGCTCAAGTTTTTCGTAAAAAAAACGTTTTTTGTAAAGAAACAGAGCAAAATAAATCTTTTCACCCCTTTTTGGGTGTTACAAATATTGGCAGCCCCTTATTTTTCGTTTTTACCATCCCGCTAGTTTTGAAGAATTGGTTCGCTACATGTTTCGAGATCATGTCATAAAACACCTCGAAAATATCAAATGTAGTGTAGGGCCAGCTTTATTTAAAATCAATAATATCGCAAGCAAAAAGCTCTGCAGGAAAAACAGCGCCGTTTATTGATTTCTTTGGCTGCTAGTGCTAGCTGCATGGTTTGGCCGTTTCCGGATAGATGTCACTAGTAGAACATAATGGAAAGAAATTTAATCAAAAGCGAAGATATTTCTTTCTAATGTTAACAACCTCACGAGTTTATCGCTCAGTATCGTAAATAGTGGACCCTGCTGCCTCCTTTAAGCAATAAAAAGCTGTGGTTTGGACCTGAAAACATCTAATTTTCAATTAGATTAGATGTTCAAATCTGTCCCCTTCTTGAGCCTCACAATATCCCAATCTATTGTAAAACTCTTGGCGCGTAGCAGCCAACATTTCAGGGGTGATAGAGTTGCCCGCCTCCAAAATTTTCGCCCTCAACTCCTGTATAGTCGTAGGCCGTAAGTGAGGGTGTTGGAAAATTTTGTCGTGCCAACAACCCCATAGGAAAAAGTCATTTGGCGCAAGATCTGGTGATCGAGGAGGCCATCGGATATTTCCATACGTGGAAATAATTCTATCACCAACTACCTGACGAAGGTAATTTGTAGCCTGGCGTGAATTGTGGGATGAACAACCATCGTGCTGAAACCACAATTCGTCCAAATTTATGTTGAGTTCCCTCAACCGTAGTAAAACCTGGTGTTGGAGAAGATCAACATATTTTTGGCTATTCAAATTCCCTTCAATGAAAAAGGGTCCAATAATGTGATCCCCGACAATACCGCTCCAAACATTTAATTTTTGAGGATTTTGCTTTCTAACACTTGCGTGCAGATGTTTATTTTCGCGGGACCAATAGCGGCTATTTTGTGGATTGTGAGAGCTATGAAGTTCAAATGTCTTCTCGTCACTAAACAAAACTTTTGATAGGAAATTTTCGTTCCTGTCACATTTATCCCTCAACCTCACAATATTCTAACCGGCGAAAATAATCACTTGGTTGCAATTCCTGCGACTTCCCAATCTTAAACGACTTGTAGCCGTATTTTTTTAGGATCCATTGGCAAGTACTGTTGGGAATATCCAGTGCCTCCGCAATCGGTTTCGTCGAACATGGTTCATTTGCCTCAACGTAAGCGCATACCATTTCGTCTCGTTCCACCCTGTGTGGAAGAACGGCGGGATGCTCTGGTATTTCGCCGTCGTGGTAACACTTTCTACAACCATTTATGCACCCGTACCTTTCAAAGCGATGATAAATGTTGTAGACAGTTTGAGCCACAGGAACCGGTCGATCTGGAAACGCAAAAACAAAAAGCCCAATGATCTCGTCCGCACTGTCACTTTTTATGTAGTTTTTAATAATAAATATCTTTTGTTTTTCCTCGATCATCTCATGGTGTGGCCGCCATCTAGCGGAATTTGCAGACATCTTGTCAACGGTTATTATTGCAACTATGATTTATGCTCACAATGAAAGAGTGGCGACAATTTTTTCTCATGAAAGCAGTCCGGAGATAATAACAAACTGGCACCATTGCTCAATATACCTGTTTCTTTTGTGTGCGCAGAACTTTCTATGCCATTTCTGTTTGATTTATTGAAATCCTATCCCTAAGGAAAATCTTAGGAACCCTGTATAATATGTTCAGGTCAAAAATTCCGAACTTATTTTGTCTAAAACTTGTTTATAAATAGAAACTCTATGATACTGTTCTGTATTTCCAATATCGTGGTTTTCGCGGTAAGTACGTCATGCGTTTGTTTATTAGTTTTTTCTCTAAAGACTTCAGGGTTACTACCAGCATCTTTGTTGTCTACTTTTTTCTGGATCAAAGGGGGGGGGCGATCGCCCCCCTCCCTGGGACCGCCACTGCGCGTTGCAAAAACTCCATATTTAAGGTGTTGTATTGTAAATATCCGACTAACCACGATTATTATAATCGCTCATTCTAAACACCGATTCGTAGGTAATCACAGGGAATTTTTGGTTCGTAAATACGGCATTAGTCAGTATCTATCATTCTTACAGTCTTGTAACACCTACATGCACCCAAGCCAAATTAAGCGTGCTCTAAATCGAATATTTTCACGACTTAAGTGTCGCTTAACATTTGAAATTGATCGGTGCACCAACACATAAGACAAATTATTGACGCTTTATTTTTAACCAGCTGATGTTCGCCCGCTACTTCTTTAGCCCACTTTTATGCCCTTACATTTTCAGCCCCTTAAATCCTTCCATCCACTCGAATATCAGCTTTGCCTGCGGTTTTTCCCTTTTTTTGCCTTAAATGGTCATAACTCTTGTTCCCGTAAACCGATTTTGATGCAGTAAAGCCTATGTACTCCCCAGGAATCTAGAAAATGCACCAGTGAAAGTCGCATCAAAATCGGTCCAGTAGTTTTTTGCGCGATGCTAGAACAAACAGACAAACAGAAAGACAGACGGACAGACAGAAAGGCAGACAAGAATTTAGAAAAAGTATTAATTGTACAGGGTGTTTGTTTATAACTGGAACACTCAGTCAGTCATCTTTTTTATTAATGAAAGTAAATGTTAGGTTTAAATTCAAAAGTTTCTTGGCAAATTGCAACGAACTTAAGCGCTATAACAATTTTTTTTCCCCTTGATAAACAGAGTGTGGCAATAAAGCTAATTTTTTTAAATGGAATACCCAGTATATTTTGTAATTTTTCAAAAAATTAGCTTTACAAAAATACCAAACACTATTGAAATATCTTTTGTAGTTTCTGAGATATTTGCGTTTAAAATTTTAATAAAATACATTAAGCCCTGTTCTCGCTATGCAACTTTTTCATGCTTCTCAGAAAGATGCATGCATCTTGTGTGTTCACACTATGAAATTCGTCGAAAAAAGAGGCATGCTGCAAGATGCGCTAAAATAGAATATGCTCAATTTTTTATCAGAAAGTTGCATGCATGCTGGGGAATTTCTAGTTATCTTTTGATTACCAACAGTTTTTTTTATGTTGTCAAGTTGCTGATCAGCTGTGAATTTTAGGTTATGAGTTTTATTTTCAATATTTTTTAATCACCTTAAAACTTTCTAAAATTCTTGTTTGCCAATGCTCACAATATGCAAGCTCTAATTCCCACTCCAAGCCTGTCAATCCTATTTATTTAATATTTCTTATCCTAAAACAATCCAGAATTTTCGACTTTTCCTTTATTTCTGGAATAATTCTTTATTTCTAGAATTCTTCAAGAACACCAAATATTCAATCGTGAAAATATTGTTGGTTGCATACTTAAACTTTTAGCGAATGCGCTAGAAAAGGGTATAGGAAAAAAGTAAACAAAGCAGTTAAAAATCTAGGGCTTTTTTGATTTTTTTAATTAGTGATTTTGTTATGTTGGCTAAAAATGGCATTTCCTCTAAAAAAAAGATGCATAGTGTGAACACCCCCCACAGCTCCATGCTTCAAGAAAAAGATGCATGTAAAAAGTTGCATGTGTTTGATGCATAGTGAGAACAGGGCTTTAGAAACGACCATCTGATCAGGCTACATTGCCTTCAATCGTTTTTTTTCAAGGCCACTAGATTTTTAAGTTTATATTGTTAAAATAAAGAAATACATTCATGGCCCACTTGGTAGCTTGATCAGTTGGTCATTTCCAATATATTTTCAGTTTGACAATTATAAAAACTTAAACGCAAATACCAAAAGATATTGAAATAGTGTTTGATATTTTTCTAAAGCTATTTTTTTTTTAAATCTAAAAATTGTCTTTATTACCACACACTCTATACCAAGGGCAACAAAAAAAAGTTGTTATAGCGCTTAAGTTCGTTGTAATTTGCCAAGAAATTTTTGAATTTAGACCTACCCTTTATTTTCAATAATAAAAAAGATATTGAGTGTTCCAATTATAAACAAACAAAAAGATATTGAAACAGTGTTTGACATTTTTGTAAAGCTAATTTTTTTTAAAAATGAAAAATGCAAAAATATACAGGGCGTTCTATTTAAAAAAAATTGTCTTTGCTGCCACACACTGTATACCAAGGGCAACAAAAAAAAGTTGTTAAAGCGCTTAAATGCGTTGTAATTTGGCAAGAAATTTTGGAATTTAGACGTACCCTTTATTTTCAATAATAAAAAAGATACTTAGTGTTATAAACAAACACCCTGTACACAAATAGTCTTTCTAGAGGTTTATTATATTATAACACTTTTAACGGAAATCTGAACAATTCCCAAATCAAAATTGACATCAAGACGGTGGATTATGTTTTAGTAAGTAGAATACCGTACGCGTTCCACCAAAAAGCAGTTTTTTTTTTAAATTATAATAAAACAAAAACGAGATTTCTGAATCTTTTGAGTTCCTCATCGGCTACTTGACTTTAGTAGGAACTTTTAGCTCTTTTAAACGCATCCGTATAATTATACCCAAGGCGTTCAAAACAACGCCAAATAAAAGGCACTACATTTTTGACTTGTTTACAGCATGTGTCGAACGAGGCCTGCTTTTATGATGCGGAGGGATGTAGTAACGTTGAGGACCTACAAACGTACGATTGCAATCAGCTGTTCAATCCTCGCATCCACCGTAAAAGCGGGTCTCGTTCAAAACATGGCATAGACAAGTGGCTTTGTCTTGAACGCGTTAGGTATACCGATACCGATGCGTTGAAATATTTACTTTAACTGTCTATTATTTGTCGGCGGAGCGTACCTAAAAAATGTTTGTTTTTTCAGAACAAATATTAACCCTGGATATGCACAGTGGGGTCTAAAGAACTCCGGTGCACTTTTGGCTTTATAGAGAGTTAATAGACCACTAATTTATCGTCATCTGATTTGCTTACCGTATTACCGTAATTGAGATGCAAAGTACCCTAACCGTATTCTTTTGCCCACATACAGACCGCTTCAAGCTACTGCGAACATAGGGCGGAAGAAGTCTAATTTGCCAGTGTACGTACATGCAGAGACACCGCACGCCTATCAGTGAAGCAACCAATACTCAGGCTTGCGATCACCACTTGCATGACTTTCCTTTAGTATTTAGTACGCCTCTAACCACGGTGCTGTGTGGAGCGTAGTCAATGAAACCGGAATTTGGTCAATAAATACGCAAATTTTTATAACGTAATTTTCTTATTTTTTGTCACTGATAAATAAGAGCGTTTTATTGTCAACTGCTCAGATTTATCAGTGACGACGTGTTACAATGAAAATAATAAGGAGAAACAAAATAAAAGCAAGTTCTCAAAATAAAATAATACATTCTAAAAACCAAAAAGATTCTCCCAGTCAAAAAAAAATTAAAGCAAATGTTCGAAAAGTCCTCCTTCCTCGGCTAGACAATATCCGAGCCTACTATAAAAACCCCTTCTAACGTTTCCAAGCATGTTAGGGGTGATAATTTGAAAAGCTTCTTCAAAAACAGATAGAAGTCATTAGGAGCAAGATCGGGAGATCGAGCTGGCCATAAAATAGTTCCCCGTGTACTTATAACCCGATTAGGAAATACATTATCAAGATATTCCCTAACAAGGCCAACATTGTGAGCGGAACAACCATCTTGTTGAAACCATGTTTCACCAAATCTTATACCTAACAACTGCCTAGCAGTTGGAATAATGTGCTGCTGCAGTAGATCCAAGTATCTAGGACCATTCAAATTGCAATTGCCGTTAATAAAAAATGGCCCAATTACGTGTTCCCCTATAATACCCCCCCCCAAACATTTAGTTTTTGGGGATACTGTGTTCTTACGTCAAAATACAAATGCAAATTTTCCCTCGACCAATATCGAACGTGTGTTGGGTTATGACGATTTGACCATTTGACCATCTGCACTTTTTCGGCAACTTCGTAGACATCCATTTTTGGTTTTAAAAATGTATTATTTCAATTAAGAACTTACCCATCTGTTTCTCGAGCAAGGCAGAAATAAAACAAAATGAATTTCCAAAAGATAACACTGCAGCGTGCTTCGAATCCACCTCGGTCGTACGGCACGGAGAGTAAATTGGACTTGATTCCCCCTATGTTCGCAGTAGCTTGAAGCGGTCTGTATACAAACTGCCAATGTAAATAGAATAGAAAAGAAAACAACATTTCCTGTTTTTACAAATTCACTTTCACAAAAAAAAATTAAAACCCTAACTAAACAAAAACAACGAATTATCACCTACCTACCAGCTGCAGCTTTTGCACAGAAATAAATCTGGTTGGTTGCCGAGCGGGTCTCGTTAAGCTAGGCGTTGACGAAAGTGGTAGGTACTAAAATGATCTTCCTGTGGGGTTATTCTTGAATCGAGAGAAAATTTGCTCCCAGGGAGTCGAATTCTCTTGCTACTATGCATCTCATTGGTCCAAATCTTCGGTTAAAATCGGTTTCTCGCACTTTTACCCGATATTGATGGAAAGTAATTCTCTTAGTCAAGACCAATAGAATTACTTTCGATCAATATCGGGCTAAAGTGAGAGAAACCGATTTAAACCGAAGATTTAGACCAATGAGATGCATATTAGTGAAAGAATTTAACTTCCTGGGAGCAAACACGACCGGAAAGTGTCTTTACAGGTCTCTGCAGGTTTACAGGACCCGCCAAAGACCAATTTTCCGGTCTAGTGACGTAAATACCTATTACTTAGAAACTAAAAATCACTTGTGGGTTTGCTAGATCCAAATGTCAAAAGAAACAAGTGTGCTCTTCTAAGGTTAAAATTCCATTAATGAGCGACACACACACTAAACAAAATTTATTCGATTAAAATGCTGACAGTGTCAATATTGGGCAACCTCTTTAGTCGACGATTTTGTTGATTTTTTTAAACCTAAATAAATATAAATCGATAAAGTCGATGACCCATAACGATCCGAACGTTCCTATTCTAACAAAGAATTCTTTTCCTTTTGCAGTTGAAGAATTTTTTAACCACAAAGATTGGTATGACACGCATGACAGGATTTATAAAAAAAACGTACAGCAAAACGACCACCAACAAGCAGCTTAAAAGATCTATTTTTTTTTGCCTCCAAATTGTGACTTTTTTTCATACAAATAACGTTCTCAGTAGACTCAGACACAAGTCGTTATTTATTCCCGTTATCATGCCAAAATGGTTATAAACAAACTTTAAGGGCACAAAAACGGTATAGATTTGACAACACTGCTTTGCTGTTTTTGGGCCAACCTTTACAGGGCTATCGGAAACGAGAAAACGGAATCTGTTGAAATTTGGCAGGAATGTTTATTTTTGAATTCCTCACAACCGTATCCAGACAGTTTTTTGCTGGACTCTCTCATTTTCGAAATAACATAAACACGGCTAACAATAGTCAAAAATCTTACCTGCCTTTTTTTAGCCTCGTCGATGATACAGAAATCTGTAACAGCAATTTTTGGATTTTTTTATTTTTTGAAAAACACATCAAATTTTGAAAAATCCTTTGGATTCGGTTGTAGATTTTTATAAATTCTATTCTCTGATAACAAAAAAGTTATGTTTTTTTTTCTTTGTAAGCAATATTCTGCCGGAATTCTGAAACGCCAAGGTCACGTAATTTAGTAGGCCCAAGGAAACTGAAGTGAGTTCGATAGGAGTATTGGAATTCAGGTTCCGCATAGCCACCGGCAACTTGTCTAATAGAACATTCAGCCAATAAATTGATACATGTCAAGTGATAAAAATAATAATATAATGATTTTTCTTCTGATTCTTTTTAATTTCGAGACATGACAATCCATGAAGCATGAAGCCGAGCATCAAAACCTTTTAAAGAAGCATTAATAAATGGTTACGTTCCTAATAAGTTATACTTTTTTCATATATGGTGTTCGTACCGCGTGTTCTGAACACTACACGATCTCACTCGAAATGGTATTAGTGATGCCAACTATTGTTGATCTTTCAAAAAAATAGCAAAGCAGTGTTGTCAAATCTATTCAGTTTTTGTGGCCTTAATGACACTAAACCCGAACTAAGACCACTGAACTAGAGCTGAATAAATCCTCATAATGTGTAGTTTTCGAACATGCTCGAGGACAAGTCACACAAGTATGAGATAATAGAACGGTCCTGCCCTTGCATTTTCCGAGAAAAATAATAATAACTCTCCCAATGAAGTTAGCCTAGAAATAATCCATTTTACCGGGCAGAAAATTTGTTTCCCGTAATTTCGTATCAATAGAAAATTGGATTCCTTTAGATTTAAACATGGACAAAACAAGATTCGAAAAAAACAGGATTTTTGAAGCTTAATTGGTGAATATAATTATAGAGTGTAGGTCAATCTATGGCTTTCTCCAAAGAAAACCCACTTCGCTTCGCATATTTATTTAAATAATAAAATACAGCTAACCAATTATAACTAACTTATACACATCCGATTGCCTTCAAATTTGGCATGCATTTATAGTTCCGATGACATAATAATATGTCATTATTAGGCACCCCTACGAGGGGAGTGGAGGGGGGAAAACACCTAAGTTTATCCGATTTCAACCAAAATTGGTATACGGGGGCTTTTGAGGATAAGGAATACGAATTTTGAATCAGATTTTGAAAATTCAATATGAGATGGACGATTTTCGGTCATGTTTTGCTAACCAATTTTAATTGACTTATCCACATCCGATTGTGTTCAAATTTGGTATGCGTTTATAGTTCCTTTTCCCCCGCCACCTCCCTCTCACGAGGGAAGTGGTTGGGGAAAAGGATTTAGTTTTTTCGATTTCAATCAAAATTGGCATACAGGGGTTTTTAAGAAGGGGAATTATGAACTTTTAGAAATGGAAATGGACGATTTAGGGTACAATCTAAAAATTAAGGGTGTGTGTTCAAATTTGGTATGCGTTTATAGTTCCGGCGAAAATACAATAATATGGTATTATTAGGTACACACTACCCTCTAACGAGGGAAGTGGAGGGGAAAAAAGATTTAGTTTGTTCGATTTAAACCAAAATTGGCATACAGGGGTTTTTCGGGGGATATGAATTTTTGATCGGATTTGAAAATTTCAATATGGCGGATTCAAAATGGACGATTTAGGGTTCAAATCTAAAAATTAAAAAATACATTTTTATTGAAAAAACTTTTAAAGAACAAGCTTTTATTAAGTGCACTCAAAAGTAGAAAATAATTTTTTTATCTTTCTTATACCATAATACAAGCGATGAGTGCAAATTAAAAATTTTAACTTTACGGTGACAAAGAGAGAACTACGAAAGAAAAATTAAATTCTTCTTCTATTCGAATGATAAACATAATACTTTCATCTAAAGAAGCTGAGAACGAGTGAGATTGCCGTGCTTGCCAAGCCTTTGAAAATAGCCTTAGGTTATAGAGTTGTTGTTCTTTAATAGTTTTTTTTTAATAAAATTTTTTTAAGTGTCTCAAACTATCAAAACTCAAAAGAGTGCCTAAAATAATGACAGATCATGTTGTAGACATTTCTTTTGTGTAATTTAAATATTTTTGGATACTTGTTGAATTCTCCGATAGTCCGATGGAAATTTACCTGATGTCTTGACGTTGGTAAAGGTTTACAGATAGACATGAAGCATACATTGTGTTAGACGAAAAAGATTCCAATCTTGAGTGCTTTAAACAGTATGCCTACCTTCGCATATGAACACCTGTAGGTAGATATGCTGAGGACAGACGGACAAAAAAATTAAGCGATGTTTGTTTTTCGTGAAGTTCCTTAAAAGGGGTTATATATTTACCTACCAACCTTTGGCATTTAGTATGTTTTTAAAGCGTACCCAATACGTTTTGAAAATATTGTGTTCTTTTTCTTTCATAGAGCATGTTCTCTGTTCCGACAAACATATTAAGTACAAAATTAAGGGTTTCATTAGTTGATTCAAGAATAGGATAATAAGTTAAACGAACTAAAAAGCTTTATGTTTTACCTTGCTCGTAAATAAGGGTTTCGCAAAAAAATTGATCCGGCTGAAAAAATAGACATTTTTATCCAAACCAACAAGGTAATACTATAACTATATTTTTCTTATATAGAACCATTTTAACAGTATTTCATACTTCTAAGCTTTAAATCAATCTGCATGTAAAAAAAAATAAATATCTACTGGTACATACACGTGGAAAAAGGTATAGTGGATATGTTTAAACTATGACGATTTTTATTCGGTCTGACAGATCATCTAGTTTTTGCAATTATTTATGATCCTTCTTGTGCCGAGATAATCGACATGGCTTCGCCATTTTCACCATATGAGGCAAGAGAGGCGAAATTATCATTAAATCAGAAAAAATTACCACTATACGAGAAGCAGGTGTAAAGGGAATTATCTTAATTAAATTAAGAGAACGGGTTTAAGAGTGCAGTCTAAATTTAAAAAAAAAATGACCTGCATTAAGTAAGATCTCCGCCACAAACGGAATGTTTTATTTATTTGCTTAAATGAATTAAACCCAAATTGGCACATTCATTTTAATATGCATTTTTTGGCATGGGATCAGCGGCGTAGCCAGAAATCGACTCCGGGGGTAGGGGGGGTTCATCATCATTTAATAAAATTCACTACTTACCTTTCGCAAAATTTTAAAAAGGGGAGAGGGGTGGTTTAATAGGTGTTGAATTATAGTGTAACAAAAATACTTATTTTTAAAAGCATCTCATCTAGTCTCATTAGCAGATTTTTTTTCAAAATTAACCCTTAAATAAAATTACACTAAAATGCTGTTTTTTACGCGTTTCAAATGTTGTTGACAAAAAAATTGCTTGATTGTAACAATATTTAATATTGGTATAGCGCCGCAGGCGAAAATTTTGAAAAAAAAATCTTTAAAAATTTTGATCTTTTAGGTTTTCTGTAAAATATTTGTGAAAAAGTAGATTGGGTTGGGCCAAAAAGGGGTGGGTTAATTGAGCTGGTATGGAACTGTCATTGTCAGTGATTTGTTTGTTGCCAAATCAAAAACGCGTCGCAGATGAAAATTTTAAGAAACATTATGCTAAGAATGCCATTTATTACACGTTTTGAATGCTGGTGATAAAAATTCCTTACAATTAAACTAAAATTGTAACAATTAATGACGTCATAGCACCGCAGGCAATATTTTCAAAACTTAAGACATCATACCAAACACACGTCACAAACCGGAGTAAAGGGTCAAAAGAGTGGGGGAGCTATAACTCTCCCTGGGGCCCTTGATCATGATTAATTTATTGTATATTGGGTTGGACCTCCTGGGGGGGTTTAACCCCAACCCCCCCCCCCCCCCGGCTACGCCACTGATGGTATTTAAAGTATTTTCGAGATTTAGACATCGATGGGAGATGGTGATGACAAGTTAAATTAAGAATATTTAAAATTTCCGACAACCATGCGGTTTTTTCTCAAAACTTAAAAAAAAAACAACACTGCGCGATGCCATCGATAATAGGGCGTTAATCAGGTTTGCCAGGGGTCCCGATTTTGGCGGGATTGTCCCGCTTTTGATCAATGCGTCCCGCCAAAAATCGTTTAAAAGTCCCGATTTTTTCGAAAATATCCCGATTTGTCCCGATTTTTCAGTGTTGCTGTTAACACTGGGTTTTTGGAATGTTGACAGTATTGTAGGCCTATGATGGTAAAAGATTCTGCTACCTTCTACGAGTCGTGTGTGACAGAGAAGGTGTATATCTTTTTCATAATGTTCGATAGTGCGCAGGGGTGACTAGAATCTATCGCATTCGTATTTTTCATAGCAGATGGTAGAAGGAGGTTCCCCCGCCTTCAAGGTGAATTCTATGCTCTACGAGTGACAATAGTTAAGGTAGGTATACTTCGTTTTTCCCAAAAAGTCTGTTTCTGCTAGCTCAAAATAGTTACTATTGTTCTCTTTTTATAAATGCATTCGCCTGGGAGAGATTCAGCATACCAGTTAAATACCCATCCATTTTCTCGTCCTGAATACGAAATGGACAATCCTGTACCTTAAAATTGTGGATAAGGATTCGGCACACCAATCCAAAGGTGGGCAATTTTAGAGAACACGTGATGGATGGGGTAACCCCCACCATTTTCACATATATGATGTAGTAGTACCTCCAGACCAAAAATCAACTGGTGTACCGGATCTCATTCATGGATAAGGATTCGGCACACCACTCTAAAAGTGGGCATTTTTAGAGTGCATTTTCCGAAAAAACAGTTGTAGCGATAATAATTCTCCCAATCAAGTTAGCCTGGAAAAAACGCAGAGCCAAAAAATCCTCTGGGGTCTATTCTTGAATCGAGAGAAAATTTGCTCCCAGGGAGTCAATCTCGCTGCTATGCATCTCATTGGACCAAATCTTCGTTTTAAATCGGTTTCTCTCACTTTTGCCCGATATTGATCGAAAGTAATTCTATTGGTCTTGACTAAGAGAATTACTTTCGTTCAATATCGGGAAGAAGTGAGAGAAACCGATTTAAACCGAAGATTTCGACCAATGAGATGCATAGTAGCGAGAGAATTTGACTTTCTCGGAGCAAATTTTCTCTCGATTCAAGAATAGACCTACTGGGCGCTAGCAGTATCTCATAGTTGAAGGTTTGAAGGGTAGTATGCTGGGTCTCTCTCAGAAGAATGCATTTAAAAAAAGAGAACAATAGTAACTATGTTAAGCTCGCAGAAGAGAATAAACAAATAAACTTCTAAAAAAATCTAATGCACTAATTTATCTATCTCCACGGGCTCGGGCCTGATTGATAATATATCAGAACGCGCGTCTCTGAGCTGAAACGATTGTCCCGCTTTTTGTTAAAAAAAAGTGGCAACCAAAATCGGTTATTTTTATCTGGTATCCAAAAATAACCGAACCGAAATACGTTCCATTCCATTCCAGCATTGCCATTAGGCGCTGCAAATATGTTAACGCTGTTACCCAAAAATAAATAAATTAATTGTACTCAAACATTTCAAGTGTAAACTTATTTTTTATCGACTTCAGGTAAAAAGCCTTTTAATATGGATAACGGACGGACCAGCAAAAAGAAGCATACCTTTATTCATTTTTGTGTTATCTACTTATCTGCCAATAGGACCTCAAAATATGCCAAAACTTAATATAACCGTGAAGTTAAAATCACACTAAAATAATATTTTTTGTTACTATTTTACCAAAAAACGAAAGAGTTAAGAATTTAACTAACAAAATGTTGCATAACGGACGGGACATAACGGACGGAACACTATTTCCACTCAAAATAGAAACACTAGACACTTAAAGTAAATTTTCGGGTTTATCGGCATTCGTATCCTTAGCGACATAAAGCTATTTTTAACTCATCGCCGTATACGTATCCGCATCTAGCGAGAACCAAGCACATTCGAAAAGAGCAAATATATGCTAATCTAAGTTGTTCTTGAACGCGATAGTTGTTGAGATGCGTTAGGTATCACGTATCGTTACGGTACACGTATCGTATCTCAGCCCCTATTGCGTTCAGAAACACCTTAAGTTAGCATATATCTGCTCTTTTCGAACGTGCTACAAGTTTCTGACCAATCAATGTGCTTGGTTCTCGCTAGATGCGGATACGTATACCGCGATGATTTACAAATAGCTTTATGTCTCTCTTATCTCTATCGAGTCGACCTATCGAGCAGGTGTACTTCTAAACTAATGGCGAATGCGTGACAGCTCCAGCTGATCAAATGCGTCAAAACATCGTTTCGTATGCAGGGACGGTCGTAATGGTACGACTCCCTTATCGTAGCTAACGAGGTTTTCGTGCATTTAATCAGCTGAAGCTGTCACGCATTCGCCATGATTTTAAAAGTGCACCTGCTTGATTGGTTGACTTGATAGAGATAAGGATACGAATGCTGATAAAGCTGAAAATTAATTTTAAGTGTCTACTAGCAAGCCTACTTTATTTATTTTTTATATAATTATTTTATGTATAGTGTGCAAAAATATAATAAAAAATAATAAAAATAAATAAAAAAACACTCAAATTTCATGTTTTTGGCAATTTTTTTGACACAAAGAAACATTTTAAATTACTTTTTTAATAGAAACAGTTTTAACCTCTGGAGTTAGAAAGAGTGAGTGGCTTGTGTAAATGTAAATTTAAAACAAAGATACGTTGTCCGGATAGCCTAAGCAGCTTAAAGCCATTATTTAGAATTTAATTTGACAACAACAATTTTTTAATGGTTTGTTTTTAATATATATGTATATATAATAAAGTTGTTATTAGGAGTGACGAAAAATGGCGAAAAAGAAAACATACTTCCAAGACAGCTGGTAAACCGAATTTTCAGGTATGTTACCTATTCCAGACGCCAATTATGCCAAACTACAAAAAATTTGGGCAATATCGGGAGAATGGCTGTAATAAGTCATATTAAATCAAAAACGCGTGGAAAAGCAATCCATGCTTCCCAAATTACCAATCAATAACCTAGAATTTTCGAAAATTCGCAGTTAAATATAATCAAATAAACAGAATGGATATGCCTCCCCCCCCCCAACGTTACAAGATTATATTTATATTAGTTTAAAACTAGCGTCTATTATTAAAAATATGTGGTTCAAGTTTTATTCATGTTTTGTGATCAAAGATTAAAAAAAATATGTATTCAAAAAATGTTGGCTCCGACCTAAAATCTCATTTTTTAACCGCGATGTGTAACATAGTAAATCACTCAGCATGTTTTGATTGGCCCGATTTCCATATTTAATCTGGATTAAAATTGTAATTTTCACGCGGTCTTATTGTGTTCAAAACAATTGCTTGTTGTGGTTTTGAAAATTTTTGATTCGTTTATTTTGGCCAAAAATATTTTTTTCTTAATTTTATTTTTATATCAGTTTCACGAATTTTTTATTTATGTTTTTGTTTGGGTTTTATTTAATTCCTTATCATTTTCTTAGGATTACAGAAAATCCTGGTAATATTATAAATGCGAAAATGTGATCTTGAATGTGTGTGCTAAACCGATTTGGATGAAATTTGGTTAGGCTAACCTTTTCAAGTTTCACTCTGTGCAAAATGTAATACACCAGTTACCAGTTAAATCAGGGAGGGGCAGTAATCTACATCAGTCAAATTTGAAAAGTGTGAATTTTCAGTTTTTTTGGCCAATGTTTTGACATATGCATCAAATTGGCTTTACGGAAAAAATATACATATACTGTAAACAGGATGAAGTAATCTTTATAAAATAGCGAATTCGCAATCGTTGGAAAGAATGTTAATTTGCTGGGTCACTAAATTTCAATTGTTTTTCGATTAAAACATAATTAATTTGAAATGGTTTATATTTGATAAATCAAAGTTATTGCTTATTACTTTGTTTATTGCTGATAAATTCAGTAGGTTTATCTAGAGATTGTAGACATTTAAAAACACTAATGTTAAAGAGTATTGTATGTTCTTTTGGTGATGCAGTTTATTTATTGGTCACCTCTATTACCTATTTAATTTTGGCAATGTTTTCATGTCCCCCAAAATTTCGTAAATGAATTATAAGCTTGACGAAAGGAACATAAAAAGTCAATAAACTTTATGACTGATCAAAATATTGGCTATAAAACTACTAAAGATTTAATTATAGATTAAAAATATTTCTTGCTAATTTAAATGTTATTATAAGTTCCGTTAATATTTAATTTAATATTTTGTAAGTGCGTAACTGCCTACATATTATTAAGTATTAGGCAAAACAGCGTCTCGTTTCTTATAATTAGGTTATTTTACCTCTTCATCGAAAACAAGATTCACAAATTACAAAACAAAGGCATTTTTGATGATCGATGCAAACAAAACTTTTTTGCTGTTTGAAGGTGGTAGACATTGTTTAACTTGAGAGTCAGCTAGAGTTTCGAACTTCCATTGTCTTTTATTTTTTACTTTTTCACAACGTTTCGACGGCTTATGTATCTGCAATCGTCATCAGGTTAATAAAAACAAAAACTAAGAGAACCTAATCTTATAAACTAGTATGTGTTTCGTGAACCATAAAACTAACCGCTGCACGCTGTTTCGATGTTGAAATCTGTTAACTCCGAGAAGTATTGCTTTTCAAATATTCTTGATGGTGACGCTTTGTTGAGAAAATACATTCTAGTTCCTCTGTGTGAATGTTGTTTGCTTGAATAGATTTTCCTCCTTGGCAACAATCTTTGACTCTTTTCATTCCATATGATGTTGATTTTCCCAGCAATGTTGAGCTATTTTTGATCTAGCATTCACCTGGTGCAATTGCTGGATCCGCCACTGTCCTCAACTCATTTCTTTGGGTATGTTTATATTTACATACACAAAGGAGATTATCTTTGTGTTTCGGACTTCCTTTATCTATATTTTATTTATACACGAAGTCTTTTGCACCTGATGACGATCAGAGATTGTACTGATAGACAATGGAAGTCCGAAACAGTCCGAGTTAATTTCAAACACATCATTGTCTAAAACTTTCAAAGGGAGATTATGTGGGTGCACTCTTTTTTGATCTATCCCAAGCCTTCGACTGTATGGATATTTAGTTTACTACTCAGAAAAGTGCTGTTGGCATACGCGATGTTTGTCTAAGAAGCAACAGTTGTATTTCAGAAGGCCAAAAAGTTGAGCTTGGAGTTCCTCAGGGCTCTGTTCTACGCCCCCTACTGTTCCTAATATTGATAAATGATTTTCCAAAGCATCCATCTGCAGCTGGTTGCACTGTACTTTTCGAAGATGATACGTCAGGTATGGTAATTGCCACAGGCCCTGAGGAACTCCAAGAACAACTTAATGTTGTTGCTAAAAAATGTGTGGCCATCTATTTTCACAGCCACAGACAGTCGCAAACGCTAAACATCTTTTTTAATAACCACAAATTGCGACTATCTAATAAAACCAAGTTCTTAGGCACCCTTTTAGATTCAGATAAGTCTTGGAACTCTCACATTTAACATGTTTGCAATAGCCTCACTTTAGGGTTCTACGCTTTATTGCAGCTTAAAAATGTGATTGACGTACATAGCCTGAGAAACGTTTATTTTGCACTTATACACTCAGTGTTGGCATATAATATTATTCTTTGAGGAAATACGACGAATATTCAAACCGTATTTATAAGTCAAAAGCGGATAACTAGCCTAGTTTTTGACATAAAGCCTCTTGAGACTTGCAGACTCACCTTATTCAAAATAAAATTATGACAGTCGCCTCTTTATACAGGGTAAGCCATTTAAAAGGGTTCATCTGGATTTTTTCAAAGACCTTTAAGAATTGGAGAAAATGCTGAAACATGTAGATTTTGTTTGTAAGACTTTTTGGTGTGAATATCTCAAAAACTAATCGATAGATTTGCGAAATTTTTACACGATTGTTAAGACATTCAGGAGACCTTCAAAACAAGGTATCACTCGACCCACCTTCCCTATTCAAAATATAGGGGTAAAGTTTACCCCTCAAAGGGGATGCGCGCTACAAAAATTTCAAGTTTTTCAAAAAGTCTCCCCCTTACAAACAAAATCGACGTGTTTCAGCATTTTCTCCAATTGTTTACAGCTTTTGAAAAAATCCAAGTGAACCCTTTTAAATGGCCAACCCTGTATATCTTTTTTTGTGTTCATAAGGAAAATTTATTCTATACATAAAACAGTATCACAAAATCATCGATACCCCCCACTCATTTAGGTGGCATATTAAAACTTGAAGAACTTGAAAAACATAAAACCGTATGTTTGAAAAAAAATTACATGACGAAATAAACAAATAAAGTCAACAGAAGCACATATTTAGATGTTAAAAACTAAACTAAAAATAAGCTGTTATTTTTCTAGTCTTCTTTGTTTAACTGATTTTTGAAAGTTCCATTGTTATATATTTATATAAGTCTGTCAAGTTTGGTCGCGATTCTTTCAGAAACGACAGAAAATCTCACCCGTCAGAATTCTGGAAAGTGGCGATTTTTACTTATCGCCTCATTTAAAATAAAAACACAACGTCCTTCATATTTATACTATCGTTGTAAGAGAAACTGCTTCGTTTTTTTTTAAATAACATTTTGTAAATTTATTATTTTAAAGATATAACTTCAAAAAGTATCGAAAATTCTCACCATGTAAAAGGAAAGACAGAATTTGTGGGACATTTCTGAACAGTGACAGCGAAATATTCCATGGCTATCTATGATTTTGTATGTTAAAAGTTTTAAAGGTTTGTTTACACATAAAAATAAGCTTAATAAGATACAGTTTTAAATAAAAAACTGGGTTTTCAGAAAAACAGACTACAAAAATTAAAACTGACATATTGTTTATTTACTAGGACAGTATTAAGAAACTAAATTTTAAGGAAAATTAGCAAATAGTCCTGACAAAAAAGCATTAAGTGTAAACTTGTGTTTAAAAATCGTCAGATTTTTTGTAAGGGCGAGATTTTCTGACGGTTTTTGAAGAATCGCGACCCTGTCAATTTTTGGTTTTGTTTTTTATATTAGATGTATTTACTCTTTTATTGTGTGTTTTCTTCTTCTTAATTCACCTTTAATGTAAGTACTTTCATAGATAATATTTTGACAATGTCCAATATCATGTAATATGGTTCAGTGGAAAATAAAGATTACATTTACAAAGAAGAACTATTGAAATAGACCATTTTTTTGTCCCTAGCTTTTCTTGGCAATTCTCTGAAAATGCTAATTCATTGAAATTAAAAATAAGTTTTGATGCTACATATTACCCTTTTATTAAAAGTATTTAAATGACTTTGTGAACTTTGCGCAATGACATCATTTCTTATTAGCAATTTCTCAGCAACACAGAGCCGTAATTACTATCGGTAACGAATTGTTGAATACATAAATTTTTTAGATTATTAATATTTAATTTATTTAACTTATTTTCATGCTAAAACTATTTTATAAACAATAAAAGACATAAAATAGTAGTTCTGTTTTATAACTATGACTTTCCATGCAGTTCATACCACTCTACAGGGGGCAATTTTTATGATTAAGAGTAGAGATTCTTTTTTTTTCTGTCAGTGACCTTAAAGTGCTGAGCTAAGGTCACTGACAGAAAAAAAATCTGTACTCTTAGGCAATTATTAATGAGGTTACTGAAAGTTATTATTTTTTCTTGCCTAAGTTTTTTTACAACGCTTCCAAATATTTTGAGAGGAATATGGATACATTAGCGAGTTATAAATTACTAAAAGTTTTCTCTGCTCAATTTTCTAGTTTTATTGGTCTAGTCAGGAGTTACACAATAATAATTTCAAATCTCAAAGTAAAATTAATGCATAATTAAAATTGAAATGCATAAATTAATTATTATATAAAATGGTTGCTTGGCTTCCTGCTTAGCAGAATTTTATTCGTGAAAGGACTTCGCACCGATTTAGGAAAGGTACACCACCTAATCTTCTGATGTTTTGTAGAAGGAATACAAAGCAAAAATATTGGCTTTGGTTAAATAACGTTTACGATTTGTATATACAATGAATTTAATAAATGTTTAGAATGTTTATAAACACACAAAAAAACAATTTCTTAACAAAGAAAAGGACATAATTGACCCAATTAAATAAAAAATCCAAAATATTGTATAGTATTTTTTGGCGTTTTGGACGAAAGCAATATATTTGTCAACTTTTTCATATTTTTTTCGTTGTATATTGAGAAATGCATGATCTCCGCAATTAAAGAACTTTAAGATGACCGTGGAAACTAGGGCACTGAATGCCCTAGAATCCTTTAGTAGAAATTATATTGCCAAAATTTCGAATCTATACCAAAATAAACATAATTTACGGAGACCCTATACCACCGACTAATATGTGCGAGGTCCTCCATTAATAATAAATATCGCAGAGTCGCGAGCCATTGCTAATAACTTTCTGCGATTTTCTCGTTAACAACTAGTAAAAACAATTAGTCTAAGTTGGTGTTAATCTATGTGCAAATTGCAATAGACTTAAGGCTGTACGAGAACAGAATTCTGATTTCAGTTCATTAATCAACGACTGAATCGGATGACAAATTGTATTCGTTGGAAATAATTGGTTTACAATCTAAAAACCGGTAATTCCATGCGTCACAAACGGAACTTGCACAAATTCGGCATAGTTAATCTACCATGGAACTAAAATAAACTAGATTTACGGGGACCCTATACCGCAGAGTAATCTGTGCGAGGTCTTCTATTAATAAATAGTCGCGAGCCTTAGCTAATAATTTTCTGCGATTTTCTCGTTAAAAACTCTGGTAAAAACAATTAGTCGAAGTTGGTGTTAAGACAGACTTAGGGGCGAACGAGAGTCAAATTCTGATTTTAGTTCATTAATCAACGACCGAATGGAAGACAAATCTGTTGTCCGTAACGCGTGGAATGGCGAATAACGTTTAAATTGTTATTAAGTTTTCATACCGCCTAGGCCTGTTTTACATTGACAATTAATCCACGCATTTCTTTATGAATTATTTAGGTCAACCGCTTTAAACACTAAATCGATTTTATTTTAAAGCGACTTAAGAAAGCAGTTTAGTGCTTTAAAACCGATTTTATGGTCGGTATAAACCATATAACTATGAGATACTACACAGAAAAAAGATTTCATTGAGCCAAATAAATATTTATTTCCCATGGTCCAAACAAATATTTATTTGAACTAAACAAATATTTAACTATGTTGGGAATTTGGAACTTTGGTTGCACTAAAACAAAATTATAATTGTTTTCCACAAACCAAAACTACACTTTTTTTGCACTCGACGCGCGTTTCGCTAACAACGTTAGCATCATCAGAAGACGATAAACAATGAACTAAATTAATCTACGCTCTATCTTATATACAATCCTTTAGTGGGCGGAGATAAGACTAATAATTTGTGATTGATCACGATTTTTAATCCTATCTCCCCTCAACCAAAGAATAAAGTGTACTAAACGGGATGGGTCCTTTATCTTTATTTAAACTATTTCTGGACTTAATGATTTCCATACTTTCATATGCATTCAAGTCTTTTGTTTGGTACACTTTTTAGAAGTTTTAGGTTATCTAATGTGAATCTATGATTGTTTTCAAAAGCATGCTCGGCCACACTTGACTTTTCTGTTCTTCCGTATTTTAAGTGTGCTAAGTGTTCTTTAAAACGTGTTTGAATAGAGCGTCTCGTTTGGCCAACATATTTTTTGTCACAATCCATGCAACTAATTTCGTAAATTCCACTTTTTTCTATAACTGTAGTTTTATCCTTGGGATTTCCTAGTAAGCTTCTTAATGTGTTACCGGATTGATATACTAATTTAAGACCGGTGTTATTAAATACTTTTTGTAATCCTTTCGTATAATTAGGATTATAAGGAATTGATACAAATTTTGAGTCGCAGGTATCTTTTTGTCTGGAAAAAGTGGAATTCCGAAAGGTCTTTTGAAAAGAATATCTATTTATCAGCTTATTTATTAAGCCTTCGTCGTAACCGTTTTCGCCAGCTATATTCCTAATCCTATTCTTTTCTGCTTCAAATCTTTCTTTGTTTAAGGGGAAATTTACTAATCTATATGTTAAAAAGTGCAAACTTGCAAGCTTATGCTGTAAGAAATGAAAAGAGTCATTTGGAATATACCTGTTGGTGGCTGTTCCTTTTCTGTATAGGTCAAAGTCCAATTTATTTTTATTTCTTATAACTAAAGTGTCTAGAAATGGCAGTGTACCGTTGTTCTCTATTTCATAAGTAAATTTAATTGTGGGAAATTTGTTATTTATTTTTTCCATAAAATTTTCAACACTAGTTACTTTAGTGTTGAATACTGCAAACACATCGTCTACATACCTGAACCTCTAATCTTTCAGAAGGCACAAAGGGCTATGTGCGCGATGCTTGCCGATATCAGATCTCTCAAAACAATAAAAATAGTACATTAAATCACAATAAAACAATTAAAAGTTTGAGAGAAAAAAATGTTTTCTATCTAAAGGCTGACAAGGGTAATAAAGTTGTTATATTAGATAAAACAGATTATTTCGAAAGGATAGATAACCTAATAAAAAATGGACCCTACGAACAAGTCCCAAAGAACCCCTTAACAAAAATGATTAACGAAGTAAAAAACACAATTAAAAAATGTAACAATATTATTACTGACAATATTAAATATAAACTACAAGTAAGCAATCCCACTATGCCGAAACTGTATTGTCTTCCGAAAATCCACAAGCCTGGAAAATCGGTTAGACCTATAGTTTCTGCTGTAGGATCACCTACTTACAACATTTCGAAATGGCTAGCAAACGAGTTTGAAAATTTACCTATAAAGAAAAAAGGTTTTTCTGTTTAAAATTCCCTTGAATTTATCAACAAAGTTAAAGATATTTCATTCCAAGAAGGTGAAATTTTAATCTCGTTTGATGTTAGTTCGTTGTTCCCTAGTGTGCCGATCTCCAATACCTTACAATACCTGGAGGAACTACTAAGAAAAAACAATCTAGAAGACAAACAGACTTTAGAATACCTATCTTTAACAAAACTCTGCATGAATCAAAATTACTTTCAATATAAAAATAACTACTATCAGCAATTAGAAGGAACCACAATGGGTAATAGTTTATCACCTTTTATCGATAGATAGATAGACGATGTGTTTGCAGTATTCAACACTAAAGTAACTAGTGTTGAAAATTTTATGGAAAAAATAAATAAAAAATTTCCCACAATTTAATTTACTTAAGAAATAGAGAACAACGGTACACTGCCATTTCTAGACACTTTAGTTATAAGAAATAAAAATAAATTGGACTTCGACCTATACTGAAAAGGAACAGCCACCAACAGGTATATTCCAAATGACTCTTTTCATTGCTTACAACATAAGCTTGCAAGTTTGCACTTTTTAACATATAGATTAGTAAATTTCCCCTTAAACAAAGAAAGATTTGAAGCAGAAAAGAATAGGATTAGGAATATAGCTGGCGAAAACGGTTACGACGAAGGCTTAATAAATAAGCTGATAAATAGACATTCTTTTCAAAAGACCTTTCGGAATTCCACTTTTTTCAGACAAAAAGATACCTGCAACTCAAAATTTGTATCAATTCCTTATAATCCTAATTATACGAAAGGCTTACAAAAAGTATTTAATTAATAACACCGGTCTTAAATTAGTATATCAATCCGGTAACACAATAAGAAGCTTACTAGGAAATCCCAAGGATAAAACTATAGTTCTAGAAAAAAGTGGAATTTACGAAATTAGTTGCATGGATTGTGACAAAAAATTAAATTTTTTTAATTTAAAGAACACTTAGCACACTTAAAATATGGAAGAACAGAAAAGTCAAGTGTGGCCGAGCATGCTTTTGAAAACAATCATAGATTCACATTTGATAACCTAAAACTTCTAAAAAGTGTACCAAACAAAAGTCTTTTGAATGCATATGAAAGTATGGAAATCAGTAAGTCCAGAAATAGTTTAAATAAAGATAGAGGACCTATCCCGTTTAGTACACTTTATTCTTTGGTTGAGGGGAGATAGGATTAAAAATTGTGATCAATCATAAATTATTAGTCTTATCTCCGCCCACTAAAGGATTGTATATAAGATAGAGCGTAGATTAATTTAGTTCATTGTTTATCGTCTCCTGATGATGCTAACGTTGTTAGCGAAACGCGCGTCGAGTGCAAAAAAAGTGTAGTTTTGGTTTGTGGAAAACAATTATAATTTTGTTTTGAAGCAAATATTTATTTAGGTCGAAATAAATTTCCTTAAGTCAAATAAATCTTGCTTGACAGCAATAAACATTTATTTGATTCAAATAAATACTTGTTTGGACCATGGGAAACAAATATTTATTTGGCTCAATCATACCTTTTTTCTGTGTTTTAAGGCTCTGCCTGTATATTCCCCTATGATAAAAATCTTAGCGGAAACCCCTGCGACATATCAAGTTGGCCGGGGCCAATTGATTGAAGACTAAGACTAATGCGCATGCGTCACCTGGAAGTGCGTTGAATGAGAAATGAGGTGATTCGACGTTACAAACTCGCACATGCTCAGAACCGTCATTATCTCCTTGGCCATGTCATGGCAATCAATAGTTATATGCTATAAACACATTAACAGCGCTTAAGCGCATCGCTTTCAACCTAGAGAAATTCTCAACGCTAGTTTTACCGAAAAATCTGTTAATGTTAACTTAGCTGTGTTCTTTGTTTGTCTTTTAAAACTGACATTTAATTACATTTTATTTAAAACCGTCCCTATATCAATTTTAGGCGCGTATAATATAATAATAATCTTTATTCAAATGTATATAAAAAAATATGCAATGAAATGGCAAGAGGGCAGCCCAACCGCATGTTTGACCTGATTTGTGAAATTAAACTAAAAATTCTAAAATTGTTTTTTGAAATTAACAAAAAAAAAGAATACCAATACTTAATGTAAATTAACAAAAAAAGACTTAAAAATAATATATACATATAAATAAAAAAAATTAGATCAAAAAAGAATTTAAAAGAAAAATTGCATTTGAAATTGCACATACAACAGCAAGATAAGCATTCAAGATTTTTTTCTAGTTTTTGGGAAAATTAGGAGACTGTCTGCCATTTGCACCAACATATTTACTTATTTAGGGGTCACCTAGAATAAGGTGGCCTAGGTTAGAGAAGAGTTTCGTTTGTATTTAGAACTCCCCTAAACTACCTTAGGTGATCCCTAAATCTAGGGGCCCGTTTTTGGTCCCCTAGCGCTCCCCTAACCTAAAACTAAACTAGATTTAGGTGCAACCTAATGCTAAATATGTTGGTGCAAATGGCTGTGTAAGAAGTGATTCGGGTAAACCATAGTAAGTTTTAGCCAGGTCATATGTAAAAGATCGCTCAAAAATGCCAGTTTTCTAACGTGGAATAGAAACTCCTTTAAAACGTAAATTTATTAATAAATGGGGTTTTTTGTTTTTTGTGGGGGAGTCGTTTTTACAATGTTAAAAATCGTTGTTTCTTACATTCTATATGTGCAACTAAATTGTCCCTATTTACTTTATATTCTCGGTTATTTATAGCAGTTAAATCATGTCATGCAATAATGCATGTGCTACAAAGTCTTTAAAAAGAGACTTTGTTTATTTATTTTCTTTATCATTGTTGGTTTGTTGATAAATTGTGTCGAAAGCAAAGTGCCATAATGCATTTAAGGGCTTATAAAGGCGCATTTACACAGACAAACTTTCCTTTGATGTTGAAATGCCGACAAACATTTACACAAGCCTCTTGAGCAAAATGTTCAAAGAAATGTTCGAGCAAAATCTCCTACAAAAAAACACACGTGAATTTTGGAGAGAATGTTGAGCAAAATTTGTTTGAAGAATTGGGGGTATAAAAATTTCTTTACAAATTTAAATTTTATAGTTTTATGGGAATTCATTGAACTTAACTGAAAATAGAAAGACTAAGTTTTAAAACAAGGTATTTTAATTAAGTGGTTTCCGACGGAAAAACGATATGATGTCGAAATTCACGTTTTACCTCATAAGCAACTTCGATTGATCTGATTTTTATAGGGGATATCCCAGTATACTTGTAACTTTTTTGGGGTTGTAAAAAAAACGACAATAAAAAAAATATTATTTGGCAATTATTTATTGCTGTTGCCTGTAATATGTAATGATAAAAATTTACGTTTAAAAGAATATCTCTTTATTTTACTTCCTAGTTTAAAACACAATACAATAATAATTAAGTCAAATTCAAAAACCTATATACATTTTATTAAATCTCAAATATATGAACAAAAGCATGTTCGGTCTAAATAATTCCCGTTTATTACCCACTTTTACAACCCTACGATCCCGACCCTTGTCTAAAAAAATATAATTTAGCAGTAATAGACTAGATTTCTGAATCAGAATGTTGCTCCTTTGCATATTGTTTGTTCAGTGTCAGTAATCGACCTTGATTATTACATTAAATTGACAGTAAATATCTATCTTCAGCATTTTCATGAACCTTTTGCTTTTTTAAGCAACCGTTGGGGCCTTAAACTAACTAGGTAAATCTGGTGTGAGGAATGAAAAAAAAACAATCAAGCTAAGGGTAAAGTAAAGTTACAAAAATATGTTTAAAAAAAAATCCCATCCCCACCACTCTTCATAGTCGTGAGGCGCGGATTACCGCTTAAAAGTGCAATTTTTGAGTTTTTTGGCGATATTTGAAAAACTCAAAGTTTTTTTGGAAAAGAAAAATTTTCCTGGGTTGTTTTTTGAATTTAGGAAAAAACCCTTGGAAATAAAAAAAACTCGCAAGAATATCCCAAAAAAACCCCCGGGCAAAAAAATCCGGGAAAAACCCTAAGAAAAAAAATATTATAAGTAACCCTAATCCATGTGACAAAACTGATAGTCAAGAATAATGTTTCGCTTGCCGTCGGCTTTTTTTCACAAAAATTTAAAATAAAAGTTGGTGTTCCATTTTTTTAAAGAATTGAGATCACTGATCACTGATGTAAAATTTTATTTATTCTCATCTTTAAAAATATGTTTCCAAAACGGATAGCAATAATTTGCTCAAAAATTTACCCGAACAAAATGTTCAAAGAAAAGCTCACAAAAATGTTCACGCAAAAAATTTTAGATCTTTTGCACGAGCTTTTGTTTGAGCATGTTCGTCTGTGTAATTGCGCCTTAAAAGGTAAAGTCCTTTAACCTTTTGAGCATTTCAAAAGAAATACACAAGTCAGAAGTATCTTCTGTATTAAATAGGGCGCATAGTGTGATTTGAAATTACCACACATTTACTACGTTGTATGTTAGATGTATATTAGCGCAATCTGCACCCTGTCCACTGCTTTTCTCAAGTGCCGTTAACGTTACCATTTACTACGTTTATATGCGCCTAAACCGATTTTATATAAGGACGATTTTACAATAAACGGCTTTCTTAAATTGCTTTGAAATAAAATCGATTTAGTGCCGAAAACGGTGTTAGTGGTGGTTATACGACAAAATTTTCAAACCGTCCTTACATAAAAGCGCTTTAAGAGGACCGTATAAACAAACTAATTGTCAGGATTTATTCAGTTCAGTTCATGTGATGATGGCGGGAAGGAATAACGACAGATGTGAAAAAATTCAAGCAGAGATTCAGGTAATTCCATAATAACATATCCGTCCTGCCATTTCAAACGATTCCACGAAAAATTAAACTAAATGTCGTAAAGTGTTACCCTTTAGAAGCATCTAAAACAACCCCCTTTTAAAAAAACAAACGGCAGTGGTTTTAAGCCCATATAGTATTATTCAGAAACAACAGAAATACTCACTCGTCACATTTCTGGAAAGTGGCAATTTTTACTTATTGCCTCATTTTTTTAATAACATTTTGTAAATTTAATATTTTAAAGATATTCTGCGGGACTAGTTTTACGGCGGAGCTAAATTGTTACCGCGCGTACCAATAAACGTCAAAAAGTGACTAAAATTCTAACCATGTAAAAGGAAAGACAGAATTTGTGCGACTTTTCCGAACAGTGACAGCGACATATTCCATGGCTATCTATGGTTTGTATATTAATTGTTGTAAAGGTTTGTTTACACACAAAAATAAGCTTAATAATATATATTTTCAAATAAAAAAAGGAGTTTTTACAGAAACTGCCTACAAAAATTGAAACTGACATATTTTTCATTTACTGAAACAATTCAAAATTATGATTGTTTTCCACAAACCAAAACTACACTTTTTTGCACTCGACGCGCGTTTCGCTAACAACGTTAGCATCATCAGAAGACGATAAACAATGAACTAAATTAATCTACGCTCTATCTTATATACAATCCTTTAGTGGGCGGAGATAAGACTAATAATTTGTGATTGATCACGATTTTTAATCCTATCTCCCCTCAACCAAAGGATAAAGTGTACTAAACGGGATGGGTCCTCTATCTTCTAGACTTTTGAATGCATATGAAAGTTTGGAAATCATTAAATCCAGAAATAGTTTAAATAAAGATAGAGGACCCATCCCGTTTAGTACACTTTATTCTTTGGTTGAGGGGAGATAGGATTAAAAATCGTGATCAATCACAAATTATTAGTCTTATCTCCGCCCACTAAAGGATTGTATATAAGATAGAGCGTAGATTAATTTAGTTCATTGTTTATCGTCTCCTGATGATGCTAACGTTGTTAGCGAAACGCGCGTCGAGTGCAAAAAAGTGTAGTTTTGGTTTGTGGAAAACAATCATAATTTTGATTTAGTGCAACCAAAGGTTCCAAATTCCCAACATACTGAAACAATATTAAGAAACTAAATTTTAAGGAATATTACGAAATAAGTCCTGACAAAAAAGCAGTTATGTAAACTTGTGTTTATAAATCGTCAGATTTTTTGTTAGGGCGAGATTTTCTGACGGTTTTTGAAGAATCGCGACCAAAGTGTCAAAAATTTAGTTTTAAAGGTTTGTTTACACACAAAATAAGCTTAATCACGTATATTTTTAAATAAGAAAAGGGGTTTCACAAAAAATGCCTACAAAAATTAAAATTGACATATTTCTTATTTACTGTAACAGTACATAGTGTGACAAAATTATTTGGTTTAAGTCTCCTTATTCGCACGTAATATATTTTTGTTTGGGTACGATGTCGCGTCCGTGTCTAGGGAATGGCTGCGTACTAAGCTCACTGGTAATAAATTTTACAATGTGATAAATACCAAATCTGGCCATATTAAATCATTATACCGACACAACAACCTAATTTTCCATTTTTCTCAATGAACAGATGGCAGTTAGCGTTTTTTATCGCTTTATTTGATGATTGAATGTTGTCCAAACCATAATTTTCTTGGATCTGGGTTAGTTTTTGTGTGAAACGGTCAGCGCCAATTACCGTGTACGAAATGTCGAGAACCAAAATGAGAAACGACTAATTGTTCCTTTGGTGATCGCCGAAGAGTTGAATTTTTGTGACATATGGTGTTCAAGGATCTCGAACTTTTAAGTGGATATCATATGGCGGTTTCTACACTGCTTTCCAAACAGCTTATAAATCGCTAAAGTTGAAGCATATCTCTGAAAGCAACCAAAAATTGATCCAGATCCAAAACGGGGCGCGCTCTGCCGGATCAAATAATCGCACCTTGGCTCGAAGTTGGCTAAACCTGAAGGAGCGTCCAGTCTCGGGCGCCACTCGTCAGATGTTCGAAAATTTTGATGTTTCGTGCAAAACTGAAAGTCAGTGTCCTTGTGTGTAGTCATTTGGGGCGACATGCTTTTAGAAAATCACCTCCTCCTGCGTACGCCACTGTATACGTAGAGGATTCGACTTAAAAGCATTCCAAAAATCACCTACCGTTAAAATTTAAATAGCACTTTTGTTCCACTTCTGTGCGCAATGATAGAACAAAAAAAACGATGTTTTTAAAGACGCTTCTCTTAATTAGGTATGCAAAAATTGAAAATGTCGTCCTTGGGCCCCATTATTATACACTTGTATTGTTTCTTTGTCATAATATAACGGCTTATTGTATAGTTAAACAATAACAATCCTTGCACACTTTGTTGCATTAAGAGTCCATAAAAGGAAAAATTCCGATCATTTTCATAATTTTGCGATTTTATTAGATTTATGGAGTTTTTGCAATAACTAAAAAAATTGCATGAAATTATCCAATCAAAGTACTAGTTTTTAAAATTTTAAAACGCTACATCAAAATTTATTGTACGCAGGGAAAAGTGGCAAAAACATAAAATGTTATATTACCCATTTTCATGTTTGGCTGTATGACTATATTACAGTGTTGCCAATTTTTAACGTCAAAATAGTGACGATTTAGCCCATGCCAATTCGACGATAATTCCCCAATATCAAGCCTCATAATAATTTCTTCTAAATAGTGAAATATTACTCGTAGTAGAACATTTTTTAAAGTATTCCTGTTATTCTTTTCAGGAGTATCGATGCATTTCCTGTTTTTGTCGGCGTTTTTCTGGCTGAACACCATGTGCTTCAACATCTGGTGGACCTTCAAGTAAGTCATTTACTCTTTTATTGCATATTTTAACAGGGTTCTTTAATAACATGCACAACGAAACTGGTGGTTGACGCACTGTAACGGTAAGAACCCAGTACCCGTAATTTTGATGCCTTTTTACTTTATCGCTTATTTCGGGCATGCGCAGTTACGAGGTAATAACAGAATCCCTTGCTAATCAATAAAGTTTGACGTTACCTGCAGGTCAGGGTTGCCAACTTTTGAATTTTTAAATACGAGACGCTTACTTACTACTCATATAAATATATATGTGTCTGTCGGAAACTAGCTATATTTTCCTAAAAAGCGCAGAATATCCATTTTTAAAAATAGTTTTTTAACATTTTTTTTTAAAATCTTACAGTCGTTATACCATATCAACCAAAAAAAAAACCATAACAACTTAATTTTTAAAATCATATTTATTTTGGCTACTACGCATCTTATTGGTCCAAATCTTCGGTTTGAATCGGTTTCTCTCACTTTTGCCCGATATTGATCAAAAGTAATTCTATTGGTCTTTACTAAGAGAATTACTTTCGATTAATATCGGGCAAAAGTCAGTGAAACCGATTTAAACCGAACATTGAATTTGACTGCCTGGGAGACAATTTTTTCCCTCGATTCAAGAATAGACGCACAGGAGTCATTCCATTACTACGTTTTCATACGGAACTGAATACGTTTTTAATTAAGCGAATTGAACGCGATTTAAAAACCTTTAAAATTTTTATCGTTCGGCTGGTTCATTTTGCGGTTAGTTTTTGGCAATTTTACAGCAAGTTTACAGCACTAATATGATTAAAATAAAGGTATACTTACTTTTTGCGCGTATATATATCTACAATCAGTTCGATACGATGCAGTTGGATTCCGATCCGAACCCAAAAAAAGCGGCATTGAACTTGGACAGGGTCAACGAAAAAAGTTTGATTCGCACCGTTTTCATTGAAGGTTTAAAACGGTTTAAAGCGAATTGTATTGAGTTCTACATGAAAACGTTGTAAATATTGACTCCTAAAGATTGAATTTTTGTTTAAAAAAAAAACAAAAACAAAATGGCCATTTGAGACTATGTTATTACTCAAGCCCCTCCCCAGGAATCTCAAGCCCCCCGCAGGAACAAGAGTGACGCAGTAAACTCTGGAAATTCCTCACGTTTAAGTTCGCCAAAATTAGTTCATGTGTATAATAACATTTTTTTTACAAATTTTCGCGAAAACTGGAAAACATCAATAATAAATTATCGTAAATCCTGCACACGTTTTAGATTTATGGGTTCATTAGTAGGCTTTCTAAAAACATAAATCCAGGAAAAAACGATCCTTGAGATGGATTTATTGATTTATTTTTGCTGGCGCCCACGCTACAATAATAACTTTTAAACTTTTGGATCAACTCGTTTTTCGGGAGAGCAAGATGTCTACCATTTGTTTTTTTTTCAGGAGAACTTTTGTGGAGAAGTCCATAAAAAACTATTTACTCGTAAAAAAATTGTACCGGTGATGTACATAAAGTTAGCAGAATAATTTTTAAGATAAATTGTATGCCTCATTATTTGCCGCTAATTAGCTGCTAAAGAGTTGCGAAATTAAAAAATTGTTGCGCCTTTTTTTTTTAAATGTTGTTTGGTCAACTTTATATACGGGTAGCAGAGCATCCATTTGAATATTGAATTAAATAAACATTCGTTTGGTGCATAAGCTGCCGCTAATTAGTTGCGAAGTTAAAAAATTTGTTGCGCCCTTTTTTTTGTTGCCAGGTTGGGTTGGTCTCAGTCTTATGGGGAAGTTTTTTTTCTATTCTGGCTTTAGCAACTTAAAATATAAAGGGTCGAAGAGAGAAATTTTTACACCTTTTTTAGCTACCTCTATCAAATATAACAAAATTATGTTAATTCAAAAATACCTTTCCCAGAAGATTAAGGCCAACCCAACCCAATCCGGGCAATTAGCGGCAAATTATGCACGAAGCGTTTGCGAACACAAAACTCATTTTAACCTTAAAAATAGGTCCTTTAAATATTGACACTGAATTTTGAAACACCCTGTGGTTATTTTTATGTTGTTTTAAATGGTCCAGAAACTCCTTATTATCTTTCAAAAAGAGGTCAATGAACCTGCTGAATGCAACTAGCATCGAGTTGCGCTCGCGTAATTTAGGCGGGAGTGGAAGCTATCGGTTTGTACAGTTTACGTGTGTCGTGCGATATGGAAGACTTGGACATGCAAATATCGTCAACTTCAGCTGACGGAACAATGTTAAAAATGTTGGATAGTTAAGTTAGAAGATTGTGTGTGAATGTGTGGAGTGTGTCTTAATAATAAAGGGTTTTTCAACCTTAAACGTATCAAAAATTTCGTGAGAAATTCAACAGATCAGGAGATACTTTCGCAAATGTACGTCCCTAAAGTTAGCAGTACAAAGTCAGCAGTGCAAAGATTTTATGATTGGAAAAATTATTGCTAATTAAGTGCTAATTAAATGCCAATTCACAAAATGCTACCCGGTAAAGATAGCAGTGCACCATGCTAGAATGGTCCAGAAAAGTAGTAGAGTGGTAAATGATCCAGAAAATTAAATGGTAGTTAAATACTGCCATTTCAATAAAAAAAATGTATTCTTTACTTTTTTCTGTATATTTTTTTAAAATTAATGTGGTGCAGTACGGAGTTCTCATGAAAGAAGACGTTGGTGGTATTTTTAGTATTGGAATAAATTAGTGCTATTTAGGTGCTAATTAAATGCCAAATAACCAAATTTTGTGCTCTTGTAGTTTCCGAGATATGGCCTGCACTGCTAGCTACCTGTAAAAGATAGCAGTGCACTATGCTAGAATGGTCAAGAAAATTAAATGCTAATTAAATGCTGCCATTTCAATGAGGAAATTCTATATTGTTTACTATTTTTTTAAATTAACTTGCTGCTCTGCTAACTTTAATGGAAAGCTAGCAGTGCAGGCCATATCTCTGAAACTACAAGAGCACAAAATTTGGTTATATCAAAAGCACCACCAGCGCCAGCGTCTTCTTTCACAAGAACTCAAATATGTGTACGACCTAAAGTTAGCAGTGCACCACGTTAATTTTAAAAAATACGCAGAAAAAAGTAAAAAATACAAATTTGTTTATTGAAATGGCAGCAAAATTGATTTTTTTTTGGTTAGTAAAAGTTTTGGCAAAAAAAACAAAACCAAACAGTAAATATACACGCGGAGGTATTAAAAATGTAAATAAATAATAGGTAAAATTTAAAGGCTCCTATTTATCTATATTTTTGTTACTCTTTTTCTTACAATACAACACGGAAACTTAATGTGTTATTTATTAACAAAGTACATGCTATTTGTACCTACTGCTTATAGCTCACTAACCTCGCAAATTCGGCTATTTTTATTAATTTTCCAGCTTGGTAAATGCATGTTTTCTTTCCACTTTCCAGTTTCTTTCTCTTTTGATACAGCAAAATTCCATTTTTAAACCGTACGTTTCCTAATTAAAAATGTGATAGTGAAAATAGTAAACGTAGTAAAAAAGTAAATAACGAGCGCAGCGAGGTATTTAAAAACGCGAGTAAAAAAAGCACAATTTAGCCGAGAGTTGCTAACACTACTTTTTTTAATACCTTTATCAAAAAATCCAAAAAAAAAACAGGAAAATACTTTTAAAAATCTCGAACGAAGAGCACTTCTCGCAAAATACCATTTTTACACTATAAATCAAGGCGGCTGGTAGAATGAAATAACAATGGTGGTATCCATGGCGATGTGCCGTTTTACACAAAATTTTTTAAAGATTTTTTTGTAAATACTTGGTGAAAACTGGCGGAAATGGCTTAATTTTTAGGGAAGAATAATAAGATTTTTTCAATATTACTATTTTCCGCTATTTCTCTTTAATTTTGGGTAAAAAACCGAACCAAAATCTTTTTGCACCCGTGATCAAAAAAAAAATTTTTTTTTGCATCGGTTTTAATTATCTGCAGACAGTTACTAAAATCATGTTTTTGATGAAGGTATAAAAAAAATTATTTATTGTCAGGGGTTACCAACTATCATTGCCAACACACAATTTGTTTTTAAACATTTCCCTAGCAACTGTCAAATCCAGTTGCTCACCTCTGGTAAAACAGGGCCTTTAGGTAACAGTACAGGTCATATCTCGGAAACTACAAGAGCACAAAGTTGTGTGATTTGGCATTTAATTAGCACCTAAATAGCACTAATTTATTCCAGTATTAAAAACACCACCAACGTCTTCGTTCATGAGAACTCAAATATGCTTACTACCCCACATTGATTTTAAAAAAATATGCACACGGAAAAAAATTCATAGTATTTTTTACTCTTTTGTCTTTTAAAGAAATTATTTTAATACATTTTTATTAAATATTTAATAGAGCATGTTTTCATTTCAAATATTTTTTTATGTTTAATTAGTTTATTTTAAAAATGAATACCTGAGATGGTTATTTTTGTAGAAATAATATTTAGATTTTTAAAACAAAAAGACAATTTTTTAACTGCTGTCCTTAACATACAATTGTTAGAATAAAATATATTAATAGGTGTCCTATATAGTAATATAAAATGTATTAGTTTTTAAAATAATTATTTTTAAATTTAAAATATTCTTTTTCCAAAATACATTTTTTTTATTGAAATTTCAGGAGTTAAATTTTGTGACTTGGCATTTAATTTAATCATAAAATGTTTGCACTGCTGACTTTGTAGTGCTTTAGGGACGTCGCAAATATCGCTTTTGTCCATTGAAAATAAACTTCTCCAAAGTTTGTCAGACCATCCACGTTTTTATGATGACGTCGCTGACGAATTTGCACAAAGTGATCGAAGAATCGAATTTCATTACAAATAGGGTAAGTTTTTATAAATTGCTTCTCTTACTTGAAAGTGCACCGGACGCCGCTGAAAAGCAGTATAAAATAACTTGGCATGGCGCTTCATTTGACTTCATTACTCGTGTGTGTGTGTGTGTGTGTGTGTGTGTGTGTAGGTGAGAGTGTAATTTAAGAAAAAGACATTCATTAGAGATGTCAGGAAGTATGTAAGTCGGTTTACGAATAAGTTGAATAAACTAAATGTAAATGAAAAAATTAAGAACCTTTTTCTATCATTGAACTAAAGGCAAGGTTATATTTTAAAAAGTATGACATTTAATTTAATAAAAGGTTAGAAACAAGAATTTCAAATCTTTTCTTGAAAGAGCAAACGCAAAAGGGGATAAAGGGCTCCCACCCCCACAAAAAATAATTTATTTCTTAAAATTACCAGGAACCCTTCAATCAATGATTTGCGCTTCGCACAGCCCGATTATTTTTTTTTTGTAAATTGTAAGCAACTTTTTCAAGATACGCAAAGTAAACTTTTTATGCGTTGAATAAGCAACTTTTCGAACGGCGGATATTAGGGAGTTATTGGAATGCCTAGTTCAAATTGGCATTTTAACTGCTACGTTTACTTTTCGTATTTTGCGTTATTTTGTTATTTTTGCAAAATGAAAGAGGAAGTGGAATATGTGTCGGAAAACATTCTGAGAAGCATAAAAAAGTTGCAAAGAACAGGGTTTAACTATATTTTTTGCTATTTAATTACTTCTTGATTTTTTTAATGCAAAGAGCGACGGGGATTAGTACTGTTAAAAGCAAGTAATTTTTTAAATTTGATTTGCAATCTTTTTTTCTATTCATGCTGTTTCGTCCTTTGTTATAATAAGGGTACTTATTGCACTTGTGGTAAAATTATAGACTAGTGGAAAATTAAAATTTATTTTTACAATTTTATTATCATTTATTGTTTTTCTGCGCTCAATCTCTGTCAGTTTGAATGTTGCAAAATTTTTTAACAAGATGGTTAAAATTAAGCACGTCTTCTTAGTATTGGTGCTTTAAACCACGTGAGCTAATTTTTAACCTCATTTTTTTCGTTTTTGTTTGGAGGAAACCGAAGAGTAAACATATTTTTCTTTCCAACCCTACCCAAACCCAGCCAAACCCGTTAAACCTATAGCGAGAAGGAGCCGTGCTTCACTTTTAGCAAAAAATAAAAGTAGTGCCTGTTTTTAACGTGGCTAGTTGACTTAATGTTTCGATATTTTCCTATTGTTTGTTTATACAAAAAGGCTTCCTTTATTTAACGATCGACGCGTTTTTCGCAAAATTGCACACTTTCGATGTCCCAAAAGCTATAAAACTGGATTTTATCGTCTATATACTTTGGAATTAAAAGAGTTCAGAGGCCTAGGCGTCGTGTCGTAAAGAAATTGTTTTTTTTTTAATTAATTGATAAAATAGACGATAAAATTAACACAAAAGTCTTTGATTTTGGTCATTTTTTTAGTCTCATAAAAAAATACTTCGAAAATTCTAAAAAATAACAAGGTGTCAAAAACTAAAATAAAATATGTATGTTTGTGACGGATTCATTATACTGAAACTACTTTTTTTGGGTTTTCGCCAATAGGTTAAGAATTTTTTTAAATATTAAAACTAAATTTTTAAGTGCCAACAGCTGTTGACTTTAAATATTGTTTTTTTTTATTTTCTGCAGTTTAGTAACAAAAAAATTACACAATTACCTATAAAGCGATTTCTTCTTTACTTCTTATAACTTCAGGAGGGGGGGGGTGGTTTAAAAATGTTACAAAGAAAAAGTCGAAATTAAAATTTGGCAAAATTGGTGTTTGACTTTGTTTACTAAGATGTAAAAGATTTTTTTTTAAGAAGATAGGGTTCTCATCCAAACGTCAGCGAGCGAAACTTCAGTTAAGTTTGTTTTGAGAGTTTTTAATTATTCTTCGATAAAAATATATGAATTAAAAATATAAATTTTCGTTTCTCAGTTGTGTGAAGAAGTGTGTTTATGGATATTTTTTTTTCATATGAACCTCCGCAAATTTAGGAATAAAAAGGGATAGAAAAATCTGAGTAATTCACCCAATTAACAGAGCATTTTTAGTTAAAAAACCTATACAGGGACAAGCCCACCGCCAATCTCCTTTTTTCCATTTCTTTTCTCGAATTACTGGGAAAAATATATGTTTTTCCGTTGCGAAAATAGAAGTCTAAAATTCCAACAAGTTTCACTCAAGTTTAAGGAAAAACCCGCATAATTAATTAAAAAGGACATGCGTCCCATATACCTAAACCCTAGTCCATATAAGTAAATACCGTCCATAAAAAGCAAAGAAAAACAAAAAACATTCCCTTTTGTAGGTCTAGTAGATTGGTTTGTTTAGTTATGACCATATAACTATGGACCTGAGTATAAAAAGGGCCAAACTTCATTTTTCGTGTTTTGAGTAATCGTTAGTTAAAGTTCCATTCTTACGTGTATGTACACTTCCCGACACGCATACAGCAGAAGTTAGGCACATGTCTATGTATTAAAAATTTTGCTTGCTCATTGTTACCGACTTTTGTAGATTAACGCTTTTAGACAACATAAACAAATTTAAAATAAAGACTAAGAGCATTTTTACCGATATTTACTGGTTCAATAGTTTTAAGGTTGCTGTTACGAAATATAAAAAAAAGATAAAACACTTTTAAAACAAAATTTTTATTATAAATAAAGCAATTCAATTGGAAGGTTGGCCCCTTCGTCAAATAGCCGGTCAAAATAGACGAAACAAGTCCACTATAGTGCGACGAAAATGAAAATACAAAGAAGAAAGAATTGGGTTAAGAAAGGTCAATACACATAAACAGGATCAGTTTTATAAACAACAAAACATTTAAAAAAAAATCAAAAATATTAACTTCAGAATCTGGTCATTGCACCGTTTGCTTGAATAATTTTTTCTAAAGGCCTTGACATGGAGTCTGCTGCTAACTTTTCAAATAAATTTGGATTTTCTTCTCTATCAAATGGTTAGCATTTCGTGGACGAATATTAAATTTTGATAACTTTTTTGCAATGATCTCCCATACGTTCTCGATGGGATTAAACATTTTTTCATCGGTAAAAGCTACCTGTCGCCAAAATTCGTTTTTTTGTCTCGAAAAAATAATCTGGCTTGCTTTTTTTCTTTACTTAGCCGTATCTTTTTAGCTGCAACACGACATCTTGGCCTCGACTTCTTTATTCTTCTTAGTGCAGTTCTTACCGTAGCAGGAAAATAAACTGTTAACCTCCATCTAATTTTGATAAAATTTAGTTATCGACAGAAAATATGTACCTACGGGTATAGAAGGCGATCTGACTTAGGGCCCTGTTATAAGTTTTTTGCTACCGTTGCGCCTCTAGTGACTCGGTCTCGAAGTTTGAATTAGGATAGCGGCTTCGGCGCCGGGAAATTTGAATTGAAGCATTTTTTTAAGTATTTCAGTTCATTAGAAACAACATTATTTTGGAAAACCTAATTCATCAATAATTCATTTTATTTTTCAAAATATTTTTGATTCTAACGACTATAAATTGAATGGATAGATGGATGGCCACGAGATGGATATCCATGGTATATTTTCGGATATTCTGTGGATATCCACATGAAGATATGCACGGCATCGATCCATGGATGACTAATTTATATTCGGTGGATATGCAGTGCATATCTTTATGTGGATATCCACTGCATATCCTAAAATATACCATGTATATCCATCTCGTGGCCATCTGGACATGTTTTGAATCACAAAGTCATATCCATACAATATCGTCTGGTATGTAGAAACCTTGCCCGGTACTTACCATTAAAGTCTGTTTCAGACTCTGGCGGTAAATGCAAGGATGGAATTAGATGCCGCATTAGAAGGCTTCGTCCACAGTTTTTTGAATAGTTTTCTGATTTAAAATGTCGGGTGCATACTCTAAACCTATAAAGCGTTTTAGATGGCAAACCATTGTCTTTGGCGAGCTTGATCTCTAGGGTGTGGAAAGCGATGAAGCAGAGGATCACTGGGACACAAAACTTGGGCATAGTTTTCCAGTTGTACTTATTACAAAAATCTATAACTGGTTCAAAAAAGGCCAAAAACACACAAAACTAAAAAAACTTCAATAAAAATCCCTCATGAAAAGATGATGACATTGATCAAAATTGTCATCGGCGCAATTTGTCTGGTGAGCTTCGAGACCGAGTCCCCAGAGGCTCTGTAACTTGTTTTTTGCGATGTCCTTAGTAAGAGTTTTCTCTAAGTCCGTAGGTATATGCTTTATGGTTATCGAATTCCGATAGCTGTCGTGACATTTTTGAGTTGGACAAGACTGTGACAACAAAACATGACAATGAGTGGAGATGTGACAAAATTAATTGAACGAGATCGATAACCAATCATACAAGGAGTATGGCATTTTTTCTACCTGTAGTTTTGAATGTGCTTATTTCAGTGATGGTATTAACTCCATATGGGCAGAAATGATGATTGGCCCTTTTTATACGCAGGTTCAGAACTATGACATACTATAACGGCCCAAGTGTCGCAAAATGTGTAACGAAAATAACTTTGAAAAACAAAGAAGATAATTCAAAATCGCGGTTGGCTTTGACAATGTTTGGGCCGCCAGGCTATAGGCGAAAAATCGACAGCGCATGCACTAACAAAGCCATGCCCGTGCAACACCGTTGAGAACGGTGTTGGCCTGTGTCGTATTGAAACATACGATAATTTAATGACAAGGTATTAAGTTGAGTCGCAGTGACTACTACATCATCTATCCGAAAACTTTGATTTTATTTAATTGCATTTATTTGTTATATTATGGATAAAACGTCTCCAACCGCAGGTTGGTAATCCTCTTACACGCAGTGGCGTGTCAAACGCCCCCGCAAGGCGGGGGGGTCCACGGCATATTGAGGGCCTCTTAGCCGCCTTGCCTTAAAAAAGGCAAAAAAAAGAATATAATATATAAAAACAAACAACGCACACAAATAGCTTTATACTCCTTTAAAATTGCATACATTTTGAATACTATTAGAAAGAGGGCACATGAGACCCAAACCCATTAATGTATATTTCACTTGTTTTCCTTACTGGTACATCAGCAGAACCAAAAAGACCATTTTCAAAACTGATGCTAATAAAGGGTTTGTAAGGTCTGGCATGAAACAAAATCGCCTTAGCTCTTTGGCAATAATCTCAGTAGAGAACAAAAAAGCAAAAGATGTAGATTTGAACAAAGTTGTAGACAAGTTCCTTTCGTTGAGGCATAAACCAGTGGCGGTCGCAACTTTCACAAAGGAGGGGAGGGGGCGTGAGGTCAAAATTTTGTAAAATTTAAAAAAAAGTTTTATTCAAAAGTTCTAAACAGCGAAAATTTTAAAAAAAAAACTCACAAATTTTACTGTTTTTATGTATAAATTGTCAAAAAGTTTACATTTTTGACGAGGTGTGGTTTTGCTATTTTGTTTATTAGTATTATTATCACATTCTACTAATGCTATATTAGATTATGTTACGCTCTGTTATTGTGGTGTTTTCGTGTTTTAAAATTTTGTGGCGGTATTTTCTGCGTTTTTAAATAAATATGCGAAGCACATGGCCTCTTTTTGCATCTTAAACCTGCCCTAAACTCACTACTTAAACCTCAAAGATCCTGTTTTTGTTTTCTATTATTGTTTTGTGTGTGTGTGAATCCAATTTTCTATTGGTACGAAATTACGGGAAACAGTAGACAACACCTTTTAATAAATTTTCCGAAATTAAACAAACATATTAAACATAAACCTAAATTTTCGCTGTCAGATTGTTGCCAGTTGCTTTTACTACTGACGTAATCGACGCGCTTGCCCGGTAGACCCCCTTATTTCTATAGGCTAACTTGACAACAACAACACCCGGTAAGAGGGCCCGATCTGGAAGAATCCTTAGTGTTAGCGGACATCTATGTGCGCTGACACTAATTATTCTGCCAAACTTTTCCTTCCACCCCCACTGGACCTCTTAAACTCTCCCTACCGCTAGGTAGCCTAAGTTTTGTCGATTTTTGGGGAGACTAGCTGCCTGAAGGGCTTAAATGTCCTGACTGTTCTAAAGAACTATTTGTTTTTGTTGTTGGGGGGGGGGGAGGGGAGAGAAGTGGAATTTGGAGGAGGAGGGAAAGTGAGAACTAGCTCGCTAGCTGAAGGCTAGAGAGCTAGCTGAAGGCGGGGTCTCTTGTGACGATGTCGGATGTTCTCGTCGTAGTTGACGGCCTGTCGAATAAGGGTATTTGAATGAGTATCTGCTTTTTGGTATACATTATGGGCTTTTTCGGAAATAAAGGTCGTTAATGGGGTAAGAATATTGTCTCTCATGAGTCGAGTATACGATGTGTGCCAGGGAAGGTCAAGGGCGTTACGTCTGTAGCGATTCTCGAGGTTGTGTATGAGTTTTAGATGACTTGGCGCGGCATAGCCCCAGGCGGTTGATGCATAGGATCGGGCGAATAATTGTGTTAAGTCGTAGTAGTTTGTTTTTGTGTGAGAGTTTACTATTACCGCGAAGTAGGGAGTATAGGTTTTTGTAGGTGTACATGGCTTTAATGCGTGTGTTTTTGACGTGTAACACCCAAGTAAGGCGCTTGTCGAAAGTAACCCCAAGATACTTAACGTCGTCCTGCCAATTGACTATATTGCCATTTATTATGACGTGTCCGACAGGTCCCTGTCGTCTACGGCTAAATAAGATGGCTTTTGTGGGCTAACTTGGGTATGGCGATCGAGGAAAAATATCATCGTTGTTTGCCAAAATATGGATGCACACTCATCAAAAATCGTTCTATTTCTCTCCGAATTCTCTGCTTTGAGGCAGGTTTACCCAACTTTTCATATTGATAATTCATTACTTTAATTCATAGTGTATAAGCACAATTTTAGTGTTAATACATAATTTAACAGCATCTGTTTATCCAAGAGTTTATAACCATAGTGCATTAGGATCAATTTTGAAAATTGACATACCGAATTGACAAAAAAGAAGAACAAAAAAAAATGTTTTCTTTACCTAACCTCAACAGGTTAGGTATTTGAAATTAACTCTGTGTTTCGGACTTCCATTGTCTATATTTTATTTATACACGACGTTTCGATCAGTACAATCTCTGATCGAAACGTCGTGTATAAATAAAATATAGACAATGGAAGTCCGAAACACAGAGTTAATTTCAAACACATCATTGTCTCAAACTTTCAAAGGTTAGGTATTCTTCCTTCTTGCTAAATTTCTGTTTTCTAATATCAGCTAAAATCAATCCCTCCCATTTTGAAATCAACCAACCAAAATGTTTTCTTTGCTTTTTTCAGATTGATAGTGCATAAAGTTAAAATTAACCAAATTATGCACTGTCCTTATGAATTGAGAATTATCACTATAAAAACTTGGGTAAACACTTCTATTAAGAATAATGTATTTAACGTTATGAATGAATAAAATGTATAAAATTGTGCTTAGGTTATAAATTGTCAATATGAAAAGTTGGGTAAACCCGCTTTTAATCTCATATAAAAGAAGATACTCACGCTCCTGTAAACGGGTCACATGCACAGCATTATGTGAAATTACTTCCGTTTCGAATTAAAGCAATTCAAATTGTCTCAAATTGTTAATAACCTCTTAATGAAAGCCGAGACGACCTAATTAGCATGACAAATATTAGACTTGATAAGGGGGCTGTTTTTACAGGATGTAAAGGCGCATTTACACAGACAAACTTTCCTTTGATGTTGAAATGCCGACAAACATTTACACGAGCCTCTTGAGCAAAATGTTCAAAGAAATGTTCGAGCAAAATCTCGTACAAAAAAACACACGTAAATTTTGGAGAGAATGTTGAGCAAAATTTATTTGAAGAATTGGGGGTATAAAAATTTCTTTACAAATTTAAATTTTATAGTTTTATGGGAATTCATTGAACTTAACTGAAAATAGAAAGACTAAGTTTTAAAACAAGGTATTTTAATTAAGTGCTCTCCGACGGAAAAACGATATGATGTCGAAATTCACGTTTTACCTCATAAGCAACTTCGATTGACTTGATTTTTATAGGTGATATGCCAGTATACCATAATTGGCACTTATTTGTTGCTGATGCTGGGTTAGGAGAAGGTAAAAACCGTAGACTAGTGAGGGGGGGTTTTGGTCAAATGAACATTGACACACAAAATTACATGACAACAAACAAGGGTCAACGCAGTTTTTTTATGAAAGTTTTAGAACAAATCTTTCCATAAAGAAAGGGCTCTCCGACGCAAAACAAAGAAATTCGTTTTATTTTATTGACGCGTAGAATTTGCGTTTCCGACTTTTTAAATATTGAAATTTTTGGCGATTTTTACAAGCTTTTATTTATGTATGTTTGTATGTTCGGCTCAAATCTTGCAACTCAAATTTGGTATTCAATTTCAGTTTTCGGTGTGTATTTATAGTTGCGGCAACAATACAATAATATGGTATTATTAGGCACCCCCTCCCGCTAATGAGGGAAGTGGAGGAAGAAAAAGATTTATTTTGTTCGATTTCAATCAAAATTGGCATACAGGGGTTTTTAGGGAAGAGAATTATCGAAAGGATGGATTTATGATAGTCTAAAAATTAAAAAATTATTTTAAATAAAAAGAAGCTTTTATAAAATATAAAGTACACTAAAAAGTCGAAAATAAATTTTAGCATTCTCATATCATAATAATAAAAGCGACGGGCGCAAACTAAAACTAAAAATGTCCATCCATATATCAGAGAAACGTAGAGTAGTTTGGGTCGAGTTGGGTTGGATTTACTTCACAAAAAATTGAACTTACAATACCAGATAAATAATTCTTTATATTTACACGTCGTCGTTGTGGTGAGAGTATTTTTTGTACTCATGGTATTTATTGTCTTTTTGATACGTTAGTTATAAACGCCTTAACACTCATATCTCTTTACATTACTTCCTAGTTTAGTCTTTTACAATAATAATAAAGTCAAATGAAAAAACCTATTTATATTTTATTAAATCTCAAATATATGAACAAAAGCACGTTCGATTTAAATAATACCCGTTTATTACCCACTTTTACAACCCTACGATCCCGACCCTTGTCTAAAAAATATAATTTAGCAGTAATAGACTAGACTTTTGAATCGGAATGTTTCCCCTTTGCATATTGTTTGTTCAGTGTCAGTAATCGACCTTGATTATTACATTAAATTAACAGTAAATATCTATCTTCAGCATTTTCATAAACCTTTTGCGTTTTTAAGCAACCCTTGGGGCCTTAAACTAAGTAGGTAAATCTGGTGTGAGGAATTAAAAAAAAAAACAATCACAGCTAAGGTTAAAGTAAAGTTACAAAAATATGTTTTAAAAAAAATCCCCTCCCCACCACTCCTCATAGTCGTGAGGCGCGGATTACCGCTTAAAAGTGCAATTTTTGAGATTTTTGGCGATATTTGAAAAATTCAAAAATTTTTTGGAAAAGAAAAATTTTCCTGGGTTGTTTTTCGAATTTAGGAAAAAAAAACCCTTGGAAATAAAAAAACTCCCAAGAAAGTTCCAAAAAAACCTCCGGGCAAAAAAATCCGGGAAAAACCCTAAGAAAAAAATATTACAAGTAACCCTAATCCATGTGACAAAACTGATAGCCAATAATAATGTTTCGCTTGCCGTCGGCTTTTTCCACAAAAATTTAAAATAAAAGTTGTTGTTCCATTTTTTTAAAGAATTGAGATCACTGATCACTGATGTGAAATTTTATTTATTCTCATCTTTAAAAATATGTTTCTAAAACAGATAGCAATAATTTGCTCAAAAATTTACCCGAACAAAATGTTCAAAGAAAAGCTCACAAAAATGTTCACGCAAAAAATTTTAGATCTTTTGCACGAGCTTTTGTTTGAGCATGTTCGTCTGTGTAATTGCGCCTTAAAATATATTCAACATTTTAATGGACGGTAATAAAGGGTCGCAAAAAAAACGGGACTTGTATAACTGTCCGTTTCTTTAAAGGTGTTTGTCCAATCAACAGCGTCTTTGGTTTAGAATGGTGGTAGTCCAATTTAAAACATTTTAACCGTTTTGAAAAGCCAAGATGGCGGACATAAAAAAATTTAGGAATTTTAAACCCCCTTGCAATTTTTTTATGTGCACCGTTCTTTAAAAACTTATCATTTGCATGTAGACCTTTAACTTTTCCGGGTGTACTGAGTGGTACTGATGTATCGCTTTTTAACATCTGATAGGAAATAAGAGAGTTACGAATTGTTCAAATTAGTGTGTTTTGTAAACCAAAATTTAAAATTTGGCAGTTTTATGTAACTATTGACGTTTTCAAATGTTTCTCGGAAAAAATAAGTCGACCAAAATTGGAAGAAAGTTCTCAAAACTTTTAAAAGTTGACTTTTAAAAAAACTCCTGCTACAATGACTACTGAAACTGATATCACAAAATTTGAGAATTTTGTTTTTAGAGGATTTACACATGCAAAGGGGCTTGGAATGGATCTTATCAGTTTAGGTTTCAATACCAAACAGGCCATTCTAAACACCGATTAACATTAAATTATCATTAAAGCTATAGTTTTTGCGCGACTGGGTGCAAGTTTTAACTTTGAAACCATTGAGACACATAATACACTATAAAGCTTGATACTAAAGTGGCACTTTTTATCCTGAGGCAAAAAGAAAATCACATTTTTTCAAACGATAAAAAGACCCTTTAGTCACGCAGTTTATGTACTATATTAAGCACTTTAGGATAGGAGAAAACAAGATTAAAGAAAAAATTATTAAATGACACTTGACGGTACTCTAGCTATATAGCACTAAAATATAATACTCCATTTTTGACAACCGCACCATTCTTTCAGTATAATCAATCTTTTAATTTTTTTTCCGTTTGTCACAACCACTCCATTTTTTCAGCCGCTCCATCTTTTTTTGGCAGGAGAAGCAAATTTACTTTTAAAAATAAAAAACATTTAAAACATTATTTTGACCTTAAAATTGTCGATGTCATACCTTTTTTCACCCTGTATAATGGGATTTAACGATAGTTTATTGTCTGAAAAGGGAAAAAGGCTCTTTAGAAGTCGTGAACTTTTTAGTCCTCTATGCTGTCGATATAAGTGAGGTCCATGGATATCTTAATCTATTCAAATAAAGGGGTCGACCCATTGCTTACTCAGTTTCTGTAATCAGTATAAAATATCCGTTAAAGTGATGTATTACACATGATATTTAATTTTTTGTTTTTAATATCTATTTTAATTTTTTTTATTTTAGATTTTTTTATTATTTTCTTATTTATTTTTATACCATGCTTTTTACGAAAAACGAAAGTAAAATGTAATAAAAAAATTTAATTATTAAGGATATAAAATTGTAATACAATATAAAAAAATAAAAAATAAAATATTTTGTGCGATCATTTTAAAGAAAATTTTTTACTGAATATAAAAATCGAGTAAAAATAGAGTGTGCCATAAGAAAAATACCAACTCCTATATTACATGATATAACGAATAAAAAAGTATAAGCCATATTTTTCATCAATCGGGCCCATACCATATATTAGTTAGAGTAAACGTGTCATAAAACTTTTCATAAAGAAAAACAATATTGAAAAGCCAACGAAGTTATTTTCAGATATCCATCTGGATAGTGCAGATATGCACCGAACAGTTCATAAATACATACACACAACAATTTAAAATTGGAACGTATACAACTACTATCCTTCCTGTACATTAAAGCGTATTAACAGAAACACACAGAAAACAGGCGGACATACAGACGGAACGGGATCAAAAGGAAATTGGCCTGTTTATGCTTGTCATTTTGACACGTACAAGGAAGCAAACTGGTATGAAACACCTACACACATTGTTTGTACTATGTTGGGAATTTGGAACCTTTGGTTGCACTAAAACAAAATTATGATTGTTTTCCACAAACCAAAACTACACTTTTTTGCACTCGACGCGCGTTTCGCTAACAACGTTAGCATCATCAGGAGACGATAAACAATTATCAAACATTGTTTATCGTCTCCTGATGATGCTAACGTTGTTAGCGAAACGCGCGTCGAGTGCAAAAAAGTGTAGTTTTGGTTTGTGGAAAACAATCATAATTTTGTTTTACATTGTTTGTAGTTAATAAAGACTTATTCAACACGGTCGTGCTTTAATACCCAGTTAGATAGATAGATACAGGGGTGCACCGAGGGCAGGGGTTTTGGGGTTGAACGCCCCCCCCCCCCCGAAGTCAATTCCTGGGTGCGTCACTGGATAGATAGATAGATAGATTTATTTCATGCTAACGTTCACAATATTATAAACTTACATTCGTTAGTTTGCAATACATGTAAGAAATCAGTTTTTTTCGGTGGAACTAGACTAATAAATTTATCCTGTTTTGAAAAGGCGACACAGCTCATTTTAAGATAAAGAAAGATTATATTCACAGAAAGCCAGGCATAATTCGATATTTATGGGTCTGTTACATAAACAAGAGCCTGTGACCCACACTTTACTAGCCTTGGGTGTTTCAGAACGTTTTAAAACTGTGGGGTGAAAAGTGTTAAGAGATAAATATTAACTGTGCTTGTGTGTGTAATTGTTTTTGGATTACATTTTCAAAAGGTGAGTTTTCTCACAGAGTATTTCGATTTTCCTTATTTTATATTTATTTTGATGTTCTTTTGCCAATTTTACATTCTAAAGCATTTATTCGCCAATATATAAAAATACAGTAATTTGAATATTTTTATGGTTAAGCTATTAATTTAAAATATTGAAAGGAATGGACATATACACCTATGAATATTGCAAAGTGCTTGAGTTGCGTATTACCTTACCTCTTTTGCGCAAAACGGCCGTCTAGCGTGTATTTTAGTTGCCGATGTGGAGTGCTTGAGCCACTAGGCATTGTCCGAGTCCTTACATTTTTTTGCACTGTTATAACGACGGATGTGTTCCGTCGGGTGCGCTGCAGATATGCAGATATTTTGTTTTGTACTACTGAAGTGGACGAGCCACGTAGTACGTTCCTCTAATACCTTTTCCCAACCTCCTAGTACTTCTAACGAAGTACTGCCCTTGACCTAGCGCGTCTTTGTACCAATGTGTACAGTGCAAAATAGACAGTGCTAGAGTCTTTTTCACCTGAATCTATTACTGATGTGGAGTGCTTGAGCCACTAGGTAAACCTACCTGTATTGTGGAGTGCTTGAGCCACTTGCAGATGACCTTTTTCCGTACTATTGGTATAGTACATAGCCTAACCTTAACCACTATCCCATTATTACTCCATATAGGAGTATTTCAGCACTAGCACAATTTTGTTACGTTTGTGGGTGACAGACACAATGCGGTTTGGTTTAATTGAATTAAATTAAATAGAAGTATCAATAATAGTCATTAATTAATTGTCTGACTTCAGTACTATTTTAGTATTTTCACCTATACAACCAGTTTATTACTGTTTAATCTTAAAAATTGATATTAACGGTTGTTTATAAGCGTTATACTGAATAAATTCACAATAAAGGTAAATTGAATGCTCAGGTTACTCTTTTAATTTCAGGTATGTCACCTGTCATGTCACACATCACCCAGACACAACAGTTTTTTTATAATTTTGCTTATACAAATCATTTCGTAAGTACAAGTACATTATCTTGGAATTTATTTAAATTGGTCAGTCCTGATTATTTTTAATAGACGCCCTATATATATAAAAATTATTGTTACCGCTATTTAATTTAATATGTCGTTCTTCAAGTTTGTAGAAAAAAAAATGGCTCACATACATAAGTATAAGTACATTATTTTTGGTAGTAGAGACATAAAGCTATTTGTAACTCATCACGGTATACGTATCCGCATCCAAGCACATTAATTGTTCAGAAACTTCGAAAAGAGCACATATATGCTAATCTAAGGTGTTCTTGAACGCGATAGGTGTTGAGATGCGTTACGTATCACGTATCGTTATGGCACACGTATCGTATCTCAGCACCTATTGCGTTCAGAAACACCTTAAATTAGCATATATCTGCTCTTTTCGAACGTGCTACAAGTTTCTGACCAATCAATGTGCTTGGTTCTCGCTAGATGCGGATACGTATACCGCGATGAGTTGCAAATAGCTTTATGTCTCTAGTTACTTTTTTCTTATCCTATTCTCTCATCTAAAAATCACCCTCCCTCCATTTGCCTCTGTGAACTGTAGAATGCTTTTCCTATTAAAAAGTTTTTTACTCTATGCCTGAGATGTTCAATAGCGAGCTCCCTGATTTTTTTTGGTAGCTTTTTGAAGTAAGTCCCTGCATACTGTGTTTTGGTTTTTTTTAGCCTTGGCTTAGTCTACGATATGGAGTTACTATGTCACTTTTATTCCTAGTATCATGATGGTGTATTTCTGTATGTTGTCCATATTCTTCTAGATATTTCTTCTTCTTGAAGTAAAATTATGATTGTTTTCCACAAACCAAAACTACACTTTTTTTTTTTGCACTCGACGCGCGTTTCGCTAACAACGTTAGCATCATCAGGAGACGATAAACAATGAACTAAATTAATCTACGCTCTATCTTATATACAATCCTTTAGTGGGCGGAGATAAGACTAATAATTTGTGATTGATCACGATTTTTAATCCTATCTCCCCTCAACCAAAGAATAAAGTGTACTAAACGGGAGGGGTCCTCTATCTTTATTTAAACTATTTCTGGATTTAATGATTTCCATACTTTCATATGCATTCAAAAGTCTTTTGTTTGGTACACTTTTTAGAAGTTTTAGGTTATCTAATGTGAATCTATGATTGTTTTCAAAAGCACACACTTGACTTTTCTGTTCTTCCGTATTTTAAGTGTGCTAAGTGTTCTTTAAAACATGTTTTAAAATACGGAAGAACAGAAAAGAACAGAAAAGTTAAGTGTGCTAAGTGTTCTTTAAAACGTGTTTTAAAGAACACTTAGCACACTTAAAATACGGAAGAACAGAAAAGTCAAGTGTGGCCGAGCATGCTTTTGAAAACAATCATAGATTCACATTAGATAACCTAAAACTTCTAAAAAGTGTACCAAACAAAAGACTTTTGAATGCATATGAAAGTATGGAAATCATTAAATCCAGAAATAGTTTAAATAAAGATAGAGGACCCATCCCGTTTAGTACACTTTATTCTTTGGTTGAGGGGAGATAGGATTAAAAATCGTGATCAATCACAAATTATTAGTCTTATCTCCGCCCACTAAAGGATTGTATATAAGATAGAGAGTAGATTAATTTAGTTCATTGTTTATCGTCTCCTGATGATGCTAACGTTGTTAGCGAAACGCGCGTCGAGTGCAAAAAAAAAAGTGTAGTTTTGGTTTGTGGAAAACAATCATAATTTTGTTTTAGTGCAACCAAAGGTTCCAAATTCCCAACATAGTTCTTCTTGAAGTGCCATGCTCTCTTCGAACGTTGGCTCATCATCAACGTGATCTGTACCCTGTCCACTGCTTTTTGGAAGTGTCGCAGTACTAACACCATACCATTGTCTAAGATTTTTAAGCCATGATATCCGTCTACGACCGGGACCTTTTCTGCGCCTTCTATTATTAATTTTAAAAGTTTATATTTGTCATTTTTCAATATAGCCAAAATATTCAAGTTTTCGTTTTTTGGTGGTAAATAAAACTTCAAGATCTTTATTTATTCTAAGCAAAACATCCACATTAGTTACTCTAACTTTTTGCACATGGCTTCAGTATAAGCATGCCATAATATAAGATGCTAAAAACATAACATAGAAGAACACGAATTCGGAGAGTGGTATTAAGATCGCGACTACACAACACTGATTTCATTTTGATAAAAGATGATTTGGCCTGTTCAATTCTTGCACGAACTTCTTGCATGTTATCCCAGTTCTCCTTGCGGAGGCAGCCCAAGTATTTGTACGAATCCATGCGTTCGATATTCTTTTCCTTGGATATGACCGTCCATTTTGTTTTTCCAATATTTAAGTGAACCCGAAGCGCGAACTTTTGACAGCAATTTGATTCAACAACTCTTGCAGGCCTTCCAGCCTGTCTTCTATTGTGGATGGATGTTTCTTTGCATAGAGTATATTCTCTAGTATAAAAATAGCTGGAAACGTGCTTACTAAGGAAAAAGTCTGGCCCAGTAAAGAGTACTACGGGAGAAGGTTGGGCCACAATTTGTTGGTAAAATCCTTTTGTTTGAAACCCTATACTAATCCATCCAAATGACGTATCCATTCTCTGACACCTAGTCTTACTTAACCTTAAAGACGAAGGACAGAATTTTTATTCTTCTAAACAAAATTATTTATGCAATATCCTGAATTTGCTACGTCATAAATAATACGAAAATATGTTTCAGCTAACTTACAAATTGCGTGAAATTAGCCAAAACGTTCCACAAGTTTATTAAACTTGATCAAAATTATTTTATTGGCAAACCTTCCGTGTGACAGTCGCCGATTAGACATTGATACAGATGCTCTGCTGCGCTCCATACCAACAAAGTAATAAAATACGAATTTGGATTTTCTATATAAACCTGCGGGTGTTACAAAGCGTTAGACAGGGGTCAAAAAAGGCGTTACGTAATACGTGTGAGAGCTTAAATAAGGTAGTGCCTAATCTACACAGACACACCAAATTTCATCATAATCGGATAAACAGCTTAGAAGTTACACCCCATTATATTTGTCATCATATCTTAACTCCTTGACATCTGTGTGTAGAAGGCGTATTATCTCTGGAACTACTTAGACTACTTTTATCGAACACAGCATAGAACTCTGCCTGAAGGATAGGATTCAAACAGAAAAAACCGCATCAAACTCGGTTCACTGGATCGAGAGCTACATGCGCACAGACATAGGGGTCAAACATTCGCGTCCTAAGTTCGAAAGTTTGATCCATGCATATAGGAATGTGCAAGTGAAATGTCTGCATTAACTCTAAGATGTGGCGGCAATTATTCTTGACTTAATTTTTTCTAGATCATTTATTTTTAACAATTTTTGGCGGTCTCCTTTGGTTTCCCTCACTTTACGACTGAATATAAAATTTATAGGATTTTTGTGTGGAAATTTCGCGGTCACTTTTGGTTTTCTTATTTTGTGTTGTACTAGATCCGTTTGTTTTTCTTGGATATATGTATATATTTTTTAGTTAAAAAAAAAAACTATAATCCAAGTGCCAGGCAGGTGAGCCCAAAAAAATGGGCTAACACCTTGAAATTTTTATCATAGATAGAGGTATGTTTAGGGATACCAAAGATACAAAATTGCCACCTATAAAGTGTAGCACTACAATATGGCAACACTGTAAACATTAAAATTTTAAAATGGCTTTATTTCAAAATCTGTAAGTCCTACTTGAAAATTTTCTTGATGTTTAAGCTAAATATGGCCCTTTTAAACGAAAAATAACAAAATTGTCATATTTCACCTAAAAACAAATGAAATATGTTATCCGAAAAACCCCTAGGGAACAGCGATTGCAATAAATTTTGTTTTTATTCTTTAAATTATTTAAGCAATTATTATAAACAAAAAAAAATGGGGGTGTTACCTGAGTTCACTTTGACAAGTAATTGACGGCCATTTTAAACTCGCCTTGTAAAAACATCATAAACGCCACTATCTACTATATTATAAACGCTAGGACAATAAATCTTTAGTTAGTGTTTTCTTTCTATATAAAAAACTATTATACGTTTAGTTTAAAAAATTACGTTTGGGCATTGAAATATATAAAAAACATATTTTTTAATGAAAAAAAAATAAAACAAATGACTTTTTTTTAACAAAAAAAACAAAATTATGATTGTTTTCTACAAACCAAAACTACTTTTTTTTTTTTTTGCACTCGATGCGCGTTTTGCTTACAAAGTGTAGTTTTTGTTTTAGTGCAACCAAAGGTTCCAAATTCCCAACATAGACTTTTTTTTTAATTAATTGGTGTAAAAAACCCACCATTATGAAAACTTCAACCGGTTTAAAGTGAGTTAAAAATAAGTTTAATTGTTTTTGATAAGTCATGTAGTTTCCAAGATATGACCCAAAAATTACCAAATTGAGCTGTTAATTTGTGCTGCGCCTTTGATATGATTAGTACAAGTATTATAGGTAATTTTAAGAATATCAAAAATGCAGTGGCTTTCGCAGAGATTGTCTAGGGGGGGTGGCTTGAGTAACATAGTCTCAGATAACCATTTTATTATTATTTTTTTAGGAAAGTTAAATCTCAATCAATTTTGTATTTTTGGTATCCCTAAACATTCCCCTACCTATGGTGAAAATCTTTAAAGTGTTAGCCCATTTTTTTGTAAGGTCCTATATTTTAATTGTTGATTTATGTCACTATGTACACGTTTCAAATTAAGTTGAGTAAGGAAAGACGTATTCCATGTAATTTTTTTTGTGCAAGTGAAAAAAAAAAGAAAAAAAAATTACATGGAATACACCTTTCCTTAATCAACTCTATATTTTGCTTCGAACACCAATGATTTATCAAATCAGAAATTTATTGAACTTAGAATTTGATAAACCCACGATTTTAATTAAACTATTATTCCGCAAATCTATTCACAATCAAATGTTTTGAACGAAGCGCTAGCCGAGTGAAACAACTAGCTAGCTGCGCTCGTTGTTTAAACCAACGCTTGTAAAAAAAGCACTATTTTAGCCACTAGTTGTTAAAACTATTATTTCAAAGTTATGATTGTTTTCCACAAACCAAAACTACACTTTTTTGCACTCGACGCACGTTTCGCTAACAACGTTAGCATCATCAGGAGACGATAAACAATAATTTCACAATATTTCATTATTGTTTTCCCCAAACCAAAACTACACTTTTTTGCACTCGACGCACGTTTCGCTAACAACGTTAGCATCATCAGGAGGCGATAAACAATAATTTCACACTATTTCATTATTCTTTATCGTCTCCTGATGATGCTAACGTTGTTAGCGAAACGTGCGTTTCACAATATTTCGTTATTGTTTATCGTGTCCTGATGATGCTAACGTTGTTAGCGAAACGTGCGTCGAGTGCAAAAAAGTGTAGTTTTGGTTTGTGGAAAACAATCATAACTTTGTTATAGTGCAACCAAGGGTTCCAAATTCCCAACATAAAACTACTATTTAGCATTTTTAATATAATCTAAAGTAAGAGTTTCCTATTTTAAAAATTACTTTTTTTTTTGAAGAAGCACTACTTCTCTTGGTTCCATGGACCGCTCGTCGCTGCATAAATCTTTGCTTTGGAGCTTTTTGGTTTGTTTATGCCATGACAGAACAGCAACGTACGCATTGATTGCAGTCAGCTGTTCTGTGATCGCCTCGTTCAAAACTTGGCATAAACAAGTCAGAAATGTAGCATCTTTTGCCTTTGTTTTAAACGCGTTAGTTATAGCGTATAAGGATAGGTTTAAAAAAATAAAATGCTTGTTCTGCCTATTAACGTATCTCGATACGTTTCGGATACAAATAGGGTACGTGGAATAAGGTTTTTTTTTTCGTTTATGTCCCTAGTAAATTTTCGAATTTTCCTAAATCAAAAACCAATTATCTAACTCATTTTCTCTTATTTACTATTAATTTTAATCCCTGCATTTTCCTTAAGCCCCCCTGGGCAAGTAATCTACCAGTATTTAGAGTAAAATATATACATGGGGCTTTCGGCACCCCATAAGTTCGACGAAAATTATTAAATATTTTTCGACAATCGCCGAAAACATCCCCTAAGGACCTCATTGGCATCAGTTACATCAAATTTTACGCCAAAGTGTTCTCCGATCTTTTTGCTAAAGAACCACGCACAATCCACACAGTCCCTGAGAGCATTTTGTCTCATAAACACAGGTGCCGATATCTACAGGTTGAGTCAATAATAGCTGCCAAAGTTTGTGATGAGCTTATTATTATCATGCTTATGATGACGGATATCGGCAAAAAAGCATTAATCCCTACTAAAATGACACCTGTCAAACCCTGTCAAAATGGCAGAAAAATAATGAATTCAATTGAATTTTTTGGAAAAGTGAATACCTTTTTTTTACTCTGCTGAAGACATTTAAAAAAATTGACAGTTCTGTTAATTGTCATGGGGCAAACCACTGGTGCGATGCCACATATTTAGTCGAACTACACTAAATTGAGGTCGATGAACTCAAAAATGTCATTAATTTTGACGCATGTCAAACCCTTTCAAAATGACAAATAAATAATTTATGAACGAATTTTAGGAAAAGCTAATACTTTCTTTTTACTCTTTTAAAGTTAAAAAAATGACACTTTTTTCAACTGCAATTTATCGGATCGAGTAAATGACAGTTGTCACTTTTTTTTCACGGTTTTCGATTCGATATCGTCAACAGAGTAAAAAAAGGTATTTGCTTTTCCAAAAACTTCAAGTTCATTAATTATTTTTCCGCCATTTTGACACAGTTTAACAGGACCCGTAAATATGTTTCATCGCACCGGTGGTTTTTTCCATAACTGTCACTTTTTTTACGGTTTCCGATTTAATGTCTTCAGCAGAGTAAAAAAGAAGGTATTTACTTTTTCTAAATCTTCGATTTCATTAATTATTTTTCCGCCATTTCGACAGGGTTTGACAGGTTTCAAATGAAATATCATTTTTAAATTCAGCGTTGTCATTTTAGTGAGAATTGATGCTTTTTTTGCCGATATCGTCATCATAAGCATGATAATAATAAGCTCATCCCAAACTTTGGCAGTTACTATTGGCTTACCCTGTAGATATCGGCCCCTGACTCTATGAGACAAAATGCTCTCAGGGTCTGTTCCAACAACATACTTAAACGGCGTTGAAATCCCACTGAGATCCAGTTTCCATTTAAATTGTGCGAGGTTCTTTCCTTCATTAGAGGTTTTGAAGGTTTTTAGTACAGGGTGATTCATTATATTTTGACATTCGGATATCTCTGTTGATATTAAAGATATAAATAAAGCGTTTTTAAGAATATTTCATTAGTAATTATTTCGTATTTCATTTAGTTTGCATAAATTGCGAAGAAAGAAAGAAAATAGGCTTTTTTATTTTTGTGTCTCAGGCTCTTTAGGTGTTCTTTCACGCAAATACTCATTTTTAGTGGAAATAAAAAAAATTGCCGATCCCAATAGCCTCCATACCTCTACCGGTATAAAGATAAAAATATAAAAAAATTACGAAAACATCTCTTTGTGTCTATATCTTTTTTCGAATATTAAAAAAGTTTGGTAAATGATAAAACTTCCCTTTGAATAGTATTCTATAAGCCGGGAAAAATTCTGCGTTGGTTTGCGTTTAAAAGTAAACCCAGAATCTTATCAACATAGTAAATGATCTAAATCACCCCGGGGGATGAGGGTTGTAAGATTGAGGATCATCCCCTTCTTTGCGTTTTATAAAGCGGTGCGAGGCACTAAATAGACGTTTTTGCATTTTGCCGAATTTCGTAGGGGATGAGGGTGAGATTATAAGGGTGACGAGAAATATCAATGTTACATCATCAAAGAAATAAATCTGATGATAATCTGACAAAGATTGTTTTTAAAAATTTGACGGAAAATACAAATTTGTGAAAAAAATGTGTTTACTTTTTTAAAATACTTAAAAAATTTGCTGCTATCTGCTACTAACTAGTAGAGTCCTTATAACTAGGCTTTGTGTCAGTTTTATTCAGGGAAAAGAGAACATAATAATAATGGATGTCACCAAAGGAAAAGTGGCAAATTTTGAACGAGCGGATGGAGCAACATGAGAGACATAATGGTTAGGTAAATTTATTTTCCCTGGGTAAATTTTATCTCTGGTCCGACTTGGCGTATAACCCTACTTTTTTGTTTACTTTTTCTTTTGTGTTGTTTCCTTTTTGAAGTTGGAATATCTTGGCCTTTTTTTGATTCGTTCCTCTAAAATATCTAATAAATTGCTTCTAGAGTTGTCCCGCTTGGCAGATTGCATAAAAATTCCACAAAAAGCAAGTAGTTTCTGCAAAGAACAGATGACATATCAATATTGTCTTTATTTGTAATTCTAAATTCAAATTAAAAAAAAAATTATTATTGCCATGAAAACAACAATAAAATACGCCATTTTGAAAAGCTGTTGTCAACTCCTTGTGTCAAAGCATAGAAAAAGTAACATTTCCCCAACCGTTATGCCTTTTTATCTATGAAACTGTCAATTGCATCGTTACCCCTATTTTTTGAGATTGATCGTTTGGGATATCCATTCCCTATATCTCCTATTTTCCCTGGGCTCGTATTCTTCAATTTCGGGGAAGAGAATGCTCCCGGGAATCAGAAACCCACCTGATTGGTCAAAATCTGAGTTTTCTGTCACTATTCTGTCTGTTTTGGCACTAATGACTTTGTTTTGCCGTTAGTTTGCTCTCCTCGTATAAGGCAGGAGGCAAGGCAAAATTGCTCAGAACTAATGCCATTACTGACAAAAGTGTAACAAAATAATGAGAATTCGGCCAATCTGGGCCTTTATTTTTGAACTGCCGAGAGGAGAACTTGCTAGGAAAGTGGGCGTGGTTTGCAAACAAATCAGATGGAGATATGCCAACATATAAAAGTGTGAAGAGGAAAATAAACTCTCGTGGGAGCATTCCCTTCACACACTTTCAAGAATACAGCCCCAGGTGCGTTTCTAATTCCCGAGAGCACTCCCTTCCCCGAAATGGAATAATACGGGCCCATGTCTTATTGGAACATTATCCTCTATAACGCAAACTGAATTGTTTAAAATTTAAAATTCTGCTGCAAATGGGTTTGTCAGCCTTTGCTGCCTGGATTATTTAGGTTTCTAACTCCTTTATTAAACAAATCACAGATTTCAGCCCTTTTTTTAAGTTTTGCTTTAATAAATCCCAACAAATTTTTTTAAAGTAAAAGTTTCATAAATAATCTCAGTAAACAGCAAAAAACACGCCAAACAGCAACAACGCAGGAAAATTCGCGACCAGTTTTAACACAGGTTATTCGGCTCGCAACTCGTGTTTAATCAGTCGTATCTCCTTTTCACTTATGGTGTGTGCGAAAGAGGGAGAGAGACTATTCGAGATATTAAGATGGGTTGGTTTAATTTATTTATCGCGCATCTCTGGCTCTCCTAGGGCTTTCCATATATCCGTCTTTTTCTAATTTGTGTTCGTCAACAACAAAAAATACGCTATACAGATAGTTAAAAATAAAGTATATATATTTAAATCTTTTCTATAAGTCTATAAGCTAGTCTTTCCAAATTCACTCAACTTAGTTTTTTAATAGATTTTCTTGCTGGCGTTATTTTTAAGCCCTTTTCTCTGCAACGAAGTAACTGGAGGCAAAAGGACTAGATTTTAAACACATATATTTTTTAAAAGGTCCTTAAGTTTCGAAAAAAACGTCCCTTTGCACTGACGCACCCCTAGAGAATTGGAGAGAATGGGGCGAAGACTCTGATCAGCCTAGGGCAATAAAAAATTCACATTGATTTAAATTGCTTTTTTTACATTTCAAGTGTTTTTAAAGGCCATAGAGAAGAAACCATTGACATAAACAGGAAGACAGCTATTTTAAAAAACGTATGTCGCGAAAGAAATATATAAACTTTGAACTATATATTTTCCAGTTAGAGATACCCCTAGTTGTAATTAAATAGAAAATTAAAATCTTTGACGCAGCTATCTTTTGCGGGGGCATTTTTGGGGGAAACTATTTTTTTCTGTGCGATCCCTTGTTTTTAATACAAAATTTGAAATCATTGTAAAATTTGCTTTTTAAAGATACCCCATATCATAGGGGTTCGAATATCTAGTTTTCGAAATGTATGCAATTATTTTTAAAAGCGATTATCTCACAAACTAAATAAGTTACCCTATGATGTTGGGTTTCATTTTAAAGGATTTTTTTGAGAGAATCTCCAAATAGTAACATTTTTGAAACTAACCGTTTGTATCCACTCTTTTTAATAAATGACGTTAAGATGTGTAATAGCCCAAAAAATGTTTAAAATGACGCTTTTAAAAATTTTTATTTTAAGAATTTGATTGCAGGTATCTCGAAAACTAGCTATTCAAACTCCATGATATGGGGTATCTTTAAAAAGCAGATTTTATAAGGATTTCAAATTTTGCATCAAAAACAGGAGATCGCACAAAAAAAATAGGATTGCCCCCAAAAATGCCCTCTCAAAAAATAGCTACGCCAAAGATTTTAATTTTTCTATTTAATTCCAGCTAGATTATAGTTAAAAGTTAACATTTTTTTTTCTTGAATATGTAGCTTAGGCGAACTGTATGCGTGTGTGTAGGGCGCTCGAGAGAAAACATTATTAAATTTAGTTTGGAAAAGGGTAAGCATTTATAAAATTGAAGATATAACGTGGTTGGAGATAAAAAATAGTAGTTTTCACAACTAGTGGCTAAAATAGTGCTTTTTTTACAAGCGTTGGTTTAAATAACGAGCGCAGCGAGGTATTTAAAAACGCGAGTAAAAAAAGCACAGGTTAGCCGCGAGTTGTTAACACTATTTTTTTAACACCTTTGCCAAAAAATACAAGAGAAACAGGAAAATACTTTTAAAAATCTCGATAAGAGCACCTCTCGCAACACACCATCTTTACACTATAAATCAAGACGGCTGGTAAATGCAAGAACAATCGTTTTCATAGCGATGTGTCTTTTTTACTCGGTGACGTTCATTGTTGCGACATTTTAATATTTGACAATTTCAAATTTTGACGATATTTTTAAATGATTTTTTCGTAAATACTTGGTGAAAACTGGCGGAAATGGCTTAATTCTTAGGCAAGAATGATTATATTTTTTCAATATTACTATTTTCCGCTATTTCTCGTTAACTTTGGGTAAAAAACGGACAGAAATCTTTTTGCACCCGTGATAAAAGAAAAGTTTTTTTGCATAGGTAACCAAAAAAGCCATGCTTTAGTTATCTGCAAACAGATACTAAAATCATGTTTTTGATGAAGGTATAAAAAAAATTTTGGTTTTTTAAATAATTATAATAGAAGATATTAGGTACTTTTAGCTTGTTTCAAATTTATTCACCTATCCGTATCCCTATTGGAAATATGTCCACGAAAAGTTGACGTAAAAAAGTACCTTTTAGCTGTTCGGGATAAAACGTATCGACCGGGCGTAATCTGTCATCATTTTGTGCCCTCAAAACTTGTTTACTCGACACATCGTGGTTTAAGCGATGGCATTGCTCATTTTTTTGTAACATAAAAAAGAAACAAAAACAAATTGCGGTTACTGATTTTGGTCGGGATACGTTAGTTATACGTATACGGGACGGTGACGGTAACGTTCAACGTAACGTAAAGACTGGTCCGTATCAGGTCTGCACATGCGTAGGTCGATGAGTACACGGATAAGTGAAAAATTTGGAACATGCTAATAGTACCAATTTTCTAAATCGGCAACCTAATGGCAAAGTTATTGCAGTGGTCTGGTTTAATTATTTTTTTCAAATATTACTCTTGAAATACACACACACATGTTACCAAGTTTTCGATCTACACACGATTAAAGGCCTAAATTTTCGAAAATATCCAAATCGCCTCGCTTTTAGATAAATTTTTTTGTTTAATGCCAAGTTCAACAAATCGGCGCCACGCACATTGACTACGTTTATACGGGCCCCTTAAATCGCTTTTATATAAGGACGGTTTGACAATTTTGTCATTTACACGGTTTTAAGCAATAAATCGATTTTATTTTAAAGCGATTTAAAACCGATCTTGGGGTCGGTTGAAACACTTTAAAAACACTTATCGCATTGCTACCAACCTAGAGAAATACTTAACCCTACTTTTACGGAAGGATCTGTTGTTAAATAAGTCGTTTTATTTTCATCTTTTTCTAAATGATGAATTATAAGATTTCGTTAATAATAAAATATATTTTTTTATTTTTGGTACTTCGATGGTATAAACCATTAAAAAAGCGATATGATTTAAAATCGTCCTGATATAAAACCGGTTTTAGGCGCGTATAAACGTAGTCATTTTCGCTTTTTCGAATCGTAAATTTTTCAAAGCGCTCGACCAGGAGCCAAGAAAATCGGTTTTATTAGTTGTAATTTATGTGTTTTTTTTTTTTTTTGAAAAATTGAAATAGGGTTTTCGACTGTAAAAAATAAGAATTATGATTTGTGTGAAGGAAATAAAAAATATGGATGTCTTTTATTCATTGAATTTTTTGAAAAATAATTTGCTTACAGGAGTCCTACACGAGTAATAATTTACATGAAAATGCCTTAAGGACCGTTTCCTTACCTCGAAGATGTACTTTTCGAAATCCGGGTTTATTAGTTTGATGAAATTTGACACACAGTTCTATATGAAAAATTGTGCCCCACCGACTTTTGTACAGGGTGGCCCATAAAAAACCTCACATTTTTATTTAGGTTATAAATTCGTTACCACTTGTCTGATTTCAAAAATTTTTGTTTTACTGGAAAGCTAAAGATTCAGACTATAGAATCGTGTTACCAGGATTGAAATTTTGCTAAAATTCAAGATGGCGGACGCTTTTGAAAAATGCCAATTTTTCGCCCCTTCTGCCAATTTTTTATGAGTGCCACTGTCTTTCCTGACTAATTTCAGTTAAAAAGCTACACCCTTGTCGTGTTAGAAAAGGTATCACTTGTTAAAATTGGTCATGACATACGAAAGGGTGAGTTTTTGGCCTCTAATAAATTAATTTTGTGTTTAAGCATACGGGTCTATCATACTTTAGAAAAATGAACAGAGATATGTATATATGTAATAAGATACCTGTGGCGCCAATAGTCAAGGCAGTAGTTTTGGTGGTGCTAAAACGTGGATTTGGATCTATTGTCAATGTAATGTCAAAAATGACTGTAACTTTTAATAAGAGGCCAAAAACTCACACCATCTCTCGTATTTTTTCATGACCAATTTTAACAAGTGATACCTTTTTGTCGATGTGGCTTTTCAACTGAGATTAGTCAGGAAAGACAGTGGGGCAAATAAAAAATTGGCAGGCGCCATCTTGAATTTTAGCAAAATGTCAATCCTGGTGATAGGATCTTATAGCTTAAAGCTTTAGCTTTGCAATAAATCAAAAGTTTTTGAAATCGGACAAGTGGGCACGAATCTATACCATAAAAAAAATGTGCGGTTTTAATTTTGGACTGGACGGGATAGAATTGTTTTATTTCATAAAATCGTGATTTTGAACCACGATAAAATGTTTTTTAGGTTTCAAGCCTATCTCGAGTTGATCTGCGATAAATTGAGTTTTTCTTAAAATCTTGGATTGCTTCTTACTGTATTGTGGTGCTATACAAAAACAAGAGAACTTATTAGACTTTTTTATTAAAAAGATTTTTCTTTTTTTGGCAAATTATTGCTAATTAATGTTTTTTGTTTACAATTTTTTTCTTTATTTATCTTTACCACCGTCTTTTTTATTAGAACCGTATATTTAATTTTACGACGTTTAAAGGCGAAATTACACAGACGAACATGCTCAAATAAAAGCTCGTGCAAAAGATCTGAAATTTTTTGCGCGAACATTTTTGTGAGCTTTTCTTTGAACATTTTGTTCGGGTAAATTTTTGAGCAAGTTATTGCTATCTATTTTAGAAAAATATTTTTATAGATGAGAATAAATATAATTTTTCATTATTGATCAGTGATCTCAATTCTTTAAAAAAAATGGAACACCAACTTTTATTTTAAACTTTTGTGAAAAAAAGGCGACGGCAAGCGAAGCATTATTATTGGCTATCAGTTTTGTTATATGCAATGTTAAAATAGTTAATGATGGAGGTAATAACATTTAATTCTTTTCTTTAACTTTTTTGGTTTTCTTTCATTATAAAAAGAAAACGGAAATGTCTTCGAAGTAATTACTTTTTAAAATGCAGGTGGATATTTTTAGAGAACTGTTCTGGAGAGTAGTTAGTTGTTCCCTGGGGGGGGGGGGGGAATAGGGAGGTTTAGACAGTCGGAACGCAGCGCTGTCAAACACTGCTGTAATTTTGTGTGTCAATGTTCATTTGACCAAAACTCCCTCTCACTAGTCTACGGTTTTTATCTTTTCCTAACCCAGCAACAGCAATAAATAAGTGCCAATTTTTATTTTTTTTGATTCTCGTTTTTTTTACAACCCCAAAAAAGTTACAAGTATACTGGCATATCCCCTATAAAAATCAGATCAATCGAAGTTGCTTATGAGGTAAAACGTGAATTTCGACATCAAATCGTTTTTCCGTCGGAAAGCACTTAATTAAAAATACCTTGTTTTAAAACTTAGTCTTTCTATTTTTAGTTAAGTTCAATGAATTCCCATAAAACTATAAAATTTAAATTTGTAAGAAATTTTTATTACCAACATTTCTTCAAACAAATTTTGCTCAACATTCTCTCCAAAATTTACGTGTGTTTTTTTGTACGCGATTTTGCTCGAACATTTCTTTGAACATTTTGCTCAAGAGGCTCGTGTAAATGTTTGTCGGCATTTCAACATCAAAGGAAAGTTTGTCTGTGTAAATGCGCCTTTAGACTTTTTTATTAAAAAGATTTTTCTTTTTTTGGCAAATTATTGCTAATTAATGTTTTTTGTTTACAATGTTTTTCTTTATTTATCTTTACCACCGTCTTTTTTATCAGAACCGTATATTTAATTTTACGACGTTTAACATAAAAATGCAGTTGTCCAACGGTGTCGTCGGTGTGCGCGAAACAAGCGAATAGTGATGAGTAAACCACGTTTTACGGGCAACGACACGACTCCGCAAACGGTGTGGCTACTGGATGTCTATTCTTAACCACACGTATTTTCCACCCGATGTTTATACAGATTTTATTGACGTTCAAAAGTTATGAATTTCTGAACTTTCAAATGTATTTTTTTCCCGCTCAACGTCTTAAGAACCCCCCGACCAACGTAAAGGGTCATTTAGAATGGCACAAAACTTGATAGCTTAAGCTGACAGGGTGTCAAATTTTTATTTGGGTATTTTAGTTGTACAGCCACCGAAAGTAAAGTCCTATTTACAAGGCATCTTCAAAATCAGAGCCTGTCCTCCCAAAAATTTGCACTGTTCACCTATAAATATACACTATAAATTAACAAATGAAAAATTTGACACCTATCAGCGTAAGCTGCTGCGTGCTATTTTAAATGAGCTTTAACTTGTAGAATATTGTATTCTCATCGGACCTATCAAAATTTCATGGAAATCGGTTGACGGGAAGTTTATACAAATTTAATTAACGTCAACTGTCAGCGAGTGTTGATAATATTGCCTATAAAGATTTCATTAAACCTGTTTTTGCACGCAAGCGAGGGTTTTTACACGCTGAGGGCGTTAAACGCATTTTTTGACTGAGATACATACAATGTTTTATGCACAACCGCATGATTTTCGGAAAAAAATATTTTAAAATATTTTTTTTTTGGTGTCAAAATTTCCCTAATATTTTGACAATAGATAAATCAACAGTTGACAAATAGTTAAGTATTCGAAAGTGACCTGTTGTATGGTTATTTCTGTGATTCTCAATCAAGCAATCTAAGGCACAAACAGTTGCTTGTCATTAGCAACCATATCAACCAAGTCATCATTACCACAAAGCATATACCTACGGACGGAGAAAACTTTTACTAAGGGCATCGTAAAAAACAAGTTACAGCGCCTCTGGGGACTCGGTCCCGAAGCTCACGCGACAAATCGCGCCGATGACATTATCTTAATCAATGTCCATCAATGTCATCGTCTTTTCGTTCTTTTCATGAGGTTTTTTTTGTTGAAGTTTTTTAGTTTTGTATTTTTTTGGCCTTTTTTAAACTGTTACAGTAATTTGTTGGATTTTTGTAATAAGTACAATTGGAAAACTATGCCCAAGTGTTGTGTCCCAGTGATCCTCTGCTTCATCGGTTTCCACACCCTAGAGATCAAGCTGAAACGCTTTAAAGGTTTAGAGTATGCATCCGACATTTTAAACCAGAAAACTATTCAAAAAATTGTGGACGAAGCCTTCTAATTCGGCATGTAATTCCATTCTTCAATTTACCGCCAGAGTCTGAAACAGATTTTAATGGTAAGTACCGGGCAAGGTTTCTACATACCAGAGGAAAAACAGCATATTCAATAATAGAGTTAATAGACCACTAATTTATCCTCACCTTATTTAACTGAGATGCTAAAAAGAGTTTTAAAACCACAAACATAAATTACAGTAACCGTATTTTTCTGCCCACATACAAACTGCCAATGTAAATAGAATAGAAAAGAAAACAACAATTCCTGTTTTTGCAAACTCACTTTCACAAAAAAATTAAAAACCTATAACTAAAAAAAAACGAATTATCATTTACCAGCTGCAGCTTTTGCTCAGAAATAAATATGTTTCGGTTATTTTTGGATACGGGAGAAAAATAATCGTTTTTGCCTACGGTATCACCAATTTTGATGTATATTAACGCTCTAATAAGACTTATAGGGCATTTATTTAGCCTATTTGTTAATTAGGAATATTTTTTTTAGCCCATTCCATTCAAAAATGCTTAGGGGTAACCAGTTACACCAAATTTTTTGAAAACGAAGAAAACCTGCAAGTCTTAAAAGAACTGCTGCTATTGGGGCCGGCATGGGAAGCAGAACAAATAGTTTATTAATAAATACAATAGTTTCGATATGTATACTATTATATCTTCTTAAAAGAATAATATAATATATTAAATACGACGTATTTGGTTTATTTCTGAAATGTATAGTCATTACAATCAACAATACTTTGGAAAATAAAATTAATTATTGATGAAATAGGTTTTCCAAAATAATGTTGTTTCTAATGCACTGAAATTCTTAAAAAAATACCCGAATTCAAATTTCCGGGCGCCGACGCGGCTACCCTAATTTAAGCTTCCGGATCGAGTCACTAGAGGCGCAACAGTAGCAAAAAACTTATAACAGGGCCCTAAGTCGTCAGATCGCCTTCTATACCCGTAGGTAGATATTTTGTGATCATTACAAATAATGTTGTGTTTTAGTCGCTATTTTTACCGTTTTTCTTGTAAAATATTATGGAATTTGAAGAAAAAGTAATCCCTAGAGATATACTGAAGGCCGCTGAAGAGGCGAAGACGAATCTTTTGCCGGACAAATCAAGAATACTACGAAAAAACCTATAAAGATGATGTTTTGTGGTGAACTGGTAAAAACATTCCGGAAAGCAGGCTAATCGTAAGAGAAGACGCCTTACTTGCATACTTCAACGAAAAAGTGAAACAACACTAGCCGTCTTCCCTATGGATTTAATTATTATTATTATGGTTATTATTATTTTTACTATACGTAATTTTATTCTTGCGTTCGTTTAATAAAAATTATTGAAACAAAAATTTGCATTTTTTCCTCTACAAATTCAAGAAAAGAGTATACAAAAACTATAGAATTCATAAATAATTAAAAAAGCCCCTAAATTTAACACATGCGGGCCTTAAAATAAGTTTTAACGCCTACGGGCGTTAAAGTGCTTTATTACGCCCTAAAATATGGACGTTAAAGTGCACAGTCATTCTTTTTTCGAATTTTCGACACTTTTTGAAGCTTATTGGTACGCGTAGTAGTAATTTTTCTCATTTCTGAAGAATCGCGACCAACATGTCATTGTCAAAAGCGCAAACACGAAAACAATGAAAACAAAACTAGGTTACTGGTGGCACAATTGTAAGGTATTTTAAAATAATTTCTTCATGGCAAAACTCGGTTTTGTTCAGTGGGTCATTGAGGTTAGGTTTTGCCTAAATAAAAATTGAACAGACTGTAAATACCATCGTTTAAAAATGGACTTAAATGCAAAGTACTGACTTTAGGACTTCAATTAAGTGTGCTGATTTTTAAGTCAATATAACTCGTCACCGGAAAAATTTAACTTTTTTTCTACTCGCAAAGTGATGTAAAGAATAGCCACCCTAATAGCTTGCTTACTTAAAAGCCTCATTTTATTCATATAAACCACACCATAACCGTTACTACTTCAACTTATATGCAAAAGTCTGAATTTAAGAATAAAATTAAGTGCGCCCTTTAATTAAAAAATTAAATATTTTTTGACACCTTAATTGGTTTGGTTCGGCCGTTCGTTTTACCAATCTTCACGTTAGGAACATGCCGCAGAGGCTTTACTACTCGCTTTACTACGTACGTTAGTGTCATGTATGAACGTTATACATGCTAAAGACGTGACCTTGATGAAAAAGCTCAATGATAGACCGAAGAGATTGATATCTGTATTCGAACGAAAGTCTTTGCTTTTGTACAGATAAAAGGAAGATAGGATATTGTGCTATATTCCACGTTTGTGCGTACGTCCTATGACCAACTTAAAGTGTCTATTAGGGACATTCAGCTATTATTTAAACGTATCCATATACTTATACCTAACGTATTCAAAACCAAGCAAATTTATTTCTCATTCTGTTATCTAATGTTGATCGTTCATATTATTCGACTATAAAAAATTATGTCGCACTGAAGAGCCCTAACAAGGGTGAAACACGCGTCTGCGTCTAGTCTCTAAGTAGCACCCGGTATGTATTCTTGTGGTACTCCGGTGTATTTTGTAAAGTTGTTTTTTTTTTATATCGATTCGTCATAGTAAAAAAGCCCGACTGGTGGATGGACTGTGTCTGAAACCACTCAGTGGTAGAACTAGTGGAGGAGGCCAAAAGTCGCAACAGTTTTCTGTTGGTAAAACTCTCTTTTTTATTTATATTTAACTCCGCTATGGACATTGGGAATTTATTTGTCATTCTGTTATCCAATTTTTTGAAATAGTAGCATGTAAAAAACGTCTCTGGAATAATTTGGAATTTTTCAGACCAAATATTTCCCAAACCGATATCCTGTTTAGACGCCCAGTTTAAAGCCCGCTAAAAAAGTTTAAGAAAATATCTCGTTTATTACACAAACAGAAGCGTTCAAAAATAAATAAAACTGTTCTGTGCAGTTTAAAGTAAATAATTGTTTAGGAAAACCGACAAAAAAAATACGCGAATTTTCGCGCTCGAACCTTGAAAAGAAAACTTCGCAATAATAGGAAGTTTTCGAGCAAACTGAAATAGTAGTGTATTTGACGTTATTTATGATCAGCCATCCATTTCATTCATTTATGTCAAAGTTGTTAACCGAAAGGATAACCTCGGTATATACCCAAGATAAATCATTCCATCAGGATGAAAATCGACTTAGATATTCCTTCTTCTTCTAAAAGTAATTTGTTAGCCATAAAGTGCCACCAAAAATTGACGTTGATGCGCGCATCCTTAAAACAAATTATGCTCTTGAAGTAGGCAATCGATCCGGAGCGTTCGTTCGACACTTAAAGTTATTTTCGGGTTTATCTGCATTCTTATCCTTTTCTCTATCGAGTCGACCTATCGAGCACGTGTACTTTTAAAAACTTGGATGAGCATCCCACAAGGAACACACAAAAGATAAAAGCGAAAAGAGAAATGATTAAACGATGTTTCGCCCTGGGTAACCAGCGTGGGCTCATTAGTAGTTTCACTGGTCACCCTCCACTATACATCATTAAACACTATTATACACATTGATTTCAAACCTTGAACCACTCACAAATAGGCATCGTTCCGCACTGGTACTTACTTATCCAAGTTACCTGATACGAATTCGTCCTGGCGTGTTAATATTTCCAGTAGGATTATGCTCCTAAGGCAATTAAAACAAAGAAGAAGTTAAAAAACCTCCAAATCAGTTACTTCAACCGAAAAGAAACTAAAAAACAAAAGATCAAAAGCAAAAGCAAAAGCATTTGGAAATATTAACACGCCAGGACGAATTCGTATCAGGTAACTTGGATAAGTAAGTACCAGTGCGGAACGATGCCTATTTGTGAGTGGTTCAAGGTTGGAAATCAATGTGTATGATAGTGTTTAATGATGTATAGTGGAGGGTGACCAGTGAAATTACTGATGAGCCCACGCTGGTTACCCAGGGCGAAACATTGTTTAATCATTTCTCTTTTCTTTTGTGTGTTCCTTGTGGGATGCTCATCCAAGTTTGAATTTTCGTTATTTCCACCCAAGATCTTTTAATCTTTTGTTTTTTATCATTTCGTATGCAGGGACGGTCGTAACGTTACGACTCCTTTATCGTACCTTTCGTGCATTTAATCAGCTGGAGCTGTCACGCATTCGCCGTAATTTTAAAAGTGCACCTGCTTGATTGGTCGACTCTATAGAGATAAGGATACGAATGCTGATTGATAAAACTGAAAATTAACTTTAAGTGTCTAGTATCCCAAAGCAATGTACTAACCTCATAGTGCCCACTTAAACCGCAGCCAAAGCCCATTTTAATCGCATAATTATGCGGGGAGGTCAGCCGAAACTAATAACGCTTTAGTTTTTTGCTCGAAAACCACTCTCGCGTAATCCAAGTTCGATCCGAAAAGGATTTGGATGTTCGATTATGTACTCCTGCTCCGAGCAGCATGTTCGGTTTTCCGAATCTGTTACTTCAGAATTGGTCCTGGGTCTGGTTGACATTAGGCGATTTTCAGCCTGGAATGATTTATCTTTGGTATATACCGCGGTTATTATTTCGGTTGACAACTTTGACATTAACTGTGACGACATATCCCCCCACCACTCAATAATCATAAATGAGTTAAATGGCTCGCTGAAATGCATTGGTTAAAAAGTAAAGGAATGTAGAGTTATGTTTTTGTTCTTTCAGACTAGCAATAAATATTAAAACATGGAATAGTGCTTATTCTAAAGTTTTTTGCCCATAAGACTGCTAAAAAGGTCAATTTATAGGCTCGTATTACAAATACATACCATTAAGCAGAAGACTTGCTGTTTCGAGGTCGTTGACCTTGATCAACATTCCTTATCCTTTATAGTTTACCACTTACTTTTCTTTAATTTGCTAAACCCAAAAAAAACTTCTCGGAAAACACATACCCTTAACAATAACCAAAAGATTAACCCAAGTCCAGAGTGTGGTTATAAATAGTAAATACCAAAAGTAAATCAGCTGATCCGTTACGTCACAATTTCCCCTACTTTGGTTAAAACCAAAATCGCGGAAATGCATTGGTAAATACCAATTTAGAATCATTCCACGCTGAAAATCGCCTATTATTTTGACCGCGGTTCTAAAATAATGACGTCATTTAAAATATTTTGAAGATATCTTTCATTTTACTAAAAAAAAAAGACAAAATTTTAGGGGTTATGTTTACAACCAAAGATCCGAACCAACCTCTCAGGCTGGTTAAAAAATTTCATAACCGGGTTGCAACTGTGACGTCATTGTTTTAAAACGAAAGGACCGGTTTCGATTCTGGTTCAACCAGAACCAGGACCAATTGTAAATCAATCGCGAGAGTATAGAATTTAGAGTAAAACAATGTCATAACCCTACTTTTTGGCAACATTTTGATCTTTTTTTTTTGCTGCTTATAAACTTTTTGTGGTTCATTACAGAAAAAAAGTGTATCGAAAAAGAAAGTTTATTGAAATTGAAGAATTGTTCTTCAATTCTTCTACTTCCTCCAAGGAGGAAGAATTGTTTGTCGAACTTGTACTCGATACACTGGTAGCCCCCAAAAGCGGGCTAAAAAATAGGCAATTATGTATCCGAAGTGGTCCCCGATAATACTGAGGAGCGAGTAAGCAAAATAAAAATAATTTTGAAGACTAAGTACAGGGTGTTTGTTTATAACTGGAACACTCAGTATCTTTTTTATTATTGAAAATAAAGGTTAGGTCTAAATTCAAAAATTTCTTGGCAAATTACAACGAACCTATAACAACTTTTTTTTGTTGCCCTTGGTATACATTGTGTGGCAATAAAGACAATTTTTTTAAATAGAATACCCTGTATATTTTTGAATTTCTTAAAAAATTAGCTTTACAAAAATATCAAACACTATTTCAATATCTTTTGTAGTTCCTAAGATATTTGCGTTTAAGTTTTAATGATTGTCAAAATGAAAATATATTGGAAATGACCAATTGATCAAGCTACCAAGTGGGCCATGAATGTATTTGTTTATTTTAACAATATAAACTTAAAAATCTAGTTGCCTTGAAAAAAAAACGATTGAAGGCAATGTAGCCTGATCACATGGTCGTTTTTAATGTATTTTATTAAAATTTTAAACGCAAATATCTTAGAAACTACAGAAGATATTTCAATAGTGTTTGGTATTTTTGCAACAGAAAACAATTCGTCCTCTGTCAAAATCAAAGAAAATGACATTGGTTGGTTGCGGATGCGGCAACTTCCAGTCGCCCGATCAGTGCTGTGATTCAAAATGGATGGCCACATGGGGTCCTGTGATTTTAGGATGCGCAGTCGTCTTTGCCCATTCTTAACCCATTATATTTCTACGAGTGGAGCACGCCATCATAGTACCAGAAAATAAACAAGAACATCTAGAAATGTTACCTAATCTTTCAGGACTCGGCCAAAGATAGAAATATATAAAACATGACTAAATTAGAAAATCCAGTGTAATCTAAAATCCTGAACCTGTACTGGCCAATCCCGTAGGGTTGGTCAGCCTGCCTACCGGCGATCCGAAGGCATTTGATTGGCGGTGGGGATAAAGGTCATTTTCCCAACTAATATTAAAAGCGCTTCCCCGGTTATCTAAAACTTTGAGATTTTTTTTATTGTTGTTTGAAAAAATTAGAAATACAAAATGCAGTGCAAATACAAGAACAATTATAAGCAACATTGGGGTGGACGCCTCCTCCCCCCAAAGGATCGCCGGTAGCCTGTCTGTATTTATGTTATGCCTGTTTCATTTACCTTCCCTCTTTTTGCTTGGTGCTCAGTCGCACAATTAACAATAAGCACGTAAAATGTTATTTTCGCTGGCTCAAAAACTCCCTAATATTAGACCAGATCCCCTTAAAATTTATCGGAGGCAAAATTATAAACTTTCGGCTGAATTATGGGGTTATTTAGTTATTTTTCTTCGCGATTTGTTTACGCCACAACGTTTGCCCGGTCGTAAATTTTTAGCTACACTCTAATCTAGTGGATATTTATACAGTGAAAAAGGTATAATTGTCGAAAAATTAATGATTTTATTGCAATCCTAAAGGCCATGAAAGAAAGAAAAAAGAGTTGAAAATTGAAAAAATAGTCCATATTCTTCTCACAGTGGAGCTTCTTAAAAATAGCAAGAAGTAAAACTCTCAGTCTTCTCCACAAATTGTATCTTTAATTTTTTAAATTTTAGTACATGTTTCGGATTTAAGAAAATCCATCCTCAGCTAAAACAATAACATTGTATGAAAATTCAGCTTGGTAAACGTACAGTAAAAGAGTGTGAAGTTATTGGATTTGATTTAAAATTACATAAACCTACCTTAAAAAGTGAAAACCAGCGCCCTCGTACCACCTCAACCAAATGGGGGTACTTAAGTCTCCTGACGAATAGAGAAGGAAATTATTACACGATTTGACGATGTTTTGTGGAGAACAAAAAAAATTTAAATTTTTTTTTACTTTTAGATTATTTTTCAATGTTAACTGGTATTTTTAAAAAATTAAGAAATCAGACTTACAAAACATAAAATTAAATTAACCTAAACAACTTAGGGTGAGTTTCCCTAAGGGAAGTTTAAACTGTGGCTCCATTTTGTTTAAAAGGAAGTCAGCTGACCACCGGAAACGTCAAATCAAGTTTTTTGAATTTTTGACATTTTGCCGCGGTAGGCGAGAGCTCTGGTTTTTTATAATAACAATTGTTACAATTAATTCTAACCTATTATAATTAACGATATTTAATATATTTTATATAGTAGGAGAAGTATGAAAGGGTAAAGAACAAGATAATGTCGTAGATAAATAATCAAAAACAAAACAAAACCAAAACCAATTTATTATTTATTATATTTTTATCTGTTAGAGTTATAAATAAAACCAAAGACACTCAACGAAAATAGACCCATCAAGTCATTCATAATGATCAGTCGTTAGATTTAGGGAAAAGCATTGTCCTCACCACTGACAACCCTGCTCCACCTCACACATGCTCCATCCATCTCACGTTTACCAGCTCGATTCTACTAAAGCGGCAACTGCGACGAAAAATAATGAATGAGGGCAGCGTATAAGGTCAAAATATCAGATGAATATACGAAAAAATGTGCCATTGCATGTAAAGTTGTCAGATGCACTTTTGTAGTTGACGTTAAATATAACCTAACTTTTTGTGTTAATATAACCATACTTTTTTACCGATTTTCTTCGAATTAAAGGATATAGATCTAAAAATATTGCGAAAACTTGTAAATAAAAATAACGATAACTAGACAGTTATTCTTCCTTAAATACCGGACACCGTTATGGTTAGTAACCACTACGGAATGACATTTCGCAACTGCGCAGTCGCAGAAATAACGATAACTATAACAAAGAGTCAAAAACACTGACCAAAAAGATCCTAAAGGATGCATGACACAAACTTTATTTCTAAACTTATTTTTTTGCGATTTATGGCCGGTTTCTCAATAGTGGGTTACCAGCGAGTTAAATTGACTCGAGGTTTTTTTGTTTCCAGCTAATATTTTTTTTTTAAGTGTACCCTGGGTGTAAGATAACTCACCCTGACCTTGAAGCCATGGTTACCCTGAAGTTGATTTAACTTTGTATTAAATAAATCCAGTTATTCGTTTTGCCTTTATTTGCATTTTTTGTTTAGGTTCTTTCTGTTTTGTCCTTCATTATTATTAAATAGTAATGGTTCTTATCAGACTCTTAGAGTAGAAGTGGATGAATGATGACCGCTACATGCAGTGGCGTAGCCACGGTGGGGTTTGGGGGTTAAACCCCCCCCCAGGAGGTCCAACCCAATCTACAATAAATTAATCATGATGAGGCCCCAACCACCCCCCTGAGGTGGTCTAAAAAATCACCAACTTTATAACCTCAATCACAAATAATGAAGCTATTATGCGCCAAATTTTTGGCGAATTCACCATTTGCCATTTTAAAACTTGTCAAAAAAAATTAGTTTTTAGGGCATTTTCTTCTAAAATATGGTGTATTTTGAGAAAAAAAGCAGTTTTTCATTGGTATTTTGCAATAACAATACAAACTAATCAATAATTTTGTGTCTTTTCTGTATCGGTAAATGTTTTTTGAAAATTGGATTTAAAATTTAGTACCCCCCACGGGTGTAAATATTTAGACCTGTGGGGGGTACTATTTTAGATGTTAGTAAATCTCACTGTATATTTTTAGCAAATATTAGTTTTTTTTTTAAATTAAGTTTTAAGTAAGTAAGATATTTTATTTATTTGACATAGTTATATATTATAGATATAGTTATAGATTGGCGTATTGTTTTTGTTGTGATTATGCCCGAAGCATTGCCAAAAATGCAAACCAGGAAGAAATCAGAAATTCACATTATTTGGATGCACCGCATGCAAAACGCGATGAAAGACGGTTGCGGCGAATTACTTGTGTGGGTGGGGTTTTATAGTTTCTGGGAAACTACAAAAGTTTTGTCTCTTTAAAATAAGAATATAAAAAGGGACTTAAATAAGTTGCCCAAATTTTTTAACAACTGATCTTGACGGGTCGCTATTTTGGTTGACGGAGAAACATTTGATTTTACGTTACTATTCTCATTAATTATTTTATGATTTTTATTTTTAAACTTCTTTTTAGTGAAAAAAAAAAATAATTAAAAATAACGGCCGGAAATTAATGATGTAAAATATAATGAAGAAGTCCTAAAAAAATCTCCACATTAAACTCGACTATATTTTATTTTGCTCTCTATACCCGTATTTCTAGGGCTTTTATTGACCAGCAGCAGCAGTAATCCTCAAAAACTGACCTTGCACCAATAGAAGGTATTTTAGCCTTTTTTATGTTTAGAATTTTCATAGTTTAATGGAAAACGAATAAAAATAGCAAACAAATAAAAAAAAAACAGATAAAAAGCAAAGAAAAACGCAAAAAAAAATACTAGTCGCTTTTGTAGCTAAAACCAAATAGGCGAAAAAGAACCAGTAACAGAACCACAGATAAAGATTGGTCGGTTTAGTTAAGGGGATCGAATGGGAATTTCAGGGAAAGCTACCACACTCCTAAAACTCCTAAAGCTACCACACTCCTATTATGTGCAAAAAACACACTTTTTTGCACATAATTTTGTTTTAGTGCAACCAAAGGTTCCAAATTCCCAACATACCCACTCATGCCAAAATTTGGATGCGCGCTCGACGAAAATCGTCCTATACCTCTCTGATTTTTATGTTACGTTCACCAAACCTTTTTCAATAAAATTAGACCCTAATTTCGTGGCAATTTTCCTCAAATCCCGCTGCGGTATGATTGTGTTGAACGAACATTATTATTGTCTATACAGTTACTTTTCGACAAAAGGAATTTTAATGCAACAACAACCTTCTCTTTTGTAGTGCACTTTATAGACCTGATAAAATTTATTATACGACGCCGTTAAAAAAATGTGAGAATTCCTTTTATTCTTGCTTTGCTGCTGGGCTCACGATGCATCAAGTCTATAAAATTTCAAGTTTAAGTGTAACTCGTTTCATTGTTATTTCTTCTGGAAATTTGAAATAGTTAAACGAATCAGAAGTTAATGATGGTTTTACCTTGGATGAAGGAGCAGTCGTAACCCACTCCTTCCGCGATTTCCCAATGGCTTGATTCATATTGTGTATAATATGCTTTTTAGAAATAAACATATTTTTTTATATAACTATGAGATACTATAATGGCCCAAATGTCGTAAAATGTGTAAAAATAATAACTTTGAAAAACAAAGAAAATAAGTAAAAATCAGGGTTGGCCCCGGGCAAGGCCTCAGTTCGTTCTCCTAAAAGGAACTAAAAATGCTTCGTTCGACCTCAAGTTAACTTGAGTTGTATTAAACTTATTTAAGGCGAGAATTTGAGGGGCGTTGTAGTGAGAATTTATTATTTTATACAAGAAAATTATTTTGTATATATCTTCTATTGCAGAGACACAAAATATTAAAGTGGTTTCGAGCCAGTTCGAAGTTATCTGTCTGGATGAAATCTTTTAAATGAAATAAACTTTAAAAATGTGTTTTGTATATACTCGATTCGTTCTGTATAAACGTCGTATTGTGGATTCCAAATTATGCTGACTTTAATGTTTTTATATTCAGAACATTTTCTGAAAACATAACCTAAGAGCCTGGAAGCTTGGGATGCTACCAGGCCTATGTGGATGTCAAAAATTAATCTTGAGTCAATAGTGATGCCTAAATCTCTTATGTGATCGACTTTAGGATTTATTTATTCCTAGTGCATGATCTAAACTTTCGACCATTTTGTAGAATTTCAGATCATCGGCGAATTTACCAAGATCACAATATTGAAAACAAATTTTTATTTTATTGATATATATTACAAATAATAAAGGGCCCAGATGGGACCTATGTGGGACACCGGAAGAGGGGGTAAAAGTTTCAGACTGAAAGTCCTGAAGAGACATGTAATTTCCAATCCATATATGCAAAAGTGTGCGCATTATTTTTCCAAAACGTCCACCTCTTTAAAATCCTGGAGAAGTTTTTTCTTCTAAATAAAACAATGAATCACGACTTGCTAATGTATTTTTATCTTCTTTTTTGACACAAAAAAAAACATTACTTTTGAGTTTTAATATGGACTGACAAGATTTGAAACCTATACTTTTAAAAACGATTGAGAAATTCGAACGTTGGTTTATTTTGATAGACGTTGATGCCGTGTCATAACACATTTCGGTAATGCATATTATTTTAAAACTTGTAGTGTTTGTGTGCGGATCGCATTTTCGACCTATAACTGTCCGATGAAATAAAAACGGATGTTCAGTGACCAAAAGATGGTATAAATCAAATTTTGGCGTAAAAAAGCGCGTGCATGAAATTTTTTCAGATCATGTGTACGCATTTCTTCTAATAAGTTATCAAAATCACCCTTCGCCCTTTTGGCAGGAGTATTCAGAGGATGCACATAAAATCGCCTTTTTTTATTTTAATTTGTTTTGTTGCCACTCTCCTCCTTCTTTGACCAATTAAATATAGCAAAATGGCTCTTTCGATGTTATTTCGCCTCCCCCACATTAACAAAGCCATCTCTTTCTCCATTTTATAAATAAAACTAACAAACGAAAAATAAACAACAAAGTGAGGTTAGATTTCCAGCAACAAAAAACGCAAAAAAGTTGGACGAGATCCTACTTCTTCATCCATCATCATCGAAATTCTCCGTGTAGAGTCTGCTGTTGGGAATAGAGTAGCCTGCTATTTACATCCATAGATTACCATAGAATAGAAATTTGTAGGAAACTACACAACTTTCATTTGATCTGGGATTACGCATTTACATTCACCGTGCGTAAAGCGTATCTTATGTTTGGAGTTTACTGCACATGCGCACTTACGTGCTGTGGCTTATAACCCCTAATGCTAAAAATGTTGAACAGTTAAGTAAGAAGATTGTGTGTGAATGTGTATCCATGAAAAATAGAACATATAGGGAATGGATATCCCAACCGACCAACGGCATAACGGTTGGGGAATCGTCACTTTTTCAATGCTTTGATGTAAGGGGTTGACAACGGCTTTTCAAAATAGCGTATTTTATTGTTGATGAAAACAAACAATAATTTTCTTATATTTTTTTTTTAATTTTGGGTGATTTACGCTAGCCAGTGAGTGTAGAATTAAAAATGAAGACGATATGGATACATATAGGTTACCTCATTTGTTCTTTGCAAAAAATGATTACTTTTTGTGGATTTTTTATGCAATCCGCGAAGAAGGACAACTCTAGAAGTTGAAATGAAGCAATTTATTAGATATTTTAGAGAAAAGACTCAAAAAAAGGCCAAGAAATTGCAACTTTAAAAAGTAAACCACACAAAACAAAATATAATATAATATGTTCTATTTCCCCTGTGTGAATGTAAGAAATGCAATAGGTCAGAAGAGACTCGCGAATATCGCTTTTGTCCATTGACAATAAACTTCTCCAAAAATCGAATCATTTTCATTCGTCCCACTATTATGATGAAATTTGGTGGTTCAGGTAAAAAATAATCACACAAATCACTTCAGGACCGTAGCAAATGGGGGTAGTTTTTAGAAAAATTCGCCATGGTTGTCGGGGGTTTTAAATTTTACTTGTTTTGTTCATTTCTCATAATCTTCTTATTTCGTACCAGGCATACCAAGAACCTCAGGGAAACTAATTTAAAGTTTTATTAAAACCATTCGAGCTACCGACAAAAACCACAAAATTGGCTCTAACAACCGAGAAAAAGCAACCAAACCGTGCTTCCTAGTCGATTTTGTGGTGATATGCCTATCCATCATTGCTTGGCCACTAATTAGGTTTTCGGTAGCTTCCTCTGAAATTCTCCTTCGACCGCCACAATGCTTGCAGTTACCGCATATTTAGATACTACGTAAAAAATATTCCATCTCTATTTTTTTTTAACTTACTATAAGCGTAGCAAAACGCGTTTAAAGTTGAACCTCTTAAAAAAACTGCTAATTCGGCTATCAGGTTCTGAAGTTAGCGCGCCAATGACCGTAGGGAATTATTGAAACGAAGTTAGGGCCCGGCATTAATAAGGCCGGGCACTATTTTGACGCTGTTGACAGATACGCATGTGCAAGAACGACCACATTTAGTGCCGACACTAATAGAGAGATATTGGAATAGTGCCATCCATTTTTAATTCCGTCCTTACATTAATAATAGGGACTTATCGGTACATAAAGTCGGCATAGCCTGACTTTAATGAAGACAGCACTATTTTTGACAATTCCGCACCAAGCTTAAAAGGATTCTGACATTGTTTACTGACTTTGCTATCAAAATAATGTCGACTTTCATAATGTTTATGCCTGCGTTTAATAAAGGACGACATTAACTTTAATAGGAACTTATCGACATAAAGTCACTATTTCTGACAGTTCCACACGTAGGTTGAAAGGTTTCTGACATTTTTGTCATATAAATATGTCATCTAAACACGCTCATATTGTGCCATTCTTAAAGTTGACAAATTAAAGTTAATGCCATCCTTTATTAAAGGCAGGTACAAACATTATGAAAGTCGACATTATTTTGATAGCAAAGATGACATATTCAAGTCAGGCTATGCCGACTTTATGTACGGATAAGTCCCTACTTTGTCAACTTTAAGAATGGCACAATATGAGTATGTTTAGATGACATGTTTACATGAAAAAAATGTCAGAAACCTTTCAACCTTCGTGCGGACCTGTCAGAAATAGTGCCGAGTCAGGCTATGCCGACTTTAAATTATTTCAGTAAATAGAGTTATAGGACGCGTGTTCTAGCACGGATTTATCCCTAAGATAAATCAAATTTGCGATTGTTCCTAACCTACAATAATTTGTTTATGTTGCGACGAAAGTGGGTCCCAACTTGAAGTTTTTTTAAGGAAGGTTCATTCAAAATTTTCAGCAAATTTCTACAAAATTGCAATTTTTTGTTAAATAAATTAAAATATATACATTTCGCAAAAAAATGTTTTTAAATGATTTTTTCGTAAACACTTGGTGAAAATTGGCGGAAATGACTTAATTTTTAGGCAAGAATAATTAGACTTTTTCAATATTACTATATTCCCCTATTTCTCTTTAATTTTGGGTAAAAAACGGACAGAAATCTTTTTTTGCACCCGTGATCAAAAAAAAAAGTTTTTTTGCATCGACAACCAAAAAAGCCATGCTTTAGTTATCTGCAGACAGTTGCTAAAATCATGTTTTCGATGAAGGTATAAAAAAAAGTATTTTCCTGTTTTCCTTCAGTTTTTTGATAAGGGTATTAAAAAAAAATAGTGTTAACAACTCGCGGCTAAACTGTGCTTTTTTACTCGCATTTTTAAATACCTCGCTACGCTCGTTATTTAAACCAACGCTTGTAAAAAAATCTCCGTGTCTTTTTTTTAAACAAAAAGGTTGCTGTTCGTTCCATTATTAGTTATTTCAGTTCCCATAAAAAGCCTACATCTTTAAAAGCATACCAAGTTTCCCATTACCTTTTACGCGATTACCATCAAACCATCTAGACCAATTTCTTTTATTTAATTGTCCTGTAAATGAGCGTAAAATGTAGAAAGATACTCATGGTTCTGCAGTAGCGGTATTTACCATTATATTAACCATTACAACTATTAAAATCGCATAAAGTAATACTAACTGTACTGGGCTGCTGATGGACGGGATGGGACGAGCGGTAAAAAAGACCTTGGGAAGGAAAAGTCCGACTTTTTTACTGGGTTAAGTTGATTTTAAACAAAATAATGTTGAATGTGTTTTAAATGCGGGAATATAAGCGTATTTACTTCTTAATGGTATAATTTTCTTTGATCGATGAATCTACAGAATTTAGTATAATTATGGTCACAAGCTTAGACGAACTATCTAAAAATCTGTCTCTCGCTGCGTTCGTCATTTTTTAATCTTTAATGATAGAGCCATGATGAACCTTAAAATAATTTAGGTAAATACTTGTTAAATTATATGTACATGTGCTAAAATAAACTTATGGTAGGACACGTTTCTTGGTAAATTTAAAGACTGTAAAGAACATTGATTGAAAGAAATTAATACCACCTTACCCACTTTGAACAATTACAATTTTTGCTGTTTTTTGGATAAAAAGAAAGACAGATGACAAAACAGAAATTTTTATCAAACAATTGCCGTAAATTATTTCCATCTTTCTCTAAAATACTTTTTTATAGCGTGCTGTCTGTCTTCAACAACTTTAAATATTTTTCATTTTAACAGAGAAAAAATGTTTTCTGGCGGTACTTTTTTTGAACGCTTAAAATACAGTCAAAACTTGGAAAATGTGAGTGTTTCATTCTAGAAATCGAAAGTTTGGAAAGAAAGCTTTAAAATGTGAGGAAATTATCATGAGACTTTTTAAAATTTTTATTTACTTTTGATGAACTGTTTTTTGTTGGATTATTTGACAAAAGCACATTCTTTTATTAAAATTCCTCCCTAATCTAATTTTTTATCAATTTTCTCACAGTTTTGTCAGACAAACAATCTAGCGTGTTTTCTGAAATCCAAAAAGACAAAACATTAAAAATATCTCGGGCTATTAATCTGAGAAACGTGACTTTAACAAAGAAAAATGCGTTTGTAAAAATAGACGAAAAACTGATGTTGTGCTGCCATGCAACTAATTGGGCAACACACAGACATGCATGCATAATACCCACATCTAGCTAAGTAAGCTAATTTTGTCATTGATTGTTGCAAGCCTTAAGGCGCATTTACACAGACAAACTTTCCTTTGATGTGGAAATGCCGACAAACATTTACACGAGCCTCTTGACCAAAATGTTCAAAAAAAAGTTCGAGCAAAATCTCGTACAAAAAGACTCACTGAAATTTTGGAGAGAATGTTAAGCAAAATTTGTTTGAAGAAATATTGGTATAGAAATTTCTTACAAATTTAAATTTTATAGTTTTATGGGAATTCATTGAACTTAACTGAAAATAGAAAGACTAAGTTTTAAAACAAGGTATTTTTAATTAAGTGCTTTCCGACGGAAAAACGATTTGATGTCCAAATTCACATTTTACCTCATAAGCAACTTCGATTGACCTGATTTTTATAGGGGATATGCCAGTATACTTGTAACTTTTTTGGGGTTGTGACAAAACGAGAATAAAAAAATAATAATTGGCACTTATTTATTGCTGTTGCCTGTAAAATGTAATGATAAAAATTTACTTTTAAAAGAATATCTCTATATTTTACTTCCTAGTTTAAAACACAATACAATAATAATTAAGTCAAATTAAAAAACCTATATACATTTTATTAAATATCAAATATATGAACCAAAGCACGTTCGGTTTAAATAATACCCGTTTATTACCCACTTTTACAACCCTACGAACCCGATCCTTGTCTAAAAAATATAATTTAGCAGTAATAGACTAGACTTCTGAATCGGAATTTTGCTCCTTTGCATATTGTTTGTTCAGTGTCAGTAATCGACCTTGATTATTACATTAAATTGACAGTAAATATCTATCTTCAGCATTTTCATAAACCTTTTGCTTTTTTAAGCAACCGTTAGGACCTTAAGCTAACTAGGTAAATCTGGTGTGAGGAATTAAAAAAAAAACAATCAAAGCTAAGGTTAAAGTAAAGTTACAAAAATATGTTTAAAAAAAAATCCCCTCTCCACCGCTCCTCATAAATGTGAGGCGCGGATTACCGCTTAAAAGTGCAATTTTTGAGTTTTTTGCCTATATTTGAAAAACTCAAAATTTTTTTGGACAAGAAAAATTTTCCTGGGTTGTTTTTTGAATTTAGGAAAAAACCCTTGGAAATAAAAAAACTCGCAAGAAAATCCCAAAAAAACCCCCGGGCATAAAAATCCGGGAAAAATCCTAAGAAAAAAATATTATAAGTAACCTAATCCATGTGACAAAATTGATAGCCAAGAATAATGTTTCGCTTGCCGTCGGCTTTTTTTCACAAAAATTTAAAATAAAAGTTGGTGTTCCATTTTTTTAAAGAATTGAGATCACTGATGTAAAATTTTATTTATTCTCACCTTTAAAAATATGTTTCCAAAACAGATAGTAATAATTTGCTCAAAAATTTACCCGAACAAAATGTTCAAAGAAAAGCTCACAAAAATGTTCACGCAAAAAATTTTAGATCTTTTGCACGAGCTTTTGTTTGAGCATGTTCGTCTGTGTAATTGCGCCTTTATGATGCTGCCAAATACTACAGAAGAGGCAAACTTTAATTTTTAGGCACATAAAGTCGCATTTACACAGACAAACTTTCCTTTGATGTTGAAATGCCGACAAACATTTACAGGAGCCTCTTGAGCAAAATGTTCAAAAAAAAGTTCGAGCAAAATCTCGTACAAAAAGACTCACTGAAATTTTGGAGAGAATGTTAAGCAAAATTTGTTTGAAGAAATATTGGTATAGAAATTTCTTACAAATTAAAATTTTATAGTTTTATGGGAATTCATTGAACTTAACTGAAAATAGAAAGACTAAGTTTTAAAACAAGGTATTTTTAATTAAGTGCTTTCCGACGGAAAAACGATTTGATGTCCAAATTCACATTTTACCTCATAAGCAACTTCGATTGACCTGATTTTTATAGGGGATATGCCAGTATACTTGTAACTTTTTTGGGGTTGTGACAAAACGAGAATAAAAAAATAATAATTGGCACTTATTTATTGCTGTTGCCTGTAAAATGTAATGATAAAAATTTACTTTTAAAAGAATATCTCTATATTTTACTTCCTAGTTTAAAACACAATACAATAATAATTAAGTCAAATTAAAAAACCTATATACATTTTATTAAATATCAAATATATGAACAAAAGCACGTTCGGTTTAAATAATACCCGTTTATTACCCACTTTTACAACCCTACGAACCCGATCCTTGTCTAAAAAATATAATTTAGCAGTAATAGACTAGACTTCTGAATCGGAATTTTGCTCCTTTGCATATTGTTTGTTCAGTGTCAGTAATCGACCTTGATTATTACATTAAATTGACAGTAAATATCTATCTTCAGCATTTTCATAAACCTTTTGCTTTTTTAAGCAACCGTTAGGGCCTTAAGCTAACTAGGTAAATCTGGTGTGAGGAATTAAAAAAAAAACAATCAAAGCTAAGGTTAAAGTAAAGTTACAAAAATATGTTTAAAAAAAAATCCCCTCTCCACCACTCCTCATAAATGTGAGGCGCGGATTACCGCTTAAAAGTGCAATTTTTGAGTTTTTTTCCTATATTTGAAAAACTCAAAATTTTTTTGGACAAGAAAAATTTTCCTGGGTTGTTTTTTGAATTTAGGAAAAAACCCTTGGAAATAAAAACACTCGCAAGAAAATCCCAAAAAAACCCCCGGGCATAAAAATCCGGGAAAAATCCTAAGAAAAAAATATTATAAGTAACCTAATCCATGTGACAAAATTGATAGCCAAGAATAATGTTTCGCTTGCCGTCGGCTTTTTTTCACAAAAATTTAAAATAAAAGTTGGTGTTCCATTTTTTTAAAGAATTGAGATCACTGATGTAAAATTTTATTTATTCTCACCTTTAAAAATATGTTTCCAAAACAGATAGTAATAATTTGCTCAAAAATTTACCCGAACAAAATGTTCAAAGAAAAGCTCACAAAAATGTTCACGCAAAAAATTTTAGATCTTTTGCACGAGCTTTTGTTTGAGCATGTTCGTCTGTGTAATTGCGCCTTTATGATGCTGCCAAATACTACAGAAGAGGCAAACTTTAATTTTTAGGCACATAAAGTCGCATTTACACAGACAAACTTTCCTTTGATGTTGAAATGCCGACAAACATTTACAGGAGCCTCTTGAGCAAAATGTTCAAAAAAAAGTTCGAGCAAAATCTCGTACAAAAAGACTCACCGAAATTTTGGAGAGAATGTTAAACAAAATTTGTTTGAAGAAATATTGGTATAGAAATTTCTTACAAATTTAAATTTTATAGTTTTATGGGAATTCATTGAACTTAACTGAAAATAGAAAGACCAAGTTTTAAAACAAGGTATTTTTAATTAAGTGCCTTCCGACGGAAAAACGATTTGATGTCGAAATTCACGTTTTACCTCATAAGCAACTTCGATTGATCTGATTTTTATAGGGGATATGTCAGGATACTTGTAACTTTTTTGGGGTTGTGACAAAACGAGAATAAAAAAATAATAATTGGCACTTATTTATTGCTGTTGCCTGTAAAATGTAATGATAAAAATTTACTTTTAAAAGAATATCTCTATATTTTACTTCCTAGTTTAAAACACAATACAATAATAATTAAGTCAAATTAAAAAACCTATATACATTTTATTAAATATCAAATATATGAACAAAAGCACGTTCGGTTTAAATAATACCCGTTTATTACCCACTTTTACAACCCTACGAACCCGATCCTTGTCTAAAAAATATAATTTAGCAGTAATAGACTAGACTTCTGAATCGGAATTTTGCTCCTTTGCATATTGTTTGTTCAGTGTCAGTAATCGACCTTGATTATTACATTAAATTGACAGTAAATATCTATCTTCAGCATTTTCATAAACCTTTTGCTTTTTTAAGCAACCGTTAGGGCCTTAAGCTAACTAGGTAAATCTGGTGTGAGGAATTAAAAAAAAAACAATCAAAGCTAAGGTTAAAGTAAAGTTACAAAAATATGTTTAAAAAAAAATCCCCTCTCCACCGCTCCTCATAAATGTGAGGCGCGGATTACCGCTTAAAAGTGCAATTTTTGAGTTTTTTGCCTATATTTGAAAAACTTTTTTGGACAAGAAAAATTTTCCTGGGTTGTTTTTTGAATTTAGGAAAAAACCCTTGGAAATAAAAAAACTCGCAAGAAAATCCCAAAAAAACCCCCGGGCATAAAAATCCGGGAAAAATCCTAAGAAAAAAATATTATAAGTAACCTAATCCATGTGACAAAATTGATAGCCAAGAATAATGTTTCGCTTGCCGTCGGCTTTTTTTCACAAAAATTTAAAATAAAAGTTGGTGTTCCATTTTTTTAAAGAATTGAGATCACTGATGTAAAATTTTATTTATTCTCACCTTTAAAAATATGTTTCCAAAACAGATAGTAATAATTTGCTCAAAAATTTACCCGAACAAAATGTTCAAAGAAAAGCTCACAAAAATGTTCACGCAAAAAATTTTAGATCTTTTGCACGAGCTTTTGTTTGAGCATGTTCGTCTGTGTAATTGCGCCTTTATGATGCTGCCAAATACTACAGAAGAGGCAAACTTTAATTTTTAGGCACATAAAGTCGCATTTACACAGACAAACTTTCCTTTGATGTTGAAATGCCGACAAACATTTACAGGAGCCTCTTGAGCAAAATGTTCAAAAAAAAGTTCGAGCAAAATCTCGTACAAAAAGACTCACCGAAATTTTGGAGAGAATGTTAAACAAAATTTGTTTGAAGAAATATTGGTATAGAAATTTCTTACAAATTTAAATTTTATAGTTTTATGGGAATTCATTGAACTTAACTGAAAATAGAAAGACCAAGTTTTAAAACAAGGTATTTTTAATTAAGTGCCTTCCGACGGAAAAACGATTTGATGTCGAAATTCACGTTTTACCTCATAAGCAACTTCGATTGATCTGATTTTTATAGGGGATATGTCAGGATACTTGTAACTTTTTTGGGGTTGTAAAAAAACGAGAATAAAAAAAATAATAATTGGCACTTATTTATTGCTGTTGCTGGTTTAGGAGAAGGTAAAAACCGTAGACTAGTGAGAGGGGGGTTTGGTTTACATTGACACACAAAATTACATGACAACAAACAAGAGTCAACGCAGTTTTTTTATGAAAGTTTTAGAACAAATCTTTCCATAAAGAAAGGGCTCTCCGACGCAAAACAGAAAAAGTACGCTTTAATTTGTGTATTTCATTTTATTTTATTGGCGCGTAGAACTCGCATTTTGCATTTCACAGGTAGTAGGCCGGCCACCCTTTTGAATCGGAATGTTGCCCCTTTGCATATTGTTTGTTCAGTGTCAGAGAATCACTTTGTTGATATCTATATCTTTAGCATTTTCATGAACCTTTTGCTTTTTTAAGTAACCCTTGGGGCCTTAAACTAACTAGGTAAATCTGGTGTGAGGAATTAAAAAAAAACAATCAAAGCTAAGGGTGAAGTAAAGTTACAAAAATATGTTTTAAAAAAATCACCCTCCCCACCACTCCTCATAGTCGTGAGGCACGGATTACCGCTTAAAATTGCAATTTTTGAATTTTTGCCGATATTTGAAAAACTCAAAAATTTTTTGGAAAAGAAAAATTTTCCTGGGTTTTTTTAAATTTAGGAAAAAAAAGCTTGGAAATAAAAAAACCAAAAAAACTCGCAAGAAAATCCCAAAAAAACCCCCGGGCAAAAAAATCCGGGAAAAACCCTAAGAAAAAATATTATAAGTAACCCAAATCCATGTGAAAAACTGATGGCCAATAATAATGTTGCGCTTGCCGTCGGCTTTTTTTCACAAAGATTTAAAATAAAAGTTGGTGTTCCATTTTTTTAAAGAATTGAGATCACTGATCACTGATGTGAAATTTTATTTATTCTCATCTTTAAAAATATGTTTCCAAAATAGATAGCAATAATTTGCTCAAAAATTTACCGAACAAAATGTTCAAAGAAAAGCTCACAAAAATGTTCACGCAAAAAATTTTAGATCTTTTGCACGAGCTTTTGTTTGAGCATGTTCGTCTGTGTAATTGCGCCTTAACATGCTAACAGAGAATTGACTTACTCTACAGGGGAAAATCTGGTCAAATAATAACCAATGTTTTTGACTTAAGTATAGTAGGTACTCTTCTTTGTCCAACCATAATAATGATTGTCACTTCTAAATAAATGTTGAGCTCGATTAGCCTGTCTTCAAAATAGACGTCAAAAATTAAAAAAAAAGTATTGGTTATCAAATTTTGATACTGACCGCAAGAAATTATGTATATTGGCTAAGGTTGAGCATAATTTTTCATATATAGAATGGTAGCAGAGCCATGATGAACCTCAAAATAATTTTGTTAAATACCTGTTAAATTATTTTTAGATTTGCACTTTTAGTAGAACACGTTTTTTAGCAAATTTAAAGACTAAAGAAAGAAATTAATGCCACCTTATGTCTTACAAACTTTAGGCTTTGAACAATTACAATTTTTGCTGTTTTTTGGATAAAAATGGCAAAATAAAAATCATATGCACAACACTACTAAAGATGACAGACAGATGACAAAAAAGAAATTAACAACTGTTTTAAATTATTTCCATCTTTCTCTAAAATACTTTTTAATAGCATGCTGTCTATCTTCAACAACGTAAAATAATTTTCATTTTAACAGAGAAGAAATGTTTTTTGGCGGTAGTTTTTTTGAACGCTTAAAAAAGAGAAAATTTGAAAAATGTGAAAAACATAGTAAAAATTGCTTAAACAGAAACGTTACCCCTTAAATTATGCTAAAATATTTAAAGCCTTCAATAACCATCATGGCTTTACATGAACTGTGTGAAAAATTTCGTAAAAAAGAGCAGCTAAGATTTTCACAAATAAATTTTTGCGCTTTCGGAAAAGATTATTGTTAAAATCAAGAACAAGTGCTGTTTTGCTTGACTTAGGGATTAAAAGTGCCACTTTAGTTAATAAAACGCATTTACTTAAATAAAAGCAATAAATTTGGGTAGTTTTAATCCCCTATATTTTTTCTCGGAACTTAATTAAGAAGATGAGGAAGCAAAAAGGTTTGTTAACGATATCTCTTTAAAAATTAAAACTTTTTAAAAGCTTCTTCACCCAGAGGATCATCCTGGCAATATAGAGAGGAAATGCGGTCTTGAGGACCTTAGGCTATACGAAGGATACAGTCCTTGAGAATTGATTAAAGCTTTAAATTATAAATTTGAATTTATTTAAAAATTTTATCAGTTTTTTTATTTTTGACATTTTTTTTATTGTTAATATTATTAATTTTATATTAAGTTTTTTACAATTTGTCAAGATATTTCAAAAATGAAAACCTTGTTTACAGTTGTAAAAAGAAATTGAAATCAGTAAACTAATTTTATTTAAAAATTAAAAACAAACACGAATAAATTATGCCAAACGTCAAATAACCGCACCGTCGACGTAAATCCTTTACCAAATAGGCTATTTTGAACTGTCAAATAGTGGTAAAGTTATCGTAGTCGGCGAAGTTATCGGGTTGTAAATTGGCACGACCGAAACTATCTAATATTAAAAAAAAAAAAACAGTGACGAGATACCATAAATAATTGAAAAAATGACTACTAGAAGTCATAAAAAATTATCATTACGATATCCTATTGTTGAGCCATCAAAATAAAAAAGAATTAATGTTATTAAAGTGAGCAATAATGACATTAACAATAGAGATCTTTTTAATCAGGTTATTAGTAAGTGTTATTGAATTATTTTATCAAACAAAACGTTGCGGTTAAAAAATGTTATTATAAGCAAGATAAAGATTTATACAGTACTTTCTTAGCTGAGTCTTTGTCAAGAACACAAATAAAATAACTATTTAAGTATGATCCAAATTTTATCACTTCTGGCATACCAGATTCCTTAAACCCTTTTTTTTGTTAGTGTTCTTTTTCCATTCTTTTATCTATTATTGGTCCTTTTTGTAGGCTCTTATTAGAATTATCAAGAACATTTCTTTTCTAAAATTAAGGCCTGTCAAACTAGATTTACTGGTGGTACAAATGTAAGGTATTTTTAAATAATTTAATTTTCACGAGTCTTCTGGTAAAGCCATGATGACCCTTAAATAATTTAGTTAAATACTTGTTTAATGATTTTTAGATGTGCTTAAATACAATAATAGTAGGACACACTCCTTAGTAAATTTAAAAACTGTAAAGAACTCTGATTGAAAGAAAATTAATACCACCTTATGTCTTACACACTTTATCATTTGAAAAATTACAATTATTGCTGTTTTTTATATAAAAATGGCAAAATAAGAATCATATGCACCACGCCACTCAAGATGACAGACAGATGACATAACAGAAATTTTTATTAAACAATTGCCTTAAATTATTATTATCTTTCTCTCTTCAACAACCTTAAATATTTTTGACTTCACTAAATTTTCTCTCCATCTACCTCTAAAATACTGCCCTCTCTCTCTAAATGTTTTTCATTTTAACAGAGAAAAAAATGTTTTTGGCAGCACTTTTTTTTAACGCTAAAAAAACGGTGAAAACTCAAAAAACTTGGGTGTTTTCTTTTAGAAATCGAAAGTTTGGAAAGAAAGCTTTAAAATGTGAGCAAAATCATGGCATAAAAATGTGAAAAACATAGTAAAAATTGGCTTTATCATTCCACGGTCAAAATGTTAACAAATACTTGGCAAATTTTGAATTTCTTGGCCTTTTTTTGAGTTTTCTCTAACATATCAAATAAATTGCTCCATTTCATCTTCTAGAGTTTTTCTGCTTCGCGGATTGTTGAAAATTTCCACAAAAGTAATTACTTTATGCAAAGAACAGAAATTTAAATCGAAACAAAACAAAGTAATAAAATATTACATAACAAGAAACAAAAGTGACAAATTTCACACGAGCGTAAATATTGTGAACGAGGCGTTAGCCGAGTAAAACAACACGCGAGTGTAAGAAAGTTACTTTCTATCGAGTTGTATACTTTTCCTACGAACACTGTTGAATTGCCCTAATTTTTGTAAAATCTGGTCATTAATTTCGCACAAATCAAATGATACTGCTTTTCCGCATATGTGCGCGAAAAATTTCTCCACACGGGTGAAATTTAACGTTTTCTAAGGATGTACGTTATTTTCATAGGTGGTGGTAGGAAAAAATAGTTAAACTACACAAGAACCTGTAGCCCAGATGGTTTACCAGTAATTTTCATAAAACACTGTAAATTTTTCTTGTCCAGGATTTTGGCTAAAATTTTTAATAGATCATTTTCTACAGAAGATTTTCCGACAGCTTCGAAGAGATAAGTCAAACATTAAAAACTACAGAGGTATTTCAAAAATTTCTTGATTTTCTAAATTGTTTGAATCAATAGTCACAGATAAAATTGCACCACATTTTCAAAACATAATTATAAACCAACAACACGGGTTTACAAAAGGTAAATCATCAATTACTAATCTCTTGATATATGAAGAAACTTTGTTGGAAGCCTTGTAGATGTCATCTATACCGATTTCTCCAAGGCTTTCGACAGGGTCGATCATAACCTAATACTTGATAAACTTAAAGTCATGGGTATCCATGGCTCATCTTTCAACTGGTTTCGGATTAATCTAACTGAAAGACGCCAGTCAATAAAAATAGAGAATGCTGTCTCCGCCGAGTTTAACGTTTTGTCGGTGTTATTTAATGCAATTATAAATGATATATCTTCCGCATTAGAAAACTGTAACTTTGTGCTTCTTGCTGATGATCCAAAATTCTTTAGAATTATAAGAAGTTTGGAGGATTGCCATATTTTGCAACAAGATAGGTTGAATAGGTTTCCCTGAATATTAACAAATGTAAAACTGTATATTTTTGCTATGAAATTGCTAGGATTTTGGTTTAGAACATTGAAAGATGTAAACAATATTTTTACATTGAAAAATGCTTACTTTGCCATTTTAAGGTCAATTCTAGAATATGGTTGTACTATTTGGTCTCCATATTATGAGATTCATAAAGATCGTTTGGAAAAAATACAGAGAAAGTTCTTGCGCTTTATATGCTATAAATGATACATACCTATTGAGTCAATTGATTATTACCAGCTAATGAGTCTGTTAACAAATCTAGACAATTGTAGAAAGTACTATATGATCTTGTCACAGTGTTGAAAATACTAAACAATGAAATTGACTCTGTAGAGTTACTATCAATATTCAAGTTTCAGGTGCCATCACGGAACACAAGAATAAATCATAAATTATTTGCAACTCAACATCATCGCACTAACTCCCCGATCAACAGACTCAGTAGCCAAATATTTCAAACGCGGCTAAGAAAAAAGAAAGAATTTATAGTTAACCACTGGCCAATAGATATGGGATTCTGATTTTAATTGGAAACTTTTAGTGCCGATTTCGCTGAAAACTTTTCATCGGGACATTTGACGTACTGACAAGGGTCTTGTCAGTACGCAGGACATTTTTCTCCAAATCGGGACAGTCCCGACAAATCGGGACGGGTTGGCAACCCTATCGTTACCCCTAATTTTTTAGAGTGATCGGTTGGGATATCCATTCTCTATTTGTTTTATTTTCCCTGGACAACAACAAAAATCTAAGGCGTATGGATTTATGTCAAGTTTCAAAACTGGTCATTGAGGTTAGTTTTTGTCTAAATAAAAATGGAACGGACTGTAAATATAAATCTAAATAGTAGCACTCTGTATATTGCGTTATTTAAGCGCTCTTCGTGACTATTTCTACAACAAATAATGGCGAGATCAGTATAATTTCCTGCAAAGCGATGAAGATAATTTACTTCACACACATACACTTTAAAAACATGAAACTTATTGACGTCTGTGATCGTTCTGTCTGTCGCCAGCAGCAATTCCATCACGCTAAGCTTATTTTTTTTAAACACACAATTTATTTAAAGAGTTGCTAAACTCAACAATGCTGAATCCATTAAAAGTAGTATAAAGTAAGTGCCTACTTACTTTATGAATGTAGCAATAGCACTAAAATGTTTTTACCCACGACCAACGAATAATACCAATTTTACGACCATCTCAACAAGATTTTAATGGCTGATCTACAGGCGCATTTACACAGACAAACTTTCCTTTGATGTTGAAATGCCGACAAACATTTACACGAGCCTCTTGAGCAAAATGTTCAAAAAAAAGTTCGAGCAAAATCTCGTACAAAAAGACTCACGGAAATTTTGGAGAGAATGTTAAGCAAAATTTGTTTGAAGAAATGTTGGTATAGAAATTTCTTACAAATTTAAATTTTATAGCTTTATGGGAATTCATTGAACTTAACTGAAAATAGAAAGACTAAGTTTTAAAACAAGGTATTTTTAATTATGTGCTTTCCGACGGAAAAACGATTTGATGTCGAAATTCACATTTTACCTTATAAGCAACTTCGATTGACCTGATTTTTATAGGGGATATGCCAGTATACTTGTAACTTTTTTGGGGTTGTAAAAAAACGAGAATTAAAAAATAATAATTGGCACTTATTTATTGCTGTTGCCTGTAAAATGTAATGATAAAAATTTACGTTTAAAAGAATATCTCTTTATTTTACTTCCTAGTTTAAAACACAATACAATAATAATTAAGTCAAATTAAAAAACCTATATACATTTTATTAAATCTCAAATATATGAACAAAAGCACGTTCGGTCTAAATAATACCCGTTTATTACCCACTTTTACAACACTACGATCCCGACCCTTGTCTAAAAAAATATAATTTAGCAGTAATAGACTAGACTTCTGAATCGGAATGTTGCTTCTTTGCATATTGTTCAGTGTCAGTAATCGATCTTGATTATTACATTAAATTGACAGTAAATATCTATCTTCAGCATTTTCATGAATCTTTTGCTTTTTTAAGCAACCTTTGGGGCCTTAAACTAACTAGGTAAATCTGGTGTGAGGAATGAAAAAGAAACAATCAAAGCTAAGGGTAAAGTTACAAAAATATGTTTGAAAAAAAATCCCCACGCCTCACGACTATGAGCTTAAAAGTACAATTTTTTAGTTTTTTGCCGATATTTGAAAAACTCAAAATTTGTTTGGAAAAGAAAAATTTTTCTGGGTTATTTTTTGAATTTAGGAAAAAACCCTTGGAAATAAAAAAAACTCGCAAGAAAATCCCAAAAAAACCCCCGGCCAAGAAAATCCGGGAAAAACCCTAAGAAAAAAATATTATAAGTAACCCTAATCCATGTGACAAAACTGATAGCCAAGAATAATGTTTCGCTTGCCGTCGGCTTTTTTTCACAAAAATTTAAAATAAAAGTTGGTGTTCCATTTTTTTAAAGAATTGAGATCACTGATCACTGATGTGAAATTTTATTTATTCTCGTCTTTAAAAATATGTTTCCAAAACAGATAGCAATAATTTGCTCAAAAATTTACCCGAACAAAATGTTCAAAGAAAAGCTCACAAAAATGTTCACGCAAAAAATTTTAGATCTTTTGCACGTGCTTTTGTTTGAGCATGTTCGTTTGTGTAATTGCGCCTTACGGTGTTAGCATAATAATAAAGCTTAAAAGTAAACCACAAGATGGTGTGACAACCGATGAAACTTTTGCACTACACTAATTGACGCAAAAATGTGAATTATATTTCTATATTTTTAAGACAATAAATATTTATTAAACGTAAATGAATCCAATATAATTTTAGGACCTAAGAACGTTACAATCACTCCGGAGGAGGCTTGTTGCTGAGCCTTATACAGACCGCTTCAAGCTACTGCGAACATAGGGGGAATCAAGTCCAATTTACTCTCCGTGTCGTACGACCGAGGTGGATTCGAAGCACGCTGCAGTGTTATCTTTTGGAAATTCATTTTGTTTTTATTATTTTGTTTTATTTTGTTGTTGTTGCTGTTGCCGAAAAAGTGCAGATGGTCAAATGGCCAAATCGTCATAACCCAACACACGTTTGATATTGGTCGAGGGAAAATTTGCATTTGTATTTTGACGTAAGAACACAGTATCCCCAAAAACTAAATGTTTGGGGGGGGGGGGGTATTATAGGGGAACACGTAATTGGGCCATTTTTTTTTAACGGCAATTGGAATTTGAATGGTCCTAGATACTTGGATCTACTGCAGTAGCACATTATTCCAACTGCTAGGCAGTTGTTAGGTGTAAGATTTGGTGAAACATGGTTTCAACAAGATGGTTGTTCCGCTCACAATGTTGGCCTTGTTAGGGAATATCTTGATAATGTATTTCCTAATCGGGTTATAAGTACACGGGGAACTATTTTATGGCCAGCTCGATCTCCCGATCTTGCTCCTAATGACTTCTATCTGTTTTTGAAGAAGCTTTTCAAATTATCACCCCTAACATGCTTGGAAACGTTAGAAGGGGTTTTTATAGTAGGCTCGGATATTGTCTAGCCGAGCAAGGAGGACTTTTCGAACATTTGCTTTAGTTTTTTTTGACTGGGAGAATCTTTTTGGTTTTTAGAATGTATTATTTTATTTTGAGAACTTGCTTTTATTTTGTTTCTCCTTATTATTTTCATTGTAACACGTCGTCACTGATAAATCTGAGCAGTTGACAATAAAACGCTCTTATTTATCAGTGACAAAAAATAAGAAAATTACGTTATAAAAATTTGCGTATTTATTGACCAAATTCCGGTTTCATTGACTACGCTCCACACAGCACCGTGGTTAGAGGCGTACTAAATACCAAAGGAAAGTCATGCAAGTGGTGATCGCAAGCCTGAGTATTGGTTGCTTCACTGATAGGCGTGCGGTGTCTCTGCATGTACGTACACTGGCAAATTAGACTTCTTCCGCCCTATGTTCGCAGTAGCTTGAAGCGGTCTGTATAAGGCGACGTAGTATAAACTCCAATTGGGGGTGGAGTTGCTGCGAACGTTGTATTTTAAACGGTCTTCTTTCAGTAAGCAGTACATTTTCGCAGGTTCCGCTTTTTACGTCCTGCTCGCAAATTTCATTCTTATTGATATAGCATCCTTTAAAATTTTGTTTTTGACTTTATTTCGACGGGCTGCATATAGCCCGACCAACATCCCGCGTTATTTGACGACGAAAGTTTTTAAATTCGCTGGGTGTGATTGCTTATGTCATGCTTCATACGCCAGGTACAGTCCTATGTTACCCTGATGATTCCTAACAAGGATGAAACAGGCATGTAGATTTCTGGACTATCCATTTAATCTTGAAGGGCTGGTCGTAATGAATTAAAAAGCAAAATGTCCGTCCGATGCCACGAACGTTAGTTTTTAATAATTTTTTAATTGAAATCGACCAAATTTTTAGCCTCTAGCCTAGGGGCCTTGTTAACCGCTACGAAAATTTTTTGGGTTTGGTAGACTTGTGGGTAATAGTATGAACTGCTCGTGCCAAACTAACAAGCATCCAACGTCAAGCTAGTATGGTACACCTTGTTTTGGAGAAAGAGGCTATGAAGGCAACCTACAGAATCATAACCAACCAATGGGGTGGCAGGGCAAGTCAAGTAGTACCAAACCCTTTAACGCGGGCAATTGAGAGCCACTACATTCTAGGGCTGTTACCGGATCTAATGCCCGCAACAGTAGTAAAAAGCTATACACACCAGATAGGGAGGACTGGACGATAAACAGAATAAGTTTCTCAAGTGAAGATAGCTGCTGGTACACTGATCGAAAATGGCGTCAGGCGTTGGATCCGGAGCTTATTGCAGCCGGGAAAATATCAGGATTATACATAGATTTGGACGAATGGCTACAATTTTCCAGGCGCAACTCTTCACCATTGAAATGAGCGCACGTTGGATGATAGATCATAACTGGCGCAACAGATCAATAAAGATACTCTCCGACAGTCAAGCGGCCCTTAAGGCTCTTGAATCCTGTAGGTGCTCATCGAGAACCGTTAGGAGCTGCCAGGACACACTGAACACCCTAGGGCGAATAAACACTGTGTCGCTGGTATGGATTCCGGGACATTCTGGGCATCGGGGAAATGAGACTGCCGACCAGCTGACGCGTGAAGCGGCCTCTGCCGTCTTTATTGGCCCCGAACCAGCCCTTGGAATAGCATACAACACAATCAACACCGCTCTCTCAGGCTGGATGGAAAACAAGTTCCACCAATACTGGAGAGAATTGCCGGGACTGGCACATTCCAAAGAGTTCATTACAGAACCCCGCAGGAAGAGGGCCGGGAAACTCATCGAGCTCACTAGGCATGACATCCGGACAATGGTATACAGACCGTTTCATGCTACTGCGAACATAGGCCGGAAAAAGTCCAATTTGCCAGTGTACGTACATGCAGGGACACCGCACACCTATCAGTGGAGCAACCAACACTCAGGCTTCCGATCGCCGTTCGCCGCCGTTCGCCTTGTATTTAGTACGCCTCTAACCACGGTGCTATGAGGAGCGTAGTCAATGAAACCGGAATTTGGTCAATAAATACGCAAATTTTTATAACGTAATTTTCTTGTTTTTTGTCACTGATAAATTAGAACGTTTTATTTTCAACTGCTCCGATTTAACAACGTATTACAATGAAAATAATAAGGAGAAACAAAATAAAAACAAGTTCTCAAAATAAAATAATACATTCTAAAAACCAAAAAGATTCTCCCAGTCAAAAAAAATTTAGAGCAAATGTTCGAAAAGTCCTCCTTTTTTTATAATATGCTCGGCTAGACAATATCCGAGCATATTATAAAAAGCCCTTCTAACGTTTCCAAGCATGTTAGTAGTAGTAGATCCAAGTATCTAGGACCATTCAAATTGCCGTAAATAAAAAATGGCCCAATTACGTGTTCCCCTACAATACCCCCCCAAACATTTAAAAAAAAAATCCAAATGCAAATTTTCCCTCGACCAATATCGAACGTGTGTTGGGTTATGACGATTCAATAATGGAAAAGTGCTTTCATCTGCGAAAAGAATAGATCTCACAAAATTCCATATGACGTCCTCGGGAAAAATTTGATGTGTTTTTGACGCTTTGTAAGAATGATAACCATTCTTTTTGAGAACACGTAAGACTGAAGACATATTAACTGCTTCGGCAGTTTGGTGGCTAGTTAACTTTCGATTTTCCTCCACTGCAGCGCAAATCATCACACCTCGTACTTCCTGCTCGTCATTCAAAACAGTCGGTTTTTTATGGTTTCTTGGCGCTACACAACCAAACTTTTAAAAATTCTGCACAAACCTATGAATCGTTGATAACTAGGTTCTCAAAAAAAAGTTCTTGAATAAGTCTCAATGGTCTGCCTTGATAGTACCATTTGACTATCTGTACTTATTCGGCAACTTCGTAGACATCCATTGTTAGTTTTAAAAATGTATTATTTCACTTAAGAACTTATCAATCTGTTTCTCGAGCAAGGCAGAAATAAAACAAAATAATAAAAACAAAATAAATTTCCAAAAGATAACACTGCAGCGTGCTTCGAATCCATCTCGGTCGTACGGCACGGAGAGTAAGTTGGACTTGATTCCCCCTATGTTCGCAGTAGCCTGAAGCTCATTGTATACACCAGGCTGAAAGTACCATTACACAGAATGGGTCTAAGTGAGGACATCGAATGTAGGCTCTGTATGGAGTATGATGAAATGGCCAGACATGTGCTATGTGAACGTCCGGCCATTGCACGTCAGCGTCGACGTATCTTCGGTAAACCACAGATCGACGAACTGGATCTGAATGATGCTTCACCAAAGTTGCGAGCCTCTTTAAGGGGCTGAATATTCTGTAGCAATAAAAAATGTTAAAAGTGAGCCACAATAGACCCAATAGTGGTCGCAGTGGACAGTGCCATACTGGCACACTCACAAACAAATCAATCAATAGTATGAACTACTAACTGACTGCCCCCTAGGGGCCACATATATAATTTTTTATGACACACGAGGGTACTTTCCCGGAAGGCCAACATATTGCTGAAACCGTCTGTATTTAAGAAAAAAAATTGACACCCTAACCCTACTTTTCACTGCAGCATTTTTGGGGCTGTTAACAGGTTAGGCAGTGTTGGTCCATAAGTAATCGATTAAAATAAGTTTCGTAAAATCTTCATCAAAAGGCCATTCTACGTATGGCCCCTAAGTATAGTGTTATTTGCGGATATTTACTAAAAATCATGTTTCTCTCGTTCGTTACTTTCTCTTTGTCTCGGCGGTAATGTTCGCGATTTCCATCATACACATCCACGTTCATTTTACGTTTGTTCCTTTTTTATTTACTCTTTCGATTTTCACCACTTGTTGCATGTTTAAGAGAATGAGTGAGTGCGACCCGCGTGGTGCGCGTTCTGCGGTAACGATTCTCCTATATATCATTATGAAATTAACTTCAAAGTGCATCGCAAATTATTTCAGAAAGACACGCAACACTTGTGAACGCGAAACAAATTATTTCAATTTAAGGCTCTTTTGCAGATTTTTAGACCACAATTACTCGCAATTATTATAAATAATAATCTTGCTTATTCACATGCTGATCCCAAGTTTTCGTTTTAATTGAACTTAAACATTCCACAAATGTTTTGTTTTTTTAATAGTAAGTTAGTGAGAAAGCTAAGAACGGTTGCATGTCTCTCCGCAAAAAAGTTTCAGATCAGGTTTCAGATCGATTTGAGATCAAACCAATTTTTTTAAATCTTGGGAGTACCTATAGCAAATTCTTTAAATGAGTTCTCCATCAAAAATACAAGTGTGGTTTATTGTAGTAGAATCGATGCCAAGTCTAGAAGTAAACTTCGTTTTTTGATATCACTTTTAGTAATCGAGATATTCTGTAGCGCAGTGGGTAGGAAAATTTTGTGTGTCGCGTGCTAACTCTTGGCTAGACTGGGCAATTGATCATGCCAATATTTCGTCATCAATTTTGGAGCTTTATTAAACCTTTCGGGTAATACAGGCCTTAACGAAATATGACCCGTAGGTATATGCTTTGTGAATATGACATGCTGCGATACTGACAACCATAGAGGAAGTAATAGCTACGCGAGAGTGACTGACACTGTTATACTTGAGGAACATTGTTTGACGGCGACACGAGCGCAGCCGGTGGCTACAGGAAGGAACTACTTGTACAGCCAGACGCATAATAAAATACATATATTCTTTCATTCATTCCAATTTACTCTCCGTGCCGTACGACCGAGGTGGATTCGAAGCACGCTGCAGTGTTATCTTTTGAAAATTTATTTCGTTTTTATTATTTTGTTTTATTTCTGCCTTGCTCGAGAAACATATTGGTAAGTTTTTAAGCGAAATAATACATTTTTAAAATAAAAATGGATGTCTACGAAGTTGCCGAAAAAGTGCAGATGGTACTATAAAGGCAGACTATTGAGACTTATTCAAGAACTTTTTTTGGAGAATTTTGTAAATCGCACAGAACCTAGTTTATCAACGATTTATAGGTTTGTGCAGAATTTTGAAAAGTTTGGTTATGTAGCGCCAAGAAACCATAAAAATCCCACTGTTTTGAATGACGAGCAGGAAGTACGAGATGTGATTATTTGCGCAGCAATGGAGGAAAATCGAAAGTTAACTAGCCACCAAATTGCCGAAGCAGTTGATACGTCTTTAGCCACTGTCTTAAGTGTTCTCAAAAAGAATGGTTATCATTCTTACAAAGCGTCAAAAACGCATCAAATTTTTCCGGAGGACAACTATCGTCGTATGGAATTTTGCAAAACAATGATGGAAAGGGCTAATCGTGATGAAAACTTTCTGAGATCTCTTCTTTTCACAGATGAAAGCACTTTTCCATTATTGAATCGTCATAACCCAACACACGTTTGATATTGGTCGAGGGAAAATTTGCATTTGTATTTTGACGTAAGAACACAGTATCCCCAAAAACTAATTGTTTGGGGGGGGGTATTGTAGGGGAACACGTAATTGGGCCATTTTTTATTAACGGCAATTTGAATGGTCCTAGATACTTGGATCTACTGCAGCAGCATATTATTCCAACTGCTAGGCAGTTGTTAGGTGTGAGATTTGGTGAAACATGGTATCAACAAGATGATTGTCCCGCTCACAATGTTATCCTTGTTAGGGAATATCTTGATAATGTATTTCCTAATCGGGTTATATATACACGGGGAACTATTTTATGGCCAGCTCGATCACCCGATCTTGCTCCTAATAACTTCTATTTGTGGATTTATATCAAAAATAAAGTTTACGGGCATGAAAGGGCTAATAATTTGGAAGAACTTTGGATTAAAATTGAAGAAGCTTTTCAAACTATCATCCCTAACATGCTTGGAAACGTTAGAAGGTTTTTATAATAGGCTCGGATATTGTCTAGCCGAGCAAGGAGGACTTTTCGAACATTGGCTCTATTTTTTTTTTGGCTGGGAGAATCTTTTTGGTTTTTAGAATGTATTATTTTATTTTGAGAACTTGCTTTTATTTTGTTTCTCCTTATTATTTTCATTGTAACACGTTGTCACATACCAATATGGTATGGGGGACTATTAAAATCGTGAAATTTTGACTTTTCTTAATTTTATCAAAAATGAGTTACTAAGGTTCCAAAACACCTTAATCGACAAAAAAAAAAGTTGTCTGTTGTCTGTCTGTATACGCGATAACTCAAGAACGCCTTAATCGGTTTTAACGAAATTTGGTACACAAATCCTCTATCGGCTGACCATAACTTTTGGGTAGGGTGGTGTGGACTTGAAGAGGGGAAAAGAGGGATAAAATATTTAAAAAAATTGTAACTTTGGAACAAAAGCAAGTAGCGATATACGATATTCAGATTTAAGTTTCCATGAATATGGACTACAAATTTTGTTATAACCTCCAAATTCGTCGGACCTTCAGTTTACGAGTTATTTGAAAAAACGTTAAAGTATATATAAAAAAAATCATAACAGAAGTAAAGGAGCTATTGATATGCGGTTTTCAGATTTTGGTTTTCGTAAATATTCCCAAAAATTTTGTTATAAGGTTCAAATCTTTCAAAGCTACAGTTTCATAAAATAGTTGATTGTATGGTGGACTATCCGTGCTTTCTAGCACCAATTTTTGTTTTTGCTGCCAGATGTACTCCTTAACTATTACTGTAGGCTGCTGATGAAAACAAAAATAACAAAGAAACGGAAAACTACCACTGGAGAACCCCAAATTTAATCAATATATAAATTCCTTTGTTAAAATGGACAAATCTTGAGCCAAAAGTATCACAACCCCTATGTGTGTGTGAGTCTGTGCGCATGTGGCTCTTGAACCAGTAAACTGATTTGGATGCGGTTTGTTTCTGTTTGAGCCTATCCTTCAGGGAGTGTTCCTAGCGGTGTTCGATAAAAATAGGCTAAGTAAATCCAGAGATAATACGCCTTTTTCACATAGATGTCAAGGAATCTACATTTCCAGTGGTCAAGCTTTTGATAGGTTTTTAAAATGTATAGTTTATCCTAGCTTTTTCTGACAGATATTTTGATGGAAACAGTATGTGTTTACATTTTGGCCATGAAAGATCCGTGAAAATAAAATTATTTAAAAATACCTTACAATTGTGCCAGCAGTAAACCTATTAAACCTATTTTGACCAAGACCGTTCTCAACCAAAAAGTCAGTTCACTTCTTTCTCTTCAGTGCCCTTTAGCCCCAAATTGACAAGTAAAACATGCATTTTCTGTCAGTTTGGTGTCAATATGGCCGCGATAGTAGGCCAAAGGATAAAGAGTTAATTGCAGGCTTTTTATTTGAGACGGTGGAGAATAGCGAACAACTTTAATATAAAAACAGCTTTTAAATCTAATAATACAATTAGAAGCCTTTTTAGTAAAAAAACCGGAGAAAAAAACAAAATAAGTAATGCATTTACCAAGCTCCTTGTGAGTGTGGTGAATCATACATAGGCGAAATAAAAATACCACTATCTGTTAGGCTTAAGGAACATCAGACGAATACCCAAAGAGGTGAAACAACGAAATCAGGAATCGCCGAACACGCATGGACAAAACAACCCCGAATGAAGTGGACAGAAGCAAAGGTTTTGCACAAGGAGTCACACTGGAAGAAACGAAAATTCCTTGAAGCTGCCTTTATTGGGCAGAATCAGGGTATTTTCAGTAAACCAAGTGTTGAAATTCCAAATATTTGGAAGCCCCTCCTTGGTCGGAGCCAACTTCTTAAACTTCACGGTTGAGTGAGTTCCCATAGTGTATAAGTACGTAGCCTTAGGAATAAATTGTAGTTTGCCCCTGAAGACGATCAGAGATTGTACTGATCAAAACGTCGGCGTCGTGTATAAATAAAATATAGACAATAGAAGTCCGAAACACAGAGTTAATTTCTGAGACGGTGTTGGTTTGACACGCATACGTTTTATTTTTCTTCGTTTGCACTTCTTGACAGTGGCGTAGCTATCATCGAGCAAACCGAGGCAAAGTCTCGGGGCCCAGCGATGCAAGGGGGTCCACTGCACAGTCAGCATTTACAGTAAATAAAATTATTTATTTATTCTTACTTTTCCCCCTCTCTAATCCAATCTAACATCACAATTCTCATACCCAATTTTTATGGAATTAATCAGGTTACAGTCAAATTGAGAATTGATTCAGAGGAATGATGACGGTATTCGATTATTTTGATTTTTTGGATCCCAGAACCATTACAAGTTCTACTGAAAAAATTCTTCTACAAAAGTATAAACGCTTTTATAACAAATATTCTGAAATTATAGAGCCTAATATAGTAATTTTTTACCACTTGTAAAAAAGTATCTAATTATTAAACAATACGGAGTTCTAGAAAGTAAGTTTGTTCAAATATTTACCGCATTTTTATTGTTTTTAAAATTTTGCCGGTAACAGTGGCAACTCTTCAGAGGACGTTTAGTAAATTAAAACTATTTAAAGATTACTTCAGGTCACAAATGAGTCAAAGTAGATTAAGCAGCTTAGCTTTACTTTTAATTGAAACGAAAGTTGCTTACGAAATGGACTTAACCACTCTAATAAAAGAATTTTCCAATGAAAAAGCGAGGAAAAGGGACTTTTAAATTATTTACCTGTCAAGACTTGCCTTTGTTACAGATAATGTTAACAATAAAAATGCGGCAAATAAAATAAAAAACAATATTATATATCTAATAAAATGTTGAGTTACCATTGTTACCAAACTAAAATAAATATTTGTTTTTTTACAATAAAAAAAAGTATAAACGTTTGGTAGTATTTTATTGAAGGGAGGGACATAAATTGTCCTTGTCTCGGGGCCACAAGTCGTGTTGCTACACCGCACAATGATTTATCTCTAGGAAAAAAACTATGTATATTTATATCAATATTTTTTTAAAAATATTTGTTTTTTTTTTTAAAGAAATTTCCTAATTTAAACCTATAATCGATTTTTTCAGATTTATTTTGAATTTTGAGAAATTGGATGGCAAAGTAAAATTTTCTATTTATTTTCAATTTTTCTTTCCTTCTGCAACCCTTCCTTCATTCCTCTCTAAAACAAAAATCGTTGTGTCAATTTCCCTCTTTGTTTTTCTTCTTTATAGGATATATTTAACAGTTTTTTGTTAAGCCTTAAAATATTTTTTTTGTCTTTAATTGAAACAAAAACCTTAAAATAACAGAAAACACTATGTTGTTTTGATATATATAAAGTTATGCAGAGAAAAAGTTGTCTTCCCGCAACCTCCCGCAATGAGATTTTTTTGTGGTTATATATTAAAACGTCTTAACTTTTGACTGCGTAGGTTGTAGCTGCCAATATCTGCCTATCTGTATACTAGGTTCCTAAAATTGTACCCTTGTTATTCGAATATACTGGAAATACACACCTTTTGTTTGCTGTGTTAGTATGGATGTATGTATGGATTTTTAAGTTTTTCTGTATAGGAGGAAATAATTTAGTGAAGCGCTAAAGGTCAGTGGTGCACCCAGAAATTTTTCTCGGGGAGGGGGGCTGAACCCAATTGTTCTTCAAAAATTATTTTTATAATAAATTTAAATCCAGTTTATTGAAAGAACACTACAATAAAAGTACATTTAAAAAAATCTTGCGGGGGGGCTGGGTGCGCACCTGCTAAAGGTTATTAGGGATTAAAATCAGAGCAGAGCACTAATAAGAAGGATAAAGTAATTATGATATAATGATATTAATAACGCATAAACCATTCAAGGAAATGCCAAGACTTTCCACAAATATTGACATTTTTAACATGTTTTTTGCGTCATCTGATCCTTTTATACTTGGGCTTAGGGTCGAGCCAAAAAATAGTATAAAGTATCAGTCAATTTATTAGTTTTTTATTATATTTTTATCATTAAGTCTATTCAAAAATTATGATATATATATTAGTGGGATATTTTTACAATAAAAAGTTAAGAGAGTTAAGAGTTAAGTAAGATCTTTTGTAGGTTTATTTAGAATATAAATTTTAATTTTAGATAAATAAATTGAATTTTTTTACTTTTTACCACCCTACAAAAAAATATTAAATATATAGGAATAAGTAAGCGACAAGAATTTGACAAAATAGTTGGGGGGGGGGGCTAAATAGTAATTTAATAAAAATTAGTACTTTTCTTTTTGTTTGATTCTACATGGAAGTTAAAATTTAAGGAAGTGTGGGACCTGGGGGGGGCATCCGACCCTCTCCCTATACGTACGCCCATGTCACGACACAATGATCAATAAAACTAGTAATATTGAGTAATTCTTTACCTTTTTATTTATATTACACAATATTTATCCTACATCCAGCAAGAGGGAGGGGAGGTTTAGCTAAGAAAATAATGGTAAATATGTTTTGAATATAAGTACGAAATTTCAAGTTTATCCGATAAAGATATTTAGTTTTTTCCGAAATTTAACCGTTTTAAACCACTGTGCGCCGCTGCTTCTTGACACTGACATGTTATAACAAAATGTATCGTTATTTAGCTAGTAGGTTTATGTAGGTGATGTTTTTATCCCTAAAATTATAGGTAAAAAAGTGTACAAACTAAATTTTCATGAAATTTTAATAACAATATTATCAGCACACATGATACAAGTAAAATTAAAGAAAACTGTGCAGCACTGGCCCAAATGTAACCGACTGAATTTTTTGGGAGAAACAAAATTACGATTGTCGTTTTTTTATCATAGATCATAGCATGTCGAGTAAAAAATGAATGTTGGTAGTTTAGTATGTATAAGACTATATAAGATATGTACTCCTTTATTGCTGTATAAAATAAATGTAAGAATGCTATTGTTATATGCGCGCTATAAAAATTATGTTAAACGTCAAGATATTATTAACATTAGGGACTTATCGGTACATAAAGTTGGCATAGCCTGACTTTATAAAGTCGACACTATTTTTGACAGTTCCGCACGAAGGTTAAACAACTACTACATATTTTTAGACACTTCGCGCTCTTACCCAGCTATAAGGAAGAAAGCATTTATTTTTATCAGGACTGATTATTATGACAACATTGAGGTTAGACCGCGCTCTTCTTGGTTGCCGGGGCTATCCGAAACCTACGTTCGGGCTATCCGGTTAGGGTGCCGATTCTTGAATTTCGAAAGAATGGTCGCCTGGGAACGTTCCCATCCTTGGTTTCGACCAATAAAATAATAATTAAATAAATTAATAAAGGACGGCATTAACTTTAATTATGTCAACGTTATGGGTGGCACGATATGAGCATGTTTAGATGACAACAATGTCAGACACAGTAGCAAGAACGTTGAGTAACCAACTTAGGGGCCATCCATAAATTACGTAACGCAGCACGGGGGGGGGGGACTGAAAGTACTATTACATAGAATGGGTCCAAGTAAGGACACCGAATTAGTGATAGACACATCGAAAAAAACATCGATGTTTGACATCGAAACTCACCGTCGATAACAAAAAGAAGTTAAAAAAGAACCGAAAAGAATCTAAAAACAAAAGATTAAAAAGATATTGGGTGGAAAAAATGAAAATTCAAACTTGGATGAGTATCCCATAAGGAACACACAAAGGACCAAACCGAAAAGATCAAATGATGTTTCGCCTTGGGCAATCAGGCTCATCAGTGGTTCCACTGGTCATCCTCCCCAATCATCATTCAACACCATCATACACTTTGAATTCCTACTTTCAATCACTCACAAATAGGTATCTACTGATACGGGTTCGTCCTGACGTGTTAATCTTTTCAATAGGGTTATGCTCCTAAGGCGATTAAAACAAAAAGAAGTTAAAAAACCTCTGAATCAGTTACTTGCCTATTTGTGAGTGATTCAAAGTTGGAATTCATCAAAGTGTATGATGGTGTTGAATGATGTTTGGGGAGGCTGACCAGTGGAACTGCTGGTTGCCCAGGGCTTTGGTTCTTTGTGTGTTCCTTGTGGGATACTCATCCAAGTTTGAATTTTTTGTTTTTTTTTCCACCCAAGATCTTTTTGATCTTTTAATTTTAAAAACATCATGTTTCTGAACATCGATTTTTTTTTTCTTTTTTTTATTCCGTTATTCAAAGAAACTGTTTTATTTAAGACTTATTGTTAATTTTACACAATACTTATAATAATCATGCAAATAAGAGATTTATAATAATAAAATATACAAAAGCTATTAAATATCTATGCTGAAAAACTACAAAAAATATGAGTAGTACATTCAAAAGAAACTTTATATGATATATATCATTGGTTCATATTAGGTAGCGACACCTATTTACGGCAAAGCCGACCGATATCTCAAAAATAGGCAATTCCTTTTTTTTGAGCCGCAGTGGGTATATAGTACAAGTGCAAACTTCTCAGACACATTATTTCCCATAATTTTTTTTGATCGATGTTCGATGTTGATGACATCGATGATATTTTATAGATATCGATGTTAAAAACATCGATGTTGAACAAAAAACATCGATTTTCTTGAAACATCGATGATTTGTGCCCATCACTACACCGAATGTAGGCTTTCTATTAGCATTTTTTTTGAGCTTACTATTATTAATATTGTTCTCTTTTTCTAAATACATTCGGCTGAGAGAGATCCAGCATACCAGAAAATGGCCTGTCAATCCCGCTGTACACCCTTCGACCCCGTATACCTGTCAAATGATAACTATATCAAGGAGATTACATTTTCATGTGCAGAGGGGTGCAGGGGGAGCATTTTCTAATAAGCCTGATCTCTCTTAGACCGATGCAATTAAAAGAAGAGAATAATAGTAACTATAGTAACCACACAAGAAATTGCTATATGGAGGAGGTCTAGACGGCCAGACATGTGCTGTGTGAGTGTTCGGCCATTGCACGTCAACGTCAACTTATTTTCGGCAAACCACAGATCGACGCGTTGTCACTGTTAAAACAAAACAAGATATAAAAAATATTTAATATAAAAAATAAAACAATAAAACAAAATGATGCAAGACTATTACTGTCTCTTTCAGTAATAGTCTTGTCATCATCATCATCAAAGTGGGGAGAAAGGGGTAGGTGTAAGTGTTGCAAAGTGTTACAAGGGGGGATTCACACGAAAAATACGAGGATTTGCTCCAGTAATTTCATCGTGGTGGGTAAAGTGCCTAAAAATATGTAGTAGTTGCGTGCGAAAATGTCAAAAATAGTGCCGACTTTATTAAAGTCAGGCCATGCCAACTTTATGTACCGTTAAGTGCCTAATGTTAATAATATCTTGTCGGTTAACATATGTGTCGATAAGTTCATATTAACCAAGGTCGCGACGTTTCTCTAAACGAAAAAACCGTAATATTATCGTCATTTTAATTAACAATATAATTGTTATTCTTATGCAAAGTGCATTGTTGTTCTTGTGCGTTGGTTGAGGTTGAATAACTCCGTGGACAAGGCGGGGAAGATGTTCACGGTACACAGTTTTAGAAACAAGGTATTTTTATTAAAGTGTAAATACCACAAAGTTAAATGAAAAAAACTACCCGACTGCCAGTCCTAAATAGAGTTTTGTACAGAATAGAGAAATGTTTTGTATAGTCACATTTCTCTATTCTGTACAAGGTTATCCATTATAAATGGATTATAATTTTTTTAAAATAGTCCAAAAATGACATAGATTTGACAACACTGCTTTCGAGTGAAATCGTGCAGTGTTCAGAACACGGTGCGAACACCTTATGTGAGGAAAAGTATAACTTATTAGGAACGTAACCATTTCTTTAAAAGGTTTTGAGGCTCGGCTTCATGCTCCATGAATTGCAATGTGTCGAAATTAAAAATAAACAAAAGAAAAATCATTATTCAACATCAAAAAAATTACAAATTTCCGTATTATTTTCCAATACTCTAATCGAACTCACTTCAGTTTCCTTGGGCCTACTAAATTACGTGACCTTGGCGTTTCAGAATTCCGGCAGAATATTGCTTAAAAAGAAAAAAACCATCAATTTTTTGTTATCAGATAATAGGATTTATAAAAATCTACAACTGTATCGAAAGGATTTTTCAAAATTGGATGTATTTTTTTCAAAAAATAAAAAATCCAGAAATTGCTGTTACAGATTTATGTATTATCGATGAGGCTAAAGAAAAAGCCAGGTAAGATTTTTGACTATTGTTAGCAGTGTTTATTTTATTTCGAAAATGAAAGAGTCCAGCAAAAAACTGTCTGGACACGGTTGTGAGGAATTCAAAAATAAACATTCCAGCCAAATTTCAACAGATTCCGTTTTCTGGTTTCCGATATTCTGCTCGGTAAAGATTGGCCCAAAAACAGTAAAGCAGTGTTGTCAAATCTATGCCGTTTTTGTGACCTTAAACAAAAGTTGCATAACTTTAAGTAAACTATAAAATTATGCATGTCAAAATTTTCCACTGTCACCGCATATGTCAAATTTAAACATCAACTTTCTTATTTTAAATCGAACACCCTGTATATTTTTTAAAACTTCGATAGATCTTTTCTTCCTGATTCCAAAAATATACCATATGTTACCTTTGTCTTGAACGGTCATTGAACAAATTTAGAAAAACGTTGCCATACGAGCAATGTGGTGAACAAAGAACCATCTAAACTATTTTTCCTAGGCACGTTGCACTTATGCCAAATTATTTTTTATTTCACTCGAGAACCGCTAAAGACAAACCCTATTTATGGTATATTTTTGGAATCAGGAAGAAAAGATCTATTGAAGTTTTAAAAATGGGCGAGTTTGTAAATTCACCGATGAGCTCACCGATGAAAACAATCGAGTTTCTAAATTCATCTATATGATTCTTGGTGATATTCATCGGGTTCCAAAATTACCCGATTGATTCCACCAATTCACCAATTGACTCTGGGGGCCGGTGTGCCTTCCCAATGAATGTCAATAACCTCATTTAATCAACTGTTTTTTTGTTGTTATTATTTTGTTTTCAAATTTTTTGAGGTTTTTTTAAAGATTGCCGACTTGATAAGTCGCATTAAAGCTATTTGAAAGAAAGTTTTTGCAGACTAATGCTGGGTTTATAAATCAAAATAAAACAATATAAGAATAAGAACACTCAATAAAAAAACCATATTTGTGATCACATGATAACGTTTGACCAATTGCATCAGGGCTAATTCTTATTTCTTGTTTTATTTTATTTGCTGTATAAACCCAGCATATAGAGATAAATAAATCTTCAATTTGGGCTGGTAGAAGATGGACATAAGTTTTGTCCTCGCCATATACTCCTGAAGCCCTACTAAAATTTTTCGTTCGTCTTTATTATGATACATGGGATTTTTTAGATTTTAGAAAAAGCATAAATTTCTCAATTGGAAAAAAAATCTAGGCTATAGCTAAATTCTGACTGATTTTTATCGATGACTCATCGAACTCAACGACATGGAATGTCAGATTAATGTCAAAAAAGCGATGACATTGGTGAAAAAAAAATCCGATGAATTTACAAACTCGCCCTTACATAAAGTAATGCAACTTTTGTTTAAGACTATTTTTTGTAAAATGCATAATAACAGAGAAAACAGAGGGTAACATTTATAATGGATAATCCTGTACTAAATCCTAATTAGAACTGGGCAGTCGGTAGCGTCTCGGGTTCGAATCCCGGCTAGGTGCATGGATATTTTGTGTTTGTCTTTAGCTTTCCAAAAACTTGGCTAACACTGGGCATTGATCCTATAATAATGAATGGAGAGTCCCAGTATAAAAAAAATATTTAAGGAAGTTATGCCTCCAAAAGCATAGCAAAATTGACAATATGGGCCTTAGCTTCGCACATGTAAACATACATACATTCAACTCAAAAAAACATTACGCTCGTGCTTTAGCAAGCCGGGTAAAAAGACAATACTTTGATTTAAGGTATATTTTTATGTTATAACATAGTTAATTTATTAATTATACATTCCTACACATAATCAGTGTGTGTATAATGTTCTTCATTTAAAAGGCGATAACAAAGGTGACGCCATATATAGACATTATTAGATATATTGATAGTCTGCGAAAAATTCACTTTATACAGTCTTCAAATATATAAAGTATTTTTAGTACAAATAAAAAGAGTAACATTTTTGCAGTTTTCACGGCCTTCCATGCATATCTTAAGGCTAAAAATAAACGCTTTAGACGAATGTCTGACTTCAATCTGAGCCTATATGACCTCTTGATTAAGAAAAGATTTCTCGTCTAAAAATAGGATGTTTTTTAACGGCACTTAATTTGCTAATTTCTGCCTTTTTGTCGTATGCAGCATTGAGTTCGCGATCGCAGACAATTAATGGCTTGTTAAGAGGGTTTAAAATGTGCACATGTACCTATGGTATAGTCAAAATAAAATGCAAAAAAAAAAATTTAACCAAATTTATGGAGAAAAAAAGTAAGGTTAGTTTTCTTAAAGTTCCTGTAATTCAAACAATAGTGAACTGTGAAATCAACTATTATTACATAACTTATTATACTGTTTGGAATTTAAAGTCAAAAATTAAAAAATTTTGAATTATGAAACAGTTTAAAAAAATGGCTGCCAGTCAGATATTTTACGTCAAGTTTTATAAGGGTTATAAAAACCCTTATAGAATCCCAAGAAGTTGTAATTACCATTATACTGGTCTCCCTCGATAGTGATTACTTATTTGGTAAACTGTAGTCCTAGTGAAACTTAGCTATTTTAACTAACCAAAATGTTTTCTTTGATATTTGACAGCATCTTCCGTCATTGTCAGTGCCCGCGGATAATTTCGCCAGAAAAATTTGTTCTTTTAAAATAAAATCCATAAAATCTATGGCTTTAAAATCGTGCACACGCGCAAACAACAGAAAAATATTCAGGCCCCTTATGTATTGGGCACTTGGACTTTTGCGCGTCTGCTGCATGGCTAATTTACCTAGTCACGTGATTTTGGCTTTCTCTTTAAAGCGAAGGTTTTATATCAAAATTATTGAAAAGGTTTTGGTTACTACCTAATAACTTAAAAAACACTTACACATGAAAAGCTTAGGGTAAATTTTCAAAAAGTTTTCCTTGCTATCTTATAAAAACTTGTGCAGCTATGGACACCACGTAGTGGTTATCTTTAAAAAGTTTTTATTTCTATTTTATAAAACTTAAATGAATTTAAAACAAAAGTTTGATAAGAAGAGTTTTTAAAATGTTTTGTTTGCTATTATATAAAACCTAAGACAAAAGTTTTTTTAAATATAGTAATAAGAATATTCTGATTGCTAATTTTGGAAGAATAATGTTCTTCTGGTTTTTCCATTACCTTTATAAACATTAACATGTTAAAGTTTTCTTATAAATATTGTTATAAATATTCAAGACCCCTATAAACCCCTTATAAAAAAGTTCAAAAATACTATATAGCAACCTAAAATGTTACTTGGGCATTAAGTTTTTTATTATTTAAACTTAACCCCCCAGAAGCCAATTCCTGGGTGCGCCACTGTTCTACTTACAACTTAAATAACACAATGTGTACAGTCCGTTCCATTTTTATAGGGCTGTCTAACAAATTGTCAGAGTCAGCCATTAATCACGTGATGACCCTTTAAAAATGATGGGTGTAGGGTAAACAAAGCGATTTTCCATAACACGTAATGCTAGTAAAATGAAAATGTTGGGAAAATGGAAAAAGATTAAACAAAGTGACTATTTTATAGAGAAAGCCTTTCTGAATCGGGGAGAAACGAGCATTTTGTAGAAATGTGTCATGTGTACTTTTATCTCTCTCGCACTTGCACAGTGTGGATGGGCATTGTCTCTCTCAGTTCAACCTGAAGATCGGGTCAGATTGATCGGCTTGAAGAGAAACAGTTGCGCCATCTGTTTTGAGAGGGATGACGTTATCTGTAATTACACGGGTGCGACAGAGATAGGTAGAGGAACATTTTCACGTTTAATTGCGAATTTTGAATTTTGAAAATGCTTGTTTTTCCCGATTCAGAAAGGATTACTCTATAAAAAAATCACGTTGCTTAATCTTTTTGCGTCTTTTTCTACTTTGCCAAACTTTTGATTTAAGTTAGCATTACGTCTTATGGAAAACCGGTTTGTTTGACCTACACCGGCCATATTGGATCGGCCATATTATTTTTCTTAGACTCCCCTATTTATACAAAACCTAACCACAATGATCCACTGAACAAAGCCAGGTTTGACAGAAATCCAAACGCTTTAGATTGTTGCTGTTGTCAAATTTAAAATTTTTAGGTTACGTTTTTTCTGACAGAAATTTTGGCGAAAAGAGTATTTGTTTACATTTTGGCCATGGAAGACTGGTAAAAATACAATTATTTAAAAATGCCTTACAATTGTGCCACCAATAAACCTAGTTTGACACGCATTCGTTTTATTTTTCATTTACTACGTTTTTACGCACCTAAAAGCGCTTTAATATAAGGACGGTTTTAAATAAAATCGCTTTCTCCGAGTGTTTATACGTCCTTCCTTAAATGTCATTATACAGACCGCTTCAAGCTACTGCGAACATAGGGCGAAAGAAGTCTAATTTGCCAGTGTACGTACATGCAGAGACACCGCACGCCTATCAGTGAAGCAACCAACACTCAGGCTTCCGATCGCCATTCGCTGCCGTTCGTCGCCGTTCGCCTTGTATTTAGTACGCCTCTAACCACGGTGCAGTGTGGAGCGTAGTCAATGAAACCGGAATTTGGTCAATAAATACGCAAATTTTTATAACGTAATTTTCTTATTTTTTGTCACTGATAAATAAGAGCGTTTTATTGTCAACTGCTCAGATTTATCAGTGACGACGTGTTACAATGAAAATACTAAAAAGCAAATGTTCGAAAAGTCCTCCTTGCTCGGCTAGACAATATCCGAGCCTACTATAAAAACCCCTTCCAACGTTTCCAAGCATGTTAGGGGTGATAATTTGAAAAGCTTCTTCAAAAACAGATAGAAGTCATTAGGAGCAAGATCGGGAGATCGAGCTGGCCATAAAATAGTTCCCCGTGTACTTATAACCCGATTAGGAAATACATTATCAAGATATTCCCTAACAAGACCAACATTTGGGTTATGACGATTTGACCATTTGACCATCTGCACTTTTTCGGCAACTTCGTAGACATCCATTTTTAGTTTTAAAAATGTATTATTTCAATTAAGAACTTACCCATCTGTTTCTCGAGTAAGGCAGAAATAAAACAAAATAATAAAAACAAAATGAATTTGCAAAAGATAACACTGCAGCGTGCTTCGAATCCACCTCGGTCGTACGGCACGGAGAGTAAATTGGACTTGATTCCCCTTATGTTCGCAGTAGCTTGAAGCGGTCTGTATATGTCAGTTTAAAGAAGAAACAAATAAAACAACTTAAGTTGGGTTCATACAGAAATGAAATACCATAAGATAAGTTAAAAATAACATAAGATAAGATAAAGTAAAAAAAAATGGGTGTTCACACAGAGAAATAACATAAAATAAGAGATCAGTCCCAGCTAATCAAAACGAGAATTTTTGCGCATGCGATTTTGAATTTTACTATCACTTTATTGTCTCCTGTCATTCGTTCGTCGCGATGACGTCACAGTCATGCGCGGAAAGCAATTTCAGATAAAATAAAATAAGGATAAAAGTTTGCCATCTTCCTGTTATGGTATGCTATGTTATCTTATTTTTCTGTCTGTATGAACGCCATCAAGCAGTTCTATAAGGTGAACTCTTATTTTTTATTTTATTTTTTATTTTCTCCTATCTTATGTTATCTTATGTTATTTTTATATCTGTATGAACCCAGCTTTAGTTAACAACAGATTTTCCGGAAAACCGGGGTTGAATATTTCTTTAGGTTGGAAGAAATGAGCTAAAGCGTTTTTAAAGTGTATATAACGATCCTAAAATGGGTTTTAAAGCGATAAACCACTTTCTTAAATCGCTTTATAATAAAGTCGATTTAGAGCTTAAAACGGTTTTAGTTGTGTACGACAACATTTTTAAACCGTCCTTAAATAAAAGCATTTTAAGAGGCCCATATAAACAAACTAAGTTGGGGGGGGGTTAAACCCCCTTCCCCCCGAGAAGCCTGGTTATAGTCACATTTTGACTTCAAATTATTTTTTTAAATTTATTTATCCTTAACTCCCTTCCCCCTCCCCCTTCCCCGAAGTCAATTCCTGGGTGCGCCACTGTATTGTCACATGATGAAATTAAAGAGAACTATGCGGCGCTGGGCCAACTGTGATCAATTGTCTTTTAGGGAGACACAAAATTACCAAACGCCAGATCGAAAACTCTCGCTGACAGTTGACATCAATTGAATCTGTACAAGTTCGGGTGGAGGATACTGTATATATATATATGGGTGTGTGTGTGTGTGTGTGTTTGTTCCTAAATCACGCAAAAAAAAGATATGGTGCGACTTTTATTAAAACATATAGGATACTTTTTATTTGACATTTCGCTCAATGACAGCTGTCAAATGACATTATTGTTAGATATCGCCATCGATATTAAAATTGATATATTGTATGAAAATCATTGAGAAGTTGCGAAAGAAAGTGCGACATTATTCGGATGCCAAAAAAGTTGACCTTGAAACCGATGCGAAATGCATCTTGTGCAAACTGTGTCAGACCGCTAAATCAAAACCAAACAGGATAAAAAGGATTATACTCGGTATAGAAACATAGGCAAGAAGTATATTTTTAAAACGTTATTTAAAAAACATACCTTTTATACTTTTTTAAAAAATGTCATAAAAAGACTAAAAAGGTGTCAACAATGATCACTATAATGACCCAGTGTATAGTTAGTGTGACCATAATTTTTTAGAGCAAAAAAAGTACGCATAGGTACACTTGACTTAAAAAGAAACGCATACATGCAGCCACAAAATTTCTAAATGTGTATAATATATACGGACTACCAGCTAAAATGCCTAAAAACTTCAAAAGTACGACAATTTGTCATATTGTTTAAAAAAAGGTCTCTAAAACTGAAAATATTTTTTTACTTAAATTAAAGGCAACCTTATTTTTTTTATTAAATTTTGCATAATTCTAAAAAATCAGCAAAAATAATGTTTTAGTAAAGTCATTATTGAACAATATCAAATTATCACTCGAGTAACGGACGAAGGCTGTTCTATAAAGAGGACGGTAACCCATTTTGGAGTTGATAAAAAAATGATAATACGATGGAAACAGCGCTGAATTGAAAACAATTCGACGAATAGGAAACTCGGATTAGGACAAAAACGATGGTACTCTTAATAATAATTATTTTAACTTAAAAAAGAACTAAAATAAATAATTTAGTATTTAATAGGATCACCATTTTTCTCTATTACAAGCTGCAAACGTCTGGGCATTGAAAAGGTTAAATTTTGAAAATACTGATGGGCTTCTTGAGAGCTGATCCAATGCGCGATAAATATCATCGCTTAACTCTTTAGCATTTCGTGGTCTCCAATTTCTTTGGTATATTATTTTAACGAATCGACCCCATATATTTTCCATTGGGTTAAGGTCAGGGCTGTTGGCTGGCCAAGGAAGTGTTTCTATATTATTATTCTGAAACCATTGGCGAACATTAGCCGTGTGTACTGGACAGTTGTCTTGCTGACAAACGAAGTCATTATTTTCATGTAAAGCCTGTACAGATGGCAGCATAATATTTTCAAGGATTTCAATATATCGTTCACTATTGAATCTTCCTTCGATTCTCCAGCTCTAGCTCTAAGCCAGCCCCAGATGTTTACAGAAAAATGTCCAGCTCTTTTAATTTGGTTTGTATACTCGGGTTCAAATCTAGAATTTGCTGCTTGAAGATGATTGAAAAATTTTTTAATCAGTGAAAACCACCCTCTCCCAGAAGTCATTATCACGAAGAACGTTGTTCAGTGCAAAAATCACTCTGGCCTGTTTTTGTTCTTCTGTTTGAAAAGGCGTCTTTGCAGCAACTCAACAAGATACTTCTGATTTCGTTACTCTTCTATTTACTGTTGCTAAAGAACCCGGAAATAATGTTACATTAGCTGCTTCAACCGACGTTGAAAAAGGATTTTGTCTGAGATGGTCAATAAGTCTCTCATCTTGCACTTCAGAACTTACTTTTGGTAGAATTATTTTCAATCCAGCGCTTTTTCCATCGCATTATCGTCATTTTATCAACTCCAAAATGGGTGGCCGCTCTTCTTATAGACCAGCCATCTTCTATAACTCGAGTGATAATTTGAACTTTTGTAAATGTTGTTATCTGTGGCATTTTTAAAGGTGTCACACTGAATTTTAAGCTGTCAGGCATACTAAGCTGGTGGTGCCTTATAATAGTATACACTAATGAAAAGCTAAATTTTATGGCATAGGAAAAAATGCATGTATGAGTTTTTTCGAAATCAAGTGTACTTACACGACATCCCAAATTGCTGCGGACCAGTTTTTTGACACTGACAATGACAGTTCCATTTAGCTTCTGTGTTTAATTGCCAGCCGCCATATTTTAATTGGTCCGGAGAATATGGTCGGTTTTTCACTTTTGTGTTGTCTGTTTACCAAAAACTTGGCAGAAATGCATTATAAATTGTTCCCCAGGCTAACATTTTTAGAAAATTGGACCAAAAATTTATTAACAAATTTTCAATGTGTCTGATAAAATTGTGTATTAAACAAAAATCGCAAGCGAAAATAAAGTTCTTGTTGAAAATGCGCCGCAAAAGTCGCATATTTTAACATGTTTTTAATGCTGGCTGATCAACATTATGTAAAATAAAACTAAAATCGGAAATAACAATGTTTATATAGCGCCGCAAATTAAACTAAAAGTCCGACATTTTATCAGATTTTTAATGCTGGCTAATGAAAATTGTGTAGAATCGTAAATAAGAATGATTTTTAGCACCGCCCGGTGAACACAAAAACATTCTTAAGGCGCATTTACACAGACAAACTTTCCTTTGATGTTGAAATGCCGACAAACATTTACACGAGCCTCTTGAGCAAAATGTTCAAAGAAATGTTCGAGCAAAATCGCATACAAAAAAACACAAGTAAATTTTGGAGAGAATGTTAAGCAAAATTTGTTTGAAGAAATGTTGGTAATAAAAATTTCTTACAAATTTAAATTTTATAGTTTTATGGGAATTCATTGAACTTAACTGAAAATGGAAAGACTAAGTTTTAAAAAAAGGTATTTTTAATTAAGTGCTTTCCGACGGAAAAACGATTTGACGTCGAAATTCACGTTTTACCTCATAAGCAACTTTGATTGATATGATTTTTATAGGGGATATGCCAGTATACTTGTAACTTTTTTGGGGTTGTAAAAAAAAAGAGAATAAAGAAAATAAAAATTGGCACTTATTTATTGCTGTTGCTGGGTTAGGAGAAGGTAAAAACCGTAGACTAGTGAGAGGGGGTTTTGGTCAAATGAACATTGACACATAAAATTACAGCAGTGTTTGACAGCGCTGCGTTCCGACTGTCTAAACCTCCCTATCCCCCCCCAGGGAACAACTAACTACTCTCCAGAACAGTTCTCTAAAAATATCCACTTGCATTTTAAAAAGTAATTACTTCGAAGACATTTCCGTTTTCTTTTTGTAATGAAAGAAAACCAAAAAAGTTAGAGAAAAGAATTAAATGTTATTACCTCCATCATTAACTATTTTAACATTGCATATGACAAAACTGAGCCCATAATAATGTTTCGCTTGCCGTCGCCTTTTTTTCACAAAAGTTTAAAATAAAAGTTGGTGTTCCATTTTTTTTAAGAATTGAGATCACTGATCACTGATGTAAAATTATATTTATTCTCATTTTTAAAAATATGTTTCCAAAATAGATAGCAATAACTTGCTCAAAAATTTACCCGAACAAGAAAGCTCACAAAAATGTTCGCGCAAAAAATTTCAGATCTTTTGTACGAGCTTTTATTTGAGCATGTTCGTCTGTGTAATTGCGCCTTTAGGATATGACAAGGATATTATTTTTAGACTTAGATGTGCTCTTGATATTAGTTTGGTTGGATGTGAATTGTTTACTTTGGTTATTATTATTGAAATGATAATAGCAAAATTCATTATTGAATGAATATTGCTGTGATATGAGGAAAAAAAGAGTACAGTTTTAATGTAAGAGTATAGAGCTTTCAAAAAGAGTATACACTGTACTCTCAAAAAGAGTATAAATGGTCACACTATTATAGTAAATTTGACATCAAAGTTTTCAAATAGGGCTGCACCGAGTACCGAGTAGTTTAGTGCTCGGTCACAGTTTTAACCGAGTAATATGTGCTCGGTGCTCGGTCGAGTAAAGTAAAAAACAGGGAGAAATGAGCCGCAGAGTGGTAAATAATAAAATGAACTAAGTAATAATAATTACTTAAATTTAATAACACATACACAGTGAAATAATATAACAGAGGAAGATTATGATGTAATTCAAAGCCTTTCTTTTTACCTCAAAGACGTTTCTTGCTTCTGAAAATAATCTTTCACTAAAAACGGTGGAAAAATTAAAAAAAACCGACATACTAGTCGGTAGCCGAGTACAAGGTACTCGGCCATTACCTTTAGCCGAGTACTTGGTACTCGGTGAAGCTAAAAAACAAGAGCTCGTTATAGCTCTATTTTCAAATGTAGGAAAAGTCATCTTTTTTTAATGCTTTTTGCTTGATCTTCCTAAGGCTAACGTTAAAAAACTTTTCTTCAGGGAAGGTTCGTAAAAGATAGTTCTGTTATGTACCGGGGTATGTATACTAGCAACAAATAAGAGAAAGCTAAGTTTTAAATCTCAATAAACATCCCAGTAAAACAATAGAATCCTGTAAACAAATAATTTCGAGCTGAACAAAACATAATTTAATAAAACGTCTGGGATTTTCATTGAACTGCATCTCGAAAACACGACCGACCCACTTTTACCAGAAGGCACACTTTCTTGACTTGATTTTTGCTGCATGCTCGCCGCAGTTTTTTGGTCGTGACTCTGCAAAGTGAAGTGGGCTATTCCACGGAAAGATGAAAAATTAAAACCTGCGGCTAAACTGCGTTTTTTTACTTGCGTTTTGAAATCACTTGCTGCGCTCGTTATTTTAATCAGCTCATGAAGAAAACACTATAGACTAAATGTATAATAATAAATCAAATTGTTTATGAATTAACAACCATGATTAGACAAACTAAAACAATGCGTATTTATATACACGGCGGGGGATTATCTAAACAATATTTTTTGACACGGTCCAAAAATCTCGGCAATCTAATAAATGCCCAGATGACAACATCGTAAACAATAGAGATTGTCATCTGAGCCGTAGGAGACGTGACGTGCTCAGCTTGACATTGTCAGCGAGCCGACGCGACATCATGTACTGAAAATTAATAGGTCGGAACTGCGACGTGGTTACAACGTGGAAGAATTTTTAAAAAGTTGGAATAAATCGGAGCACATTCATATTCGAATTACAAATGGTCCGTTGAGGTAATACCCAAGCTTAGAGACTGAATCTTTGCAAAAAGATGACGACATATTTGTTTTAACTCTCTAAAGGCGCAATTACACAAACGAACATGCTCAAAGAAAAGCTCGTGCAAAAGATCTAAAATTTTTTGCGTGAACATTTTTGTGAGCTTTTCTTTGAACATTTTGTTCGGGTAAATTTTTGAGCAAATTATTGCTATCTGTTTTGGAAACATATTTTTAAAGATGAGAATAAATAAAATTTCACATCAGTGGTCAGTGATCTCAATTCTTTAAAAAAAATGGAACACCAACTTTTATTTTAAATTTTTGTGAAAAAAAGCCGACTGCAAGCGAAACATTATTCTTGGCTATCAGTTTTGTCACATGGATTAGGGTTACTTATAATATTTTTTTCTTAGGGTTTTTTTCGGATTTTTTTGCCCGGGGGTTTTTTTGGGATTTTCTTGTGAGTTTTTTTATTTCCAAGGGTTTTTTTCCTAAATTCGAAAAACAACCCGGAAAATGTTTGAGTTTTTCAAATATCGGCAAAAAACTCAAAAATTGCACCTTTAAGCGGTAATCCGCGCCTTACGACTATGAGGAGTGGTGGGGAGGGAATTTTTTTTAAACATATTTTTGTAACTGTACTTTACCCTTAGCTTTGATTGTTTTTTTTTGAATTACTCACACCAGATTTACCTAGTTAGTTTAAGGCCCCAAGGGTTGCTTAAAAAAGCAAAAGGTTCATGAAAATGCTGAAGATAGATATTTACTGTCAATTTAATGTAATAATCAAGGTCGATTACTAAAACTGAATAAACAATATGCAAAGGGGCAACATTCCGATTCAAAAGTCTAGTCTATTACTGCTAAATTATATTTTTTAGACAAGGGTCGGGATCGTAGGGTTGTAAAAGTGGGTAATAAACGGGTATTATTTAGACCGAACGTGCTTTTATTCATATATTTGAGATTTAATAAAATGTATATAGGTTTTTTAATTTGACTTAATTATTATTGTATTGTGTTTTAAACTAGGAAGTCAAATAAAAAGCTATTCTTTTAAACGTAAATTTTATCATTAAATTTTACAGACAACAGCAATAAATAAGTGCCACTTATTATTTTTTGTGATTCTCGTTTTTTTTACAACCTCAAAAAAGTTACAAGTATACTGGCATATCCCCTATAAAAATCAGATCAATCGAAGTTGCTTATGAGGAAAAACGTGAATTTCGACATCAAATCGTTTTTCCGTCGGAAAGCACTTAATTAAAAATACCTTGTTTTAAAACTTAGTCTTTCTATTTTCGGTTAAGTTCAATGAATTCCAATAAAACTATAAAATTTAAATTTGTAAGAAATTTTTATTACCAACATTTCTCCAAACAAATTTTGCTTAAAATTCTCTCCAAAATTTCCGTGAGTCTTTTTGTACGAGATTTTGCTCGAACTCTTCTTTGAACATTTTGCTCAAGAGGCTCGTGTAAATGTTTGTCGGCATTTCAACATCAAAGGAAAGTTTTTCTGTGTAAATGCTCCTTAACGTGTCTTTGTGTGAACACAAATCAGAAGAAGGCGGAAATAAGACCAAGTCTTATGGTCAAGCCATGATGGTAATTTAAGACTTAAAATAATTTAGTAAAATTTAAAGGATAACGTTTTTGTTTAACCAATTTGTTCGATGTTTTCCACATTTTTATGCCATGATTTTACTCACATTTTAAAGCTCTCTTTCCAAACTTTCGATTTCTAGAATAAAACACTCACATTTTTCAAGTTTTCGCTGTTACTTAAACGTTCAAAAAAAGTACTGCCAAAAACATTTTTTCTTTGTTAAAATGAAAAATATTTAAGGTTGTTGAAGAGAGACAGCAGGCTATAAAAAGTATTTTAGAGGCAGATTTAAGGTAATTGTTTTAAAAAAAATTCTGTTTTGTCATCTGTCTTTCATCTTTAGTGGAGTCGTGCATATGATTTCTATTTTGCCATTTTTATCCAAAAAGCAGCAAAAATTGTAATTGTTCAAAGCGGAAAGTGTGTAAGACATAAAGTGGTATTAATTTCTTTCAATCAAAGTTCTTTACAGTCTTTAAATTTAGCAAAAAATGATTTAACAGGTATTTAACTAAATTATTTTAAGGTTCATCATGGCTCTACCATAACGTTTTTCATTGTGAAAACAATTCAGATGAAGGCTGAAATTAGACAAACTCTAGGAGAACCAAAGTTTGTTATTTCCAAATCGGAACATTTTAGGGACATTTTCTTCTAAAAACACATTTATTTTACATCATGTTTATTAAGTTTTTAATTAATTAAGTATTTATGAGTGGCAATAATATGCTTAATGAAAAATTTCAGGATAAATTGATTCAGTATTATGGCAACAGTGTAAAAATATTTCTGTCCAGTAAATATTATTTTGATTTTTTAATTTTCCTCTAAAAGGGTAAACATTTTATATTTTTTAAGGTTTATCATGACCGTACCATAATGGTGCATGAATATTTTTACAACAAAGAGTGTCTGTTGCCTTTTAATTTGCTTCATTGCTTTACAAATTGTAAAGTATTGGTACTTTATTTATTATCAAGAACCGAATATAAATAATCTAACATCGAACTGTTATTTATTATTTATAAAACTTTCCTTATATCCGTAGGTTGACTTGCAGTTACAGTTAGTGCAACTTTCTTGCTAATAAATTCTAATATTTTCATAAATTATATCAAGCTATAAGTACTTGCTTAGATAGAATTTAACAAGGAAGATAATGTTTTAGCATTTCCTGCTTCGAAATTTAAAATCTTGAATATTCTGCAACGTCTTTTTAGTGGCTTTTCGCGTTTGTTTATGTGCTTCTCTAAAATACATATACAGGGCGGTTTTAGAAAACTTGCAATAATGGTCACATTCTCTAAAGAATATTTAATGCCAAAAAAAAATCTAGATTTTAGGAAAGGAGAATTTTGCCATAAAATATTTATTTCTTAAATGATAAATTCTCAAATTTTATTATATCACCTACCTAGAATTTACCAAAAAATATACAATATTAAGATAGACTCCTAGGCACCGCTTAAAATAATAGTAATTTAGGTAGCAATACAAACTTTGAAAATCCCCTACAATCTAAATAGGGATGTTTTGAATAACAATCATAAATTTTACTATCCCAAAGCCCGACAAAGGGTTTATACTTCTACTAACGATTATTACGGAGCCAGGGTAACCTTTTCTCATTTTTATAGTTTAGCGCCCCCATAACTTGCTCATTTAAATTATTTTGGGTCGGTTTCCTTTGATCTCTTTTATCTTTCATTACACTAGGGAAGAAATTGTAAACTTTTGTTTTGTTTCCTGAATAATAACTATTTTTTTATACCTTCATCAAAAACATGATTTTAGTAACTATTTGAAGATAACGAAAGCATGGCTTTTTCGGTTACCCATGCAAAAAAACTTTTTTTGATCACGGGTGCAAAAGCAGCTTTCTGTCCGTTTTTTACCCAAAGCTAAAGAGAAATAGCGGAAAATAGTAATATTGAAAAAAATCTAATTATTCTTGCCTAAGAATTCAGCCATTTCCGCCAATTTTCACCAAGTATTTACGAAAAAATAATTTAAAAATATCGTCAAAATATCAAATTGTCAAAGATTAAAATGTGGAAACAATAAACGTCACCGAGTAAAAAGACACATCGCCATGGAAATGATTGTTATTTCATTTACCAGCCGCCTTGATTTATAGTGTAAAGATGTTGTGTTGCGAGAAGTTCTCTTCGTTCGAGATTTTTAAAAGGATTTTCAAGTTTTTCTTGGATTTTTTGATAAAGGTATTAAAAAAAATAGTGTTAACAACTCGGGGTTAAACTGTGTTAAATTTAAACCAACGCTTGTAAAAAAAGCACTATTTTAACCACTAGTTCTTAAAACTACTATTTTTGGGTTTAACTACATCCAAGTAACGAAAAAATACCAATTAAAGATTTGAGTTGACTTGCAAAGAAAACGATTTTATTTGTTACAAAATTTATAGGCATACAATGAATATACAAAATACATTAACCATATATTTTTAATTTTTAGCTTGTCCTTTGAAAGTAGCCTCTGAGGCATCTCTCGTAATAGTCCAGCAGAAGTCGACTAACATTAGTTCCATTTTCCCTGATACCTTCCTTCAACGTTTAAAATATATTGGTGGAAGCTCTCACCGTGCTCGTCATTTACCGCACCACATTTTCCGGAAAATAATCCAGATGTTTTTGTAACACAAAAGAAGTTGGGCAACCAGGTTTTTACAGTTTTCTGCTTTAGTGTTTCCCAAAAAATTTGTTTCAACCATTTTAAATGCATTCCAAACGTCTTTTTTCCTTGTCTCGAAGTTGCCACAAATCTTCCCTCTTTAATTTTACCGTCAGTGATTCTAGGGAACTTTTCTTTTAAATAACTAAAAACATGGCCTTCTTTCTCCGTGGCCTTCATCAAATTTTTCATAAGTCCTAATTTTATATGAAGTTGTAGTAGTAAAATCTTTTCTGGAGAAACTAATGGCGCGCTGGTTACATTTTTTTCCTTGGCTCAAAAGTATCTCTTGGTGGCCATTCGCAGAGAAAGCCACGGTATTTGGTATAACCTAGCTGCATTCCAAGCAATTGGTATAAGAAATCCAGATATTTACATTAAGGGCAGATAGGTAATTATCATAATTAGCATGGATCTGTAAAACCGGAGCTAACTGAGACTTGCAAGACAGATTGTTAATTACCATAATAAAATAACTAATATTTTGGTCTAAGAAACATTTTTGCTGTTCCCCATCAGTGTTATTGAAGATAAAATTACGATTGTGGTAAAATATATAATTTTCCACTAAAAGGATAAATTTCTGCAGACACAATATTCACATCTTTCAAAAAAAAAAATCGCCATTTATAACGTTTATATATATATACGCGGATACAATTTGTTTTATATAATATAAGGACGGTTTAAAAAAAATATTTATCCAAAGGTTAATATACGTCCTTTATTAAAATCGTTTTCTAGCAGCTGATCGAAGTAGTGCTAAACCGATAAGTAGTGCTAACGCTAAATAAAAATGTATTTCAATGTTAAAAAAGTCTTACACTATCATTTACTAGGTTTCCATATAGAACTGAATGCGTTTTCAGTACGATCATACAGTTTTTTTTGTTCGACTTGCCTCAGTTCAATACGCCTTTTTCTGGGATCGTATCGAAATGTAGCTGTCGTGAAAACGCGGATCGTATCGAAAGCGAATGAAAGTTTTAACCATCCATTCCGTGGGTGAGATAACCAAACTTTTTATGTTTCTTTTCTAATTTTTGAAGCTTAATAAAAAAAATAAGTACAATGCGAAAAAAAACATGTCAAAAAATTAAAACGCTTTCAAATCGCCTCATGAAAACTGAAATGTGAATCGTATCGTATGGCAGTGCAATTTTGACGTTTAAAATTTTATTTTTAAAAAGTCATCAATGGCAAATTCAAAAAAAAAATTGAATTTTGGTCGGTTTGCAAATAAGGTTGGTACAATACTTCAAAAATTACTAAAAAGTGCGAAATCGACGACTTTGACGTCACTTTTCAGGTACTTCTGAGAGGGGTAGAGAGTTGGCGCAATGAAACAAAAGTCTTCTTAGGACGAGTACTTCAACATATAAAAAAATCAGGCAATTCTACCGAATACAAATTTCCATTTAAAAAGGGCGATATCCGTTGTGAAAAGGCCTGTTGTACAAAGCACACATTATCACATTACATTTAATCCGCAAAAGCGCCATTATTGAAAATAGCTTTCAGACGCGTTTTTCCCAGAAATCCTACAAAAGGACCCTGAGAAAGATGTCATAAAACCAACCCTAATTCCGAAATATAGTAATGCATTTGTCACATTAACAGCTCTATTCATCATTTACCTAGTTTATACGGACACGTTAAAACGTTTAAAATATAAACGTTTTTCTAAAAACGAATGTATAAACACTACATAAACCGTTTCAAGAGGTCCAAGTGCCTTATGGCGTTCCGAAAACCGAGGTATAAACACTTGAACCATTTTGAAGTCAATCCTGTCACATAACACAAAATAATAGACACTTAAAGTTAAATTTCGGTACTATCGGTATTCGTAGCCTTATCTCTATCGAGTTGACCTATTGAGCAGGTGTACTTTTAAACTAATGGCGAATGCGTGACAGCTCGAGCTGATCAAATGCGTCAAAACATTATTTCGTTTGCAGGGACGGTCGTAATATAACGATGCAACTTTTCCATGCGTCAAATTTAGATTTCATAAGATAAAAAAATACGCAAGCAGATTGTGTCTCCTTTTAACCTGTTATTACAAAATTTGATGCATGAAAAAGATGCATCGTGTGTTCCTAGCTTAACGAGATTTTCGTGCATTTAATCAGCTGGAGCTGTCACGCATTCGCCATAATTTTAAAAGGGCCCCTGCTTGATTGGTCGACTCGATAGAGGTAAGGATACGACTGCTGATAAAACTGAAAATTAACTTTAAGTGTCTAATTTTGGTATTTTGTTAATAGACACTTAAAGTTACACAAATAGAGAGTGCTTAACCGTAATCGTATCTCATTGCGCATGCTCAGAACGGACACGTCGTACAACAGCGACTACGTCTCACCTACCTCTACGACCACCCTTGCAGTATTCGTACGCAGCCAGCGTATCCTAAGCATTTTGTTATCTCCGGGTTTTCATAAATGCCTGATCCACAGTTAAACTCCTTCTATTTTCCATTCCATTGCCCTCTCACTTTTTTTCACAAGGAAGGAAATACAAGTGAGCAGCATGAAGTAAAACTGTGCATCAAGCACTGAACGAAAATTGGTTACGCTAGCAACAAGAAATCAAAAATTCTTGCCAACGTGCAACGTGTCTAATTGGATGTAAATCGCATTAAAATAAAAACGGTTTACAGGCCGTATAAACGTAGTAATTGAATGTTATCTATCTACGGTTAGATCTATAAGGGTGAAGGAAAAACTATATTTTTTCAATGCTTGCCGCCGAGTACAAAAGAAGTACAAATGTGTCAAGTTTCTATGCATGGCGTCATATTTATGTGATATTCGTTGTTGAGCTTTATGAATAGGGCCACAGTTAGCAAATACTACACATTTAAGAAAGAAATATATGAAGAAAAATGACTTGTCATGTAGAGGACGGATGAGGAAAACATTTTTTCGACCAGCATTCTAAAATACCAGTCAGTTGCAAGGTAATAACGGAATCCCTTACTAGACACTTAAAGTAAATCATCTGAAATTCATCTAAACGTTGGCACCGATGTCAACATTTGATTGAACATCTGATTCTGACAGCCATCACTGATGATTAATCCATCCATCAGCCATCAGCCTTTGGAGCCGATTGCAATTGTTGGCATCAAGTCGGTTGCATCGGAAATTCAAAATAACGCGTTTGATGACGTCTGAATGTTTCAAGAACTTTTTTGATGCATCGATTGCTCAATTGATGAGATTAAGAACTCGCGCTATTTCAACGCATCGGTATCGGTATACCTAACGCGTTCGAAAAAAAGTCAAAATACACTACATTTTTGACTTGTTCATGCCATCTTTCGAACGATGCCCGCTTTTTTGACGGGTGCGACAGCGGCGTACTGAGAAAAAGTGGGGTCCGAGGCGGTATCTTCAGATGGGGGCCCCCCATCTCATTTTCATATATATTACATATAAATCCTAAAATTTTTATAAATATGATAAATTTAAGCCAACTAAAAAAGCTGAAAAAATTAATTTAATAAATCTTTTTTTTGTACCTTCATCAAAAACATGATTTTAGTAACTGTCTGCAGATAACTAAAGTATGGATTTTTTGGTTACCGACGAAAAAAAAAGATTTCTGTCCGTTTTTTACCCAAAATTAAAGAGAAATAGCGGAAAATAGTAATATTGAAAAAATCTAATTATTCTTGCCTAAAAATTAAAGCGATTTTCACCAGTTTTTACCAAGTATTTACGAAAAAATCATTTGAAAACATCGTCAAAATATCAAACTGTCAAAGATTAAAATTTCGCAACAATGAACGTCACCGTGTAAAAAGGCACATCGCTATGTTATTTTATTTACCAGCCGCTTTGATTTATAGTGTAAAGATGGTGTCTTGCGAGAAGTGCTCTTCGTTCGAGATTTTTAAAGGTATTTTCCCGTTTCTCTTGGATTTTTTGATAAAGGTATTAAAAAAATAGTGATAACAACTCGCGGCTAAACTGTGCTTTTTTTTACTCGCGTTTTTAAATACCTTGCTGCGCTCGTTACTTGAACCAACGCTTGCAAAAAAAAGCACTTTTAATTTTAGCCACTAAGAGTTGGGAAAACTACTATTTTTCTAACATTTACCGTTCCAAACGCTTGCATAACTTCATTAAATACGATGTTTTTAGCCACTTCGATCTCAATGGATAAAATCCGTTGTCCGTTCTTGGCTCGTAAGCTCATTGTGGAGCGCAAATAATTTTTAATCAATTTTAATTTCGAAAAACTGAATCGCAAAATTCATATTTAACAATAAATTTAAGAAAATCTAAACAATTCCAAGACGCAGAATAATTTTTATTACCAAAGAATCAATTTAATATATTCAGAAATATGTTTGATTTAAACAAAGGGGTGGTAAAACTAATGAAATCAAAAATATATTTTTTAGTGTTTCAACATTGGGAACAATAACTTTCCTCGAATATTAAAATAAGCAAATGTAAAGGCGCATTTATACAGACAAACTTTCCTTTGATGTTGAAATGCCGACAAACATTTACACGAGCCTCTTGAGCAAAATGTTCAAAGAAATGTTCGAGCAAAATCGCGTACAAAAAAACACACGTAAATTTTGGAGAGAATGTTGAGCAAAATTTGTTTGAAGAAATGTTGGTAATAAAAATTTCTTACAAATTTAAATTTTATAGTTTTATGGGAATTCATTGAACTTAACTGAAAATAGAAAGACTAAGTTTTAAAACAAGGTATTTTTAATTAAGTGCTTTCCGACGGAAAAACGATTTGATGTCGAAATTCACGTTTTACCTCATAAGCAACTTCGATTGATCTGATTTTTATAGGGGATATGCCAGTATACTTGTAACTTTTTTGGAGTTGTAAAAAAAACGAGAATCAAAAAAAATAAAAATTGGCACTTATTTATTGCTGTTGCTGGGTTAGGAGAAGGTAAAAACCGTAGACTAGTGAGAGGGAGTTTTGGTCAAATGAACATTGACACACAAAATTACAGCAGTGTTTGACAGCGCTGCGTTCCGACTGTCTAAACCTCCCTATCCCCCCCCCTAGGGAACAACTAACTACTCTCCAGAACAGTTCTCTAAAAATATCCACCTGCATTTTAAAAAGTAATTACTTCGAAGACATTTCCGTTTTCTTTTTATAATGAAAGAAAACCAAAGAAGTTAAAGAAAAGAATTAAATGTTATTACCACCATCATCATCCACAAAACTTATAGCCAATAATAATGTTTCGCTTGCCGTCGCCTTTTTTTCACAAAAGTTTAAAATAAAAGTTGGTGTTCCATTTTTTTAAAGAATTGAGATCACTGATCACTGATGTAAAATTATATTTATTCTCATCTTTAAAAATATTTTTCTAAAATAGATAGCAATAACTTGCTCAAAAATTTACCCGAACAAAATGTTCAAAGAAAAGCTCACAAAAATGTTCGCGCAAAAAATTTCAGATCTTTTGCACGAGCTTTTATTTGAGCATGTTCGTCTGTGTAATTGCGCCTTAAGATTTTTATGTCTTTAACAATTTTGTCAGTTTTTGTACTACACATACTATTTCAAATTATTAAACAAAAATTAAACTATAACTTGGATCTATTTTTGAAATAGAAAGTCTGTGGTTCAAGCACTTCTCTCCTAGATGGATGCTAGACAGACTGATAGAGAGATGTGCGTACCGGAATACCGGATATCTTTTTCTATTATTTTAGGTATATCATACCTATTTATGCATGAATGATAATCAGTTCTGGCTTTTACCGGTTTTCCAGAAAGCGGCCACCCCTGTATGCGTATACTTGGTGCTCTTATCTTATCCCTGCCAAAAAAACCGCATTCAATCTCTTAGCTTTACGAGATTTCTTATAATGTTTTACCGGGTTTTATATGTTTTCTATGTATGTGAAACAAACTTTAAAATCTCTTGAAGTACGAATTTTTTCTATCAGTTTTGACGAGAAAGAAAGTTTGGCTCGGAGAATCTTATAAAACCCTTCAAACAGCATATAAACTCACCAAATTTCATAAGAACCTATGCGGTTTTCGTACCTGGGATAACTTAGGATAGGTTTTTGGATAATTGTGTATATGTGAAATCTCAAGGGGGCCCCCCGTAACCCGGGGCGGACCGCCCCCCCCCCGTCTCCCCATCAGTACACCACTGATGACAGAACAGCTGGTTCCACTCGTTGCTTCCTAACGTTATGCACCCCCTAGGAAGTCAGTTTTTCTTTCTCTAGAAGGATTTAATTTAGCCTAAACCCCTTTGTCGAGGCTAGGGATTTTTAACGTGCTCTACTATCAATATATGGATAACACGGACCGTCCTCTTAACGTCTTCTCCGAGAGACGGTATGGAATCGTGTAAGCCTGCCTTCTAGCTAACACAGCCTACTCCGCTCCATACGCGTTTTCCTTAATCTCACAAAATTATGTAATTTTATAAGAAAAAGACCAAGTAGACTACCGACTGCCCCGGGTATTGAACCCGTGTCTCCTGATTGATAGACCAGGTATGTACCCATTATACCAACCAGTGTGGTCAGCAGTTCTGTCATCGCACCCTCCAAAAAAGCGGACATCGTTCGAAACATCGCATATAGTGAATTTGCGTTGAAATATTTACTTTAACTGTCTACTAACCAATAAAGTTTGACTTTACCTGCGGGTGAATACCGTATCCCTTATAATTGACATGGTTGCCGAGAGTAAAACTAAGTAGAAAAACAAAATATTTAAATTGATTTTTGAATGCAAATATGTTCTGTATTGTTTTTAATTCTAAAGATAAGCCTCAATTTCTGTTTAATCATTTTCTTTGGCTAGAATTTCGTAAGAAATGTAAAACACTGACTTGCACTGGCAACTGTCACAATTGATCTGTTTATTATAACCTCCCTTTACTCTATTGTGTTTACTAGTTTTTAGATTATTATTAATTAAAATTCACCCTAGAAAAATCAAGAATAAGATATTTTAAATAAAAAATATTATTGCTTTTTGTAAATCTGGATAATAAAATAAATACCGTTTAAAGTCGTCTGTAAATAAATCAAAGGCGGCGTGCAAAAACTAAAAATACTGTCTTAAAAATAATGTGACGTTAGCTACGTCATAACTCGTTATTAAGCGATAAAGTCACCTAACGGGCATTTTTCATAAGAGGTGCAAAAGGTCCCTAGTATTTTCAGGTTTTTCAAAGTGAAATAAAGACTCACTTAATAAATCGAATTTTTTCTCCAAAAAAAAGTTGCCGTTAAAAAGGTATTTTTAAATTGTATGTTGACGGTAAATGAAAAAATAAATACCACGTTCAGTCAACCAGTCGAATATCTATAAATCCGGTTTAAAAATTGGACATGTTTTTAGAATAAAATTTAACAGCGATTTAACGCGCAAAAAGTAATCACTTTTCATTACGGCCGACGCGCGGTACTAAAAACCACATTTTTTTAACCAAAAATAACAAAGTGTAGGTTTGGTTTTACGGCCGTTTGCGATTTTAATACATAGTTTCATATTTAAGCGAATCAGACACATTTAGACAGTGTGTCCCAAGAGTTATAAACTATACTAAAGAGAACTTCGATATTGGAAAATGGCTAAAACAAGACATTTCAGATTAATAAAAAAAAACAAAAGATCAAAAGATCTTGGGTGGAAATAACGAAAATTCAAACATGGATGAGCATCCCACAAGGAACACACAAAGGACCAAAGCGAAAAGAAATGATTAAACGATGTTTCCCCTGGACACCCAGCGTGGGCTCGTCAGTTGTTCCACTGGTCACCCTCCCCATACATCATTAAACACCATCATATACTTTGATTTCCAACTTTGAATCACTCACAAATAGGCATCGTTCCGCACTGGTACTTAGCCAAGTTACCTGATACAGATTCGTCCTGGCGTGTTAATATTTCCAATAGGATTATGCTCCTAAGGCAATTAAAAAACAAAAAAAGAAGTTAAAAAACCTCCAGTTAAAAAAAGATTTGAACCTTATAACAAGATTTTTGGGTAATATTTACGAAAACCAAAGTCTAAAAACCGCATATCAATAGCTGCTTTACTTCTATATTTTAACGTTTTTTCAGATAACTTGTAAACTAAAGCTCCCACGAATTTGGACTTCATAACAAAATTTGTAGTCCATATTCATGGAAACTTAAATCTGAAAATCGTATATCGCTACTTGCTTTTATTCCAAAGTTACAATTTTTTTAAATATTTTCGCCCCTTCAACCCTCCACCACCCTACCCAAATAGTTAATCAGTTCATGGTCAGCCGATAGAGGATTTTTGTACCAAATTTCGTTAAAATCGATTTAGGCGTTCTTGAGTTATCGTGTATACAAACAGACAATAGACAACAGACCGACAGAACGACAGACCGACAGACAACTTTTTTCTTTCGTCGATTAAGGTGTTTTGGAACCTTAGTGACTCATTTTTGATAAAATTAAGAAAAGTCAAAATTTCACGATTTTAATAGTCCCCCATACCATATTGGCATGGTGGACAAAAAAGAGACCATAACCAACAAATTCTCGGGTGGAAAGTTAGCAATTTCTTCTTGTTCTTGAAAAATTTCGGGCCCCAAAGCCAGAATCAAGGTCGTCAACAAGGTTAATCCATCGAGCGCGTTTATTTCAGCGGATTGCCTTGACTTTACTCAGTCCAATCCAAAAAATTTCATTGGATCGAAGTTTTCGATCACTTAATCCCACGTGTTTATATCGGAGATTTACGCGAGATTTATGAAGATAATCCGGTTCCGATCCGGATAGAGCTGTCGAAATAAACGTAGTAATATTTTTATGTTCTGGAATAATGTAGATCCAAGTCATAACGGCCCTGAAAAGTGACTTAGGCGCTCTGAGGCGCCTTGGAATAGCACGCAGGGCATGAGACAGGCCAAGCTCCTGATTGGTGAGGTGAGCGCCAAAAAAAATGAAAGTCCTTGCGCCGCCTAGGTAGGAAGGATGTGAACAAGCACCTAGAGGCGATGGGAAGACTCAGAGTGTCGATGGTGCATGCAGGACGAGGAATAGTCCTTGCACGTCCTGCTGGAGTGTCCGGCTCGGCCAGGTCAAGAGAAGAGGCGACGTAAGAGGGTTGCAGCTCAGAAAAATCTGTTATTTTGCGAAAGAGGCAGGTTTCGAGGGATAAACCAAGGATAGAGAGCGTGCAACGGGCCCAGCAAGGTGGCCTACATACATGGGAATTGTCCCTCCCGTATTTCTACATTCATTCATTAATGATAAAGTTGGTCTCCCAGTCATATTACCTATATCACTAAGGAAAATATAAATGTTTAAAATGTAGCTCAATATTAGACAAATTTTACGACAGATCTGAATTTATGGAAAGTTCAAAAGGCTTCTTTCCGACTATGAACTATTTAATTTTACGAGTTACTGCGTCTGCTTACAATTTATAGCTTGTGCTAGGAACGACTTTATTTGGCACATGTGGTGAACATAGATTATTTATTTACGTCCTGTCGTTACTTTTTAGCCCTCCACAACATAACATAAACTCAGGCGACTCAAGCTGTTACAAGTAAAATTAAAACCATTTAAAGTGTGTATGTCTGCGCATATAGCTTTCGAATTGATTTGGATGTGGTTTTCTCCTGTCTGGAGCCTGATCAAACTTTGAGGGTAAAATTAGATTAATGTAAAATAGTAGTTTACCTAACTTTCCGCACGCGATTGCAGATGGCAATTAAGTCCGGAAAAGTCACTTTACGCGCGAGTTAGGTACAATATTTTTTCTACTCGCTTAAGTATTCATTGAACCCAATAAAAGGAATTTTAAAAATGTTACACCTTATTTATCGTGACTAAAATGCAGTAGCGCACCCAGGAATTGAATTCCTGGGGGAGGGGGTTTAGGGATAAATAATAAACAAAACTTAATTTGAAGTAAAAATGTGATCATAACCAGGCTTCTCGGGGGGGGGGGGGGGGGGCCAGTGTAAAATGTTTACCTAAGACAAAAAATAATTTTTTTTAAATATTACAATATATTTATTTTTTTATGAAAAACAGTGCGGAAAAGTGAATTTTCCGAACGCTAGTAGAAATAGTAGTTTTCACACACCATCTTTACACTATAAATCAATGCGACTGGTAAATGAAATAACAGTCGTTTCCATAGCGATGTGCCTTTTTACTCGGTGACGTTCATTGTTGCGACATTTTAATCTTTGACAGTTTGATATTTTGACGATGGTTTTAAATGATTTTTTCGTAAATACTTGGTGAAAACTGGCAGAAATGGTTTATTTTTTAAGCAAGAATAATTAGATTTTTTCAATATTACTATTTTTCGCTATTTCTCTTTAATTTTGGGTAAAAAACGGACAGAAACCTTTTTTTGCACCCGTGAACAAAAAAAAGTTTTTTTTGCATCGGTAACCAAAAAAGTCATGCTTTAGTTATCTGCAGACAGTTACTAAAATCATGTTTTTGATTAAGGTATAAACAAATAGTAGTTCTAATAACTAGTGGCTAAAATAGTGCTTTTTTTAAAAGCGTTGGTTTAAATAACGAGCGCAGCGAGGAATTTTAAAACGCGAGTAAAAAAAACACAGTTTAGCCGCGAGTTGTTAACACTATTTTTTTAATACCTTTATTAAAAAATTCAAGAAAAACAGGAAAATACTTTTAAAAATCTCGAACGAAGAGCACTTCTCGCAACACACCATCTTTACACTATAAATCAAGGCGGCGGCTGGTAAATGAAATAACAGTCGTTTCCATAGCGATGTGCCTTTTTACTCGGTGACGTTCATTGACATTTTAATCTTTGACAGTTTGATATTTTGACGATGTTTTTAAATGATTTTTTCGTAAATACTTGGTGAAAACTGGCAGAAATGTTTTATTTTTTACTCAAGAATAATTAGATTTTTTCAATATTACTATTTTCCGCTATTTCTCTTTAATTTTGGGTAAAAAACGGACAGATATCTTTTTTTTACCCGTGAATAAAAAAAGTTTTTTTGCATCTGTAACCAAAAAAGTCATGCTTTAGTTATCTGCAGACAGTTACTAAAATCATGTTTTTGATGAAGGTACAATATTATGAAAAAATTTGGGGGTAGGGGGTGGTTGACGGGTGTGTGATTTGTTCTGGTGACAATACAATTTTATGAAAAAAAAATCGGGTAAATTCATAACTTTAAAACCAAAGCCCGGATTTCATAGTGTGAACACATAAGATTCGTGCAACTTTCTAAGAAGCAGGAAAAATTTGCATAGTGAGAACAGGGCTTAAGGAATCCCTTGACTGAGGTTTATCTAATTTTTCAAATTTAAACTATAGAATAATAACGATACACATACAGACCGCTTCAAGCTACTGCGAACATAGGACGGAAGAAGTCTAATTTGCCAGTGTACGTACATGCAGAGACACCGCACGCCTATCAGTGAAGCAACCAATACTCAGGCTTGCGATCACCACTTGCATGACTTTTCTTTGGTATTTAGTACGCCTCTAACCACGGTGCTGTGTGGAGCGTAGTCAATGAAACCGGAATTTGGTCAATAAATACGCAAATTTTTATAACGTAATTTTCTTATTTTTTGTCACTGATAAATAAGAGCGTTTTATTGTCAACTGCTCAGATTTATCAGTGACGACGTGTTACAATGAAAATAATAAGGAGAAACAAAATAAAAGCAAGTTCTCAAAATAAAATAATACATTCTAAAAACCAAAAAGATTCTCCCAGTCAAAAAAAAAATTAAAGCAAATGTTCGAAAAGTCCTCCTTGCTCGGCTAGACAATATCCGAGCCTACTATAAAAACCCCTTCCAACGTTTCCAAGCATGTTAGGGGTGATAATTTGAAAAGCTTCTTCAAAAACAGATAGAAGTCATTAGGAGCAAGATCGGGAGATCGAGCTGGCCATAAAATAGTTCCCCGTGTACTTTTAACCCGATTAGGAAATACATTATCAAGATATTCCCTAACAAGGCCAACATTGTGAGCGGAACAACCATCTTGTTGAAACCATGTTTCACCAAATCTTACACCTAACAACTGCCTAGCAGTTGGAATAATGTGCTGCTGCAGTAGATCCAAGTATCTAGGACCATTCAAATTGCAATTGCCGTTAATAAAAAATGGCCCAATTACGTGTTCCCCTATAATACCCCCCCCCCCAAACATTTAGTTTTTGGGGATACTGTGTTCTTACGTCAAAATACAAATGCAAATTTTCCCTCGACCAATATCGAACGTGTGTTGGGTTATGACGATTTGACCATTTGACCATCTGCACTTTTTCGGCAACTTCGTAGACATCCATTTTTGGTTTTAAAAATGTATTATTTCAATTAAGAACTTACCCATCTGTTTCTCGAGGCAGAAATAAAACAAAATAATAAAAACAAAATGAATTTCCAAAAGATAACACTGCAGCGTGCTTCGAATCCACCTCGGTCGTACGGCACGGAGAGTAAATTGGACTTGATTCCCCCTATGTTCGCAGTAGCTTGAAGCGGTCTGTATAGTGCGTAATGCCAATGCATGGTAATAGATTGGCGCCTCGAGATTGTTTTTATTGGGCGCCATTTGAATTGAAACGTTTCAAGAGCAATCATTCAATTACATAAATGACGAAACGTCCGTTTGAATGCATGTGTGGAGTAAGTAGGCTCAATTGTTTATTTTGCACTTCTGTTTTACGTAATAAATCTTAGCAACGACTGAAAGCAAAAGTTAAAATAATAAGGTCACTTTTTACATAGTCTTTTCCGGGAGGACATTAGAATAATTCCATTTCAATTCAGGCGCACTCGGGCTACAGTTATTTTTTAGTTTGGTAATCTACAATCAAAAAACAAAGAAACCCGTTTTTTTTGTTTTATATTACATCACTAATAGCCTAGATATTCCACTAATACTTTTATATAATTTAAATATTTCTATGTTATTAGAGAGCTTTTGCACCTGTTATCAAAAATCCCCGTTAGGTGACTTTATCGCTTAATAACGCGTTGTGACGTAACTAACGTCACGTTATTGATTTTATCGTCACCTTATTTGCTTGCTTACCGTATTACCGTAATTGAGATGCTAAAAAGAATTTTTAAACCACAAACACAAATTACCGTAACCGTATTCTTTTTGCAAATTCACTTTCACAAAAAAATTAAAAACGGATTATCACCTACCAGCTGCAGCTTTTGCACAGAAATAAATCTGGTTGATTGCAAAAAATAACCGAGCGGGTCCCGTTAAGCCTCCGTTATTATTATTCGGTTATTTTTGGATACGGGAGAAAAATAACCGATTTTGCCTACGGTATCACCAATTTTGATGGTCTATTAACTCTCTAATATCCAGTGCGGCTATATTTTAATAATTCCCTAATAGCGTACAAGTCGTCCAGAAAACAAATCAAAGGCAGTGTGCAGAAACTAAAAATGCTGCCCTGACAGAAATTTTTTGTAAGGGTTGCAATAGGTCTCAAATTAAAATATACTGAGAGGTGCAAATACAAAAAGATTCTATTAAGGATGCGTTCGTTATTGTATTAAAAAAGATTGTTGTATCTTTTACATTTAATTTAATCTCTTTATCATGTACCATATCTGTCCGCTTGTACCCTTAACTAAAAAGAGAGTTAATTATAAATAAGGACCCTCTAATTTTCTTGAACTCTAAACGGTTAAAAAAGCGATACCTAACGGCCGGATGAAGGAAATGGCATGTCATTCAATAACGTGACGAAAAAAGTTACTGAAGATTTGGACCTCTTAAAGCACCTTTGAAAATTATGTCTTATAAAAACCTTTCAAACCGTTTTAAGCATTAAATCAATTTTATTTTAAGGCGATTTATGCGCTCTAAAACCGAGACGTTTTCTCATATGCAGCTGTTTCAAAAAAGTTTCAAAACAATGGCGTCACATACAACGTCGAGTTTTATCAGGTGCTTGTGGCTCGAATAAACTAATGTTTCATCGGCTCCATCTTTAAAAATCAAAGATATAGAAGGAATTTTTTCACAAATATATTTATATAAAAAGTCTTTGTGGAAAAACAAGAGTTGACGAGAAGTTAGAGAGACGTAACTAATGCCTGGTCTACAGTCCAACGCCACTTCCACTGATTTCTATTTCTCTCTTTGTCGAAAAGAGTGAGAAGCAATAGAAGGCAGCGGCAAAAAGTTTCAATGTGGAGTCTAGGCGAAAGACGCATGCGAACAAAATGCACGGGGACAATGCACAGTGAGAAACGGGCTTTAGATTAGCGGGTAGGCAGTACTTTGATTAGCTGCTACAAAATGAGTTTAGGACACCTTTGCAAAAAGCAATTTTATTCAAAAACGTTCTTGTATAAAACCCATTTCAGACGCGTATAAACGTAGTAAGTGGGGGATTAAGAAAATAACATTATAGGGGCGTGCTGCCTCAATGAAAGATTGATGTTAAGAAATCTTAAAGGTTAATTTATTTTTTATTCGGAAGCTCTGCAGGATGACGCGTATACAAATAGGTGACAAACGGATGAAAAAGCTTTATTTACGATATACTATTATCTGTCGAATTTTGAGGAAATGAATTATTATAAATTAGACAGGGTGTTGCACAACTTTTGTATAAAAATGAAAGACGTGATTCCTAATGCTGGTCGGTGTTTGATTTGCTTAAATTTGTTCAAAAATTTTTCCAAAAAAATAACCAAAAATGTGCTAAAACATTTTCTTCGCCTTCGACTGTACATTGAAGCCTATAAACAAAGCTAACAAAAAACAATCATCAAGCAAGTAACTGCGTTGCCGCCCCGCTCTTGTCTCTGCATCGTACCACATAAACTAAACAAACTATGCACGTCGCGTTGTGGTGCGGAGTATTAGTTTTCTTAGTGATTTTGTTTTGTGTTTTGTTGTAAAAAATGCTATTCATTTCTTGGGAAACTAAACAGCGAATTAGTGGATATTGTTTTAATTTATAACGAAGCACAACAAACCGCCGCAGAAGCTTATCGAATTTATTCCTGTGTCCCCTTACATTAATAGAGGTATGTCATTATTTGACCTTTTTATTTAGTTATGAGAATATTCAGCGATTAGAAGTTTTATTTGTCACTTTGTATGTATCATACTTAATTTGCTTACGTTTAGCGGTAGAGTCATGTCTTGGAAAAATGTTCCCTAATGAAACATTTTTGAAGAGGCTTTTGAAAACGGCGTAATCGTTTTTTTTTATATATTTTTGTATTACTTGCAGGCCACTTAATACGCTCCAAAACTTTCTAACATAAGTTGTGAAACACCCCACACAATTATCTCTAAACGCAAACAGAAAATTTAAAAAAAAATCGTTTTCGCGTTTTTTTATATAAAAAAAACTCGGTTGGCTTTTAGCTGTCGGGGGGGGGGGGCTGTCATCGTGTCATAAATTCCCGGCAGCCGAAAACTAAAAATATATTCTAAAATGCCATTTTTTGCAAGTTTGAAATGTTGGTAAAGAAATTGGCATAAAGTTAAACTAACATTATGATAATTAATGATGTCATAGCGCCTGCAGATAATTTTGATCGCTTTTACGCGTTTTTGTAACAAAACAAATTGTGTTGGGGAAGCTGCTAGCCTCAGTTAGATCAAACTGCCCTTTTTTACACGTTTCGAATGCTGTTTTGATCTAAAAAAGAACTGCTTATTTTATTAAATTTTTTTTAAAATAAACTAAAATAATTGTAATAGGTTTTATCTTTTTTTGTAAATAACCTATTTAAGGATACAGCTACAAAGAAAGGGGCGATCGTCCCCGCCCCGTGTGACGCCACTGTTTAAGTAAAGAAAAATTAATATTAGAAACTTAAAGTTAAACACTTGAAGTAAATATTTCATCGCATCGGTATACCTAACGCGTTCGAAATAAAGCTAAAATACACTATATTTTTGACTTGTTCATGCAATGTTTCGAACGATGCCCGCTTTTTTGAAGGGTGCGATGACAGAACTGCTGATTGAAATCGTTGCGTACGTTCGTGGGTCCGTAACCTTACGTACATCCCTAGTGGAATCAGCTGTTCTGTCATGACACCCGTCAAAGAAGCCGGCATCGTTCGAAACATGGCATGAACCAGTCAAAAATGTAGTGTATTTTGGCTTTGTTTCGAACGCGTTGGGTATACCGATATCGACTCGTTGAAATATTTACTTTAAGTGTCTATTTACGTTAAGTGTCTATTTAGCTTAACATTATTTTTATGAAGGATTAAGGTCACGAATAATTTGGCCACGACAATCATTTTATAGTAAGTAGAGCAGTTTTCGATGCTCATAGTAAGAAGAAGCTTTTATTTCTTTATAGGGTTGAAGTAAATTAATTGTTATATTTTTTGTTACAGAGCTTTCCGACCTTCTACCAACGAAAAAAACCAGGAAAAACTCAAACTGCGACTATACGAAGCGTACGCGTGGGGCGTTCCTTTCGTTATCGTCTTTATTGGGGCAGTTTCGGACCTGGCCTGCAGAGGGGGTCACTGCGACATTTTGAGGCCGCGGTTCGGCGAGAAAAGCTGCTGGTTCTATGGTAAGTTTTAGCTGGATAAGCGTATTATATGGGATTACCGAAAAAAACACGACTTTTTTTAAGGTCCATAATACAGTAACACTCTATACAGGATTCGACAGTTCTTGTCTAGGGTGCCGAAATAGCGTGTATTGAAAAAGAAGCGCAATGGCTAGTAAATGAGAGCGAATAAGATAATAAGCTTGAGAAACCGATACGTTTTTGCCGATCTCATCCACAATTAACTAAAAGATTCCCAAGTAAGACCCCGTCAAATTTAACGATAAAAATAGGCTTCAAAGAACGTAAACAGTATGATTAGTTAAAATGTCCATGTATCCACAAATTTTTACTAGAGATTGACGTTGCTCTTTCAACAAAGCTGCGAAAAGTCTGAGTCTGACCTCCCAGAATAAATTACGCTAAAGTCCCGACTCTACGAGACAATTTATCGTAGCAGTCTCGCGTTCTCACGAAATTATCTTGTTAATTAATTTATACTTTTTTAAAAGAATCAATAAAACGTAAACGTAACGCTCTTTTATTTTACAAAAATTGCCGAGGAAACGGGGCTCCTCAGATGAAACAGCGGAGTCGTTTTTTTATTTATTTTTGTGTTACTTGCAATCAACTTAATACGCTTTAAAAGTTTCTGACATAATATATGAGAGAATTTATACAATTTATAAAAATAAAAAAAATTGTGTAACCTTCATACACTTACCCACGGCACATTACCTAGTAGATCATAAATTAGATTTTCTTCAATGTTATAAATCTTTTGCGATTTAAAAAAAAATATAAATAACCTGGCAGAGATCGATTAAAAAACTTGATCGATTATCAAGTGGCAAGAAAAATGTGAGAGAAAAAAAAGAAATCAATAACTTAAACGAAATGCTTTTCGCCTCTGTAGATCAACTAGGTGCCATGGGGCAAAATTTACATTTTTAAGATATTGCCTAATTTTCTGCAAAAAGGTGGCAAGCACCAAAAGACCTATTAGAAAGACAAGTGAGGGACCAACTGAAATTTTTTTAAATTAAAGTCCCCCAAGGCACGATTTTTCATTGGCGCTTGGGACCCTTTTGCCCTGCAGAGGCGATATATGATTTCTTCTTCACCTTCACCAAACCCGTAAAATATATGACTTGTGCGGTAAGTAGGGTAGATGCAGGTTTAATTTTTGTGCAAATCTCACAAGGTAAAAATCAGAAATTGACGTTGTATGAACATACAACGGTATCGATTATTTCCAAATAGGATTGGAAAAAAACATTCAAAAAAAGACATAAATATTTCTATTTAGTTTAAAACTAACAAAAACACAATTGAAGGGTAAGTACAGCATGATCCATTATAAGTCGCCCCCCCCCCCCCATCTAGAGGCTAAACTAAGCATGATAGAAGGTTCACACGAAAACTGGCTAAAAGAACAATTTTTTAACGTTTTCTCTGATAGTTTACTTAAAATTTACCTCAAGTCATATAGAGGATGTAACAAAAAAACATGTATTCTTTAAATGAGACACCCTGTATATTCAGCCAATTTTGAAGTTCCCAAAAATCTACTTTTTAAAAATGCTACACACTACTATCTTATATTTTACGGTTTTCAAGATATTCACGTTAACATATCTTGTAGCAATTCATAGGTTGTTGATTTTTAGGCCTTCTTCAGCTTAGAAATTGATTCTTGTTATCAAACGATAGAAGCTAAATCTCAAATCTATGCAAACTTTATCGAAAAATTCATGCAAATTACATTTAAAGTCGATGCTAGTGCTTGATAACAATAAGTGCATACTAAGCAAATGGCAATTTGTTTCGATTTTTTCAAGAAAAAAAAAGGGCCTGGAAGAAACAACATTCCTTGTCGAAGTAACCACAGCCTATTTATAAAAGTAGCCAAGACAATATAAGAGCTTTGTTTTTTTATAGCGACGAGAAATCTTCATAGACACCGGTTTCTGGTGGTCCACCGAATGTGCCCGATTCATCCTCTCTTGAGGACGCCTACGGACTAAAGCCACAGAGTACTGTGTTAGGTGATCCGTACTAAAACCTTCCGCTGTAGATTTGGTCGACATAGCGGAACTATTCTCAGGAATATAACGTCACTATTTCGCCGTTTACTGTTTTGATCTCTTAGGTGCGTTCGTCTTCGTGTTTATGTCCCTGTTCCATTTGTCTACGTCTTGTATCATTTCTTTAAACAGGTTCCCTATGGTCATATTCTCTATCTGTAGATCATGTCTTGTTGGTTGGCTGTCATCTCTTCTTTGACAGTACCGACATATGTCGTCCGTTTTCCCTATTCGCTTTGTGTCCCGTTAGAGCTTGTGTCATATAGTAATCCATTTTTTTGTGTTTGCAGTCTATCCATGTTTTAATGTCGGGAATAATTCTTTACGTCCATTGTCCTTTTTCGGTATTTCGGTCCCATCTTGCTTGCACATTGTTTTCTCTTTTGCAGCTTCTTTGTTTTCTTCACTGTGTCCATTTTTATCTTAATATACAATTTCTTCGACAATACTATAAGAGCTTAGATCAATTACTTAAGAGTGGGTTTTAGTAGACACTTAAAGTTGGCAAGCTATTTTTTATTCCTTGTTGTTAGCGTATCTTTGATGCGTTTGTGAAACCGTCCTTTAAAAAAAAGATTTAAAGTTGTGCTTACAACGTACGCACAGAGAGCATATAAATCTAAATAACAACTGACTTGAAAACCAAGTGGCGCAGCTGTCGTTTTCTTTAGTTCATGGCTTGGAAACTTGATGCGCCACTTTCGCTTTCGACTTGCTTATTTTTATCGAACCAAAGCAGTGGCGGCGCACAGGAAAATCGTATTCTTTTGGACGAGTTCTGCGTTGGGAACTATCGATAGTATCGATCGCCCGCGATGCGCTGCAGTCAACAGACCCGTGCCAGTACAGTCACAGGTGGCGAAACAGAAGGAGGCGATCGACCCCCTCTCCGACGAAATTGCCTACCAACTTCCCCAGAAATGTTGCCCTGCGGCGCCAATTTTTTTCTTTTATTTTAAATTAAACATTACTCTTCTGCAAGGTTTTGTCTTCGGCGGTCAAATCATAATCAGTTGTTAAGTTTCTGAAAAAAATTTCTTTGTCTCTCCTTTTTGGAGAAGACTTCCCATGATGTGAATTGACACGGTTACGTAACAACCGCCTCTTTTGGATTACGAGAACCATTGAAGGAATATTCAAGGAAATTTATCATATGAAACCATTAGTTTTCACATAACTTCCCACCCATTCTAATCTCGTAATCATGTATTTTTCAAACATTCGGAAATGACGGGGTTATTAAAATGTTGGTTTTTTATAGCAAAATTAAAGTACTCTTGGATAGCAAAATATTTAAAAAATATATAAAACCAAACACTTATTTTCTACCGGGGAAAACCTAAATTATATGCTCTCTGCTTTTCCCTAAATTATAACAAGTAATAAAGGCTTGAAAAATATATACAATAAAAACTTTCTGCCAACTCCCTTAGCAACAATTTCATTTAAAATTGCATTAAATATAAATATGTACGCCAGTGATAAATTGATATTCATTCAACGCGTGGGATTATTGCTGTTTTATATTACCCCGGTTCATCCTGGCGCATTCAGCTAATAATCAAAAACTCGCTGAGAATCGCATTGGCTTGCTGGTCGGATATTACCATTATGTGTCCTCTCTATTTAGATTTATATGCTCTCTGGTACGACGTAACTAACAGTTTTACTTCATGCCGCTTACTTCTATTTTTTTCCTTGTCTAAAAAAATGAGGGGACAATAGAATGGAAAATAGAAGGAAGAAACTCTGGATAATGCATTTATGAAAACCCACACAAAACAAAATGGTTAGGATACGCTAGCTGCGTACGAATACTGCAAGGGTGGTCGTAAAGATAGGTGATACGTAGTCGTTGTTGTTCGACGTATCCGTTCTGAGCATGCGCACTGATTTACTATTTGTGCAACTTTAAGTAGCTAATGACAATAGCAACCGCAAGTACCTATTCTATACTGGAAAAAACCACATCTTTACCATTTTTTGTTCGTTTAAAAAAGCAGCCATGTTAATATCAAAATCAATGCATTGCCATGTTTTAAGGACGTCTAGAATGCTTGGTATTTTCAGTTCATTGTAAAAAATTATACCGTACTGTTAAGCCTAGTTTAAATTTAATTGATGTTTAGACTTGTATTTTGGGTTCATTGTGTACACCAATTAAATTTAAACTGGGCTTAACATTGCGATGCAGTTGGCAGATAAGTAGGTATCTAAACTGCCGGAAAGTTGAATAAACCAAGTCTTTACCAGTAAGCGCGTTTTGCATGCATATCAAAATCGTGATTTTAACATTAAATAAGAACGGAATAATAATAAAAATGAGTAAGTTAAAACGAGCATCGAACTATAATAAAGATAAAATAATCTAAGAAAAAAAAAGTTAAAAGCCTCCCGGGATTTCTTAAGTTAGAGGCACGGCATAACATTGAACAGAACCTAAACTGAACTAAACACGGAAAAAGTAAACAAAAAACTTAAAAATATTAATAAATATACCAAACAATAAGATGCAGAGGTGGTCTGGACAGATGTTAAAAGTGTCATAGCCTAAAATTTAATTAGAAAAAAAGCTATATTGTTTTGATAAAGGGGTTTTCGAAGGGTTTTTTTTACGTATTTTTTTTTAAACAACTTGCATGTAAATCCAACCCTACAAAAATACTTACTTTTTTTCATTGTGTATTAATCGTTGAGTAAATCTAGAGGCCCTGTGTATAATTTTTGGCAGTTATTGTTTTACCTGAGGTGAGGCATTTGACAGAGATCACTACATTTCATAAAATTGCTTTTACATGCAAATTTAAAAAATAAACTAGAAAGAGAGGGCAATATGAGTTGCCCACCTCTGGTAAAAAAAAAGAACTGTCAAATGTATAGAGGGTCTTTAGGTAAACCTAGAGGCCCTCTATACTTTTGACAGTTGTTTTTTTACCAAAGGGTGGCAACTCATATTGCCCTCTCTTTCTAGTTTTTTTCATATTTGAATGAATGATCAAAAAACTGTAAAAACATGTGCCTCGACGAATTTGTATTGTTCCGTTGTCCAACGAAGAAAGAAACTCAAGAAAAGTGGAAAGAAAACATGCATTTACCAAGCTGGAAAATTAATAAAAATACTTTGTTAATAAATAAAGGGGCAAAACCGGGACACTCCGGCCATTCAATGTATTATATATCATGTATTTTTTCTTACATGCACCCCTAATAATATTAAGATGTATTTTCCAAAATACTTATTAAAGAAAAATAATTTAAGTAAGGTTTCAATTCAAATTTATAGATGGCAGAGAAAATCCGCATTTTTAATTGCAGTGATTTTAAAGTTACAAAATACAGTGGTATCAAAACCGGAGCGAGCCGGAACTTTTGCCGAAAAAGCGGGACTATCTGGGGCGGATTTTTTCCCCGGGAACAATGGTTAAAAATCGGGACTGTCCCGGCCAAACCGGGACGGTTGGTCACCTTATTTTATTATAAGAAAAAGAGTAACAAAAATATAGATCAATAGGAGTCTTTATATGTTCCGCGTTTATATTCACTGTTTGTTTTTGTTAAAACTTGAAATATTTTACTAACCAAAAAAAAATCAATCTTTCAAAAATTATCTAAGGAAATTATAAAAAGAGACAACAAAACATCAGTCCATTGCATAAAATCGCTTTTAACATGCAAAAAACTAGAAAGAGAGGGCAATATGAGTTGCCCACCTCTGGTAAAACAATAACTGTTAAATGTATGGGCCGAAATCTCAGTTTTCTGTCACTATTCTGTCTGATTTGGCACTAATGACTTTGTTCGTGAGCGGTTTTGAGCCGTCAGTTTGTTCTACTCGTATAAAGCAGAAGAGCAAAATCGCTATAAATGTGAAAAAAAGATAATTCGGCCAAACAGGTGCGCTTCTAATTCTCGGGAGGACTCCCTCCCCCGAAATTGAAGAATACGGGCCCAGGGAGTGTTCTTAGCCTTAATACGTTTTCTACACACAGGTGTCAAGAAATTTGAGATAGGACAACAAATATAATCAGGGGTAACTTCTGAACCATTTATCCATTTATGATGAAATTTAGTGTGTACATGTAGATTAGGCACTAGTTTATTTCAGTTCCGTCAGGTAAAAAAAATCACTTCAGAGGCGGAGATTGAGACTTTATTTGCTGTGTGACTTGACTCGACAGTATTGTATGCAATCGATGCCTTTGATATGATATTAATGGCGATCCTTCATAAGTCGGATTAGTAATAATATACTACGTTTTCACGTAAATCTGAATACGTTTTTAAATTCACTTTCAAACCTTCCATGAAAACGCGGCGACTCGAACTTCTTTTCCGTTGGCCTTGCCCAATTAAGTTCAATACCGCTTTTTTGGGAACTGACATGACACCAATAATAAGCTGTTAGCACTTCCAATATTCCTGCAAGAAGTAGGTATGTACCTTTATTTTAATTATATACAGGAGAACAAAAAAAAATGCAACACCAGAAAGGACAAATAAATAAGTAACTTATTTATATATTAATACATTAGGATGGTCTTAGTAATTAATTACATTTCGCAGAAGATACCTCCATGATAATCATCAAAAAATTAATAATGAGTGGCTCGCCCATGGTTATTTATGCACTCGTTTGTTCTATTGGGCATTGACAAAATAAGATGGTCTATATCATATTGAGGAACACTCATCCAAATCCTCCTTAAGGCATGCCAGAGTTCATCTAAGTTTCCAGGGGGACGTGGTAATCCACTAAGATTGCGCCCTATCATATCCCATACGTGTTCGATAGGCGACAGTCAGGCGATCTTGCTGGCCATTCCAAAGTCTCTATGCCATGTAAGAGGTCCATTGTTTCACGAGCAATATGCGGTCTGGCAATATCTTGTTGAAAAATCGCATTTGGGATAGTTTGTAGGTAGGGATGTAAAACTGGTTACAGCACTTCATCGATATATCGCCGAGCAGTCAGATTGCCGTTGATGAGGAATAAAGGTGATCTGTTTCCTAAACATATAGCACCACATACCATGATACTTTGCTGTCTTGCTGTATCACGTTCAACAACCAAGTCTACATTTCGTCTCTCACCTCGAAATCGACTAACCCTCATGCGTCCATCATGGCCGCCTAAACAAAACCTGGATTCATCGCTGAAGCGTCATTCCAGTTTTGCCGAGCTCTCCACCACTCCAAGCGGCGAGCCCCATACCAAGCAATCTTTGATTAACTGACATCCTTGAAAACACTCGTCCTGTAGCTGCAACTAGAACATCTCTTACGTGGCGTATGTTGTCCCGTCGATTTCTGAGAGCAAGAAGTCTGAGATGCCGTAAATCACGATCTTGTAATAATCTAGGGCGTCCAGAACCCGCACGAGTCTCATCATTGGACCACCTTCTCCAAACTCTTAACACTGTTAATGCGTCCTTTCTCGAAGTCGTTTAAATGATGAAATTGTTGGCGACCGCGAACTTTTGGCATTTTTATTTTTTAAGTAAACTCTAAGCAATCCAAAAAGACCAAGAACTACGAGAAAAATGATTTAAAATTTTCAGAAAAGGTCTTTTTTGTGTTGGTTGTTTTAGAAAATGAATAGAAAAAATCTGTGAAAAAAGGAAAGATTAGAAGACAAAAAATTTATCAAATATTATTACACAAATAATTTTCAATCAAATAATTATCCTCCAGTATATATTATTATGTTGTAAACTTACAAGCAAACAAAGAAGTAAAATTGGCAAAAACTAACCTCAAAATATATCAGGCAAATGTCAAAATCTCAAATCGCTTCATGAAAACTGAATCGTATTGAAAACGTATTGAGTTCCACGTGAAAACTTAGTAACATTTAATGATGAGCGGCGGTTTTGCATTGACTGTCTGCCAATTAACAAACAATCATAAATTTAAATTAAATTAATTACCAACAATCGTCGAAATTTTCTTTGATTTATGATTTAGTTTCTTATATTAACTATTCGACATATAAGGAGTTAATTAAATTATGTAAACCTCTTTGATCAACCATACTAGAGCACGAATGTCTTAACTTAAAAAGTGAAGACAAAAACCCATTTCGCAAGTTCCAGAGAGTGCTGCTCTCCATTTAAATTCGTTAAGACGCCATACCTTTGGATTATTGTGATATTAATTTTATGTAAACGAACTACAAAATATGTAAAAGAAAAAAAAAATTAGTATATTGCCTTGCTGGTGAACGAAGGGTTTTTTATTTAGACAAAAATGTATATATTTTCTGGTCCGACAACTCAATTTTTGGAATATCAAAAATTGAAAAATCATGACGTAAATTTCTTAACAAAAGGTACGTAGGTACCTTAAAAAATGCGTTTTGGGCAAGGGCCCTAGTTTCCAAAATTTTTCAAAGTTTCAGATTATTTTTTTACCATCAAAACTTAAAGTTATTATAATGTTCCTGAAAAAAATTAATAATAACACTTAGCCCATATATCCTTAGTTATTTTTGTAGGACATTAAATTGGTTAGGAAAAAATATAAAATATCCTGTATCAATAAAAAAAACCTCTATAAGAAAAAACAAAATACTCAATAATTTAAAAACAATTTATTTTTAAAATATGACAACTCTTATTATTCGTTGTCCTTAAATCAATTATTACTAAACTCATTTACTAAACGAGGAAAATTGAATCACAAACAAACCATGCATCAAAAGTTAACAACATTTTGTACGCTATTTAGACACCTTTGCCTCTCCGGTTCATGTAGGTATTATTGGCGAATGCGCTATCAATTTAGCAAATTTTTTCTGATAAACAACGAGTTTGACGAAATCCGGTTTTGATAAATAATGGTTTGACAAATTCCTGGTTTTATTAAAAGTGGGTTTTACAAATTACGAGTTTGATATTGAATGAGTTTGATGAACAATGGTTAAAAACGGGTCTGTTAATTTCGAATTTGTTATTGAATGGGTTTCATGAATTAAGGTTCAGATAAAAAATTGGTTTGAAGAATTGCAGGTTCTATAAGGAATGATTTTATTATTGAACTTTCTTTTATTTAACGGGTTTGATTTTGCACTTTTTGATAAACCGTGGGCGTCCTTAAATATGTATATATTTTGTTAACTTATTTCACACAGTTGTAGTTGATTTAGCTAAAAAACTTATTTTTATTTCACTTTCCCCTTAAATCTTAAGTATATAAAGTAACTTTGATTATTTGGTATGTTTTAACCTATATTTTTACTTAAACCTAATTCTTTCAAAATAAAATGCCATCGGAAAATTATGGCAGCAAACTATGATTTACAAAAATAGGTATTCAATTTTTTTAAATAAGTACTCAAGTCCATCCAATCACAGAAGAAAAGAATAAAATTTCAACTTTATCTCAGAAATAAATTTAAAAAAAAATCGTAGGCCGAGATTTCTAAAAAATAATTTTTTGAGCAAAAAAAATTTTTATCCATAACGTCAAAATTTTTAGAAAAAAAGTTCTACTAAATATAACAAAAATTGCTTTTGAAGTGACTGCCCTCATACTCTTGCATTAAAAAAAACAACAGAGCACATAAAATAAAAAATTTCATTACAAACGATTAAAACTAAAATACATATATTTTTTGTAATATTTAGATTTACTTTGCTTGATTATTATGAACCTCTTTGAAATGTTTCACGAATTCTTTCGGATTTGCAAACACCTTTTTACACGCGTCACACTCGAACTTTTTGGCCTCTTCAACGACAGTTTTCTCCTTATTTCTCCCATCGCTTTCGCCAGTTTTATCCGCATTTCTTCCTTCTTCCGTTTCCGAGCCGCCTTCCGCTTCGATGCTCATATCTCTGGGATTTAAAAACTTATTATGGATAGTTCTTAAATGTCTGACAAGGTTGCTTTTGACGTTGAAATCTTTACCGCAGTACTTGCAAAGGTACGGGCTGATGCCCGAGTGGCTTCTGTGGTGGACCAACATGGCGGCGTTTGAGTTAAAAACTTTCAGGCAGACGCCACATATTTTGTCCGAGTTGATATATTTTGACAGGGGATGCAGAATTGGGGCGTCTATCTGAAATGGACAATAGAATTGGTTTCAATTTGACACGCAATATAAACAAACAAAAACCGGCATAAAAAATCCAGGGAAGTGATACAATCATCTTAAATTTAAAATACGTTTTTGGTGCTATTGCGTTTTTCATAAATTAACCTTTTTTTAATGCATTTCGTCTGTATTCAGCGGTAACACAAAGCTTTGAGTGAATTGTCTATCTTTTTATATTAAGAAAAACATTTTCCAGGGGATTGATTGTCTGGCACCGCAGGGTATTGATAACAAATTAAAGAGCTGTATTATGCTGTATAGTTTCTTTTTAACTTAACACTTTATTTTTTCTACTTTATCGGCATTTCAATGGGAGACCCCTGGGAATATATTTGAGCAATGTCGACTTTTTACCTTTTTACAATTTTTGTAGAAGTGAGAGTTGCTGACACCTAACCTAACAGTTTGACAGACGGTATTATCTTTTGTTTGAAGGTGGTAGGCAATGTTAAAAATATCGTTACGAATGCTTATGTATCTGCAATCGTCATCAGCTTCAGTTCGTCTATTCTTGAATCTAGAGGAAATTTGCTCCCAGGAGGTCAAATTCCCTCGTTACTATGCATCTCATTGGTCCAAGTCTTCGGTTTAAATCAGTTTCTCTCACTTTTGCCCTTTATTGATCGAAAGTAATTCTATTGGTCCACGCCTTCTCGTTCCCTGGTATTCCCTCGTGGCCTGGGACCCACATCATTGTCACCCTCTTGTCTTCAGCCAATGTCTAGCGCGTTAACGCACTTCTCCACTAGGCTACTGACAATTTTTGGTGAACTTAGAACCTTGAGGGCAGCCTGGGGGTGATCCCCCTGGTTCGACCGACCACTCGGCGCAACTGCTACATTGTTGCCTGGACTTTTTCAGTCATTTTGGCAACAAGCTGCCTCCACGTAAGTCCCTTGTCCAGTATGACCCCTAGATCCTTAAGCTCTGATAATAGTTATGGGTCTGCCGTACATTACGGGAGCTCTGAAATCCTCTAGTTTCCTTTTTCTGGTGAACAGGATCATTTCAGCTTTTGCATGATTAACTGATAGGCCGTTCTGTCTGCACCAGTCTTCTATGATTCTGATCGCCTTTTGCATTCTTTCACAGACAGTGGCGAGGAAGCGGCCAACCTTCACCACGCCGTCGTCTGCGTATGCTTGCACGTCGAATCCCTCTTGTGGTATGCGACATATGCGTTCAATATAAGGTACCACAAATGAGGAGAAAGGCAGCTGGCGGTCACATCCACCTTGTCCTTGGACTCTCCCAAGCTTGCCTGTGCTTCCCTCTCTGTTAACGCAGACTTACCCATTCGGTCAGACGAGCTTCAGCTCCTCTTTCCTGAAGGGAAGATGTTTTATCTGTGTTCTTGCTTTGTCGAAGGCTCCTTCCACGTCAAAGAATACCATGCGTGCGTACTTCTTGTGCAGAAGGGCTAGTGTATAAGATTAGGTAGTCTTAGTTTCTGTTAGTATTCACTTGATGACGATTGCAGATACATAATCATTAGAAACGTTGTGTAAAGTAAAAATCGAGGGGCGAACCGCTGAGGAATTATGGTGTACAACCCTTTGGAATTAGTGGAATTGGTTGAATTTGTATTTGTGGAATTGGAATTAAATTGCTGGAATTTACAAAATTCATGGAATTGACCTGGAATTGGTGGAATTGGAATTTGTGGAATTATTTTAAAAAATGGTGGAATTAGTAGCGACGGTATTGGAATTTTTAATTTTTCCGTACTATCATTTTATCTTTATCTTTTGTTTACATATACATATACATCGTTGGAAAGGCTATAAAAAGTTGAGTCGACTGACATTAACTTTTAACGTCCTTCATACAAAAAGGTCACGTAAAAAGTGGAAGAGGTGAAAAAAAAATTAGAAATTAGAGTTGCTCTATAGCTCCGAAAGTCCACAACCAACTTCAACTTGATTTGGCATGGTCATTTTCCAAATAGAATCGTAGATTTCTCCAGGGTGAAGCAGTTGAATCATAGTAGGTAGAAGGAAAGAAAGTCCTGTATGCTTCACAAATATTTTAATTCAATAAACACGACGCGTTTCGATTTTTTCTTTAAAAAATCATTTTCAAGTGTGCATTAGAACGTCAAACATCCATCATTAAGGGTAAAATGTAGGACACAACCTACACATAATTAAATAAATAAATAAAATATGTCGGACAGTTAAAAACACCTTAGTCAAACATACACGTAGCCCCGCCCCCCCGTCCAAATTTTTTTTAAAATCTTTTAGACCCCTCCAAATTTTTCTTTTCAAATGTTCAACCCCCCCCCAATTTTTTGTTAATTTTTTTACCGTTTTCGGTCTACCCACGAAATTAGAAATTGTTGTTGTATTCATTTGATAATGGTCCACTTTACGCTACTAAGGCCAATTGGGACCGGTCCTCGACCACCTTGAACCCCAGACCGGGACAATATTACATTTTACACTACCAAAGGATAATCCTCTAAAATGTCTTGCAACACCCGAACTCTGCAACCGACGGGAATCGAACCCGCCAACGTAGCAAGCGAGAATTCTTAAACTCGCTTTGTGTTCTTGACATAAGCGAGGGAAGTTTTGTTAATTGTTTGTGACCTTACGCCAATTTTTTTTTGAAATGACCTTTATTTTTTTATTTATTTTATTTATTTATTACCGTATATACCATTTCGAAATTTGACAAAAATTTTTTCTTAAACTAAATTAAAATTATAAAGAACAATAGCAATAAATAACATAACAATAACAACAATAACAATAATAAGGAATAAGGAATGTCTTGAGAGAAATTTTAAATTTGCTAAATGATTGATGAAATATATTTAGGTCTCTTTAGTTAGTGGTTTGAAATAGTCAGAGTTGAACTGATGGAAGGGTATATGGAAAAGAGTTGAGTTTCTGGTGCCATAATAAGTATTTAGTCCAATTCTGTCTAGCAGTTCAGAACATAGTAAATTTGAGTTCAATATTTTATAAACTTTACGCTTTTCCATAGACACAATTCCTAAGTGACTAGATATAAGGGTATAGCTATAAGGAACTTGAAGATTGTTGAATGCACTTTTATAGTGATAATGTTTGCAAAATTTATGTTGAACACGATCTAGTTTACCTATAGATGACCCCATACAACAATCGCATACTCCAGTCTTGACCTGACAAAACTATAGAATAGAGTAGGCAAAACTGTACAAGAAAAATTTGAGCTATTCCTCATAATAAATCCGAGCTGTTTAAATGCACCATTAACTGCGGAGTCAAGATGCTTACGAAATGACAACTTTGAGCCAAAGTACACTCCTAAACCTTTGACGCAGTCAACTCTGTCGAGTGGTTTCGAGTCTATTTGGTAGTTGTAATTAAAGCATTTTTGTTTTCTGTGGAAGGTAATGACACAACACTTATCAGTATTCAATTTTAATGCATTCAGCCTGCACCACTCAACAAATCTGTCCCGATTTTAGAATAATTTATTCAATTTCCACCCCTATGTGCACCGCACATGATATATAATCGTGATTAAAGTTTTAATCGACGTTAGAATGTGACATCTTGGTATTTTACGTTCATGATGATCAAACACGTTCTAAACTAAATTTAATCGTGATTAAATATTGCGGTAGCGTTCATGAGGAGCTTGGATCAGAATTTAGGGACGCACCCTCATTTATTTCAATATATTATATCAATAACGTTTTCGCGGAAATAACCGAATGGATTCCTAATACGGCCAGCGCGGCGTATTCTTTTGACAATCGGTGCTCCACGTGTATATCTCTATCCTTTATTTTTGCGAATATCTCTATCCTTTATTTTTGCGAATATATTTCAAGGATGTAAGTATTTGTTGTCACTGTTTTGTTGCGCAAGTTCGCAGGGCAGCAACGCGGCGATCTGAGCTGTTATGTATTTATACATAAGGTGCATTCTAGCTTACACCTATCTACTCTGTTCTGAGAGGCTATTCCAAAATCAGGAATTTTGTTGGTTTTATTAGCTTGTGTCTTTATTTAACTAATAGAGTAAAATAGGATTGGAGCGTATTATGTTCTGATTCCTTCCAGAATACACGCCATTCGCCACTTAGTCTTAAGTTTTTCTTTGAGTTGGAATTTGTGGAATTGAACCTGGAATTGGTGGAATTGGAATTGTTGGAATTAGTGGTATTGTTTGGAATTGGTGTACATAATTTTGGCCAGCGGTTCGCCCCTCGGTAAAAATGAAGGCAAGGCAATGGAGGTTCGAAACTGTAGTTTACTATTATCTAACCTAACAGTTTGGTGGCGGTATTAGACACTTAAAGTTGGCAAGCTATTTTTGATTCCTTATTGTTAGCGTATCTTTGATGCGTTTGTGAAAGCGTCCTTAAAAAAAAGAGTTAAAGTTGTGTTACAACGTCCGACGTAACCAAAAACTAATTTTGATCAGTGCTTGACGCACAGTTTTACTTCATGCCGCTCACTTCTATTTCCTTCCTTGTCGAAAAAAGTGAGAGGGCAATATAATGGAAAATAAAAGGAGTGAAATTGTGGATCAGGCATTTATGAGAACCCACAGGTAGATAACAAAATGGTAAGGATACGCTAGCTGCGTACGAATACTGCAAGGGTGGTCGTAGAGATAGAATGAGGCGTAGACATGTTGTACGACGTATCCGTTCTGAGCATGCGCACTGAGATACGATTACGATTAAGCACGCCCTAATTGTGCAACTTTAAGTGTCTATTATCTTTGTCTTACCTAACTCTTCGTACACACACCTGCTTTTTGGCGGAAGCCGGCTTGCTTTTGTTTGACACAAACAGTTCGTATTCGGTGTGGGTGTCTTGAATGTGACGCACCCATTCTGCCGGGGTGGAAAAGGTCGTTTTGCACAGGTCGCATTCTAGTTCGGGAAATGTGGCGTTTTCGTTGTCTTCTTCCTAAAATCACGTCAAATTAAAAATTTCTTCAAACATGCGAATTTTTCTAAACACTACCCCAATTGGTTTGAAAGTTTGAGACAATAATTTATTTAAAATTAACTCTGTGCTTGGGACTTCCATTGTCTTTATTTTATTTATACACGACGTTTCGATCAGTACAATCTCTCCTACAAAATCCTGCGGCATTTTATGGCAAAATTAACCTTATGAATGGTTGATCGGGGTAGTATTGTTTACTGTTATATCTCTTTTTATTTTTTAATCTGAGGTAAGCACATACAATGAGCTTCAGGCTACTGCGAACATAGGGGGAATCAAGTCCAATTTACTCTCCGCGCCGTACGACCGAAGTGGATTCGAAGCACGCTGCAGTGTTATCTTTTGGAAATTTATTTTGTTTTATTTCTGCTCGAGAAACATATTGATAAGTTTTATTTCTGCCTTCCTCGAGAAACAGATTGATAAGTTCTTAAGTGAAATAATACATTTTTAAAACTAAAAATGGATATCTACGAAGTTGCCGAATAAGTACAGATAGTCAAATGGTACTATCAAGGCAGACCATGGAGAGTTATTCAAGAACTTTTTTGTTGTTGTGTAGCGCCAAGAAACCATAAAAAACCCACTGATTTGAATGACGAGCAGGAAGTACGAGGTGTGATGATTTGCGCTGCAGTGGAGGAAAATCGAAAGTTAACTAGCCACCAAATTGCCGAAGCAGTTGACACGTCTTCAGCCACTGTCTTACGTGTTCTCAAAAAGAATGGTTATCATTCTTACAAAGCGTCAAAAACGCATCAAATTTTTCCCGAGGACAACTATCGTCGTATGGAATTTTGCGAAACAATGATGGAAAGGGCTAATCGTGCTGAAAATTTTCTGAGATCTATTTATTTCGCACATGAAAGCACTTTTCCATTATTGAATCGTCATAATCCAACACACGTTCCATATTGGTCGAGGGAAAATTTGCATTTGTATTTTTTTTTAAATGTTTGGGGGGTATTGTAGGGGAACACGTAATTGGGCCATTTTTTATTTACGGCAATTTGAATGGTCCTAGATACTTGGATCTACTGCAGCAGCATATTATGGTTTCAACAAGATGGTTGTCTCACTCCCAATGTTGGCCTTTTTAGGGAATATCTTAATAATTAATTTTCTAATCGGGTTATAAGTACACGGGGAACTATTTTATGGCCAGCTCGATCACCCGATCTTGCTGGCTTCTATCTGTGGAGTTATATCAAAAATAAAGATTACGGGCATGAAAGGGCTAATAATTTGGAAGAATTTTGGATTAAAATTGAAGAAGCTTTTCAAACTATCACCCCTAACATGCTTGGAAACGTTAGAAGAGGTTTTTATAATAGGCTCGATATTGTCTAGCCGAGCAAGGACTTTTCGAACATTTGCTCTAATTTTTTTTTGACTGGGAGAATCTTTTTGGTTTTTAAAATGTATTATTTTATTTTGAGAACTTGCTTTTATTTCGTTTCTCCTTATTATTTTCATTGTAACACGTTGTTAGTGATAAATCTGAGCAGTTGAAAATAAAACGCTCTAATTTATCAGTGAAAAAAAAAACAAGAAAATTACGTTATAAAAATTTGCATATTTATTGACCAAATTCCGGTTTCATTGACTACAATCCACATAGCACCGTGATTAGAGGCGTTCTAGGCACAGGCCACGAACGGCGGCGAACGGCGATCGCAAGCCTGAGTGTTGGTTGCTCCACTGATAAGTGTGCGGTGTCCCTGCATGTACGTACACTGGCAAATTGGACTTCTTCCGGCCTATGTTCGCAGTAGCATGAAGCGGTCTGTATATCTGGTTACAATATCTTGTTTTACTGCCGACTTACGCTGGTTTCATACAGGAAATAACAAGATAAGAAATAAGCAAATCAGAAACTATGGACGTTGATGGTTTAATTCCTCTTCATTCAATTTAAAGTATCGTTTGGGAATTGTGCGATTTGAAATCTATCTCCGTAAAGAAATACGAAATCTCAAGCCTGAAAAATACTTTTTTTCGGGTTATCATGAAATAACATAAAAAAATTGCTCCAAAACCAGTCAGTTTTAGTTTTGTCCCAGTGCATCAAAAGGAAAGCTCTATGCGTTCCTTCCGAACCTAAAATGTTCCAGGAACAGCTTGAAACGTTATAAAATGTTCTGGGAACGTTCCCGGAACGGTAACCAACATTTACATTTACTAACATTACAAATGTAACGTTTCCTGAACGTTCCTAGAAGTTTCTTTGCAACGTTAACTAATTAAATCCTAAAATATAATTTCAAACAAAATAAAAAATATATTGTTGTGCTCTAAAAACCATGACCTATCACAATTCATCCTAAGAAAAAAAAATTAAAAACAAGTAAAGGCAATGTAGGGATTCGAACTTCTTAACCACTAGGCTATTGCGGCGATAGAAATATTTACGTATATTAACGTTTTGGCAAAAGTTCCTTGAATTCTTAATAATCATTTTGTGTTATTACTTTTTTCTTTACATAAACCCTACGAATGCCACAATTAAAAAATATTACGAACCCACTTTGAACCCTCTGAACTGATCAGTAGCCAATCTATATGGGACGTTTGAGGAACGTTTTTGAAACGTTGAGATACATTTGTGAATCGTTCGAGGAATGTTTCTCTAGAATGGTGGTTCATTTAGAAACATTCCTGGAACGTTCTGTGGAGATTCGTTCTAATCAGAGCGAAAACGTTCCCAACCAACGGGAACCGCAATGGAACGTTCCGGGAATGTCGTGTGTTGTTAGGGAAAGAGCATAAACTATTTTTTTATGCCAAATCAAATTCTCTGTGAAATTTAGAGATTTAACCTACCTCAGGACTATCTCTCCTTCTCCTTTTGGCCGGTAACATATCAGTGTGGGTTTGAACGTGTCTTACCCATTCAGCGGGAACTGTAAAAGTTTCTGTACCTATACAAAAATGTAACTATTTAATAAATTTAATCTCACATGTTGGTCAGTCCACACCATTTTGTGTGTATCGTCCAAATTATTATATATTATTTTCTCTTCTACATTTAATTAATTAACGTTTTACAAAACCTACCCTCAACTTTAGTAAGTAACTTCAATTTAAATAATTGATCAGTTCTTTAATAGCCCTAGTTTAATTCAATTTAATTCATCGCGTATATGTAGTCCTTTAAACCTTCCGAAGCAGCTACGTGTGAATACATACCGAACCCCGCAAAACTCAGTTCGAAACGAAAAAAGTGTTTTGGTGGTTCCAACCCAGTGAATAAAAGCAGACAATGGAGCGCTCCCCTACATCCAAGGAGACGTCTAAAGGCCCAATTACACAGACGAACATGCTCAAACAAAAGCTCGTGCAAAAGATCTGAAATTTTTTGCGCGAACATTTTTGTGAGCTTTTCTTTGAACATTTTGTTCGGGTAAATTTTTGAGCAAATTATTGCTATCCGTTTTGGAAACATATTTTTAAAGATGAGAATAAATAAAATTTTACATCAGTTATCAGTGATCTCAATTCTTTAAAAAAATGGAACACCAACTTTTATTTTAAATTTTTATAAAAAAAAGCCGACGGCAAGCGAAACATTATTATTATTGGCTATCAGTTTTGTGGCATGCAGTGTTTCATAAAAAAAATATAAAATATCTTCGAAGTAATTAATTTTTAAAATGCAGGTGGATATGGTTAGGGAACTGTTTTGGAGAGTAGTTATTTTGTCAGAACCCTAGGGGGGGGGGAGCTTTAAACAGTTGGAATGCAGCGCTGTCAAAAACTGCATAAACCAATTTAACTCTGCTCTAAAGTACTTTTTAATTATTTTTTAACTACCAACAATATTATATAAAAATGTTGTTGGTAGTTATTTCACTAAAAATCCTGAAAAATTAGGCATCCCGAATTGAGTCGGGTTTGGTATATTTATTAGTTTCGCTTAGGTGCTGTCTAATGTCATTGATGGCGTTTACTTTTAAGCAATTTTGGTAAAAATGTATAAAAAATGCAATTTAAAATCTATGTATTTTACGGAAAGTGGTCCGTTAAAAACATGTGTTTTTACGTTATTGGATTACAAAGTAATTCGGAAGTGAAAAGTTGGGTCATATTTTGCTAAGATGAAATATGAATTGTTTTGTAAGTACAGTGCGATTCACCATATTTTCCACCCCACTACCACAAAACTTACTTTTTTGTTACCGATCTCTGCGCACGATTTCGTCAAGGTAATTTTACAAAATTTCGCAGTTTTCTTGGTAATTTAGCGATATTTCACGTTTTTTTCTGATGATTTCCCATTTTTCTTAAGGTTTTCCAATGCTAATTAAAAGAATTTATCGAAAATGTGGAAAAATTTCTTGCTTCTAAATTGAAAGATTTTCCACTCTAGATTCAACTTATTATTGTTTTTAAAATTAAAAAACGTCAAAAATTTCAAAGTTAAAAGAATCGAAAACGTAAGTTCTACGCATCAATAAAATAAAACAAAATAAGCAAATTAAAGCGTACACAGGCATAATTTTTTGGTTTGCATTGGAGAGCCCTTTCTTTACGGAAAGATTTGTTCTAAACTGCGTTGATCCTTATTTGTTATGTAAAATTTGACCAAAACCCCCTATCACTACTCTACGGTTTTTACCTTCTCCCATTTCTTACATTTTACAGTCAATAATTAGGTGCCAATTGATATTTTCTTTATTATATCTCTTTTTTCGAAAACCCCAAAAAAGTTACAAGTATACTGGCATATCCCCTATAAAAATCAGATCAATCGAAATTGCTTATGAGGTAAAATGTGAATTTCGGCATCAAATCGTTTCTCCGTCGGAAAGCACTTGATTAAAAATACCTTTAAACCTTAAAATTTAATTTTTAGTTTTTCTATTTTCGGTTAAGTTCAATGAATTCCGATAAAAATATATATTTTGAATTTTTAAGAAATTTCTATACCAACATTTCTTTAAACAAATTTTCCTCCAAAAGTTCCGTGAGCTTTTTTTAACGAGCTTTTGCTCGAACTTTTCTTTGAACATTTTGTTCATGAGGCTCGCGTAAATGTTTGTCGGCATTTCAACATCAAAGGAAAGCTCGTCTGTGTAATTGCGCCTTAAGATAAGGCTAGCTACGCTTTTAATAGTGGAGATTCTTTTTTTTTGTCAGTGACCTTTATACCTCAGACAACCGAATTGGCTGAACTTTGACTGGAAGGCACATTTTGTAAAAACTAAAACACGCCTCGGAGCACTTTTGCGAGGCGTTTTGGCTCAAGGAGACCTTAATGACACCTTGTTCCTTGAAGGAAGGACTATGAATACGACCCTATGTGATATGCATTATTTTGTAATTTAGACTTACACAGTTCGCAAGTTAAAGGACTATATTCACTCTTATTCTCCTCGTCGACGTCAATGGAAGCGTTGGAATTTGAGTCGTAATGTTCGCTTTTCATCGTTTCTTCTGTTGTGTACAATTTTTCATCCAGGTCTATTTCCGTGTCTCCCCTAAAATTATTTTTAAATTTAAAAACATAATCTGAGATTTATTTTTTATAATAATCTTTGAATAAAAAAATGAGCTCTCTTTCTTTTCGGAGCCTATCCTTTTGGGAGTGTTCTTACATAGTTATGTTTGTAGTTCCAGTTCCAGAGATAATAGATATTTAAAGTTGCACAAATAGAGAGTGCTTAAACTTAATCTCCTTGCGCATGCTCAGAACTGACACATCGTACAACAGCGACCACGTTTCGCCTATCTCTATGACCACCTTGGCAGTATTGTACGCAACTAGCGTATCCTAACCATTTTGTTATCTGTGGGTTTTCATCCACAGTTTCACTTTTCACTTCTATTTTCCATTCTATCGTCCTCTTACTTTTTTCGACAAGGAAGGAAATATAAGTGAGCGGCATATGAAGTAATGCATCAAGCACTGAACAAGAATTGGTTTGGTTACGTCGTACGTTGTAAGCACAACTTTAACTCTTTTAAGAACGCCTTCACAAACGTATCAAAGATACGCTAATAACAAGGTATCAAAAATAGCGTGCCAACTTTAAATGTCTAATATGCTTTTTATGCACAGAATTTAAGATATGATGGTGTAACTTCTGAAACGTTAATCCGATTTTGATGAAATTTGCTGTGTGGATGTAGGATAAGCACTAGATTATTTTAAGTCCGTAAAGTAAAACAAAAATCACAAATGGGGGTCATTTTTAAGAAAATTCTCATGATTGTAGAGTTTTAAAAATTATACTTGTTATTATCTTACCATTCTACTGGCTCGTCCTTTATCACCAAATATTGCACACCGCCATCTCCGGTTTTCGACGGCTCCGCTTTAATGGTCACGTGTTCTACCGTTCCGCCGGGCGAATCTAGTTCTTCCGCTTCTAATGACGTAATCGTATGGGGTTTGTCTTTGTTCTGAAAATGCAACTTTTAAAGTGAATATCTCGAAAACTCATCACTATCCCCGAAATTTGAACACTTTTGTAAAGGCATTTGAAAGACCTTTAGAATAAGGTGATCCACTTTCCCTGTTTAAATTCTGGTGGTGAAACTCACCCCTTTCCTGTGTCCTATAATATTTAGTGCAACTTAAATCTTAAAACTGCATATTCGTAGCAAAAATGTGGATAGCATTTTTGATTTGTACCAACTTTGGTTTAAAGTTATGAATTTAAAACTTTTTAAAATATTTCAACCCTCTCTCGATCACACCCACCAAAGTAGCTTTTTTCCATTAAAATTAGCTGCTATTTAGTGCAATTCAAATCTGAAAATTGCATATTACTTCGTAGCTTGGTTTAAAAGATATTAATTTTTGAATCCTCAAATATATCAACTCTCAATCATCCGCCCACCAACATATATTTATCCCCTGTGTTTTTCAACTACATATTCGACCAAAACCAGAACATACTAATAAACTATCAAAGAAACCAACATACAGAAATACTTCTATTTTGTACATACCTTGGTGATGAGTCCTTTCTCCGGCATATTCTCTTTGTCGACCCCGCCATTTTTCATCGTAAAATTCAGCACTCTAGGCCTGGCTTGGTAAACTTTGATTTGTTGACTGCCTGAAATAGCTAAAAAATAATTTTTATAACAATATTTGCAAGACTTTTAAAATGAGTCAAAAATAATCAAATAACAGACCCGTCTAGTCATTCATTCATAAATCGCTTTGAAACGATATGTACAGACCGCTTCAAGCTACTGCGAACATAGGGCGGAAGAAGTCTAATTTGCCGGTGTACGTACATGCAGAGACACCGCACGCCTATCAGTGAAGCAACCAATACTCAGGTTTGCGATCACCACTTGCATGACTTTCCTTTGGTATTTAGTACGCCTCTAACCACGGTGCTGTGTGGAGTGTAGTCAATGAAACCGGAATTTGGTCAATAAATACGCAAATTTTTATAACGTAATTTTCTTATTTTTTGTCACTGATAAATAAGAGCGTTTTATTGTAAACTGCTCAGATTTATCAGTGACGTGTTATAATGAAAATAATAAGGAAAAACAAAATAAAAGCAAGTTCTCAAAATAAAATAATACATTCTAAAAACCAAAAAGATTCTCCCAGTCAAAAAAAAATTAAAGCAAATGTTCGAAAAGTCCTCCTTGCTCGGCTAGACAATATTCGAGCCTACTATAAAAACCCCTTCTAACGTTTCCAAGCATGTTAGGGGTGATAATTTGAAAAGCTTCTTCAAAAACAGATAGAAGTCATTAGGAGCAAGATCGGGAGATCGAGCTGGCCATAAAATAGTTCCCCGTGTACTTATAACCCGATTAGGAAATACATTATCAAGATATTCCCTAACAAGGCCAACATTGTGAGCGGAACAACCATCTTGTTGAAACCATGTTTCACCAAATCTTACACCTAACAACTGCCTAGCAGTTGGAATAATGTGCTGCTGCAGTAGATCCAAGTATCTAGGACCATTCAAATTGCAATTGCCGTTAATAAAAAATGGCCCAATTACCTGTTCCCCTATAATACCCCCCCCCCAAACATTTAGTTTTTGGGGATACTGTGTTCTTACGTCAAAATACAAATGCAAATTTTCCCTCGACCAATATCGAACCTGTTTGGGTTATGACGATTTGACCATTTGACCATCTGCACTTTTTCGGCAACTTCGTAGACATCCATTTTTGGTTTTAAAAATGTATTATTTCAATTAAGAACTTACCCATCTGTTTCTCGAGCAAGGCAGAAATAAAACAAAATAATAAAAACCAAATGAATTTTCAAAAGATAACACTGCAGCGTGCTTCGAATCCACCTCGGTCGTACGGCACGGAGAGTAAATTGGACTTGATTCCCCCTATGTTCGCAGTAGCTTGAAGCGGTCTGTATGTACAATAACATGTACACTTGTTTAAAAAAAAACCGGAGGCACCCAAATGCCAAATATGTGTCCCTTTTTTGATGAACAGGTGTGTATCTAGACATTATGCATTTTTTACTGAATTAAAATTGTGAACATTTGTGAATATGTGAGTAAAAATTATGGCGCCTATACTCACAAGTGAGCCCAACATTTACAATATGGCGTTGTGAGATCACCGTCATTATCGGATGATACTATATCCATTTTTTTATAGTTTGGTGTTTTTTCTTTGCTTTTAATACTTTTTTACAACAATTAAACTTTTTCTTATTTTTCACAATAGTTAATTTAATAAAAATCGTCACTTTTTCTAAAAAAGCACTTGAGATTCTCTCCAGAGCACACTGCTTAATAAGTTTTTGCAATTTTTATACACAAATCTTAATAAAACAAACAAAAATTAAAAAAAAAAACTTAAATCACGCTACCATTTTGTTGTTAAAAATGCGTTTATAGTACCCAAGAGACGTTTCATATGGGAGCCAGTCAAATTTGAGGCTCAGCTGTGAGTATAGGCGCCTTGAGTACAAATAAGGAGTTTCTCCATGTTTTAAAAAGCAAACGAGAGAATTGCATAATTGCAGGAAAATGATAAAAAAGTTATAAAAATAATATGTTTGTAAAAACATTAGGTGTAGGGATACAACTTTTAGCTCAATCTGGCATCGTCGCCAAATTCTCTACCTTATGTCTGATCGCAACTGTGGTAAACATAATGTCTCTATTTTAGTTATAGGTTACCTTTATGTGTAAGGCTAAACACAATGAGTGGTTAAGTCACTACCTACCTTGTGGTTTTCCTTGCATGACGATTTTCGAGTTCAAAACGTTGACCTTTTGAGATGAATCCTTTTTGACTTGATGGTTGGCAACATTGGGTTTGTTGGAATTCGAGCTGGCTAAAATTATTAGAAACATGTGACATAAAAAATAAATATCATTCATACACTTACCTAGAGCAGCGGACCATGTACTCATTTTATATGAGTAGAAAAAAAACATGTTTAAGAAATGCCACAATTTCCCTAAATTGAGTGCTACAAAAAAATTTTATAGCATAAAATATATATAACTTGCGGTGAATTTTAAGTAAACTATGAGGGAAAACTTAAAAAATAGTTCTTTTAACCAGTTTTTGTTTGAACCGAGGGGGTATAATCACTGTTGGCAATAATGTCACAAATTGTATCCGTTCGCAGTCCCTGCAACTACCTATACCTCAGCAAACCCTGTCTTGCAGACCCAATTCAACAAAATTGGCAATACCGATTGCAGATGCCATAAACATAGAAGATAAAGTAAAATCACAGTACACTATAGTGTGTAGACTGTGAGTAAAATTAAAAACACCACTTTCGAAATCAAAAATCAAAACAGACAAAAATGCGTCAAGAATAACATCAATCCAACGACTTGCACAAAACGGCCGTAAAATATTTATTTTCGTGCCCTACTGGATCATGATATTTTGCTGACATAATTGCCACCCTTCCAGGACCCATATTCTTCAGTTAAAGAGAAGGGAGTGCTCCCGGGAATTAGAAACGCACCTAATTGACCGAATTCTCATTATTTTGTTACATTTCTATCAGTAATTAGTTGTGGAGGAAGAGAGAGAGGAAAGCAAACTGACGGCAAAACCGCTCCCGAACAAAGTCATTAGTGCCAAAACAGAGAGAATAGTGACAGAAAACTGATATTTCGACCAATCAGGTGCATTTCTGATTCGCGGGAGCATTCCCTTCCCTGAAATAGAAGAATACGGGCCCAGGGCGTGTATATTAAGTTTATAAGTATATGGTTTAGAGACCTCCAGAGCCACTGAATATCACCAATAAATTGGTAATATGAAATTATTCTGGTACTTAAGCCTCACCCTCCATTAACAATTTCTGCGTATGCCACTGCTTGACAGTTTCATAGTGTGCTGTGAGTAATATGTATACTATTAACGAGACTATTTTACCTACCTGAACTGCTCTGAGTAGCCGAGGTCAGGCTGGGAACCGCGGCGGGTTCCAAAGCTTTCTGGTTCAAAATTTGCGGTTTTTGTCTGAGCTGGGGCGGATTATTGGGCGTGTTGGTGGTGGATGCAGTGGCGGATCTTTGAGAGCTCTGATTGCCGCTAGGCCTTCTTTGTTGAGAACGGTCTTCTTCCTCTCTATAAAATCATTTTTATAAGTTTGACTCCTTTGTCTGTCTGTCTTTGCGCATATAGCTTTCGAACCAGTGAACCGATTTCGATGCGGTTTTTTTATGTTTGGAGCCTATCCTTCACGAAGAATTCTTAGCTATGTTCGCTAAAAATAGGCTAATGGTAAAGCCATGATGTACGGAAGTGCCGCCGTTTCCGCACGCGATTTCAGATGGACAAACGTCAGCAGGTATTTAACTAAATTATTTTTAGGTTCTTCATGGCTGTACCATAACTTTTTTAACCGTTTATCCGATTGTCATGAAATTTGGTGTGTAGGTAGATAAAATTTTAGTTAAACGTTTTTGAAAAAATCACTTCAGGGGCGCAAATTTTTTTAATTTTATTTGTTTACCTATAAAGTCCTTTAATTTTCAAAATGTCCCCGGCCAACAGAACCGAGTTCAGAATGTCCTTCGACACTGTGGCCTCTCCGCTGTACATGTATTTCACCAGAATTTTCAGTGCCTTGAACGTGATGTCTTGCGGAAGCACTATCATGATGGGAAGAGCTGTGGTCACTTTGGGTTGGAACTTCAGTGCCTGAAAATCGAAAAGATTTTTTTTCTTTAAATTCCTGTACAAACTAAAAATTAAGCTCCGTTTCATTTTTTCAAAAGTTGAAATATTCTTCTCATGGATTTTTTATGATCTACAGTATCCCTTCTTTTATTACCCTCTATTTTCCGTTCTATTGGCCTCTTTCTTTTTTCGACAAGGACAAGGAAAAACTGTGCATCAAAAGCACTGAACAAGAATTGGTTTGGTTACGTTGTACGTTGTAAGCACAACTCTACTCTTTTTTTAAAGGACGCTTTCACAAACGCATCAAAGATACACTAACAAGGAATAAATATAGATAGTGTTGATTTTCCTTATTAAATCTTTCAAAATTGTTGTCAATTTGACCAAAACTTGTGAACATTTGCATTGTAAAGTCTTCCCAAATTATTGTCAATTTCAATAAAAACTTGTAAAAAATTCGCCTTCTTCAATTCAAATAAAAGCTTGTAAAAAATGTACCTTGTTAAGTCTTGTAAAAATTATGCTTGCCAATTTCAATAAAAGTTTCTAAAAAATTTACCTTGTAAAGTCTTCTTAAAATTATGCATGTCAATTCCAATAAAAGCTTGTAAAAATTTGCCTTGTTAGGTATGTCTAAAATTATGGTTATCAATTTCAATAAAAATTTGTAAAAATTATGCCTTGTAAAGTCTTCTAAAAAATATGCATGTTGATTCCAATAAAATCTTGTAAAAAAATTGCCTTTTTAAGTCTTTTAAAAATTATGGATGTCAATTCCAATAAAATATGCCTTGTAAAGTCTTCTAAAAATTATGCATGTCAATTTAAATAAAAGCTTGTAAAAAATATGTCTTGCAAAGTCTTCAAATTATTGTCAATTTCAATAAAAACTTGTAAAAGTATTGTAAAAATTATGCGTGTCAATTCTAATAAAAACTTGAACAAATTTGCCGTGTAGAGTCGTGTAAAAATTATGCCTATCAATTCTATTAAAAATTTGTATAAATATGTATGCTTTTAGCTTATTAAATTTTTTAAAAAATGAGATTTTGTATAACCCAGTTAAATCTCGTAAAATAATTTTTCAGTTAAATTTTAGCGTGATAAGAAAGATATTAAACTTGTACAGGGTGACCTTTTATAAAGTTCCATCTGGGAAAACTTTTATTATTCGTCACAAAAAGATAAACAAAAAAGAGAATTTACTTTTGAAACTCATTAAATTATGTAGATTTCTATTACAGTTTTACTCTTTTTTTAAAATCACCCGTTACACGCAGGATGGCCATGAGGTCCCTTTTTTTATTGGAACACCCTGTATATTTTTTAAAATTTTTTCTGATTCCAAAAATATGCCATATGTAGAATTATTCCAAATCAAAGAAGTTCCAAAATCGTATGCTTTTACAGACTATTAAGGCGCAATTACACAGACGAACATGCTCAAATAAAATCTCGTGCAAAAGATCTGAAATTTTTTGCGCGAACATTTTTGTGAGCTTTCTTGTTCGGGTAAATTTTTGAGCAAGTTATTGCTATCTATTTTGGAAACATATTTTTAAAAATGAGAATAAATATAATTTTACATCAGTGATCAGTGATCTCAATTCTTTAAAAAAATGGAACACCAACTTTTATTTTAAACTTTTGTGAAAAAAAGGCGACGGCAAGCGAAACATTATTATTGGCTATCAGTTTTGTCATATGCAATGTTAAAATAGGTAATGATGGAGGTAATAACATTTAATTCTTTTCTCTAACTTTTTTTGGTGTTCTTTCATTACAAAAAGAAAACGGAAATGTCTTCGAAGTAATTACTTTTTAAAATGCAAGTGGATATTTCTAGAGAACTGTTCTGGAGAGTAGTTAGTTGTTCCCTGGGGGGGGGGGATAGGGAGGTTTAGACAGTCGGAACGCAGCGCTGTCAAACACTGCTGTAATTTTGTATGTCAATGTTAATTTGACCAAAACCCCCTCTCACTAGTCTACGGTTTTTACCTTCTCCTAACCCAGCAACAGCAATAAATAAGTGCCAATTTTTATTTTTTTTGATTCTCGTTTTTTTACAACCCCAAAAAAGTTACAAGTATACTGGCATATCCCCTATAAAAATCAAATCAATCGAAGTTGCTTATGAGGTAAAACGTGAATTTCGACGTCAAATCGTTTTTCCGTCGGAAAGCACTTAATTAAAAATACCTTGTTTTAAAACTTAGTCTTTCTATTTTCAGTTAAGTTCAATGAATTCCCATAAAACTATAAAATTTAAATTTGTAAGAAATTTTTATTACCAACATTTCTTCAAACAAATTTTGCTCAACATTCTCTCCAAAATTTACGTGTGTTTTTTTGTACGCGATTTTGCTCGAACATTTCTTTGAACATTTTGCTCAAGAGGCTCGTGTAAATGTTTGTCGGCATTTCAACATCAAAGGAAAGTTTGTCTGTGTAAATGCGCCTGTAGATGCATCTGTATAAATTAAGATAATTCGGAGCGACTTACTTTACTAATATACTGACTGGCGTAGGACAGCACAAATCTATGGGCCATGATCTTATGACCGTCCATGGTAACCAAGGCAACGTCAGCGTAGCTGTCTTCGGATATAATGGAATTGGCTATGCAACTGTGTATGTAGGTAGTGTACGAGCCCCATTTTAATTGGTAGTTTTCGCAAATTTCCGCGGGCTGTTCCATCTAAACGCAAAAAAAGACAAAGAGAGAGAAAGAATAAATAGTTAATTGCCTAACAGTGTTGCACAAATACAGAATAGATAAATGTTTTGACATTTCTCTATTCTGTACTAAACTTTATTTAGAACTATATTTTTAACTAAACTTTGCGTAGGATGATATATAATTAATTCAGTGGCTCTGAGGGGGAGGGTTCTCGAATAGTGAATTAATAGTATTATAGTCTGTTCATAAAGAAGAGAGACTAATAAAAATGCAAATTTGGATAAATTTTGTACTCAGTGATCAAGCACTTTTTCCTCTCTTTTAAAATTTTTCTAATGTACTTCCGGTAAAAATCCTTTATTTTTATATACCTCACCCTGTTCGACGGGAGAATACAATAGAAACCAAAACCGAGAACAATAGAAGGCAAGCCATAAACTATTCTCATAGGCGCCGCAATTGGGGGAAACTTACGTTTTTAAGTACCATGGTATATAGCAACGAGGATATAAGCTTCCTCGTTGTATATAGGTAGTGAAGGAAATAGTAAATATGTTAAAAGTTCTATGAAATTTAATAAAACAAATTACTTTATTAGAAAAAATTTACCAACTTATCCACTGTCAATGCTTTGTAGTCTTTTTGCAGATTATCGAACACACTAAGAACTGTTTGTTTTTCTCTAAGCGTTAAATGCGCACGACTTTTATTTGTACTCGGAGTAGAAGCCATATTTTTTTACTTTCTAGATACACAAACTGCACACACTTTAAAAGTTAAAACTATAATAAAAAGCAAAGCAGATTTGTAGTAAACTTTAATATTTCAGAGAGAATTACTCTTAATTACCTAATAAAAATAATACTTAGAACCAACTCATAAGTACCTATAATACCAGGAAGAAACAAAAATTGCTAATAATCTAAAATTCTTAAAATCCTAAAATTATATTATTACATGGCTATTTAACCCTCACTTAAATTTAATCCTCTAATTATGCACCTGATACAATTATGGCATTATCTGCATACCTAGGTATTATAGTGCAAAAACAGAACACGCATTTTTAACTGCTGTCTTTTTTCAATTTTTTTTTTTAAATTTAAATGTTGGTAAAACACCTACGCCAATGGTACGCTCGAGAAAATGGGTTTTAAATCGTTTTATTACTCTCTCTTCTTTATGAGTGGACTATAATTTAAGTTAAAAGCATGCAAAGCAAAAAACGACAAACATATCTATTTATTCCTATACTAAAGTCATGCAAAAAGTTAATTTATTATAATTATAATACATAGGTATATACTTACAATTTTTAGTAGAAAGCTTTTGTACGTTGAAATATTTCTATTGTTTTTTGGGTAATTTGGCTGGGGGTTAAAAGTTATTAGAAAATATGTGGAGTACAAACCAGTAACTCTATAATATTGGGGATGAATTTAGTGTTATGATGAATGGAATTGGAGCTTAATTTAATGTACATGTTAGCTGCATCGACCTAGAGAGTTAGAAGTCGATGGTTAGGTATATCCTCTGTGTTAGAATTAGCACTGCATGATATATGTTATGTATAATAGACAGTAGTGGTTAGCAGAATTATGAAACATTTTTAGCACTTGCCTGCTTAAACTGATTGACCGGAATCTCCTTAAAATTCCCGCTGGTGGGGGATTCGACGAATGACTTCATTGTATTATTGTTGTGGTGGGACATGGCGTAAAAATAATCGACTATTTTCATTCACTGCATGTGCAAAATTATTATTATACAGAGTAAGCAACATATGAAAGTTATAAAAAATATTCAACTTATATTGTATCAAAAATTATAGTGTATATTCCTTGACTGTATGTAAACAGTAAACTTTTTTCTAGCAGCTCTGGATTTAAATCTAGGAGGAGGGAGGTTATTAAATGTCAAGTTGTTTATTTACCTTAAATATACAACAATAACATTTGGGTAAAAAAATCCTAAAATAAATGCCATTTTTGACAGGTTTATTTAAATGCAGCTGATAAAAAAACGTCGTTATTAAAGCGCCACAGGCTACAATTTTTGGCAATAAGAAAAAAACGGTTAAAAATATGGTCTCACTAAAATTGTTAAATATTCATATTTATAATGTTCAATTCAATCTTTATTGTTCTTTCGTATACAAGAGTTCCAGCTGGAACTGACTATATATATATGTCACCCATCAAAGGGGTAAAAAGTATGAGATTTTATTTAGTTTATTACATATAAGTATGAGATACATGCGTGAGCCCTGCCCTTGTATTTTCCGAAAGTTAGTGTTTGGCCTTGCCCAGGACTGACCCTCTGATTTTAATTTTTTTTTTGTTTTTCAAAGTTATTATTATTATACATTTTGCGACACTTTATTTTATTATGGCTTATTATGCTCCAAAAATGGTGATACAAAGGCTGCCAAAAAATATCTGCAATGAGAGAAAAAGAAAAATATTTTTATTAATTGAATTTTTAGAAAAAAACCTTGACATTCAACAGGGTTTTCCCCAGGTATTTTCATATTATGTACCTAGAGACCTTTTATAAGGGAAAAAAAATTATAAATAAAAAGAAAATGTTATATATTTTGATTTAAAATTGTCCTTATACTAAAAAAAGTTTTATCTTTTAAATTCTGATGACATCATTTCTTTTTTTTATGCCAAATTATTTTTCTTATTACTTATATGACTCATTTTTTTTTTCTAGGATTAAAGTTGTTGCAACCAAAATCGCGCGCGCATTGAGACTGTTGCAACCAAAATTGCGCGCGCATTGAGACTCTGTCTATTATATAGAACTACAACACAAAATAGTAGTTTACCTAACTAGTGCAAAAAAGTGCAACTTTCCGCACGCAAATGAGTGCGGAAAGTAAGTACTTTCTGCATGCGAGTAGAAAAAAAACTTTATGGGGATCTTCCTGTGTCCTTGGCAGAGGCACTGCGTCTCTTATATTTTATTACTGATTTAATTCCAAATCAATACACGCTAGTGGTCACAGCTATTATATAATGATATAACAAATCTATAATAATTGATTTTTATTTACAATAATATTTAACTATTTTTTGCTTATTAATTTAGCGCTAAAAACAACATTTTAAAAAATAAATAAAAGCTCGAAATAATTAAATTGTGTTTAAAAAGTCGCATCTAAAAATTCTATAAGACAAACACAAAGCTATAAAAATAATAATAGAATAATAACAATAATAGAAATAACATATGCACATCAAAATAAAAACAAAAACAGTGCCAAAAAAAACAAAATAAAGTGAATCAAAACAATCTTACCTTTTGGGCAAACTTTACTCCTCTTCACCAAAAGATTAAAAATCACACCTCAAACTTTTCGATAAAAACAGCAAACAGAAACACCGCTGGTCGTTTTCAAATCAACAGACGAGCATCCTTTTGGGCCCCTCGCACATTGAGAATATAGAATATAATTTTAGCCTGTTCGCATCGGAGCAAGCTAACCGGCATCGATATAGCGTGATCGTTTGGGGCTTTGTACCTAGATTTTCGAGTACAAAAAATAACAAGGTATTGCTGACAACGGATTCATATTTGGAAGTTTCCTAAAAGTTCATATTTTTGAAAAAACCTTTGTTAATTTTTACCCACTTAAAATTAACTGAGATAATTTTATGTTGCTCCCCAGCCACTCCATGCCAACGGAGGTTACATTTTGCAAAGTTTTCATAGAAATAAATTCAAATGTACAGTGTGATCCATTGTAAGTGTCTCCCAATCTAAAGGCTAAACTAAGCGTGATAGAAGTTTCAAACTGGCTAAAAGTACTAATTTTTAAAATTTTCTGTGATAGTTTATTTACTTAAAATTTTCCCCAAGTCATATACAGAGTGTAACAAAAAAACATGTATTCTTTAAATGAGACACCCTATATATTTTGGCATTTTTGAATTCTCCCAAAAATCTACTTTCATTATTCTTTGCCTCAAAATGAAGCCATCTCCAAAATATCAAATTGTCAAAAGATTAAAGTGTCGCAACAATGAACGTCACCGAGTAAAACGACACATCGCTATGAAAACGATTGTTATTTCATTTACCCGGCGCCTTGATTTATAGTGTAAAGATGGTGTGTTGCGAGAAGTGCTCTTGCTTTTTTAAAGAGAAGCATTATTTTAGCCACTAGTTTTTAAAACTACTATTTTGCATCGGTAAATAAAAAAGCCATGCTTTAGTTATCTGCAGACAGTTACTAAAATTATGTTTTTGATGAAGGTATAATAAAAGCGTATATTAAGTATATAGATACTTTAAAATCAGTTATGGTTACAAAAAATAATATTATAAAATAAAATTGCACTGAAATTTATACAAAAATTACAAATAATAAAAATTACAAAAAAATACACACCTGGAAAAAATTTCTATATTTTTTTTGTAAATAAATATTATAATTAACGTTTAAAAATAAGTAGGTACTTCATATTTAGTTTATTTAATACCTTCTGCGAGAACTGAGGCTTAAAAAATCTGCTCACCCTACCTAAAAAACAAGATTTTTTCATTCCCTTTGGCATAATACACAATACTCTGCTATTGATCCCAATATCGCACCGTCAAAACCGATCCCTAGCTCACTTCGTTGAAATGAGTGGCGGATTTGAAACTCACCCGGGGGATAAAGAGGGGTTCTGAAAAATCGATAAGATCGGCTTGAGGGACCACTGAGCGATTCCATTGATTTCAACTGACCAATGGTGTCGCTTGGTTTATAGTATTGATCTCGGCGTACACTCCCTATTCAAAAGTATTGATCGCTCTGTTTTCTACGCGAGGGGTGTGTAGCATATATAGGGTTGGATATTATTGCTTTACTGCTTTTGGCGCAGAGGCGATCGATATGTTTGATATAATGTGCCGATGTAAAAAATAAAGTATATATAAACCTATTCTGGAACTACCTGGAACCTAGATATGCTTGAGATTTAAGCACTGAACATGTTTGACTGTTTACTGATTTAAGTAAAAATTTTTATAACCCCCGACGATTATCCAAATTGTAGTATTAAAAATACTACTGGGATCGCTTTTATGAAAAATTACATCGCAATAAAAAGCAACAAGGTCAGAGAGAGACAGAGATATGAATGAGCCGCCAAAGAAAATATTATTAAAACATGAGCAAGCGTAACCAAGTGACAGATACCTAAAATCCAATTTTTAGAACTTTTCCTTGTTCACAGTTTTTTCGAGAAAAAATTCCCTGACCAGATTCAAAAATTCCCTGGCTAATAATTTTAGCAATCTCAAAAAAGGAAACAATTTTTTTAGAATGTTGATTTTACTATAAAATTGAGTGATTTTAGTCAAACTTTCACTTAAGTTATATTAGGTGCGTATTCATTAAAAAAGAGGAAAGAAAATCAGCCTCCACCACCCCTAACTAAAAATTACAAATATTTGCGAGACAAATGGCCAAGCTTTTTGAACCCTTTGCTTCTAAATAAGTAGGAAGCAAACATAAAAATAAGATATATTTTAATGTTTGCTTTTTTCCTGAAATAAAATACAAGTTTATTCACTAGAGCACTGTGAAAAATTCCCTCAAATTACTCTCATTGCGGAAAATTCCCTGACACTGACTTTCCCTGACCCATCGAAATTTTCCCTGACAATTTTCAAATTCCTGGACTTTCCAGGTCGTGGACACACTGTTTGTTTCCGCATTACGCGAAAACTACTGAAATGGAATGTTTCACTGGGAAAACCTTATTTCATCAAAATGGGTTTACGCAAACAAAATGTATGACCTTTTAGTGCAAAAAAACGGGAAAAAACCGGGAAAAGCCGCCGGCGAAGCGATGAGTATTTAGCTAGTAATAATAATAATTTATGATTTTACTACCACAAAGGAAAACATTTTCTATCCCTTACCCACCCCACCCCCATCAAAAACTGATCCACGGATGCCATAGAATTTTTATACCAAATTTGCTTACTTTGTGGTGTTACAGACATTCAGAGAGACAGACGGACAAACGCCATAAAACAAATTATTTAAGTTTTTTTAGTTTACATCCTTTGTGTGTACAACGATCCTTTTAAAATAATAAAAAATGAATCTATAAAGGATCTGAAAATCTGAAACCTCCTTAGCCTAACTAGTAATTCCAAGTAAAAAAAAAATTAACAGAAGCTGTGAATTTTTTCTAAAAACTACCTCAATTTGCTCCGCCCCTAAAGTGATTTTTTTACCTGACGGTTAACTGAAATAAAATAATGCCTAATCTATACATCTCCACATCAAATTTCATCATGTATGATGAAGTGTTCAGAAGTAACCCAATTATATTTGTTATTATATAGGTCGCGATTCTTCAAAAACCGTCAGAAAATCTCGTTCTTACAAAAAAATCTGACGATTTTTAAGTTTACACTAACTCCTTTTTTGTCAAGAAATATTTGCTAAAATATTCCTTCAAATTTAGTTTCTTAATACTGTTCCAGTAAATAAAAATATATCAATTTTAATTTTTGTAGGCAGTTTTAGTGAAAAACCCTTTTTTATTTAAAAATGTATTTTATTAAGCTTATTTTTGTAGTGTAACAAAACTTAACATACAAAATCATAGATAGCCATGGAATATGTTGCTGTCACTGTTCAGAAAAGTCACACAAATTTTGTCTTTCCTTTTACAAGGTGAGAATTTTCGATAATTTTTGACGTTTATTGGTACGCGTGTTCGCACGTAAAACTAGTCCTGCAGAATATCAAATTTACAAAATGTTATTTAAAAAATGACGCCTCTTTCCAGAATTGTGACGGGTCAGATTTTCGGTCGTTTCTGAAGAATCGCGACCAATATCTCAAATACCTTAAGAGTTTTTCCTCGAAGTAACTACAAGTTACCAGGTAACCCGGTTACTCCTTTTCAGTTTTTCTTCGCAGTACCAAAGCAACCCAAGCCATGAAGTCCCGAGTAACCATACCATATACCCAGCCTAGAGGGTGTGTTAGTTAAAGTCTTTTTGAATGATGATGTGTCATAACTACGGTCACTGAAAGTAATCGTGACATCATGACAAGTAACGCAAAGGAGATACTATTGTCCTCAAGGAAAAAGCATTCTCTTGTCATCGTGTGTGTAGAAAGCGTGTTATCTCTGGAACCGGAAAAAAAATAATCCTTCATCCCTCGTTGTCATCATCGCCCAATAAAATTTTGATGTATTTTTTTTTTGTTGCAGGTGAGAAAGAAGACTTTCCCTACTTCTACGGGCCTATGGGCATTTTGCTTTTCGTCAATCTGCTGCTGTTCCTGTTGACGGCCAGAGAGTTGACTTGTGGCATGTGGAAAAGCGAACTGGTCAAAGCGACCACAGAAAGGTATAAAACTTTCTTAAAATTGTAAGACTATTCTGGGCAGAACATTCAGATTGCGTACTCAGTTTCTTCTTTCTACAATAACACAATTTTTTGTCGATGCCTCTTCGAAGGACACGAAGTCGGAGAGTGGTATTAAAAAGATGTTTAACCCTGATGCTTTTTTTTCAGAGCTGCTCTAGGCCTACTCTGCCTCAAGCTTGTGGTGGTCATGGGAGTCACGTGGGGGGCCGACGTCATCTCTTGGGCCGTGGGAGGCCCCAAAGAAATCTGGCTGGCCACTGATATCATCAATGCCCTCCAGGGAGTGTTCATTTTTATCGTGGTCGTGTGCCAAAAACAGGTAAATATTTTTTCTAAAGAATTCCATACACATTAATGAAAGGACCATGCAGTATTTAAATGGAAAATTGTTTAAATATGTTATACAGGGTGTTCCAAATACGATGCTCACCATGGGGATCTCCTAAACGGTAGGAGATACGAAAAGGTTTAAATTAGGGCAAAGTTGCGCAATTTGACGCTTCGCTCGAAACCAAAAAAAATGTTTACAAATTCCGGGTAGTTCGGAAGATAGGCGAAAAAAAACCGAAATCTTTATTTTTAGTTTTTATTTTGCTGCGCCCTTATTCTAAAGCTGTCAAAAAACGCTTAAAACTTTCTACAGGCACTTTTTTAAGATCTACCTAAGGAGAGGTCCGTTTTCGAGATTTGACATTTCAGTGTGACAGGAGCACTGTCAAATTCATTTTTTCTTATGGATACATGCTTTTTTTCTCCTGCCGTTTGATTCATAAAAGATGACAGATATTTTACAACCTCATTTTGATAAGTACCCTTTTGAGTTAATTGACCATCATCAGCCTAAATTCAAAGATTAAAAAAACAAAGAAAAAAACCTATTTTTAAAATATTAGGTAAAGTTATTTTGTTGTAACAAAATGTCAAAAAAACTGTCATTTTTAAAATGTTTAAAAAAATACTGCAATCGGATTTTCAAAATATCTTGAGTAAGTTAAAAGAAAAACTTAAATTTGATGATGGTCAATAAACCCAAAACGTCAGGTAACTTGTCAAAATAAAATGTTGCAAAATGTTATCTGTCATCCTTTATGAAGCAAACGGCAGGAGAAAAGAAGGATGTGTCCATAAGAAAAAATGAACTGGACAGTGCTCCTGTCACACTGAAATGTCAAGTCTCAAAAACGGACCTCTCACTAGGTAGAACTTAAAAGAAGTCCCGTAGAAAGTTTTAAGCATTTTTTGACAGCTTTAAGAATAAGGGCGCAGAAAAATAAAAACTAAAAATGACGATTTCGGTTTTTTCGGAACTATCCGGAATTTGTAAGCTTTTTTTTTAGTTATACTGCACGGTCCTTTTAGTATGTTACTTGTAACTTTTTTAGTGTTAATTGGATTTTAATGTTTATAAAATTGTTGCAAAGCTAGAAGAATTTACTCGCCAGTTTTTAACACCATTTTTTTAAACTTTTATAAAAAAAATCAAGAAAAGAAAATAAATTAAGAAATCGGATCTAAGGAAAAGTAAACTGTTGATCGGTTCTTGTCTAATAGTAAAAAAAATATTTAGGGGAGGTTTATTCTCAAAAGTAAAAAAAAATAATATATAATTTTTTTTAATTGTTATTGTTTCTTCTAACTTTTAAGCAAAATGTGAATTTTTAGCTCCATCTTGATTTGGAAGTCCAAGTAATTGTGATTTATTTGTACCCCCCCCCAACACAGAAACACTACTATTTCTCCACCCTCGGTCAAAATGTAAAAACTGCTAAACACGTATGCTTATTTTATTGGTTAGAGTCCACATACCAATTTTTCAGTCCCCTAAAACACAATGTCATTTGACAGCTTATCATTGAGCGAAATGTCACATCATACCCTAGCTTCTTGCCAAATTTCATGCAAATCGGTTCAGCCGTTTTTGTGTGATTGGACACACGAACACACTTTCGCATTTATAATATTAGTAGGATTCTTCGATGCCAATTTTGATTTAAATCCCTCGTTAGAGGGAAGTGTGTACCTAATAATACCATATTATTGTATTGTCGCCGGAACTATGGACGCATACCAAATTTGAATACACACCCTTAATTTTTAGATTTGTACACTTAATCGTCCATTTTGAATCCGCCATATTGAAATTTTCAAATCTGATCAAAAATTCATAATCCCCCTCCTTAAAAACCCCTGCATGCCAATTTTAATTGAAATCGAACAAACTAAATCTTTTTCCCCCTCCACTTCCCTCGTTAGAGGGAGGTGGGTACCTGAGAATACCATATTATTGCATTTTCACCGGAACTATAAACACATACCAAATTTGAACACAACCGGATGTGGATAAGTCAGTTAAAATTGGTTAGGAAAACATGACCGAAAATCGTCCATCTTGAATTCGCCATATTTAATTTTCAAAATCTGATCAAAAATTCATATTCCTCATCCCTAAAAGTCCCCGTATACCAATTTTGGTTGAAATCGGACAAACTTAGGCGTTTCCCCTCCTAGGGGGGAGGTGTGCCTAATAATGACATTATTATATTGTCACTGGAACTATAAATGCATGCCAAATTTGAAGGCAATCAGATGGGTATAAGTTAGCAAAAGATGACCAAAAATGGTCCATCTTGAATTCGCTATATTGAATTTTCAAAATCTGATTAGCAACTCGTTATCTCCATCCCTAAGTGCCCCAACACATCAAATTTCAACGAAATCGAGCGTACTTCAACTGTACCCCCCTTCACCCCCTTCGAGTAGGGGGAGCTGTCAATTTCATCACACTATATTCTTGTGTTGTCACTGGAACTATATAAGCATGCCAAATTTGAAGCCGATCGAATATCGGGAAGTTGGTCAAAATTAAGTTGCAAGATTCCACTCGGACAAACATATTTACATACATTGCAAGTTAAATAAAAGCTTGTTAAAAAAACTGCATATGTTCTTATGAAAGTTGTTGACTTTCTATGCTGTTTGATAGGGTTTTATAAGATTCTACGAGCCAAACTGTGCTTCTCGTTAAAACAAAAAAAATCGTCATTTTTATTTTAAAAAAATACTAAAATGGTATAAAATAACAAATGTACTAAAATCATAATAAAAATTGGCCTAGCAAGTGTTAGGCATCTTGTATTAAATGTTTGTCCTTTTAGGTTCTTCAGGCGGTCAAACGAGCCTGGATGGCCACAGTCAAACACCGGAACCAGAACGGCAATGCCAACACCACGAATCATCACTCTTCCAGTTCGCAGGGCCTGCCCTCTGTCGGTGACACCCTGACAAACACTCACAGCGTTACCATGAACACCACCCAAAACAATACCAACAACAGTGTCAATAGTACAAATAATGGTAAACCTCCTTTAGAAACGAGTTGTTGAGGAATACGAAAATTTGATGATAAAATGTTGCAACGAAACTGTGATTAGAGATTTAAGATGACCCAGGGTGTGGCTGAACGAGATATAATGGTAAAGCCATGATGGTAATTTAAGCCTTAAAATATTTTAGCATAATTTAAGAAGTAACGTTTTTGTTGAAGTAATTTTTACTATGTTTTTGACATTTTCATGCCATGATTTTAAAACTCATATTTTTCACTGTTTTTAAGAGTTCAAAAAAAGTACTGCCAAAAAACATTTTTTTTTTGTTAAAATGACAAATATTTAAGTACGATTTAGTAACATTGATTTAAAGTTGTTGAAGAGACACAGCAGACTATAAAAAAGTATTTTAGGAAATAATTTATAGATAGAGTAGTAGTAGTTTACATCTATACGAATTAAGTAAAAATATTATATTGCCCAGGTGGTGGGGCTTTTTTTACAGGGAGGCCCTAACACTTGCAAAAAATAATAGCTCTTTGAAGTCATTTCATCTCTTTTCTGATTAGTGCTATTATGTTAAGGGCCACACTAAGATAACAAAAAAAAAATATTGGACACCTCTGGGTGGGGGCGTTTTTTACAAGGAGGTCCCAAAACTTGCAAAAAATAATTGCTATATGAACTCGTTTCATCTCTTTTCTGATTAGTGCTATTATGTTAAAGGTCACACAAAGATAACACAAAAAAATATTGGACACCTCTGGGTGGGGGCGTTTTTTACCAAATTTGCAAAAAATAATTGCTATATGAAGTAATTTCTTGTCTATTCTGATTAATTTACCAAACACATACACACCACTGTTAAACAACTACTCGTGTGGCTAATGCCTCGACAGGTATTGAATTACAAACAGAACACCTGCCGTGTTTTGGTCACAGTTCAATCTCTGTGCACCCTTACACCCACTGTGAAGCAAATACAAAAAATATTCACGACGATTCAAAAATCTTCTCTTTCCTTGTTTTTCAGTTTACCGACTAGTTTCGATCTCGTTGGATCTCATCCGGTTTCTCAGTAATGGCCGACTTCTTGTTTTGATTCTCCGAAACACAATCCAGATTCCCTTTTTTCACTATAGGTCGAAAAAATCCGGACTTGGGTATGAAACTAAACAAGTAGATTCATGAAGGTGGAACAAATATAAAGTTAGCCCAATTCAATAACTGTCGAGGCATTAGCCGGAGGGGTAATTGTTTAACAGTCTTTTGTCTGTGTTTGGTAAACAGCAGTAAACAGAATAGAGAATTTTTTTTTTTGTTATCTTGGTTTGGACCTTAATATATAATAGCACAAATCAGAAAAGCGATAAAATGACATCATACAGCAATTATTTTTTGTAAGTTTTGAATCCTCCCTGTAAAAAACGCCCCCAGCCTGAGAGGTCCAAAATTTTTTTTTGTTATCTTGGTGTGTTCGTTAACATAATAGCACTAATCAGAAAAGAGATGAAATGACTTCATATAGCAATTATTTTTTGCAAGTTTTGAAGCCTCCCTGTAAAAACCGCTCCACCTACAGGTGTGCAATAATTTTTTTTATTACATTGGTGGGGCCCTTAACACAATAACACTAATCAGAAAAGAGATGAAATGACTTCATAGAGATATTATTTTTTGCAAGTTTTGGGACCTGCTTGTAAAAAAATCCCTCACCTCGAGGCGTGCCATATTTTTTTTTTGTTATATCGGTGAAGACCTTAACATTCTAACTTAAAAAAAGTTCTAACTTCTAACTAATTATAAAAGGGATGAAATGACTAACTTTTTGATGTATCATAAATATCTGGGAAAATATTAATTACTCGTCAACGCCCCGCCATAGGCGGGTACCGTTAGTTTTTCTTAAAGTCCTGGTGTAAGTAGATTGTTTTAATATAAATTGCAGATGGGACGAAATGAGTTCATATAGCTATTATTTTTTACAAGTTTCGGAACTTCCCTGTAGAAAAAACCCCCACCTAGACGTCTGCCAATATTTTTTTTGTTATCTTTGGTGTGTCTTTATCAAAACTATATAGGGTGTTTCAAATTCGATGCTCACCATGGGGATCTCCTAAACGGTAGGAGATACGAAAAGGTTTAAATTAGGGCAAAGTTGAGCAATTTGATGCTTTGCTCAAAACTACAAAAAAGTTTACAAATTCCGGATAGTTCCGGAGATAGGTGGAAAAACCGAAATCTTCATTTTTATTCTTAAAGCTCTCAAAAAACGCTTAAAACTTTGTACAGGCACTTTTTTAGGATCTACCTAGTGAAAGGTCCGTTTTTGAGACTTGACGTTTCAGTGTGACAGGAACACTGTCAAATTTATTTTTTCTTATGGACACGTCCTTTTTTTCTCTCCTGCCATTTGGTTACCAAAGGATGACAGATAACATTTTACAAGCTTATTTTGACAAGCCACCTGACGTTTTGGGTTTATTGACTATCATCAGCCCAAATTTAATTTTTGCTTTTAGCTTACTCAAAATATTTTGGAAACCCGATTGCAGTACTTTTTTTAACATGTTAAAAATGACAGTTTTTTGTCATTTTGTGATAACAAAATAACTACCTAATATTTTAAAAATACGTTTTTTCCTTTGTTTTTTAATCTTTGAATTTGGGCTGATAATGGTTAATTAACTCAAAACGTCAGGCACTTGTTAAAATCAGGTTGTAAAATGTCTGTCATTCTTTATGAACCAAACGGCAGGAGAAAAACAGCATGTGTCCATAAGAAAAAATGAACTTGACAGTGCCCCTGTCGCACTGACATGTCAAATCTCGAAAACGGTAGTCATTAGGTAGATCTTAAAAAAGTGCCTGTAGAAAGTTTTAAGCGTTTTTTCACAGCTTTAAGAATAAGGGCGCAGAAAAATAAAAACTAAAAATAAAGACTTCGCCTTTTTCGCCTACCTCTGGAACTACCCGGAATTAGTAAACTTTTTTTTTTAAACCTTTTTGTATCTGCTACCGTTAGGGAGGGAAAACCCTGTATAAATCTTAAATGGGATGAAATGATTAATTTTTTACTGCCACCACCTCTCTATCTATTGAGGCAATTGTTTAATAAAAATTTCGGTTTAGTCATCTGTCTGTCATCTTTAGTTCAAAAAAAATCTTTAGTGGTGTCGTGCATATGATTTTTATTTGGCTATTTTTATCCAAAACAGCAAAAATTATAATTATTCAAAAGTGCGTAAGTAAGAAGGTGGTATTAATTTCTTTCAATCAAAGCTCTTTACAGTCTTTATATTTATCAAAAAACGTGTCCTACTAGAAGTGTAATTTAGCACATCTAAAAAAAATTTAACAGGTATTTAACTAAAACAAAGTTATGATTGTTTTCCACAAACCAAAACTACACTTTTTTGCACTCGACGCGCGTTTGCTAACAACGTTAGCATCATCAGGAGACGATAAACAATCATCGTCTCCTGATGAAACAGGTATTTAACTAAATTATTTTAAGGTTCATCATGGCTCTACCATCATACAAACAAAAAAAATAGAATTGATAAAAGCTACACACTAGCCGATGTCTTAAAAGAACTTAATGATTTTGACGCCAGTGATTAAAAATGTAAGCATGGTTACTGAGGCAAATATTTTAAAGAATTAGATGCCATTATTCAGTAATTTTTTCTTATGTGAGTCAAACCGGTTTTAAATATTTGGAAATATTGCTTAAAAACCAATATAACCAAGTAAGCAATATTCTAATCTCGTGTGTCGATTATTAACAAAGGGCCCAACTATTTGTATAGAGTAAAAATAAAGGATATTTTTTATAAAATTCTATGTAGATCTATTATAATCTCTTGCCAAACAGTGTTCTTAAAATTTATTGTAAAAAAAATATTTTTTGTAAATCAACGTGTTTTTAAAAATCAACTGACTGCATTTTACTTGCAATAAACCCTGCACAGCTTATGCGGATTTTGTGCTGTTTTTGTTAAAATTTGCCTGTATTTGTAGTTCGACCAAAATCCCACATAGGATGTGCAAGGTCCTTTGTAGATTTTTAGGTTTTATAATTAAGGTAAAGTTTTAGATAATTTAATCATTTTTACTATGTAAATTATTATTTTCTCTAAAAATTGTTGTGTTATGCAATTTTAACTATATTATAAATTGTAGCCATATATGTATAGTATCAGGTATATGGGCAGAGCACGGCTGCAGTGCCCATATAGGAGACTGATATTTATGTATTGCGCTCACTAATTATTGTACTGCATTTCCTTTTATTCTTCCTTTCAGTATTATTTAAGTAACCTTCTTTTGTTGTTAAAAAAGGTCTTGTAAAAAAAAACAAGTTAATTATTTCCGAGTTGACAAATTATTCTTTGCCCTTTCTTGAGCAAGCTTGGAGCCAAAAACTTGTGATTTTGTTTAGATAGAGCTTCGAAAATTAATATTGTGACTTTAGTTGTATTAATTTATTTTCAACTTTTTAAGGCTGACTAGCTTTTTTAGTGTTTTAAGTGTTATTTTTGTCGCTATTTAAGTTAATGTTGTTTTTTGTCAGTCAGTATTTTTTATATGAAAATACAGATATTTGTGTAAAACAGTTGTTTTTTTTTAATGAAAATCAAAAGTCAGATGCAGTTTCAAAAGAGATGGAAAAATTTTGGAATTTTTTAGTAATATTTTTAACGCTTTTTTTTCCAACATTCACAATTTATTTTTTGTACAATTCTAATTAAAAATTAAGCATTTTTTATCTATTGGTGAGGATAAAAAATTAATTTTGGGATTTATCACTTCTCCATCTCTTTTTGACCTTGAACTCAAATTCATAAATAATATATTCTTTAATCTTTGGTCAAATGTACAAAAAGAAATTAACAAATAGTCCTAATACTAATAGTACCATTAATTTACAAAAACCTTATTTTTTTGTATATACAGGCCTAAGTGGCCTCATATAAACTACAGGGAGTCAAAATTTTAATAGGAGTGGTCAAAACCGGGAAAAACCAAACGCAGGTTTGCCAGCTCTAACAATTAAGTGGCACACATATTTCTTTTTACTATTTAAAGTTTATGACTTTCATATTTTGGCCCTCTCTACCGCCAATTAAAATGTTGAAAGTCTTACCTTTTAATAACTATACTATATAACTCATAGTTTATCATTTTTAAATGGACCATTTAAGAGCTGCAGTCTCCGTCTTGTAATTTAACGGCGGTTCGGACTCCTTTACGTAGCCTTAATGAAAAAGCTCACGTAAGACGACAGAGCTGGGATTCTGATATTCGTATTCAAGCGGACTCTTTGTCTTTTTTATATAAAAGAAAAAAGACAGAATCAGGACTTATTGGACACGGTCATGCCTTAATAGTGGAAGAAGGGTATGCCATATTATTTAATAATCCGCTATGTTCTTAAGCTTAGCCCAGAGTGACGCATTTTTCTTTAGATTATTATTTACTACACTTGACTGATATATACTATTATAGCGTATTCCATTGAGGCAATCGGTGCACAACTTTCCTGTTCCACTGGCGAACTGACACCTTCGGTGTGGCACCGAGTACCGCTTTTTCGGCACCGGGTCTGAGGGCTCGTGCCGCATCTGTTTGACGTCCAATTGCGAACGGCGAAAATGGCAAGTGTGAGAGATTGTACATTTTCTTCGCTGCTGAGTAATAGCAGCGAAATCCCATAAATTAAAACATCGAAATATGGTTTATAGGTACTTCAATGGTTATGAAGTTGGAAACACCCCGTTTAACAAACGGACGTGTAAATAAAGCATAAGGGTCGCGACTCGCGATTTTATAAATAATTGCAACAGAAAACAAAACCGAAATTTTAATTCGAAAATGTGAGGTTAACGGTTTGCCAGTTCCGCTGTTGCAGTCGTGTTCCATTGAAACAGTGTCAGTGCAGGCGAGTGCGGAACTGGATTTTACAATGGAATATTATATTTCCTTCTTTTTCCTTAGATCATAAAATGGTAGTCGCAAGTTTACTTTAATAAACCAAAAAAGTTCCCTGTCTTCTGCACCACAGCTGTTTGAAGGACAGGGAATACCAGTCATTCTTGTTCTTGCGACTAATGCTGTTTTAATTCATGCGGACGTGGAAAAAATGCTTAAAAAAGCAACAGTTTGGAGTGAAAATGCCAAAAAGAATTCATTCGGCCATTTCGTTCAATTCGGAATCATCAGGTTCCAACGCTAAAGAGGAAGACAAGACAAGCTTAATTTACCGCCGCAAGCTATACTGGGACGCCATCTAGAAAATTACAAATCAGGTAGGCCAACTGTCATTCACGGTTTGTTGGTACAACACCGTCTGAACTAAAGTCAGTTGTCCAATCTGACAGAAAATCCATGATTACCCCTCAATTTATAAAACTGGCGGCAACAGTAGGCTAAAGAGCTCTGAAACTCTAGGAGTTAGCTGGCTTTTTAGTAGAGACGGTGTTGGTTGGTGGCGGCCCTAATGGTTGAGCGTGATATTAACCTCTACAAGGTTACTAATGCCATCTATCGTATTAATCATGAATCTAAAATGCCATAAATAGCTGCATGCTAAATGCTATTGATTTTGACAGAAGGCCACTGCTACAAATTGTTGTGACCTTTATTGAGGTTAAGAAATTAATATGAAAAATGCAGTGTTTTTATTAAATTCAGAAAAAGGACAGGATGAAGGAGCTCCAGATCTAGATCCCGACATTATGAAAATTTTGGGGAGACCTGAAAACAACTCCTCAGTGGAAGCTACACCCTTCGCTTGCAAAACAGTGGGCTTCAATTTTGCAACAAGGTATGGAAAAAAATGACTGGTACTCTCTGTCCTTCACACAGCTGAGGTGCAGAGAACAGGGAACTTTTTTGGTTTACTGAAGTAACTTGCGCCATCTAGCGAAAGTCAATAGGACTACCACCACTTCGTCTGACATATTAATTGTTGATGCTTCCTATTAACAAAAAATACCTTTCATAAGTGCTGTGTGATAACTTTATATTATTAGTCTTAGAGTTAGGGGAATTTTTTCAATACCAACTTATTTGGCTCACAAATGTCAGATATGTCAGGTACATGTAGCGGTCATTTTCTTTATAGGCTTTTATCATTCCACCTATTTTTACTTCCGTGGACTGCTCTCAGCAAAATGTCAACCAACCAAATTTAAAATTAAGATTTTTGTTATGTTTTGTTAATAGGAAGTTGTTTATTTTCACCTTTATATTATTTCTAAGCATCATCTGTAGTAAATAATCATATATGGGGCTATGCTTATGAACATGGCATATTTTACTGATTAAATAAGGTACTCCCTTAACCCTTATTAAGACCGTGTTCAATAAGTCCCTAATATGATAAAGCTGGCTTCAGCGAAGAACTCGATACAATTTGATTGTCGTCAAAATATTGAAAGTCGGGCAGTGAGAAAATTCATGGCTGCCAGACTACAAGAAACCTATTGTAGGTTAAACTATAAATAATACTAAATGTATTATAATTGTAAAATCGACTATCTAAAAATTAATTTTTTTAGAAATTTAAATTATTCAAATGGAAAAAATGAACGTCGCTCAAATAAAAAGTATTATCAAATCATTTTTCAATTTTTTAATCTAGCATGAGCTTCATTCAAAAAATGACTTAATACCCTTTTGAGACGACTCTTTTTTTAATAGATAATAATAAGGTTAAATGCCAAAACATGTCTGAAAACAATAAAATAGGCGTTATGGCCTTTTTTTCCAAAACGTATACAAAATTAAATGCAGTCGAAAAACAAATTAACAACCTAAATAGTTATAACCGACAGTCTTTCAATAAATACTTAAAAACTATTTTTGTTTTGGAATATTAGTAATAATAATAATTATAGTCCATCCTTTTTTTTGCACCATTTGAAATTAAATACTTAAGTTTCTACAGGGTGGTACAATAAGACTGATCACTGGATTTATCTGGGAAAATCTTTAGGGGAAAGGCTGAGCCACACAAAAATATTTTCCCCCCAATTTATATAAGGAAATTTTTCCCAAGTTTTTAGGGCTCATTTCCCAGATAAATCCGGTACCCACTATTGGATCACCCTATATATCTACTAACTGTAGCTATACAATTCGTGTTTTTCTTTAAATTACAAAATTTCTATACAAGTGGACACATTATTTTTTACAGGCAGTAAAATTCGTAATTTTATACACTTATTATAGTAACTGGGAACACACATACCCATGGGCCCGTATTCTTGACAGCCGGGAAGGTGTAGGGAGTAAAATTCTCCCAGGGAGCGAATTGAGGAGTAGTCAAAATCAAGGGATATATCGAGTAAATGCCGCGTTCTCTTAGTCCAATGTAAGAGAATTCAATTTTGATTTTACTACTTTTTTTTCACTCCCTAGTATGGTCCCCGGGAGCGCTCCCTTATCTCACGTTCAAGAATAAGCACCCTGTATCACCTCATTTCCTATGGGAAAATCAGGTCAAAGCCAACATATAATTATTCCATACAGACTCTTACCTTTCGCCAATCGAAGCATTACGTTTTCCTTCAAGCCAGCATCTCCGGTGGATTTCACATCACCAACACTGGCGACCTTAGTGGCATTAGGGAGTTATGTCACCCGGTGTATTAAGGCACTCACGTTTTAACTTTAAAACTGGCCTTAGTTGCGCCATTTTTCTCTTCGAACTTCTGCTGTAACGAAGCCACATTGGAATTGGACCTGGCTGCTAACTTCACACCGGTTGCTGTGGTAGATTTTATATCTTCAACGTTTGAGCCCGTCTTAATAACCTTAGTCGCGACAGGAGGCTTTATCACTTCGCCCTTTTTCACGTTGTTATTATTAATGTTAGCTTTCAAACTGGGTTTGCTCTGAAGGTTTACGCTAGGTTTTCCCCCGGGAACTACAGGTTTCTTAGTTATCGACCCCCCGCCCACCACGTCGGGCTCTTTCGAGGGAGTGTTGGTGCTGCAGCTCGTCACTAAGTCGGGACTGTTCGTAACAGACCTACTAGACTTCATGGAGCCCCCCGATGTAGGTCGATTAGGCGACGGTTTCCGGCTTCTCAAGTTAGGTGGCGTTACTTGTCTGTTTATTGGTGTTTTAGGTGAGGTTTTGATCGGTTGGTTGTTGGTTTTATTTGAAACATTACTTTTTGGTGTCGGTGCTTTTCTCACAGGCGATTTTTTATTGTCACTGGTATCATTTTTAATTTTTGCGTCTTTAACCACACCCTCTCCACTATCGTTACTATTACTATTTTTATTATTATTTACATGTATACTAGCTAGAGGCCCCAGCGGCCTTTTAAAAGTGCTTGAAAACGGTTTTTCATCAGCCTTAAACGAACTTAAATTCGTTTTCGTCTCCTCTCCCTTAAAGCTCCCTATATTGGAGGGTTTCACCACCTCCTTTGAAGGTTTTATCGGTACATTTACAGCTGAAGGTGCTATGTACCCGCTGGAAGTCGAACTGGAACCTCCCATATTGCTATATTCAGCTTCCTGACTTAGAGAGGACGTATTTACATATAGCTCGTCTTCAGCGTTTAGCTGATTTTCTTTTATTTTTCCTTCTCTCTCCTTCTTCTTTCGAGCTAGTGTCGAGGTCGAATAAATAGAATCAAGATTTCTGGTTTGAATTTCGGAAACGATTTCTCCTAGTAACCCGACGTCTTCTAGGGACCCGCCACCGCTGGCAACTTTTTCGGGAGAGGTTTGAACTTCATCTATAACAGCGTAGATGTTATCCCCAGAAGTTGGTGTGAACCCTTCGCTTAGCCGAGCCAATGGCGCTTCTTCGTTTAGGCAATCATCGTACTCAGTTTTATCGTCAGTTGACTGGGGCAAAGGCGGTCTTGGTGGGGGAGGGCTTTTGGGCCGGCTGCCCGAGGGTATACTTAACGGTCTCTTACAGTTAGGTTGTCTCATGCTTCCAAAAGTTTGTATATTCGTGCGTTTTTTGGTTTCCGCAACTCGCATACTTTGGGCTCGCATGACGACTGCTTTTTTTGCTGCTTGATCAACGGGTACTGCGTTGACAGCAACGTCTATGTCCGTTTGTGGTACGGGATCGGATATTTTTAAATTTTTCAAAGCTGCTTTGTCCATCTTAGCCGCCTTAACTTGATTTGACCTCGGCAGAGTACTGGTGTTATTTGAGTTTGCCTTTTTTTCAGCCGGTTTTAAAAACGAAGCGATCCTGTTTAAAGCAGTACCCGCGAGCTTCTCTTTGGGTTCTTTCGGTAGTTTTTTCATGCCCGATTCGATTTTAACCTCCAAAACTGTATGAACGACCGCATCGGAAGCAGATAAAGGTCTTGTTTTTGGAACTTCTGGGGCCGACCTCACTGGTAAGGCGTTTTTAAGCGGAGAAACCAGTTCTTTAGCGTTAGAGGTACTGCTTTCGAGCACTGGAGACGAAATTATAGGCCGAGCGGTGCTACCTGGGTTGGGGGGAGGTAAAGCAGGAACAGTACTTGCGGTATTAGAAGTTTTTAGACCAGACGATAACGTGTTGTTTCTGAAAGAGTTGATCTTTTGAACGGGCTTTTCGAAAAACTGGTTTCTTAGAGTTTTTACGGTGGAGTTGGTTGTCGATGCTTGAACTGAAGGTCTGGTATACCCAGAAGTCGGTGAACTTTGAGTTTTGGGCCCTGTAAAGTTAACTGGAGGCGGTGGGGCTGCTCTTACCGGTTCCGCAGTTTCTTCTGCTTTTAAGGGCATCAAAGAAAATCCTTTAAAATTACCAAAAAATTCGTTGTTGGTAATGCCGTTCGATTGAGCCGAATCCTCACGTAACAAAGAGTGATTGTCTTCAGTTTTTTTGACTCCATCACTGGGGAAGTTTGACCCTCGGGATTTCGATGGGGATTTGTGGTTTCTGTAAAGGCAACAAAAGAACATTGTTTAAATTTTAAATAGTTTGATACACGGTAAGTTTGAGGTTATGTATAACTCAATGTGTACATTGTGTCACTCAAGTCGAGATATCTCGATTTAAAAAGGGCCAATATTAAATATCTTCATTTTTGCACGATAATCGAATATGGATTCTTTTCCGTCTCTCCTTTCATTAAAATTCCCTGATCCTCTGTTTGAAATTTTGCTCACAGTAACCATTTTTTCTTTAATAAACTTCTAGATAGGTACAAGTGAGTCAGAAATAGCTGTCAAAGTTAAAAAAAAACGATATTTTTAGAAGTCTATTTTGAAGTCCTTGGCAGCAAAACTACGCAATCAGATGCAACTAGGCAATGCTGTCAAGAAAACAACTTTGAGCGTTTTATTCGAAGACGCGGGCGTGAAGGAGACGTAATTTTTCTCAATTAATCATTTAGAAGATCTTAAGGTTATTTTTATTTATTTGATACTGAAAAGATGCAACTAATATACCACAATTTTTTTTAATGTAAGACCTGAATAGCAGGCTTCCCTTCGCGACTCTGTAAATCTGAGGAGGGTTTCCTCTGCAATTTTTGTAAAATAAAGGTGTCTAGAAGAGTCAGAATTTTTTTTTTTAAACACCCCTCTGTTATTAAATTTAATAACAGCTTTTCATTCGTTTTCAAATTGAACAAGACGTGAACACGGTTACAAAAAGTGTTCCAAGTAGAAAGAGTAGAGGGTTGCAGATTAAAAGACTGCGCTACGTTGTTTTAATTTTTTTTATTCTTTTAAAAAAGTATAATTTTGTTTTAAATTTATTTCAACAAGATCTTTCGCGAGACTGCTATGATAAATTGTCTCGTGGAGTCGGGACTTTAGCGTAACTGTTATGGGAAGTCAGGCTCAGACTTCGCAGCTTTATTGAAAGAGCAACGTCAATCGGTATAGTAAAAGTTTCTGGATAAATGGGCATTTTAATAAATTTAGCAGATTCTAATTTAAAAATAAAATAAGAAAATACTCATAATCACTGTTTTACGCCCTTTGACGGCAACATTTATCGTTAAATTTGACGGGATCATGGAACCCTATATTTCGTTTAGGGACTTCAAAGACAGATTTTTCCATTTTTCTCCACAACACAACTATACTGATTATGAGGGTGTTTTGGTGATTTTCTAAAAGTGTACTCCTTAAAAGAAATTTCCTTTAAATATTTTCCAACAAAATTATAAACAAAGAGGGCAAGAAAATAAAAAGTTTAAATTTAATTTAAAAAAAATGAATATTGGCCTTTTTTTAATCAGCTCCAACTTTTACGAAATACTTGACATAAAAGAAGGAAAAAATCGATATCGAAGTGGGTTAGAGAAAACAGGCATGTGCAAAAAAATACCAGGACAGTGTGAAAATTAGAAAGTGTATTAAAAGAAACCAACTACATTGAAAATAAGTTAAAAAAAATTGTTAGTATGGTGTCAGACGTTAGCTAGTGAGAGATTTGTTTAGTTTAATTTTTAAACAAACACGAATTTGGCATATTCCCCCCCCCAGTAGATAAAGAAACGGCTGTTAAACCACTGCTCCTCTGCCTAGTAGAGTAAACGGTTCCTATGAACACAATTATTATACTGTGACCAGAAGCAGATGTGCAATAGTCGACTAGTGGAGGGAAATAAGCCATCTTATATCATATCTCAACATGAACCAAATAATACTGTTTTTGTCGTTACACGTCTTTAAAAATAAGGACTCGCGAAAAAAAAAACTATTGACTCTCAAAAGAATGGCACAGATATCTCACAAGCTATAAGAGGCACCAACCCAGAAAAAATCTTAAATAATGTGTTTTACTATTTCAACGAAGTCCTTAATGAACGAAAGAAATACTAAACTGGAAAAAATCGATAAGGTAAACATAATTTTTCAAATTTGATAAGGACACTACACAATTTTTGTTTATCTGTTACATTTCTTAACTGATTTAGGCAACTGATACCTTAACACTTTAAGCCCCGGGTGGTATCACCTTGTTGCCTCACGGACTTTTTACTTTGGGCCAGCGGGGATCAACCTAATGCCACAGAACCCTACTAAAAAAAAACTGCCGGTTCGGCAACCCTGAAAAAATTTAATGGTGGGGCTTAATGTGTTAAGCAAGTTAATTTTTGCCATGGAGAGCGTAAAAAATTCAAAATTAATTTTAAGCAAAAAAAGGGCATTTTTTTTACTTAAATTTTAAAATATTAAAATAAATAGCGAAAAACAAAACAGTCCATTAACAAGCAAAATAAAACATAAAAATAAAATGCTACTTACAAAATACAGGCCAGGTCAAAAGTAGGTAGAAATAAAGGAAGAACATGCGAAAAAAGTAAAAGTTAAAAATTAACAAGACAAAAAATACAGTTAAAAAATAGATTAACGCTTAAGATAAAAATGCTACTTAACTTATTGCTACAAAGTCAAAATTACCCAAAAACGAAAAAAAAATGTTGTTCAGCCCAGATATTTTGTAGCCAAAGCGTTAGGAAGTAATACCGTTTGTTTGAAAGTCTGGAATATACTAATATTGAAAAAATCTAATTATTCTTGCCTAAGAATTAAGCCATTTCTGCCAGTTTTCATTAAGTATTTACGAAAAAATCATTTAAAAACATCGTTAAAATATCAAACTGTCAAAGATTAAAATGTCGCAAAAATGAACGTCACCGAGTAAAAAGGCAAATCGCTATGGAAACCATAGTTATTTCATTTAACAGCCGCCTTGACTTATAGTGTGAAGATGGTGTGTTGCGACGAGTGCTCTTCGTTCGAGATTTTTAAAAGTATTTTCCTGTTTCCTTGGATTTTTTGATAAAGGTATTAAAAAAATAGTGTTAACAACTCGTGGCTAAACTGTACTTTTTTTTACTCGGGTTTTTAAATACCTCGCTGCGCTCGTTATTTAAACCAACGCTTGTAAAAAAAGCACTATTTTAGCAACTAGTTGTTAAAACTACTAGTTTTGTTAGGTTGACCGTCTCGTTGCTACAAATTACCTTGACTTGAACCTCTTTTCGTTCCACGATACTTGTTTTATGAAATGAGCGTACAGGGTGTTTCAAATTGTCCACTTTTGGCGGCCTTAGGTACTTCCAGGGACGATAAAAGAAATTAACCCCCACTTGAGAAGCTCAATTGTTAAGAAAAGTAAAAAAATAGAAAACCGCATCTTGATATAAAGCCGTCTTCGAGCTACATGGGGTTTTTAGAAAGTTTGCAATTCTGGACTTCTTTATTTATGAAAAGGGGTTTATTTATTAGACCACCCAATATTGATTGATGTTTTTATAAAAATTTTAATAGTGCAAATAATTTTTGGTATTTCTATTATGGAATGAGTGTTGTCCAATTTGAAACGCACTGTATCTGTATGCCAATATTTTAACCGGAAACCCAAGCAAAACCTAAATCGCTCAAGGGCAGACGGTGTTGATACAAGCAAAAACGAGTCCACTAAAGGCCGATTAACTCACAGTTACGTACCTTTTGGCTTAAATATACGTCCTTACAATTCTTTCAGTATGCAACATATACTTATAAACTTTATATACACGGCATTGCAATGCATCCCCGTTGAAATTTTTGTAAGCAAGATTAATATCTAAATCCAGGAGGCCTGGTTTACTTTTAAAAAACCAAGCAGTTCTCGATTTTCTTTACGTAAAAATATGCGCCGCCCAAAATAAAAATTCAATTTTATGGCTTTTTTAATCGCATTTTAATGATCGAAAAATTAATAAGATGTGAAAGTACAGGGTAATAGTAATGTTGATGATAGAAAAAGTTTAAATGGAAAAGTTTTATAGTTTTTTAAAAGCCTTCTAACCCATATGACAGATGTTGTCAAATGTCATTTTAAATGTAAACTTTAAACATCAACGTTCTTATATTAAACATACCATGTGTCACCTTTGTCTTGAACGGTCATTGACCAAATTTAGAAAACTGTTGCCATAAGAGCAATGAAAAAAGAACCACCTAAATTACTTTTCCTTGGCTAACACATTGCCCTTATGGCAAATTATTTTTTATTTCACTGGAGAACTGCTAGAGATAAACCCTACATATGGTATAGTTTTAAAAAATATACATGGTGTTCCATTTAATATAAGAAAGTTGATGTCTAAATTTGACATATGGAATGACATTTGACAATATCTGTCATATAGGATAGAAGGCTCTTAAAAAAATATGAAACTTTTTTATTTAGAATTTTTTTCTATCATCAATATTAAAGGCGCTAACCAGAAGTTCAAAATATAGTGAATCGCCCTGTACCAAGGCAGATGTTTTCTCTGGATGATACCAAAAATTTTACAGGTATTTGTTTTACTCTGTAGGTATATTGTATAAATGCCTGCCATAAACATAGAAGATAAAGTAAATCACAGTACGCTATAGTGTGTGTACTGTGAGTAAAATTAAAAACAGAAAAAACACACCACTTTCGGAATCAAAAATCAAAACAAACAAAAATGACATCAGGAATAACATAAATCCAACGCACTTGCGTAAAACGGCCGTATATCTTTCATGGCCTACTTGACCATGATATCTTGATAACAAAAGGTGCGTTCAGGCAACACCGTTCTCAACTAAAAAGCCAGTTAACTCATTTTCGTTTTAGTATCCTTTGGCCTATGATCGGTGCCATATTGACACCAAAAGGGCACTGAGGTGGTAGGAGTTAGCTGGCTTTTTAGTTGAGAACGGTGTTGGTTCGGGTAATGCACTCCATTACTCTTTTTGACTCCTTTTACGCCAAACCGTTCGGATATTGAAATCGTAGTGAAAAGTGCAGCGCTTTTTAGCGTTCAGGTATTAGGAGTAGGGCAAAAAGAACTCACTCCATAAGTCCCACCTCGTGAAGGTAGAGTGCCAGTGAGGCATGCGCAGTTAGTCATTCGGCCACATTTTGTGCTTTTTCGAGGTTTTTTTTATAGTATTTTGTACAATCAGTTTTAATGAAATGAATTGGCAACCTTTTCTAAAACCACGGATCCTTTATTATACGGATCATCATACAAAATTTACTTTTGGAAATTATTGGACCCTCAATATGAGGAAAATTTTCGAAAAATTCCATTTAGAATCATCAAAAATTTGTTTTTGTTTGTACACCAAACGAAAACACGCATAGAACACCTAATTAAATGTTAGGTTAACTTATAGCTTGCAAGTTTTACTCCAAAGTGTTCGACTATTACAATTTATGTCCAAACACTCTCACTCCACCCCTACATCACACCAATCCTACTCTTTATTATTACCCGAACGTACCTAAAATCTTAGAACCTTGAACTACTAGAAGGAGTCTGGTCTGTCTGGTTACACTGGTTGTTTGAGTGCAACATCTACAGTGGGGAAAGGGGAGAAAGAAATCTGTGTTGCCAATTTTAATAACAGAATTATGTAACAAAAAACTTATTAAATTTGGATTAAGTTTTGACGCTTATTTATTAATATATATAATACTCACAACCTATTTAAAACTTTCGACGTTTTTTGAAAATTTGAAAAATGTATTTTCCTTAAACATCTTCTTTTGTAGTCAACGTGGCAACATTGATTGTTTATTGCGGTTTCTCGATTTTTTCTGGAATGTCATTGTTGTTTTGGAAAGTGAAAGTTTCAGCACTTATCAATAGTGTTTTTTTGATATTTTTGTGAAAAGTTTGTGGCGAAAAATGGTTCCGAAGTGTATTATTATATGCAAGTTGAAACAGAAGCCGGGGGACCGCAGTATTTCGTTTCACAGGCACCTTAAATTAAAATATTAACTAAATATTAGGTTAGAATTCGTCATATTTGGCCATTCTTGGTAAACAAAGGCAGATAATCTGTGTTGCCGGCTTGTCATTAATTTCAGTGCAAATAGGGATTTCCATAGCACCTTTTTCTTATTTTTATAGTTGTACATAACTGAATACATTTTTAGTTTTTTTTTTATAGAAACATAGATTTTTTTTACTATATCTAGACCATTTAATTAAACGGAACTAAAAATTATTGAAGGTATTTTAAAATAATATTAAAAACAGGGGAAAACGTATTAGGTTAACATGACAACAATGGGATGAAGATGTTAAACACCCTGCTCTAGGTCTGAAAAAAAGCTCCTTCTAGTAGTTCAATGTTCTAAGGTTTTAGGTACGTTCGGGTAATAATAAAGAGTAGGATTGGTGTGATGTAGGAGTGGAGTGAGAGTGCGGCAGAGTGTTTGCAAGCTATAAGTTAATCTAACCTTTAATTAGGTGTTCTCTGCGTGTTTTCGTTTGGTGTAGTGTCACTTCCAGCGTGTATATTAAGTTTATAAGTATATGGGTAAATGACAAAATTATGATTGTTTTCCACAAACCAAAACTACACTTTTTTGCACTCGACGCGCGTTTCGCTAACAACGTTAGCATCATCATCAATCCTTTAGTGGGCGGAGATAAGACTAATAATTTGTGATTGATCACGATTTTTAATCCTATCTCCCCTCAACCAAAGAATAAAGTGTACTAAACGGGATGGGTCCTCTATCTTTATTTAAACTATTTCTGGATTTAATGATTTCCATACTTTCATATGTATTCAAAAGTCTTTTGTTTGGTACACTTTTTAGAAGTTTTAGGTTATCTAATGTGAATCTATGATTGTTTTCAAAAGCATGCTCGGCCACACTTGACTTTTCTGTTCTTCCGTATTTTAAGTGTGCTAAATGTTCTTTAAAACGTGTTTGAATAGAGCGTCTCGTTTGGCCAACATATTTTTTGTCACAATCCATGCAACTAATTTCGTAAATTCCACTTTTTTCTAGAACTGTAGTTTTATCCTTGGGATTTCCTAGTAAGCTTTTTATTGTGTTACCGGATTGATATATTAATTTAAGACCGGTGTTATTAAATACTTTGTGTAATCCTTTCGTATAATTAGGATTATAAGGAATTGATACAAATTTTGAGTCGCAGGTATCTTTTTGTCTGAAAAAGGTAGAATTCCGAAAGGTCTTTTGAAAAGAATGTCTATTTATCAGCTTATTTATTAAGCCTTCGTCGTAACCGTTTTCGCCAGCTACATTCCTAATCCTATTCTTTTCTGCTTCAAATCTTTCTTTGTTTAAGGGGAAATTTACTAATCTATATGTTAAAAAGTGCAAACTTGCAAGCTTATGTTGTAAGCAATGAAAAGAGTCATTTGGAATATACCTGTTGGTGGCCGTGCCTTTTCTGTATTCCGCTTAAACAAAGAAAGATTTGAAGCAGAAAAGAATAGGATTAGGAATATAGCTGGCGAAAACGGTTACGACGAAGGCTTAATAAATAAGCTGATAAATAGACATTCTTTTCAAAAGACCTTTCGGAATTCTACCTTTTTCAGACAAAAAGATACCTGCGACTCAAAATTTGTATCAATTCCTTATAATCCTAATTATACGAAAGGATTACACAAAGTATTTAATAACACCGGTCTTAAATTAATATATCAATCCGGTAACACAATAAAAAGCTTACTAGGAAATCCCAAGGATAAAACTACAGTTCTAGAAAAAAGTGGAATTTACGAAATTAGTTGCATGGATTGTGACAAAAAATATGTTGGCCAAACGAGACGCTCTATTCAAACACGTTTTAAAGAACATTTAGCACACTTAAAATACGGAAGAACAGAAAAGTCAAGTGTGGCCGAGCATGCTTTTGAAAACAATTATAGATTCACATTAGATAACCTAAAACTTCTAAAAAGTGTACCAAACAAAAGACTTTTGAATGCATATGAAAGTATGGAAATCATTAAATCCAGAAATAGTTTAAATAAAGATAGAGGACCCATCCCGTTTAGTACACTTTATTCTTTGGTTGAGGGGAGATAGGATTAAAAATCGTGATCAATCACAAATTATTAGTCTTATCTCCGCCCACTAAAGGACTGTATATAAGATAGAGCCTAGATTAATTTAGTTCATTGTTTATTGTTTATCGTCTCCTGATGATGCTAACGTTGTTAGCGAAAAGCGCGTCGAGTGCAAAAAAGTGTAGTTTTGGTTTGTGGAAAACAATCATAATTTTGTTGTAGTGCAACCAAAGGTTCCAAATTCCCAACATAGTTAATATGGGTAAATGGTTTAGTAAAAACGGCGGCAAGGGTCGATAAAAGGACGCGAAATCGGTAGGAGTTTATTGGCTTTTGAATTTGGACGGTGTTGACCCAAGTAAAACTGATAACCAACAATTTTTTTTTTAAGCAAACGTTAAATTTACTAAAAACGTCAATCAAAATTTGATAGAAAAACAAGTCAACAATTTTAAACAGTAAAAAAAAACTTTTCTACACCTGTTTTATTAATTTCTCCTCGAAAATGTTAGTGAACGAAACCAACAAGCCAAATTCAGGCGGTCAAGACAACGAAGGAGAATGCCGCAACCCAACCGAAATCGCCGTAAACAACCAATGTTCGAGTCAAAACGAAAATTATGCGTCATTTTCAGTCCCTCAGGAAACTACTAGCAGATCGAATGGACCCGTAGCAAGTATTAAATTAGGTACAGTCTATAACAGTAATAATAATAGATTCTCAATAGAAAGAACTCAATATGAAACATTTATGGTAAAGCCATGATGGTAATTTAAGGCTTAAAATATTTCAGCATAATTTAGGGGTAAGCATTTTTTACTTTGTTTTTCACATTTTTATGCCATGATTTTGCTCACATTTTAAAAATTTCTTTCCAAATTCTCGATTTCTAGAATAAAACGCTCACTTTTTTCAGCGTTCAAAAAAAATAATGACAAAAACATTTTTTTCTCTGTTCTGAAAAATATTCTGTTCTGATTTCTGCTCTGAAAAATATTTAGAGAGAGAGGGCAGAATTTTAGAGGTAGATGGATGAAAATAATTTGGCAGGCAATTGTTTAATCAAAATTTCTGTTATGTCATCTGTCTTTCTTCTTGAGTGGTGTCGTGCATATGATTTTTATACAAAAAACAGCAAAAATTGTAATTTTTCAAAGCATAAAGTGTGTGAGACATAAGGTGGTATTAATTTCTTTCAATCCGAGTTCTTTACAGTCTTTAAATTTATCCAAAGACGTGTCCTATATAAGTGTATTTAGGCACATCTAAAAATCATTTAACAGGTATTTAACTAAATTATTTTAAGAGTCATCATGACTTTACCATTAAAATGAAAAATATTTAAGGTTGTTGAAGAGAGACAGCAGGCTATAAAAAAGTATTTTAGAGAAAGATGGAAATAATTTAAGGCAAATGTTTAATCAAAATTTCTGTTTTGTTATCTGTCTGTCATCATCTAAAAAAAATTTAACACTGGGTTTTTTGGAAAAGCCATGATCACCCTTAAAATAATTTAGTTACCTGTTAAATAATTTTTAGATGTGGTTTTTGGTAAATTTAAAGAATGTAAAGAACTTTGATTTAAAAACATTAATACCACCTTATGTCTCACATACTTTATGTTTTAAAAAATTACAATTTTTGCTGTTTTTGTATAAAAGTGGCAAACTAAAAGTCAAATGCACGACACCACTCAAGATGAGAGACAGATGACATAACAGAAATTTTTTATTTATAGCCTGCTGTCTCTCTTCAACAACCTTAAATATTTTGTGCATTTCACTAAATTATCTCTCCATGTACCTCTAAAATTCTGCCCTCTCTCTCTAAATATTTTTCATTTTAACAGAGAAAAATGTTTTTTGTTATACTTTCATCAAAAACATGATTTTAGTAACTGTCTGCTGATAACTAAAGCATGGCTTTTTTCTTTACCGATGCAAAAAACTTTTTTTTTATTCACGGGTACAAAAAAGATTTTTGTTCGTTTTTTACCCAAAATTAAAGAGAAATAGCGGAAAATAGTAATACTGAAAAATTCTCATTATTCTTGCCTAAATATTAAGCCATTTCCACCAGTTTTTACCCAGTATTTACGAAAAAATCATTTAAAAACATCGTCAAAATATCAAACTGTCACAGATTAAAACTTTATCGAGTAAAAAGGCACATCGCTATCGAAACCATTGTTATTTCATTTACCAGCAGTATTTTCCTGTTTTTCTTGGATTTTTTCATAAAGGTATTAAAAAAATAGTGTTAACAACTCGCGGCTAAACTGTGCATTTTTTTAAATACCTCGCTGCGCTCGTTATTTAAACTAACGCTTGTAAAAAAGCACTATTTTAGCCACTAGTTGTGAAAACTACTATTTTTGGCAGTACTTTTTTTGAACGCTAAAGAAACAGTGAAAACTTGAAAAAAGTAAGTGTTTTATTCTAGAAATCGAAAGTTTGGAAAGAAAGCTTTAAAATGTGAGCAAAATCATGGCGTAAAAATGTAAAAAACATGGTAAAAAATTCTTAAACAAAAATGTTACCCCTTAAATTATATATGCTAATGCATTTAACTAAATTATTTTAAGGCTCATCATGGCTGTACCATTAGCCTGCCTACGGCAGTGGTAGTGGTTAGTTACCATAACGGAATGACATTTAGCGAAACGTCCCTATTATTCAAGCTTACCTAACAGCTTCTCCTGAATCTTAAAAAACAGAATCTTGCAACAAAAAATTACCTTAAAGTGATAAATTTGACCAAAATGTGGTTTTTAAACTCTCCCTCCAGTAATTTGAAACATAAGCGAACCCAAAAGGTTGCTATTAAGTCATAACCTCTAAACATTGAACCAAGAAACATTACTCTTGCAGAGTAGCTAAAAAAACGCAAAGAAAATTATAGTCCAAAAAAATAGCTTAGGGCACTAGGAAGGCAGTGAGCTTAGTGAAAAGTGAAAAGGTCAAAAACAATCCAGATTCAAAAAAATTATCAAAACAAAACACACACGGCCGGGCTATTTACTGTCGCACGTTGGCCCAAAAAAAAAGGAACTTTTTTGACTGTCCATTACTTTGTTTTTGTCCGATTTGAAAGACATTTACACTTCGTGTAAAACTAATTCAAAGTCAAACTCTTAGCCTCGAAGCAATACCAAGATATCATCCAGTTCCAGGAGCCGAGCACGTCAAAAAATATTTCGGTCAAAACCGAAATTCGAATCAACATCTTAAGCGAGCGAGACAGCGACATGACAAACGATTCACGCTCTCAAATAAGTCTGGTAAGGGACATGCGCAATCAGAAAGAGAACACCGAGGAAGACAGTTATCATACCATTGACACTTGCGTAAAGGACAAGAATATTAACACGAATCCAATAACTTTCAATTCTGAGAGGATAAAGGTATGTTCCGAATCCCTAATTAATAGGGCAGTCTAACAAAAATAATATGGCCGTAGGATAAACAAACCGTTTTCCCACAAGACGTAATGCTAAGTTAAATCAAAAGTTTGGCAAAGTGGAAAAGACGCAGATTAGGCAAACTGATTTTTTTTTATAGAGTAATCCTTTCTGAAACGGGGAAAACAAGCATTTTGCCGAAATTTCAACAATAAACTCAAAATTCGCAACTATGTTGGGAATTTGGAACCATTGGTTGCACTAAAACAAAGTTATGAATGTTTTTGTGGAAAACAATCATAACTTTGATTCCAAATTCGCAATTAAACGTGGAAATGTTCCTCTACCTATCTCTGTCGCACCTGTTTAATTACAGATAACGGCCGATCCGGCCCGATCTTCAGGCTGAACTGAGAGAGATAATGCGTACACAGCTTCCTAAACTTAAGGTTTCAAGAAAAAAAATATAAATTCTGCAAATTTGCGTTCTTTATAATCTTCACAATAGCCTTGATTAACAAAACTTGTTTTCGAAATAGTCCATGTGCAATTGAGTGTACAGTCGGCTGATCAATAATGACTAAACAAAAAATGGTACTTTCTTATTGATTTAATAATCAGAAAATTTTAAACTACATAATTTTATACAAAAAATATACCAACTACTGCAAGAAAAAAGGCTGTTCCCCCCTTCCGACGCGCACCCTTCCCCCGCTGAATTGTTAGGAAGGGTACCCTCGGTACTATTCATCAACTATAAATGCTTATCCTTTATTGCTTCCAATATTAAAATCTTACTAAAGTTGGCCCTGATTTGAAGTTAAAAAAAAACAATTGCTCTTACAATGACAGGTTATTTATTAATTAGAGGCAAGCTGTTGACGTTATTAGAAAAAAAGGGTGTCAACTTTGATCAATACGATGAATGAATTTTTTCAATTTTGTATAATCCACCATTTCATCCAGGTTTCCTTGCTTCAGTTTTATAATATAGGATGAATGAATTTTTTCAATTTTGTATAATACCCCATCTCATCCAGGCTTTCTTGCTTCAGTTTTATATAGCATCCGCTGCATATGACGGCCGCCTTACATTCATCGCATTGATCAAAGTTGACACCCTTGTTTTCTAATAACTTCAACAGTTTGCCACTAATTTTATAGTTTTTTTTAGGGGCTTTATTGAAACAACAAAAGCAAACCAATTTTCTGCACTCTTCATGAGAATTTAGCTTCACCATTTTTAGAATAGTTGTGGTTTGTTCGGGTTCCGAATTTTAAAACTGTCCTAGAACGTTTTAGAACTGCGCGTGATAGTTGCGCAATCGACGGGAATGTTCTTAACAATTTACAATTTTTGGACGAACCCGAACGCATTTTCATAAAATTGCCATAATAATAGAGTGAAGAAGAAGAAGCACGTGATGTGATCCAGAGTGTCTTAATTGTGTCTTTTATTTTTAGCACAAAATAAATATTTTACCGAAAATTTTCCATGATTTGGTTCTCATCATATAGTTCCACAGCTTCTTCTACAAAATTCAAAGCTTTTAAAATTGCATTTTAAAAATCTGCCAATGGCTGATGACGAGGTAGAATCTTACCTTAATTCTTCCAAAGTGAAATTCTGCAGTTTTTAAAAGAACAGAAATTTAACACGGAAAAAGCAGAATTTTTGGGTTAGGCTTCTTTTAGGCCACACCATACAAAACCCTCGACAAAACCTTTATTTATTTTTTCGGACAAACGTTACATGCGTAAATCAATTTGCGCATGCGTCAGAAAATAGTCCTAAACAGTTCCATTTACGCCCGGCTTCACGGGACTGCACAGAACATTTAATATTGGAAGCAATGACAAGCCACGCCTAATAAATATGATGAAATCATCTGAAATTCATAAAGGATAAGTATTTATAGTTGATGAATAGTATCGAGTGTACCCTTCCTAACAATTCAGCGGGGTAGTGGCGGAAGCAATGACAAGCCACGCATAATAAATATGCTGAAATCACCTGAAATTCATAAAGTATAAGTATTTATAGTTGATGAATAGTATCGAGTGTACCCTTCCTAACAATTCAGCGGGGTAGTGGCGCGTCGGAAGGGGGGGGGGCAGCCTTTTTTTCTTGCACTAGTTGGTATATTTATATATAAAATTATGTAGTTTAACATTTTTTGATTATTAAATCGATAAAAAAGTGGAATTATTTTATAGTCCTTATTGATCAGCCGACTGTACCCTCAATTCCACATAGATGATTTCGGTACAGTAGTTTTAATAACTAGTGGCTAAAATAGTGCTTTTTTTACAAGCGTTGGTTTAAATAACGAGCGCAGCGAGGTATTTAAAAACGCGAGCGTTGTTAACCGTGATAAAAAAGTTTTTTTGCATCGGTAACCAAAAACGCCATGCTTTAGTTATCTGCAGACGGTTACTAAAATTATGTTTTTGATGAAAGTATAAAAAAAACAAGTTTTGTTGATCAATGCTATTGTGAAGATTATAAAAAACTGGAATTTAGAGAATGTATATTTTTTTTTCTTGAAACCCTAAGTTTAGGAAGCTGTGCCCATCCACACTGTGCAAGTGCGAGAGAGATAACAGTACATGACATTGCCTCTTTAAACTGCGAATATTGATTCTTTCTCCCCGATTCAGAAAGGATTGATCTGTAAAATAGTCACTTTGTTTAATCTGAATCTTTCCCCACTTTCCCAAAATTTTAATTTTTATTAGCATTACGTCTTATGGAAAATCGCTTTGTTTACCCTACAGCCACCATTTTCAAAGGGCCATTACGTAATTAATGCCTGACTTTGACAATTTGTTAGACAGCCCTATAGTTTTGTCTGAACCTAAGGTGTTTAACTTTGTCAAATATAAAATATTAAATTCTGGCGTTGAAAATCATCAGTCATAAAGGTCAACAATTAACGAAATAATACACAAGTACGTCTGAGTCGTCCCGAGCTAACTGTTGCTGTATCTCTACGTACGCAACGATAGTAGCTAGCTGCTATGTCATTGCGTCTACCATAAAAGCGTAGTGAAAAATGTACTGCTTTTTCTACCTAATATAAACAAACGATAGGAAGACAGAAAATGAAACGAAGGCCGTTTAATCAGTTTGATTTTCTTCCAGACACTCCGAGGCGAGGCCCCACCCCCCTACGCACCCAGCCAACCACCGCCTGCATACTCGAGCGTCCAACGCCAAAGCCAATCACCATCGGCGCCATCGCAACCCGTCGTGATAATGGTAGGCAGAGAACGCGTATACGACGCTCGTCGTGGACCGACCTACCACAGAAACGATCCTGATCCCTATTCGAGTTCCTCCTCTTTGTTTGACACTAGGATTATCAGGCAAAAGTTCGTACAAAAGGTTTATACCATTCTGGCAATGCAGTTGCTGTTCTCTTTCGGATTCGTGATGCTCTGCCTATTTCAGCCGAACACTAGGACTTTTGTACGCATCAATATTCCGGCGTTCATTTGTTTCTCCGTGTTATGGTTTATCCTGTACATCGCTTTGATGTGTTACAAGGTTTGTCGGAGACAATTCCCGCTCAATTTCATTTTGCTCATTTTGTTCACCATCTGTCAATCGTATATCCTCGGCTCCACCAGCGCCTTTTACAGCACCCAAGTCGTCTTGATCACCTTGGGCGCCACCGCAGGCATTTGTCTGTTGGTCTCCTTTATAGCCTGTCAAAATTGGTTCGACATCACGAAATGGGGGTTTATTTTAGCCCTCGCCGGGATAGTTATCATGATTTTCGGCTTGGTCGCCATGTTGGTGACACTTTTGACAGGGTCCAATGTGGTGTACCTAATTTTTTCGGGACTGGCCACGGGTCTGTTTACGGTATTTTTACTCTACGACACTCAGTGTATTTTGGGGGGAAGGCGGGTAGAAACTTCGCCTGAAGAATACATTTTCGGTGTACTGACGTTGTACGTTGACATTTGTTTAATTTTTATGTATATGTTGCAGTTGGTCAACGCTTGTAGCGGTTAATAAAAACAATTTTACACACAAAAATGTCTACTTATTTTGTGCACACAAATATTTCGGTGTTCGAGCGTCTCTCGCCGTATCAGAGTAAAGTCCCCTCGATTTTATTTTGCTCATTTTGTTGACGATCTCTCAATCGTATATCCTCGGTACCACCAGCGCCTTTTACAGCACCCAAGTCGACTTAATCACCTTGGATGCCACTGCGGGCATTTGCCTTTTGGTTTCCTTCATAACCTGTCCAAATTGGTTCGATCTCACGAAATGAGGGTTTATTTTGGCCCTCGCCGGGATAGTTATCATGATTTTCGGCTTGGTCGCTATGTTGGTGACACTTTTGACAGGGTCGAATGTGGTGTACCTAATTTTTTCGGGACTGGTCACGGGTCTGTTCACGGTATTTCTACTCTACGATACTGGTGTATTTTGGGGGGAACACGGGTAGAAACTTCGCCTGAAGAATACATTTTCGGTGTACTGACGTTGTACGTTGACATTTGTTTAATTTTTATGTACATGTTGCAGTTGGTCAACGCTTGTAGCGGTTAATAAAAACAATTTTACTTACAAAAATGTTTACTTATTTTGTGCGCATAAATATAACGTGTTTGTGTCTCCCTCAATTTTATTTTGTTCATTATGTTCACGATGTCTTAATCGCATATTCTCGGTGCCACCAGCGCCTTTTACAGCACCCAAGTCGTCTTAATCACCTTGGGTGTCACGGCGGGCTTTTTTCTCTCCTTCATTTAAATATTCCATTGTTTCGCCGCGTTATGGTTCATCCTGTACATCGTCCGGATGTGCTACAAGGTCTGCCGGAGAAAAATCTTCTTCAATTTTATTTCGCTCATTTTGTTCACGATCTTTCAAACGTACATTCTCGGTGCCACCAAAACCAGCGCCTTTTACAGCGCCAAAGTAATCTTGATCACCTTGAGTGCCACCGCAGGCATTTGTCTATTGGTTTCCTTTATGTCCTTTCATAATTAATTCGACATCACGAAATGGAGATTTATTTTAACCTTCGCCGGAATAATTATCATGATTTTCTGCTTGGTCGCCATGTTGGTGCCACTTTTGACAGAGGCAATGTGGTGTACCTAATTTTTTCGGGGTTGGCTACTGGTTTGTTAACGGTATGTTTACTCTACGACATTCACTGTACTTCGGGGGGTCGAAGTATACATTTTCCGTGTGTTGACGCTGTATGTTGACATTTGTTTAATTTTTATGTACGTGTTGCAGTAGGTAAACGTTTGTATAATTTTACCGACGTTATTTGACATTAATTGTTCACCTACCCTCTTTACAGATGTAAGTGGAATAATAAAAAGGATAATGATTAATTCTTGGCCAATTTTTCAACTTAAAACAATTTCAGACTAATAAAAAGAACCTTATTTTATTTTGGAATGTAGTTGGGAGAGCTTACCCCCAGATGCACCATAAAAATATTCGGATTAGTTTAGCTAATCCAACCAATCGCGATTAAGTGTCTACGGTGCATTTAGGCGTTAGATTTTCTTTGTTACTATTCTTTTTTTCTGTCGATTAAACTATCGTCATTTATGATAACACCAAACTTCAGATACAACAAGTGACAAACAATGTCAGAACACTGTCAGTCTTGCAACCCCGAAAATGTTTTCGAAAAGTCATAATAAATCGAAAGCTTCGCCGAATTCTAGAAAAAAACATGTGGACATTAAAACTAGGATTGAAACAAACTATTATGGTAATGTCAACGAGAAGAAAGTCCAAAAAGTTAGTAAATATATAGGCGTTTTCGCAAAACCTAGAGAAAACACGGTCACTGTGTACTGAAACCCGGCCCCATGTGACCAAATTCGGAAAATCCATTGACATTCGTGAAAATCACTCTTTTTTATACAGTTCAAGAAAATTTTGAGTATGTATCTACCATCTACTCTCTAGCCTGAGAACGTGGGAATGGATACAGATTAAACAAAGTGGCTATCTAACAAAGTAATCAATATCAATCAATCAATAATAATAAACTCAAATTTCTCAGTATAAAGCTGGTACTTTTAGCTCTCTCGCACTTATGTACTGTAGATAAGCATCGTCTCTCTCAGTGTAGCCTGAGGGGAGACAAAAGGGCTGCCTGATTTGGGAAATATTGTCGTTGTTATCTACAAGTACAGGGGTGCGGAATATATAAGTAGAGTTATTTTTTAACTGTTAGACAATACTTATTCTTTCCTTAAAATTATAAGGTTTGTTAGATTCCCCTATTAGACAAGTGCTTTTCATTTAATTTCTGGAAAAATGTGTGGGTTTTGTAAGGTGGAAGGGGGTTTTTGATGTTTCAAGTCCGCGAGAAGAAGAACAATACAAGCACTGTAAAATTGGTAAGGTTATTCTATCAAATGTGTATAATTATTTGTGCAGGTTTCTTTAAAAGTTTTTGACCAAAAGTGGACGTAGAGGCAAAAAAGTTTATTTATCCTCCACGATAAGTGAAGATATAGGCCAGACAACCCTTAGAACATTGAACTACTAGAAGGAGTCTGGTCTGTCTGGTTACACTGGTTGTTTGAGTGCAACATCTACAGTGGGGAAAGGGGAGAAAGAAATCTGTGTTGCCAATTTTAATAACAAAATTGTGCAAAAAAAATCTTATTAAATTTGGATTAAGTTTTGACGCCTATTCATTAATTAATTAATGAGGTTTAAGATATATGTTGAAAAAGCTAATATATAATACTCACAACTTATTTAAAACTTTCGACGTTTTTTGAAAACATGTGTTTTCCTTAAACATCTTCTTTTGTAGTCAATATGGCAACATTGATTGTTAGTTGTTAGAAGAATTACTCTATAAAATTATAAGGTTTGTTAGATTCCCCTATTAGACAAGTGCTTTTCATTTAATTTCTGGAAAAATGTGTGGGTTTTGTAAGGTGGAAGGGGGTTTTTGATGTTTCAAATCCGCGAGAAGAAGAACAATACAAGCACTGTAAAATTGGTAAGGTTATTCTATCAAATGTGTATAATTATTTGTGCAGGTTTCTTTAAAAGTTTTTGACCAAAAGTGGACGTAGAGGCAAAAAAGTTTATTTATCCTCCACGATAAGTGAAGATATAGGCCAGACAACCCTTAGAACATTGAACTACTAGAAGGAGTCTGGTCTGTCTGGTTACACTGGTTGTTTGAGTGCAACATCTAAAGTGGGGAAAGGGGAGAAAGAAATCTGTGTTGCCAATTTTAATAACAAAATTATGCAACAAAAAACTTATTAAATGTGGATTAAGTTTTGACGCCTATTTATTAATTAATTAATGAGGTTTAAGATATATGTTGAAAAAGCTAATATATAATACTCACAACTTATTTAAAACTTTCGACGTTTTTTGAAAACATGTGTTTTCCTTAAACATCTTCTTTTGTAGTCAATATGGCAACATTGATTGTTAGTTGTTAGAAGAATTACTCTATAAAATTATAAGGTTTGTTAGATTCCCCTATTAGACAAGTGCTTTTCATTTAATTTCTGGAAAAATGTGTGGGTTTTGTAAGGTGGAAGGGGGTTTTTGATGTTTCAAATCCGCGAGAAGAAGAACAATACAAGCACTGTAAAATTGGTAAGGTTATTCTATCAAATGTGTATAATTATTTGTGCAGGTTTCTTTAAAAGTTTTTGACCAAAAGTGGACGTAGAGGCAAAAAAGTTTATTTATCCTCCACGATAAGTGAAGATATAGGCCAGACAACCCTTAGAACATTGAACTACTAGAAGGAGTCTGGTCTGTCTGGTTACACTGGTTGTTTGAGTGCAACATCTAAAGTGGGGAAAGGGGAGAAAGAAATCTGTGTTGCCAATTTTAATAACAAAATTATGCAACAAAAAACTTATTAAATGTGGATTAAGTTTTGACGCCTATTTATTAATTAATTAATGAGGTTTAAGATATATGTTGAAAAAGCTAATATATAATACTCACAACTTATTTAAAACTTTCGACGTTTTTTGAAAACATGTGTTTTCCTTAAACATCTTCTTTTGTAGTCAATATGGCAACATTGATTGTTAGTTGTTAGAAGAATTACTCTATAAAATTATAAGGTTTTTTAGATTCCCCTATTAGACAAGTGCTTTTCATTTAATTTCTGGAAAAATGTGTGGGTTTTGTAAGGTGGAAGGGGGTTTTTGATGTTTCAAATCCGCGAGAAGAGGAACAATACAAGCACTGTAAAATTGGTAAGGTTATTCTATCAAATGTGTATAATTATTTGTGCAGGTTTCTTTAAAAGGTTTTGACCAAAAGTGGACGTAGAGGCAAAAAAGTTTATTTATCCTCCACGATAAGTGAAGATATTGGCCAGACAACCCTTAGAACATTGAACTACTAGAAGGAGTCTGGTCTGTCTGGTTACACTGGTTGTTTGAGTGCAACATCTAAAGTGGGGAAAGGGGAGAAAGAAATCTGTGTTGCCAATTTTAATAAGAAAATTATGCAACAAAAAACTTATTAAATTTGGATTAAGTTTTGACGCCTATTTATTAATTAATTGATGAGGTTTAAGATATATGTTGAAAAAGCTAATATATAATACTCACAACCTATTTAAAACTTTCGACGTTTTTTGAAAACATGTGTTTTCCTTAAACATCTTCTTTTGTAGTCAACATGGCAACATTGATTGTTAATTGCATTTCTCGATTTTTCCTGGAATGTCATTATTGTTTTGAAAGTGAAAGTTTCAGCACTTGTCAAGTGTTTTTTTTTATAATTTTTGTGAAAAGTTTGTGGCAAAAAATGGTTCCGACGTGTATTATTATATGCAAATTGAAACAGAAGCCGGGGCACCGCAGTATTTCGTTTCACAGGTACGTTAAATTAAAATATTAACTAAATATTAGGTTAGAATTCGTCATATTTGGCCATTCTTGGTAAACAAAGGCAGGAAATCTGTGTTGCCGGCTTGTCATTAATTTCAGTGTAAATAGGGATTTCCATTTTTCTTATTTTTATAGTTCTACATCCTACTTGAATACATTTTTAGGGTTTTTTTTATAGAAACATAGATTTTTGTTACTATATCTAGACCATTTAATTAAACGGAACTAAAAATTATTGAAGGTATTTTAAATAATATTAAAAACAGGCGAAAATTTATTAGGTTAACATGACAACAATGGAATGAAGATGTTGAACTCAAACACCCTGCCCTAGGTCTGAAAAAAAGCTCCTTCTAGTAGTTCAATGTTCTAAGAGACAACCACTGATTTAGTGCCCTTTAGGTCCACAACAGCCACCATTTTCGACACTGTTTGTGGGTTTGTTAAAAAGGTCACGTGACCAAAAACGATCACTTTTAGGAAACTGAAATCATACCAGAGGTTTCGTCGTCTCACTGTCATGCTCCAGGGTCAAGTTCACGCATACACTCGCTTACGTCACTATCCAAAAAGGATAATAAAAAAAACACAAAACAAAATCCCGGACCCAGTCGAAACACAGACGAGGATCCCGAAAAAACGTCCCAAACCAACGTCAAATTGGATGAAAGTCAAATGAAAAAAAAAACTTCTTTTTATACTCTTCGTTCATTTGACTGCGTTTTTCGTTCTGCTGCTGGTCTCTTATTTGGCCTACGGAGAATTTTATAAAAGGCAGTTTAAGATTCTACTTAATGTTTTAAGATAAGGAACTTTATACCTATTTAAGGTCACAGAGTGAGTCAAAAATATATATTTTTTAAATAACGATTTTTTACTTTGTTTCACACCCTTCCGACTTATCAACTCAGATCAACACCATTCTCAACTAAAAAGCCAGTTAACTCTTATCTCTTCAGTGCCCTTTAGCCAAAGATTGCCGCCATTTTTATAACCAAATTGACAGGTAGAACATGGATTTCCTGTCAGTTGGGTTTCAATATGACCGCTATAGTAGGCTAAAGGATACTAAATCAAAAGAGTTAACTGGCTTTTTAGTTAAGCAGGTGTTGCTCAGATATACTATAGAATCCAGAGATAAAAGAGTGGTAGATAGCGTTTTGAAAAAGTTTAGATTATCCATGGCTAACCTGGCGAATTTCCTAGATCGTTTTTGCTCCCTAAAAAATGGACAACATCTGAGTGGATGTCACAGTGTAATTATTTATTTCATAATTCTGGCGCTAAAGGGGCAAATCTGCTAGGTTTTAAAATTACAGACTTTGCATTGTGATTTAAATTATTTACATTATTCGATTTAGTTTTTAAGTTGTCCATAGAACCGGGCGTTCCAGCAACTTTGACAAAGTTGTCTGCAATGTTATTTGTATTTTTTACCGTTATACGCTTTTCAACGTCGTTGTTGACAAAATTCTTATCATTAAAACCGAAATTTTTTGCTAATTTTTTACTTAAAAAATCATTGGTTATAGTATTACTTCTGATAATCACGTCAGGGTTAGTGGTAGAAGTCAATCCAGTTAGTCTAATATTAGGTGTCTTACTCGAGCTGTCCACCAAACTTACTACGTCACTATTGTTTTTACTACTACAACTGTTATTACTACTACTACCACCACTACTAATATTCCCAAGCAAGTTACAACTACCCAAACATTTGCTAAAACCAGCGGCACACCAATCAAGACTTTTTTCTACATACGTCATGGGAGGTGATTTTTTCCTGGGTCCTCCGCCAAATTTCAAGTTGTATTTCGCGTAGTAGGCCAGGAAGGCGATCAAGGCCAAGGCTGGGATGATGCCCAGGAAGATGACAAACATCGCTATGATCACTGCTTGGTGCGCTAAAAAAAAACAAATATTATTCTTACGGAAAATACGGAATTGTGGTGACACTAAACCTAGAGAAAGTTCTAGAAGAATACCTATATGAGCTACGTAGCTGTGATACCCCGTTTAAAAGATAACTATTTTTCCTCTAAGATGCACCTATTTATTTTGCCGTGAGACGGTTCGAAAAACCGCCCTAAAATTTAATTTTTTGTTGCTTAAAAAAAATATTCAATTTCAAAAAACGTGGCAAATTTCACTACTGTAACTGTAAAGTATGGCTTAAATTTTTTTTTATACCTTCATCAAAAACATGATTTTAGTAACTGTCTGTGGTGCAGAAAAAGATTTCTGTCCGTTTTTTACCCCAAATTAAAGAGACACAGCGAAAAATAGTAATATTGAATAAATCTAATTATTCTTCTCTAAAAATTAAGCCATTTCCACCAGTTTTCACCAAGTATTTACGAAAAAATCATTTAAAAACATCGTAAAAATATCAAACTGTCAAAGATTAAAATGTCGCAGCAATGAACGTCACCGAGTAAAAAGGCACCTCGCTATGGCAACCATTGTTATTTTATTTACCAGCCGCCTTGATTTATAGTGTAAAGATGGTGTGTTTTTGAGAGAAGCGTTCTTGGTTCGAGATTTTTAAAAGTATTTTCCTTTTTTTTTGGATTTTTTGATAAAGGTATAAAAAAAATAGTGTTCGCAACTTGTGGCTAAACTGTGCTTTTTTTTATTCGCGTTTTTAAATACCTCGCTGCGCTCATTATTTAAACCAACGCTTGTAAAAAATCACTATTTTAGCCACTAGTTGTGAAAACTACTATTTTAGTATCTTGCTTTGTTTTTAGGAGAAACTGCATTTTATACAGGGTACAACAGTTCTTGTCTTGTTTGAAAGTTTGAGACAATGATGTGTTTGAAATTATAAACTCTGTGTTTCGGACTTCCATTGTCTATATTTTATTTATACACGTTTCGATCAGTGCAGTTTGCACCTGAAGACGATCAGAGATTGTACTGATCGAAACGTCGTGTATAAATAAAATATAGACAATGGAAGTCCGAAACACAGAGTTTATAATTTCAGTTCTTGTCTTGTAAATGAGAGCGAAAGAGATAATGAGAGTGAAACAGATAATAAACTTAAGATCCTGTCAAATTAAACGATAAATGTTGCCTTAAAAGGGCGTAAAACAGTGATTATGGGTATTTTATTATTGTAGTTTGAAATTAAAATCTGCTTTTATCAACAAGCTTTTACTACCGATTGACGTTGCTCTTTCAATAAAGCTGCGAAAAGTCTGAGCCTGACCTCCCATAACCAGTTACGCTAAAGTCCCGACTGTACGAGACAATTTATCGTAGCAGTCTCGCGGTCGCACGAAATATCTTGTTGAATAAATTTAAAACAAAATTATACGTTTTTAAAAGAATTTAAAAAATGAAAAAAAAAAACATAGCGCAGTCTTTCAATCTGCAACCCTCTACTCTTTCTACTTAGAACACTTTTTGTAACCGTGTTCAAATCTTGTTTAACTCTAAAACGAATTAAAAGCTATTATTAAATTTAATAACAGAGGGGAGTTTTTTTTAAATTCTGATTCTTGTAGACTCCTTAAATAAGAAGTATTTTAGTTGCATCACTTTAGTATCAAATAAATTAAAATATCTTAAGATCTTCTAAGTGATTAATTGAGAAAAATTGATCCCCTTCACGCCCGCGTCTTCGAATAAAACAGACTAAAGCGTTGAAAGCAGCAGTGTTCCTAAACTGTTTGCTTGAGAACATTGCCTAGCCAGCATCTCTCTTCAGTGCATCTGAATTGATTAGCGTTCTTACTCAGACACATGCATTTTGGCACACTAGACGAGAACTGTGGAACCCTGTATAACACTAACATTATATTATTATCTATGAATAAGTTTTTTTTTTCTTTCTATTATTAATAAGTTATTTGCGTAGGTTAAAATAGTTTTTGGGAACTCGTTTTCTTTTTAAATCATACGTCAAATTTTGAAAACTAGCGTTAATTCCACAACGTTTATCCGAAAAAAAAAACATAGTAAAAATTCTTACATTACCAGATATTATATCGATGTTGCCCTTTTTCTCTTAAACGTATTTTTACTCCTACTTTTATAAGAAATATAAAAATATATAAAAAATAAATATATGGTTTTAGGTTTACAAGGGGATTAAAAATTTAGTTTTAATCCTTAGGGGTTAAAAATGCCACTACGTCAACAAAAATTTTAGTTTTTAGGGATTAAAAGGAAAGTTTTAATCCTTAAGGACTAAAAGTGCAATTTTAACCCTTCAAAATAGGAATTAAAAGCATCCTTTTATTCTCTAAAGTGCATAAAAGTCTAAACTTACCGTTTGGATCCGAGGCGGGGCCGCTGTCAAGGGATCCTCCGGGGCCCGGGTTGTCACAAAATGGCGGCGCGAACCCGTCGTTGCAGTGACAGTGGCCCTGGCTGTTACAAAAGCCGTTGCCGTTGCAATCCCCGCACGCGGGCGTTTGCCGACGCAGACTGGCCACGGAAAGGCATTTTTGGTTGACGCACATCTGAAGAAAAAGGTTACGAGTTTTAGGCAGTTTTTGTGAAAACCTTTTTTTTTTTACTTAAAAATGTATTTTATCAAGCTTATTTTTGTGTGTAAACAAACCTTTAGAACTTTAACATACAAAACCGTAGATAACCATGGAATATGTCGCTGTCAGTGTTCAGAAAAGTCACACAAATTCTGTCTTTCCTTTTACATGGTGAGAATTTTCGACACTTTTTGACGTTTATTAGCGAGTGCAGCTCTTCTTCCTCGAACGTGGGAAATCTCACTTCAGCTGCCTTGATCTGACATATGCATCGCACTCTGCTATCAAGTGCTGCGCCGATTCCTCTTCGAGCCCGCACTACTCTACTAAAGGTTTGTTTACACACAAAAATAAGCTTAATAAAATACATTTTTAAATAAAAAAAAAGGGTTTTTCACAAAAACTGCCTACAAAAATTAAAATTGACATATGTTTTATTTACTGGAAAAGTATTAAGAAACTAAATTTTAAGAAATATTAGCAAATAAGTTCTGACAAAAAAAGTGTAAACTTGCTTTTAAAAATCGTTAGATTTTTCGTAAGGGTGAGATTTTCTGACGGTTGTCGAAGAATCGCGACCTATATCTCAAATTTCCTGACATATGTGTGTAGAAAGCCTATTATCTCTGGAATTACTTAACCTATTTTTATTGAATGTAGCTTTATAGCTAAATATCTCTCCAACTAATGTTGTTTCAATAGTTTCATATTCAAGCCCCCCCCCCTCCACCCCAGAAAAAAGCAAAGAAAAAGGAAAAAGAAGAATAGAAGAAAAAAAAAATATTGTGTGGCTAACAAACCACAAAATAAATTCGAAAATTATATTATTATATTAATTACAAAAAAGAAGCTTATTTATAGTACACTTCATTGCACCACCCTGCCCAAGTCACCTCAAAAATTACATATACATAAGCCATCAATATGTGAAACACAGTTCTTTAAAATTAAAGTCTGGTAAAATTAAATTATTTTAAATACTTATCACGCAGCATTATCACTTATATTAAATTGTTATACAACTATACTATAGTGTCCAGCTAGCTTTCAGACTACTCCAGAAGAAGTCACGCCCGAACCAAATTCCCTTAGTATTCTCATTTTTTTAAATATGTTAAATTTGTTTTTTATGTAACTTGTGGTTAAATAAATTAAAAGAATTCGTTTGTCCTAACTTTGAGGAACTTTTACAGGTCAAACATAAGTAACTTGGAGTTAAGATGTAAATAAAAAAAGTTCTTAACTTTTAAGGATTTCTTTAGGTCATTAATAAGAACTTTTGACAAGCCATGTTGACCAAAAAATGCCCAAAACAGGCGAGGATCTCATAGTAGACTTCCAACTTCCTAACATACCTTAAAATGTTACTTCGTTGTTGAAAAAAATCTTACCTTGCCCTCTCCGCACTTGGCCCCGTTGGGCACCAGCCCCGGGTCGATCTCGGAGGCGCCCAGGTCCACCATGACGGTTCGGCACGGGATGATTTGCCCCCCCTTGTGGATGAACCTGTAACGAAGCACGGCCACCGTTTCCATGCCGAATTCGAGCTGTTCGCTGAGGTACTTGCACTGCAGCATCCCGCAGAATTTATCCCTGAAATTACAGTATTTTTGTCTTGGCCGCAGTAATTTTTTCATAAGCTAATATGGTGGCCAAAAAAAAAACGGATAAAATGAGTGGTAACTGAGCTTAATGTTGGAAAAAAATTGGGGATACAATTTAAGAAACTATATACTTACTCTTCGGCACACTTATAGTAAGTTTTGTTTAACATTGATTGTCCACAGTTGCCATGACTGTTACCGTGTAAATTTTCGCTGTAGCACAAATCGTCACTGGATTTTCCTGTTTCGCCCCACAGCAGCTTGCACTGGTCAGTCCTGTAAAAAAATTACCAACCAAATTTATTGCCAGGTACAAAATAGTCATCCCAGACAGGGAACTATGGCAGAGTGAAAACCTCCGCGAACAGTTCGAGGAGAACGCCGTGATTTGCTACACCGACGGGTCGAAACTGTCGGAGAGGCAAACCACAGGATCGAGTGTTTATGTGGAAGACCAGGAGGTTCGAAAGAGCTACCCGCTCGGAGAGCAAGCCACGGTCTTTCAGGCAGACGTGTATGTCATAATAATGGCTGCAACCATGGAAGAAATAAAGAACGGTAGGGAGGAGCATGTTTATATATGCTCCGGCAGCCAATCAGCCCTAAAGGCACTAAGGGCGCCCAAGATCAACAACACCCTAGTGGAGGAATGTGCGGATGCACTAAAATCCTTGGAAGAGGGCAAACAAGTGACACTTATGTGGATACCGGGACATATGGGGGTGCCGGGTAACGAGATGGCCGACGAGCTCGCCAGGATCGGGGCAAGCACCCAGTATGTAGGGCCGGAACCACTCCTAGGAACAACCAAGAGGCAATTGCAAAGTCGACTCAATAAATGGGCCAACGATGCCATGACGACCGCTTGGAGAGGAGGAACAGGATGCAGACAGACCAAGGACTTCGTGAAGGGCCCGGATGTAGCCAGACAAAAATGGCTTCTGGGGAGATCGCGAAGGGACGCTGGTCTGCTAACAGGTATCATAACAGGTCACAACCGACTAAGGAAGCACATGACCCGTATCGCGGTGGAGAATGACTCGACCTGCCGGGACTGCGGGCGGGCAGAAGAGACATCTCGACACGTTATAGCGAACTGCGAGGCATACCAGAGGACGAGATATCAGGTGTTCAGTTTCCCGACCCTGGATGAGCAGGACCTGCACATGCTCAAATGGGACAAAATACTGGACTTTGCAAAAAGAACAATGAAACCAAATGAGCAGACTGCCAGACTAGTGGTGCAGGTGGTGGATTAGGGGCAGGCTCGGGGTAGGGCAGAAAGGGCCCAGGGAGGCCTACTTGCCAGGCTTCGCGACGCCCCTTCTCTACTACTACTATTGCCAATACACGCTTTAAGCTGTATACAGGGTGTTTTTTTCCAGGTCAAACTAGGATTTTTTCGTATAAACATGTTTCGAGACTCTTAGTTTTATCTTTATAGCTCTTGCAGTTTTTAAGATATTTAGATCAATTTAAAACGTACTTTACGTTTTGTCCTAAACAACACCCTATATATCTCGTTCAGACACACTCACCTTGTTCTGCACGAGCCCTCATAGCAGAACGCCTTCCCGCCATCGCACTCTTCACCGATTTGTTTAAAAATATTATCGGGACAGTACTCGGATTGGCCGGTACAATACTCTGGCAGGTCGCACTCGTAGTCGGCAGATCTGCACAGCGTGCCGGCGTTCTTTGGCGTGCAACTCTGAAAACCATAAAAAAAATGCCAATTGGTGTTTCGAACTTTCATCGCCTTTATTTTGTACTTTTCCTCAACGTGTCGAATGCTTATGTATGTATAATAACAAAATTATATACTAGCAAGTGTCCTAGTGAACCATAAAACTAACCTGAGTTCAGTGAACCCTTGGTTGGTTCCACTCTTGAGCAGTTGAAATCTGTTACCTCTGAAAAGAACGGGTTCCCAAATATCCCTGGTGGTGACGCACTATTGAGAAAATACATTCTGGTTCCTCTGTATGAATGATGTTTCTTTGAACTTCAGTTTCAATAGATAAGATTCTCCTGATGATGCTAACGTTGTTAGCGAAACGCGCGTCGAGTGCAAAAAACTGTGGTTTTGGTTTGTGGAAAACAATCATAACTTGTGTTGGTCTTTTATGACCGTGCCGCCATCGCAGATAGGCTCGAATTTTTAACTTTTCTTTATTTAAAGCTTCTTCTGTATTGCAGATGTTTGGTTGATGTGGAGTGGTTTGATTTGAACTTTGGATATTTTTCAGTACGAGTTGCTTTGCGATGTATGGAAGCGATTATGGCTGAATTCCTTTTGGTTACTAGAACGTCGAGAAAAGGGAGGGAGATCACCAAAAAGCATTAATCCATAATCACTTCCGTATATCGCAAACCAACTCATTACAACCACTCCACATCAACCAAACTGGGAATTGCAAAATCTCTTATAGATCGAGCCACCTACATCTGCAATACAGAAGAAGCTTTAAATAAATAAAGAAAAGTCAAAAATTCGAGCCGATCTGCGAAGGAACTAAAACTGTTCAGAACACACCAAGTAACATTTTCAATTACCTCAAGTTTTATAATTTTGGTTACCAGTTCTTATAAAGATGATCGGGTTTTATTACCAGGTTTCCTGGTTTCATAAAATTATATGAAGGCACGATAATTTTTATAATAGTAATTGTTGTAACCTTACAACTTTAATGTCTATTGGGTTACTAAATACGGTTTTATTAAACTGCTACTACATAACTGCAACAACAATTACTTAAACAGTTATTATAAAACCAGATTCTTTTTTTTATAATAGGTCCCCTATGAAACTGATAGTTCGTTAAATTTGTAAAACACTTGTAATTCTGCTTCTACAGCTTCATAGAGATAAAACCCCCTTCTTTTTATAAAACAGGGCTGGTGTAACCAGTCTTTTTCTGGATATGATCTTCTTCCTGCGTGCTTGAGCCTCAGCCCTTTTGCTCGGCCACCTTAAAATTGTCCCTTCAGTGGACACCTCTACCCACCTCCGCGGGACGACGCTTAGGCGGGTTTTACCCCTCTCAATCGTCTCGACGATCACAAACATCTTTAATTGGAAACAAACGTTGAAAAATGATTCTGTTCTGTTTTCTTGAAAAATGGTTGAAAAGCACTGTGTTTTTTAGGCTACTAAAACATCTGTCACTCTTTTAAGTCAAATCAAATCAAATCAAATAAGCTTTATTGTCCAAAAAAAAAAAAAAATTTCATTGACAAAGCAAAAGTCTTAAAAGTAATGAAAGAGTTACAAAAATATGTTTAAAAAGTAAATAAATAAATAAATCAGGTCAATAAAATCAGTCACGTTAAATCACCTATAAATAATATATCTTGGCATTTTCATACACATAATTAATTTAAAAACAGAGCCATTGTAATACAAGAAGTTACTATTAAGTTGGCACTAAACACATTGCAGACATTTACATTTTTAAAATCTTAATATTTAGTAGCCGTTTTGATACACACACAACAATCATTGTAAAACACATAAGTTAATATTGATATTTGACACTTCACACATTAGGAACATTTTTTTTTAATTTAAACTTAAAACTTAATACCTACTTATTGATCATAAAATTCACTTATACTATATAATGCTTTGGTAACTAGATGTTGTTTGACACGTAAACGAAATGTTTTATAGTCATCACAATCTTTTGTGTCTTGTGGTAGATGATTGTACATCTTAATACTTTCATATATCACAGAATTTTTTGTTAACGTAAATTTAGGAATTGGTAATGGTAAATTATTTTGGCGCAGATTGTAGATACTACTATGGACAAAGTCAGAAAATTTTTTGTGAATTAGACAGACAGATTCTAAAATAAATAAAGATGGCACAGTCAATATTCCCTCCTGTACAAACAACGGCCTGCAAGTTTCTTTACAACTTTTTTTACACAGATAACGAACAGCTCTTTTTTGAAGTACAAATACTGATTGAATAGATTTTTGAGTGGAATAGCCCCAGAAAGCAATACCATATCTGATATGTGACTCCATTAGTGAGAAATATGCCATTTTTGCTGTTAGTTTGCCAAGTTCATGCACAAGAGTTCGGATAATATAACATGCACTGGCTAGTTTCCGATTCAAAACATCAATATGTATTTCAAACTTGAGCTGTGCATCAATATGTAGTCCTAAAAACTTAACAGTTGATTCGCTTTCCATATATCACACAGTTTGACATCCGCTAAACTGCACTTAAAAGTTAAGATGCTCGTTTTCTGTATATTGAAGCAGAGCCTGTTTGTGTCGCACCATTTCTTTATCGCTATAAGGTCAGCTTCGATGGTCATTTTAAGCTGGCTTAAGTTTTTTGTAGTCCACAGGCCGTTCGCATCATCAGCAAAAGCTGTTAGTTTTGCAGAGATCGGCAATGATAGTAAGTCGTTAATGTAGATTAAGAATAGAAGTGGCCCGAGGACAGATCCCTGAGGAACGCCATGCACAACCCTATCACTCTCAGAGTCAATCCCATTCACGCGTACAAACTGATACCTCTCTGAAAGCATTGAACTGAACCAGCCGAAGGAAGTGCCTTCTATACCGTAATGATGAAGCTTCCGCAACAGTATTCCATGATTCACGCAATCAAAAGCTTTTGAAAAATCACAGAACAAGTCTTCTGCATGGTTTGGGCCAATCGGCCAATTCCTTTAACAGATTAGAATATTGTTTTCAATATTATTATATTTGTTTAAAATATTAGAAAACTCTTTATATTTTAGTTTTTCATAACAAATATTGCTGTTTTTATAATATATTCATAATATAGTACTTTAACAGTAAAGTTTGCGTCGCATGTGGTTTTAGGGGGTGGAAATATCTTTAAAGATCATTTTACATGTTGTTTTGATTCCATGCTTTTTATTACGGATCCATAATTACTTTTTAGAACCTCAGAACTATCAAAAACATTTTTCTACTGCATTTTCTTATAGGAGGCGATGCACTCGGGTTACTTTATTTCGTTTCATAAAGGTTGCAGACACTTTCCTGTAACCTTTACGTTCCCTAATTCGCCTAGACACTTAAAGTAAATATTTTAACGCATCGGTATAGGTATACGTATCGCGTTCAAAATAAAGCCAAATTACACTATATTTTGAACATTTTTTGAAAGGTGCGAACTGCTAACAGCAATTGATGCGTGCGTTGGGATGGACGTAACGATACGTTTATCACTCCGTACGCATCGATTGCTGTCAGCTTTTGTGTCATCGTACCCGTCAAAAAAGCGGGCATCGTTCGAAACATCGCACGAGCAAGTCAAAAATGTAGTGTATTTTGGCTTTATTTCGAACGCGATACGTATACCGATACCGATGCGTTGAAATATTTAAGTGTCTACTAAAGGTAATATAAAAGATTTAAGAGGGTTCTCACAGGCAACTTCTAGGTTTTTAAGGAGTTTATAATAAGGTTGCCACTTTATAAGATCCACCAGTTAAGGCCAATAAGAGGGTAATAAAGGTTCCGGGAAGGTTCTCGTTACTTATAGCTCAACATTGCTGGGAAAGAGGCAAAGATCGTCGCCAAGGAGGAAAATCTATTCAATCGGAAGTTTAAAGACACAGCATTCAGTACATCGATGATTCATACAGAGGAATTAGAATGTATTTTCTCAACGAAGCGTCTTGGAATCCTATACATTTCGGAGGTAACAGATTCCAACGGCTAAAGGGCGGAACCAACCCAGTGTAACTTCATGGTTCACTGAACACAGGTTAGTTGGATAGTTCACTGAACACATGCTAGTATATAAGATTAGGTAGTCTTAGTTTTTGTTAATATTCACCTGATGATGATTGCAGAAGTTCGAAACTTTACTTTACTCCCAAGTTCAACATTATCCACCACCTTCAAACAATAGTTCTTGTTTTTGCTACGATCACCATAGCTCACACTTTACTGGTCAATATTATATAAGTGTGAGCTAAAAAAACCTTTTTTTTTATGCAACCCTATAATGACTTACGGACAAATCGCAGCACTCTCCGGTCGCGCAGCTAGCGTTGCTGTGCAACATGCATGTGGTCGCATTGCAACAGTTATTATCGCAGTGTTCTGGCAACCCACAGTCGCACTGCTCGCCCGGTTCGACAAACCCGTTGCCACATTCCTATAAAAAATTATTATTTTTTGGCTATTTGGCACTATTTTGGACAGTTTTTATTAAACATCATGTTTACATCAACCTCCAACGTTTCGGCCCCAGGTCTGGGCATCTTCAGGGCTTCCACGTTTATTGTTTAAAAATGATAAGAATAACGGTACGGTAGCACCAGCATCTAAATAGAAGGTTATGAAGTTGGAACAGACCTAGAGCCGAAATGTTGGTGGTTGAAGTAAAACTTTAAAATAAAAACTCTCCAAAAAAGCCAAAACGTGTTATCACTGAAATTATTTGCAAAAAACAACGCAGTTTTTAAATAGAAACTAGGCTTCGCGTCAATTTTAATGTTATTCTTTAGCAAAAGTTGTAAATACGGCCACCAAAACTTGTCAGCAATATTCGCTGTCAAAGATTGGTATGGCTCACTTAAGAACCAGTTTATTCTGGCTCATTTTCAGGAGCCAAGTGTCAATTATTTTGACAAATGTCAAAACTAAAACACCGGATTTTTTTTCATTATTATGGTAGAGCCGATGAACCTTAAAATAGTTTGGTTAAATACCTATTAAAATATTTTTAGAGGTGTTAAAATATTTAAGGAATGGGCATGTTTTTCGTTAGTTTTAAAGAGTTCAAGAACTTGATACTCTAAAAAAAAAGAATTCAATATACTAGTTTAGGGCTTAATATACACTTTGAGCATTAAAAAATATAAAATATTAACGATTTTTTGAAGAAAAATGGAAAATTAAAATAATATGCACTGTGAAAAAAATTATTTCACCGCTGTTGGCATAACACTAAACCAATTTTTCCTGGAACTTTTTATTTACCTTATTATCATAAAATATATCATTAATAGATACATATTTATCTAGTTTACCATTTTCTCGTAAAATTATTTATAAAAACCTTCTTTTTATATATTTTCAGTATAAAGACGATATCATTCAAATTTATTTAGGAACAAAATCTCCCTAAAATAATTTGATTTGGCAACACTAATTTTTTTATTCTAGGCGACCAATTTTAACAGATCTCCATCCTTCTCTAAAATACTTTGCATCTACCTCTCAAATTCTGCCCTCTCTCTCTAAATATTTTTAATTTCAACAGAGAAAAGATGTTTTTGGCAGTACTTTTTTTAACGCTAAAAAAACAGTGAATACTTGAAAAAAGTGAGTGTTTTGTTCTAGAAATCAACAGTTTGGAAAGAAAGCTTTAAAATGTGAGCAAAATCATGGCATAAAAATGTGAAAAACATGGAAAAAAATTGTTAAACAAAAACGTTACCCCTTAAATTATGCTAAAATATTTTAGGTCTTACCATCATGGCTCTACCATTATATATAATAAATAAGTCAATCGTCACTGCAAAAAGTTATTGACACATGTTAAAACTTTGGACTTTTTTAAATGACAGTGGTGCTAGCAAACGTTGGAAGAGAAAATGGTACTTATAAAGAAGACAGGTACAGCGGTCGACACTTACAGGCCCATCCTCGAGAGCAACCGGCTTGTTTTTCAGGCAGTAGTCCATGCCGTGATTGAAAGCTAACAGCAAATAGTTTAAGCTACACGACGACCAGTGAACTGGCGCTATTTCGGAACTGCTGGGAGCCATGATGCAGCGTTCTTCCGGGCATTTGCATTCCGTAGTGTCGTGCTCCATACCTGTAAAATGGCATCATTTAAAATCGAAAATGGCATACCCGATCTATCGCCTAGTCAAACGAAAAATTTAATTTAAAAGCCGTACTGCATTTTTTTGTCCAAACTATGGGTTTAACCTCGAACCTCGAGTTTAAGAGCAGCGCACAAAAGCGAACTAAAAGAAGAAAAAAAACAGAAAATATCTGGTTCAAGCAAACTATATTATGCGTTGTTTTTGAAATTTTTGAACACACTCCCGTAAACGTTTCAACATTGATCCATGTTTTGTGAATCATATTGTTTTTGTTAAATATAAAATACATTTTTCTAACAAGAACCTATAAAATTGCTAATAGCTGAGATACCGTGCGTGCGTTTCTCTCACATGATTATGCAATCAATTTCAATAAGTAGTGTTCTTTAGCAGTCAACAGAACAATAAATTTATATACTATCGTTTAACATTAAAAACAAACATTTAACTTTTCATACATGCAAACGTCGATGTCCTAAATTCAGTTCAGTAATCTTACCAAAATTATGTCCCATCTCGTGGGCGACGGTATTGGCCACAAGGCCTATCACAGTTGAATGTTCGGTGTTCACCCCTCCCGAATAATTGTAAGTACAAATTGGCCCCTTCAACGCTTTGCCCACCACTCCTTTGTCAAAGTTAAACTTACTGAAAAAAAAAATAAATTAAATTTTTTTTAAACTCCCGAAAACCTCCATTATTAGCGAGTATGATATTAAATGTCAAGATAGAGTAAACATTCATTTGATTTCTCACAAGGCATATTTTCGTGCAAAAACCTCCCATTTGCTCCGCCCTTGAAGTGATTTTTTTTTTACCTGAGGGAACTAAAATAAACTGGGGCCTATCCTACATCTACACACCAAATTTGAGATCAACGGTTCCGAAGTTACACCCAGTTATATTTGTTTTCATATCTCAAATTCCTCGACCGTTTTATCTCTGGAACTACTTTTCCTCTTTTTGTCAAATATAGGTTCGAAACAGAAAAAACCCGCATCGAAATCGGTTCACTGGTTCGAGTTACAAAAACATACAAACAACACATACAAAGCGGTCCCTCATAACACCCCTCATGTTTGGCTTTCGCGTCGGGGTTTAAAAAATCAAATAGGGTATAGGCGCCTCCACCAGAAATACAGGCAAGGGTATAGTGTGAGCATTTATTAACATCCTTGTGGAAAAACTTTCTTATCATTAGAATTTGGAATTTAAAACAAAAAGCATTCAATAAGGGGGAGTCTAGGAAATTGTCAAAGTCAGCTAATGGCCGTTTAAAAACGGTATGTGGCAGTACACAGCCATAAGGCATAATAAATCAACATTTTGGTAAAGTTGCAAAGAATACAGATTAAACAAAGTGACTATTTTAGATAGAAGTCCTTTCTAAATCAGAGGAAAATAGGCTCAATCAAGCTACACCCCCCCCCCTCAACTAAACTCAATTTTTAATATTGTAAAAATTATGTACTAATTTGGTCCCCTTTTAAAAAAATTTGTACTCAATGAATAACGGAGTTATTCGCACTTAAAAGGGGGGAGGGGTGTGGTTTGGCGCTAAGCTGCACCCCCTCCATGCTTAGGAGACAGAGTTAATGAAAGTTGATATGTCATAATTTTGTACTTATTAATTTATTCTTAAAGAAGGGTACTTTTAGTTTAAAAAAGATTTTTGTTTTTTTTGTTATGGAATGTGTAGCTTGATATTAAGGTACACCCCCTCTGCTTAGGAAAGAGATTCGATCAAAAGTGACTATGCCAGAATTTGGCACTAATTTCGTCCTCTTCTAAAAAATTGCCTACTCTCAAGATAACTTCATTTTATTTTGTTTATATGGGTTGTGTAGCTTGATATCAAGGCACACACTCTTCTGCCTAGGAAAGATATTTGAAAAAGAGCAATTATACCATAATTTGCTACTAATTATGTAATAATTTTGTTTCCCTCTAAAAAATTGCCTACTCTCAAGATAACTTCATTATTTTTGTAGCCTTGTGCCTTGATATTAAGCTACACACCTCATAAGAATCAAACAAAAATCTTAGGAGCCGATGGTTTTTGTAAACTAAAAGTACCCTTCTTTAAGAGTACATAATTAGTACAAAATTATGACAAATCAACTTTCATTAAATCTGTCTCCTATCATGGGGGGTGCAGCTTAGCGCCAAGTCACACTTCCCCCCCTCCCTTTAAGTGCGAATAACTCCGGTATTCATTAAGAACAAAATTCTAGGGGACTAAATAAGTACATAATTTTTACAATATCCAAATTGAGTTTCGTTGAGGGGGGGGGTGTAGCTTGAGTGAGCCAGAAAAATAAGCATTTTGCTAAAATGTTAACAATAAACTCAAATTTGCAGTGGGGATATTGTCCTGTCCTTAGCTATCTCGCACTTGTGTACTGTAGAAAAGCATTGCCTCTCTCTTAGTTCAGCTTGAAGACCAACCTGAAGAGAGACAATAAGGCTGTCTAATTTGACAGACATGACGTTATCTGGTGCGGGTAGAGGGCCAAATCCCTTGTTAATTGCGCATGTTGTATTTATTTTTAAAACCTTTAGAAAATACTCAATGTGTCCTTTGTCATGAAGAATTACTCTATAAAATCATAACTTTTGCGAGACTGGATCTTTTTTAATATATCCAAAATTATGATTAGGGTATAACTTACGTTAACAGTTGAGCATTATCATTCGGGTGTTCAGGCACCAAAGTCTCTCTCCTATAGTGTAAAAAATTGGTCAGAGTTGTGTCACCGCTGCTGGAAAAAGTAATGGCATCCACTTCACTCCAGGTTACCACTCCCACTAAAGCTATGAAGATGTTTAGGGGCGAGTACAGCTGAAAATAAGAAAGCGAACTAGCAAGTGTTTCCACCATTTGGTCATACAACGTAAAAAAAACGAAAATATTTTTATAAAAATAAAATCTAAAATAACGGTGAAACTGGCTGTCAAATAACCCTATAATGTCAATTTCACTTTAAGTCACCTTAAAGGTTTGGTTAACGTTGTTAGCGAAACGCGCGTCGAGTGCAAAAAAGTGTAGTTTTGGTTTGTGAAAAACAATCATAATTTTGTTTTTGATTTGATGTCTATTAACGCTCTAATAAGACTGATAGGGAATTTATTTAGCCTATTTGTTAATTAGGTACATTTTTTTAGCCTATTCCGTTCAAAAATGCTTATGGGTAACCAGTTACACCAAATTTTTTGAAAACGAAGAAATCTTGCAAGTCTTAAAAGAAACTGCTGCTATTGAGGCCGGCATGGGAAGCAGAATAAATAGTTTATTAATAAATACAATAGTTTGGATATGTATACTATTATATCTTCTTAAAAGAATAATATAATATATTATTACGACGCATTAGGTTTATTAAATATTAAATTTATAGTAATTAGAATTAGAAAACAATACTTTGGAAAATAAAATTCATTATTGATGAATTAGGTTTTCCAAAATAATGTTGTTTCTAATGAACTTAAAAACTTTAAAAAATACCCGAATTCAAATTTCCCAGCGCCGGTGCCCCTACCCTAATTTAAGCTTCGGGACCGAGTCACTAGAGGCGCAACAATAGCAAAAAACTTATAACAGGGCCCTTAGTCGTCAGATCGCCTTCTATACCCGTAGGTACATATTTTGTGGACACCACTCAAGATGATAGACAGATGACATAACATAAATTTTTAGTAAACATTTGCCTAAAATTATTTTCATCTTTCTCTAAAGTACTTTTTTATAGCCTGCTGTCTCTCTTCAACAACTTTAAAAATTTTTGCACGTCACTAAAATATCTCTTCATCTACCTCTAAAATTCTGCCCTCTCTCTCTAAATATTTTTCATTGTAACAGAGAAAAAATGTTTTTTGGCAGTACTTTTTTTGAACGCCTAAAAAACAGTCAAACCTTGAAAAACTTGAGTGTTTTATTCTAGAAATCGAAAGTTTGGAAAAAAGCTTTAAAATGTGAGCAATATCATGGCATAAATATGTAAAAAACATAGTAAAAATATTTTAAGCCTTAAATTACCATCATGGCTTGACCATAACTTTTAAAATATCTGTCTGCTGTCATACAACTGACAGATATTTTAAAAAAATTAATCGAAAAAGTTTTGAAAAGAATAATTTCTTTGAAAACGGCAGTAGAGTTTCTACCGAAACATCAGATAAGTACTTTATTATTGTTAGGATTTGTGTGTGTGTAGGCCAAAATTTGTTATATTATTTAAAAACCACTGACAAACGATCAAAATTTTTACTTTGGGAATTTACGTGGTGCGGTTTTAACATATTTTTGAAAAAAAATTCCTTAATTTAGTGGCGAAAACCCCAAAAAAAGTAGTTTCGAAGTTGTATGACAGCAGACAGATATTTTAAAAAAATAATCGAAAAAGTTTTGAAAAGAATAATTTCTTTGAAAACGGCAGTAGAGTTTCTACCGAAAGGTCAGATAAGTACTTTATTCTAGTTAGGATTTGTGTGCGTGTGTGTATTTTTTCCTTAACTTAGTGGCAAAAAACCCAAAAAAAGTAGTTTCGACTCAATCTTTACTTAGTTAGAAAGAATTACTCTACAAAATCATCAATATTTTAGTGACTCAACTGGGTCCTTCACAAAGACGTTTATACCTTTATGATGCTTCATTATTTTGATTTAAGTTATGGAAAAACGGTTTGTTTACCAAAAACCGGGCATATTGGACCAAATTAGCTGTTATGCTACATTACTCTCTTTTATTTTGTTACCAAATGTTGGCAATACCGTTACGCTAACCAGTTATCGTCAATTCGATAAATTTAAAATGAACCACGAAAAAGAGGAAATTATTTTGAAGAAGTAAAAATGTTCTCTTTGTTTTTAAACAATTGAATTTTTGGATACATTTGAGAAAGATGTCTGACGGTCTGATCTTTCTCTTTAAAGGGATACAGTTTCTTGTAAAGATAGTCACTGTTTGCTATAACGTCTTCCTTTATTTTTTGAGACTTACCCCGTTTATAATATTACCAATAGTCTTGCAATGTATGAGGACATTCCTCTTACTCTCGCCCAACTCCTTAAACTCTCTATTGTCCACTACCAGCACTAGCTCGACGTATTTCGACTCTTTGTTAGCGTTGTAGGGTCCTCTAATGTGTTCGGGGATGTTGTTCGAGTCTGTTGACCGTTTGTACTAAAATTTTAAAAAAATCTAGAAAAACTTAATGCATAATTTTAATTTTTTTGAAGGAGCCAACTGTCTTTCATTATTTTTATGACTATTTTATTGTTAGTTTTTCCAGCCCTAAACTGAATAAAATAGTATATAAACCACGGGATTATAATTCTTTTTAATCCTTAAGCAAATTGTAGCAAACTATTCGTCTCGGGATTAAAAGTGTCACTTTAGGCCCTAGGTTTCTAAAGGCGCAATTACACAGACGAACATGCTCCAATAAAAGCTCGTGCAAAATATCTAAAATTTTTTGCGTGAACATTTTTGTGAGCTTTTCTTTGAACATTTTGTTCGGGTAAATTTTTGAGCAAATTATCGCTATCTATTTTGGAAACATATTTTTAAAGATGAGAATAAATAAAATTTCACATCAATTATCAGTGATCTCAATTCTTTAAAAAAATGGAACACCAACTTTTATTTAAAATTTTTATGAAAAAAAGCCGACGGCAAGCGAAACATTATTATTGCCTCTACTATCAGTTTTGTCACATGGATTAGGGTTACTTATAATATTTTTTTCTTAGGGTTTTTCCCGGATTTTTTTGCCCGTGGTTTTTTTTGGGATTTTATTGCGAGTTTTTTTTTTATTTCCAAGGGTTTTTCTCCTAAAGTAAAAAAAAACCCAGGAAAATTATTCTTTTCCAAAAAAATTTTGAGTTTTTCAAATATCGGCAAAAAACTTAAAAATTGCACTTTTAAGCGGTAATCCGCGCCTCACGACTATGAGGAGTGGTGGGGAGGGGGATTTTTGTAGCTTTACTTTACCTTTAGCTTTTATTGTTGTTTTTTAATTCCTCACACCAGATTTACCTAGTTAGTTTAAGGTCCCAAGGGTTGCTTAAAAAAGCAAAATGCTGAAGATATAGATATTTATTGTCAATTTAATGTAATAATCAAGGTCGATTACTGACACTGAACCAACAATATGCAAAGGGCAACATTGCAATTCCAAAGAGTGTCCGGCCTACTACCTGCGAAATCCAAAACTTGGATGATAGATCGGCGACACAGTCTACTAAATTACTGCTAAATTATATTTTTTAGACAAGGGTCGGGTTCGTAGGGTTGTAAAAGTGGGTAATAAACGGGTATTATTTAAACCGAACGTGCTTTTGTTCATATATTTGAGATTTAATAAAATGTATATAGGTTTTTTTAATTTGACTTAATTATTATTGTAAAAGACTAAACTAGGAAGGAAAATAAAGGGATATTCTTTTAAACGTAAATTTTTATCATTACATTTTACAGGCAACAGCAATAAATAAGTGCCAATTATTATTTTTTTTACAACCCCAAAAAAGTTACAAGTATACTGGCATATCCCCTATAAAAATCAGATCAATCGAAGTTGCTTATGAGGTAAAATGTGAATTTCGGCATCGAATCGTTTTTCCGTCGGAAAGCACTTGATTAAAAGTACCTTATTTCAAAACTTTGTTTCTCTATTTTGAGTTAAGTTCAATGAATTCCGATAACAATATATATTTTAAATTTGTAAAGAAATTTTTATAGCCCCAATTCTTCAAACAAATTTTGCTCAAGATTCTCTCCAAAATTTACGTGTGTTTTTTTGTACGAGATTTTGCTCGAACATTTCTTTGAGCATTTTGCTCAAGAGGCTCGTGTAAATGTTTGTCGGCATTTCCACATCAAAATAATGTTTGTCCATGTAAATGCGCCTTAATGTACTATTTTTTATATTTAAAAAGGCTTCCACTTACCCTTAAAAATCTATTGCTGGCAGCGCTATGAACGTGATCGAAATGTCGCTCGCTTAAGTTCGTTTTGGCAGAGTTCTCGAAGCCGCACTTTTTGTTCTCGTGAATGACGTCCGAGTGCTTGTAGAGGTAGTGGTGGTTGTCGACAAGGAAACCGCCCTTTTCTTGGCTAAAACAAGTGTTTGCCTAAGCTTATGAACATAGCTAATCTAATAAGGTATTCCCTTAAAAAACAAACGATCAAAAGATCTTTGGTGGAAATAACGAAAATACAAGCTTGGATGATCATCCCACAAGGAACACACAAAAGATAAAAGCGAAAAGAGAAATGATTAAACGATGTTTCGCCCTGGGTAAGCAGCGTGGGCTCATCAGTGATTTCACTGGTCACCCTCTACCATATTCCAACTTTGAATCACTCACAAATAGGCATCGTTCCGCACTAGTACTTATCCAAGTTACCTGATACGGATTCGTCCTTTTCAGTTTAAGTAACTGATTTGGAGGTTTTTTAACTTCTTTTTTGTTTTTTTTGCCTTAGGAGCATAATCCTACTGGAAATATTAACACGCCAGGAAAAATCCGTATCAGGTAACTTGGATAAGTACCAGTGCAGAAGGATGCCTATTTGTGAGTGATTCAAAGTTGGAAATCAAAGTGTATGATGGTGTTAAATGATGTATGGTGGAGGGTGACCAGTGAAACCACTGATGAGCCCACGCTGGTTACCCAGGCCGAAACATCGTTTAATCATTTCTCTTTTCGCTTTGGTCCTTTGTGTGTTCCTTGTGGGATGCTCATCCAAGTTTGTATTTTCGTTAATTTCTAGTTTCTTTTCGGTTGAAGTAACTGATTTAGGCAAGGCATTCCCTTATTAAAGCACGACCATGATCAATAGATCCCAACCATCTTTAAAAACCCTACCTTAATTTTAAATGTCCACTTATCAAATCCTCGTTGTCCACAACTTTGCTATTGCCATTTTCTATGTAGTGCATCTCTTTGCCGTCGAAAATCACTCCGGAAAGCCCGTTGCACGTCGACAGCGCCACCCATGAGCCCGGTCTGGCTCGCACCTTGCCTGCGTAGTGGCAAAAATCTAATTCCTGAAAATAGTTGATCATTTTGTTAGGAGGGAAAGTACAACTTTTAGCTTGGGAACCTATAACTCATTTTGTTTATCTTGTAAAGAGAAAGCGACATCAACACAGGTGTCGCAATACATTTGTTTTTTGAGGTCAGATTTTCCTTAATTGCTGTTTATCTTTGCCGAAAAGCAACAAAAAAAAGAAGATACATACTCGCAGGAAGTACACTTCCGGTCACATAAAATGGCGTACAGCAGCAGTTAGCTGCAGGTCTGTGGAATTTAAGTTTTGCTAATTGCGTTGCTTATTGTAAGATCTTTTGACATTGTAGACACAAAAATAAGGAGACTGGCCACACTTTACTATAAGACTAACTACTAATGATTAAAACAATTTTTTAAAATTATTCAACATTTTTTTGTAAAAACTTATTCTTAAAGCTCATTATGGACGAAACAAGACCACAATTGTGCGTTTGGCAGAGTTCTCGAAGGAAAGCAATAACTTAATCATAGTCAGCGCACCTCTGCAGGATCGGTAAAGTAATCTAAGTCTTCGCAGACAACCAAAAATGTTCAAAATCAAAAACAAATGAAACAAAATTATGATTGTTTTCCACAAACCAAAACTACACTTTTTTGCACTCGACGCGCGTTTCGCTAACAACGTTAGCATCATCAGGAGACGATAAACAATGAACTAAATAAATCTACGCTCTATCTTATATACAATCCTTTAGTGGGCGGAGATAAGACTAATAAATTGTGATTGATCACGATTTTTAATCCTACCTCCCCTCAACCAAAGAATAAAGTGTACTAAACGGGATAGGTCCTCTATCTTTATTTAAACTATTTCTGGATTTAATGATTTCCATACTTTCATATGCATTCAAAAGTCTTTTGTTTGGTACACTTTTTAGAAGTTTTAGGTTATCTAATGTGAATCTATGATTGTTTTCAAAAGCATGCTCGGCCACACTTGACTTTTCTGTTCTTTCGTATTTTAAGTGTGCTAAGTGTTCTTTAAAACGTGTTTGAATAGAGCGTCTCGTTTGGCCAACATATTTTTTATCACAATCCATGCAACTAATTTCGTAAATTCCACTTTTTTCTAGAACTGTAGTTTTATCCTTGGGATTTCCTAGTAAGCTTCTTATTGTGTTACCGGATTGATATACTAATTTAAGACCGGTGTTATTAAATACTTTCTGTAATCCTTTCGTATAATTAGGATTATACGGAATTGATACAACTTTTGAGTCGCAGGTATCTTTTTGTCTGAAAAAGGTAGAATTCCGAAAGGTCTTTTGAAAAGAATGTCTATTTATCAGCTTATTTATTAAGCCTTCGTCGTAACCGTTTTCGCCAGCTATATTCCTAATCCTATTCTTTTCTGCTTCAAATCTTTCTTTGTTTAAGGGGAAATTTACTAATCTATATGTTAAAAAGTGCAAACTTGCAAGCTTATGTTGTAAGCAATGAAAAGAGTCATTTGGAATATACCTGTTGGTACCAAAAGTGCAAACTTGCAAGCTTATGTTGTAAGCAATGAAAAGAGTCATTTGGAATATACCTGTTGGTACCAACAGGTATATTCCAAATGACTCTTTTCATTGCTTACAACATAAGCTTGCAAGTTTGCACTTTGTAACATATAGATTAGTAAATTTCCCCTTAAACAAAGAAAGATTTGAAGCAGAAAAGAATAGGATTAGGAATATAGCTGTCGAAAACGGTTACGACGAAGGCTTAATAAATAAGCTGATAAATAGACATTCTTTTCAAAAGACCTTTCGGAATTCTACCTTTTTCAGACAAAAAGATACCTGCGACTCAAAATTTGTATCAATTCCGTATAATCCTAATTATACGAAAGGATTACAGAAAGTATTTAATAACACCGGTCTTAAATTAGTATATCAATCCGGTAACACAATAAGAAGCTTACTAGGAAATCCCAAGGATAAAACTACAGTTCTAGAAAAAAGTGGAATTTACGAAATTAGTTGCATGGATTGTGATAAAAAATATGTTGGCCAAACGAGACGCTCTATTCAAACACGTTTTAAAGAACACTTAGCACACTTAAAATACGGAAGAACAGAAAAGTCAAGTGTGGCCGAGCATGCTTTTGAAAACAATCATAGATTCACATTAGATAACCTAAAACTTCTAAAAAGTGTACCAAACAAAAGACTTTTGAATGCATATGAAAGTATGGAAATCATTAAATCCAGAAATAGTTTAAATAAAGATAGAGGACCTATCCCGTTTAGTACACTTTATTCTTTGGTTGAGGGGAGGTAGGATTAAAAATCGTGATCAATCACAATTTATTAGTCTTATCTCCGCCCACTAAAGGATTGTATATAAGATAGAGCGTAGATTTATTTAGTTCATTGTTTATCGTCTCCTGATGATGCTAACGTTGTTAGCGAAACGCGCGTCGAGTGCAAAAAAGTGTAGTTTTGGTTTGTGGAAAACAATCATAATTTTGTTTTAGTGCAACCAAAGGTTCCAAATTCCCAACATACAAAAACAAATGAATAAAAAAACACTTAGTAAATTAAAAAAAAACAAGAAAACGTTTCTTAAGTAGCGTGTCATTGCCCCGTCAGCCTCGATAATGTTTGCCAGTCTTCGTGGCATGGAATCTGCTAAATGTGAAAAAATTTGGATTTGAAACAATGACTTCGTCGTACCCTCTGATTTTGAGCTCCATTAAGTGGTTGGAATTTCTGGGAACAATATTCACAATTTCAACATTTTCCATGGCATTGGCGTCAGGAGCCCTGACTTGCTTTTTTTCCGCACTAAGTAAGATTTTCTTGGCAGCAACGCGACATCTAAGCCTAGAACGGCTTATCCGTCTGCGCGTCGTTCTTATGGATTCAGGAAAATGTGCCTCATTTTCCGCTTCTGGGGTCAACGCAAATGGGTGGTCTTCAAGAAAGTTGATCAGTTGCTGATCCTACTGAGGCGTACCGACTTGGGTCAAGCCAGTGCTTCGCCTTCGTCGAACAGTTCCTTCTTCTTGATACTTTCTTCTTATTCTTACAATTGTAGCCTTGAACCGACCAACCACCGTCTAATTTTGCCAAAATTTAAACTTTTTCGAATTCGTTTAGTTGGGACATTTTTAAATATAAGCGCATGATAACAACTAAACCTGACAGTGACATTTTTTGTCAATTTAACATATCTAAAAGGTTACCGAGTTCAACACCTGCTTAACTAAAAAGCCAGTTAAATCTTTTTCGATTTAGTATCCTTTAGCCTACCATAGCGGCCATATTGACACCCAACTGACAGAAAATCCATGTTTTACCTGTCAATTTGGTTATAAAAATGGCGGCAATCTTTGGCCAAAGGGCTCTGAGGAGATAAGAGTTAACTGGCTTTTTAGTTGAGAACGGTGTTGCCGGGCCCATAATACACTATATAAAATCGGCGTACGCATTTTATGTGGCCGGCTGTGTACGTATTATTATTGGAACACAATCTCCGAAAGTCTAAAAGAACTAAACAATTTGGAACAAAAACATGGAAAAACTAAATATGTCGACTGTCGTGGCTATTGTAGAAAAAGATGAAATAAATTTAACTCTGCCAGCGACAGTCAGCAATAAATCTAATTATTCTTGCCTAAAAATTACGCAATTTCCGCCAGTTTTTACCAAGTATTTACTAAAAAATCATTTAAAAAAATCGTCAAAATATCAAACTGTCAAAGATTAAAATGTCCCAACAAAATGAACGTCACCGAGTAAAAAGGCACATCGCTATGGAAACCATTGCTATTTCATTTGTCAGCAACCTTGATTTATAGTGTAAAGATGATGTGTTGCGAGAAGTGCTCTTCGTTCGAGATAAACCAACGCTTGTAAAAAAGCACTATTTAAAGAAACTAAATAAAAACAAGATATATATTTTTTTTTTGAAAAACCACGCGAATGTTCTGTGGCGGATACCAGAAGCCTCCGCTGTTAATTTTTATGTGAGGATTATCTGTTTAACTAAACGAACTGGTTTTAGGATTCAAATTAACTCTTAAGGCTGGTTCATGGTTAAATTCCTTTTCTGTAACTTTTTCCTTTAACTTTAGTCATTAAGGTTGACACCAATGACAGGCGCACTCATGACTCAAATCTACTAAATGTTCAATATTTATTTATGTAATAATTACGGCTTGAAATATTTAAACGAAAACAATCGATTTTAAGCCTAAGAAAACGTCAACGGTCGCACTTGCGCAACACGATTTTGTTTCCGTAAAGTTAAATATTGGTTAACTTTCAAGGTCACTGCTTAAGGCTTAAGGAAAAAGATACGGAAAAGGAACAAGCATGAACACTCACATCTGAATACATGGGATTTAATAATTGCTGAAGGAAAAGGGTCATTCCATATCAAATCAACTAAAAAATCACAAAAATTTTACGCGACCAATTCCAATTTTGATGATTTTTGGTATATATTTTCTTCTTACCATAAAAGTTGAAAATGCAAATTTTTAGATTTTTTTGATTCGTAGTTTTTTTTTTTAAATTTTTCAAAATAAAAAAGTCAGCATTTTGACCTTAACAAGAATGTACAAAACTAGCAATATCTCGAGAACCACTTACACTAGGAAAGTAATAAATGGCTCATTTTAAAGTCATTTTGAAGCTCTTTTTTATGAAATATCACAACATAATTTTAACAAAAAAAAAATTGAAAATAAAAAATTGAAAAAAAAAATTGAAAAATTCAAAAAGGCCATTTTTAATTTTTTTGAAAAAAATATATAATTTTGGTCAAAGTGTTACTTAATTATCCACAAAATTTTATGATGGAGAAATGATGGGTTCAATGTCAAAAAAAATATCAAAAATATTAAGTACATTAAAAATCATGCATTTAAAAAAATAAACATATTTTAGGAGCACCAATAGTGCACTGGATATTAAAATAAATAAATTTGTTGGATGGATACAGGTTTTAAAAAATACCCAGAGGCTTTATCTACAAATTATTTTATTTTAAACTCGCAAAAGAAATAAACAAACTTTTCTACTTCGTTGATAAAAATTAGACAGAAAACACTAAGACTAACTATATACCTTAAATTTATTTTTTTAACTTTCTTTTAAGAATTTCTGATGAATCTGACATTTCTTTTTTGCTGACATTGTAAGTTCTGCCAGTAGCAGTGTTGGGTTCAACTTTTTTTATAAGACTTTCTGGTTTAATAATTAAAATATCTTGAGGTGTTGGGTAAAAAAATGATGAGGCAGGTCCTCGTGGATGAAGAAAGCTTACTTTCAGTTCTCCGCTCTCATTATTTTTCCCCAAGACACAAGCCAGCCACCAAGCACTGTCATATTCTACAGTGACAAACCCTGACTCGATATTTTGCAAAATAATGCTTCCACCTTTAAAAAGATTATGTGTTTCGACCTCTAAGCATGTAGAAAACTGTTTTGCCAAAAACGTGCTTTCTGTAAGAGGAATTACAGCATGAATTTTTTGTGTCCCCGGTATTGTTAAGACTTCCGCAAATCTTTTATTCAAAATTATTTCATGATTTGTATAATCTGCTTCTGTGCAATATTTAAAATCAATGCCAGATATGTTTTCTTCACACCAAGTAAACAATTGTAGAGGTGTCATTATTTGATTGTCATAGGGCCTCTGCAAACTGGCTTTGGCAGCAAGTCTTTTAACAGTTCCTCCCAAGCCATCGCAGGCACTTTTGCCATGCGAGGTGGCAAAATAATGCCACTCTGCTTCAACACCAAAATCTTTTTTATGCAGGCATATATTCAGAAAATTCTTTTTGTTTTTGTACTGCGCAGCACATCCATCCGAAAAATAAAAAATTTTGTTAAGTCCTGGTATTTTGATTTTTAAATCAGGCATTAATTTTTTTAAAAATAAATGAAATGCAATTGTATTATGTGACAAGCTTTCCGAAATAAACACATAATTCAGGTTGTGCAGTTTAACATCACTTAGAAAATAAATGACAAAAGGGTGGAGGGTTGCCTGGCTGTTATTCCAATGATAAGACTGGACTTCATCTTGCATAACAAAGGAATAATTTTCCGCAAAGTCGCAAGTGATCAAAGACTCCCCAGGTTTAAGGTTAATTTTTACTTCATTGTATCTATCTTTTTGCATTTTTGCAATAAAAGAATGTGATTTAAGTTTTACAAGATCATCAGTAAATTCCTGGACAAAATCATCACTTTTCTTAACAACTTAACAACGGTTTCCATAGCACACTCATCAATTAATTCTTCCTCAAAATTTTCTATTAACGTATTTTTAAACTGTTCTACTCCAGGACATTGCTTGCATCTATTGCTTAAAAAACAGTCCACTGAAGGTGGATTACACATTAGTTTATAAAGGCAATCATGATAAGATATTGCAAGAGGCCTGTTATTTTCATCATATAGCTTATTTAATTTGGAGCCATTGAGCATTAGTTTTATATTTTGATGTATAGTACATACACATACAGTATGAGTCCCACTTTTTCCTGCCAGTATACAGTTTTTGGGTCGCAGTTCACAAAATTTTGAAAACCCAATTTTTTCATTGGGGTACTCAGTTTTAAACAATGCATAAATTTCTTTTAAATTAGCTAAGACTAATTTTTTTTGTACATATTCTTTTTCAGCTCCATATTTTCTGATAACAACATAATCTTTTTTACCTGGCATGGTCCTGCTAATGTCATCCCTTTGGTAAAAATCTACCACTATTTGGGCCACTCTATCACTAAGGGTCTTTCCCGGTTTGGGGTTAGGAGAACATAATATCCCATTGTCCTTAACTAACTGTTTTACAGCTCTGGCCAAATATTGAGAAACTCCAAATTCTTCTTCAATCTTCTTTCTACTCCAACTTTGAGGTAAACATGATAAAACTAGTATTTTCTCACTCCTCTTTTCGGTTTTTAAAAATATGTCCTTTAACTGCTTAATCATTTCACTTTCGTCACTCTGGCATTCCTTTACTAGCGTTGAATCTGATTCCTTTGTAAATGCTTTCGCAATTGTATGCTGTACAATATCAATTTTTTCTTTGTATACATTTTTTCTTTTAATCGGCGACACACCAAGAAGCTCCAATGACTTGTTTAAAAGAGTAAATGATTCAGCAGGATCTTTAAAATCTGGATCATTTTCTGGAACTTGACTGGGTCTAAAAAAATTTAAAAAGTTAGTTTTTTATAAGAACTTAAAAAGGGGGTAACAGCTGACCCAAAATGTGTACATAATGCCAAGAAATTTGTACATAATGTCTGTATTCTCAAAATGCCATGCAAAATAATGCCATGAGATTTTTCCACTCCGTACTTGACGCAATTGGTTTAGTTTATTAATTTTATATTAAAAAATACTATTTGTTACTTACCCTGCCTCATCTTCTTCAGATGCCATAAACTCCTTTGAAAGCTTTAGTCTACAACCATCACAGATTTTCATTCCCATTTTGACATTTTTGTAACTGCACATCCACTTGGTCACATTTCTTAATTTCCCAAAATGATTGATTTTTAACTCTAGTGGATCACAGCACTTTACTTTATATTTAGTCCATCCACTTGCCTCACCCATAGTTGAAACTTTTAAAATTACACAGAGATGACTTCTGATAAACCTTCAGTCGAACTATTATGTATCGATTATTTGGAGCTGTATCAGGAAGATACTTGCCAAAAATTTAAAATCAATTTATGCAGGAATTTTCATGTCAGCAAATCCCCACAATGTACCTAAACAGACCAATAAAATGAAGGAGGTGTGTCCTTAATGTTAAACAGGAATAAACAGGCAGTATTTCACAAAAGTATTGGCAGGTTTATACAGGCATATTTTCCTAAGAATTGGAACATCCAATAGTACGTCTCCGGTGGAAAAGAGGTTTTGTAAGTAAATATTACAATGGGGGGCAATGTTAATCTGATTACTGATACAGAATGAAACGTAGGATATAATTTTTTATTAAATAAAATATTGTTAAATATTTTTATACTATCGCTTTAAACCCCATTATATTCTTCTAATTACCAAAATGCATTGTCTATTTATAGGCGATTTTTCATGCATGTGACATTTTTAATAAATTTTTTCACATTGAACCCATGATTTGTCCATCTCAAAATTTTGTGAATAGTTTAATAACACTTTAAAGAAAATAATATAATTTTTTGAAAAAAATTAAAAATGGCCTTTTTGAAATTTTTAAAAAAAAAAATCAAAATTTTTTTTTTTTATTTTTTTTTTTTCAATATATGTTATGCAATATTCTCTTATGAAAGGTCTTTATAAGAGCTTTAAAATGAACCTTCACCTACTTTTCTACTATAAGTGGTTCTTTGGATATTCCTAATTTTGTGCGCACATGTTAAGGACAAATAAGTGACTTTTTCGATTTTCAAAAATTAATTCAAAATAAACAACTGGTCAAAAAAGTCTGAAATTTTGGATTTTCCAGTTTTTTGGTAGGAAAAACATGTATACTAAAAATCATCAACATCGGAGATGGTGTGGTAAAATACCCTGGTTGACTTGATATGGACTGACCCAAAAGTTACTGCAAAAGTTACAGAAAAGGAAAAGCCTTTAGACTTAGGACGGGTTAGCGTTTAGTAGTAAGTAGTAGATACACCTGCATTTTCTTGAAAATTGGTCCAAATCTTACAAAAAAAATCCTGAGTGGCCGAACTTCTGATATATTATTCTGGGTCTAAAGGTAACATCTTCAACCTATCGTTTCCCTCACCCCTTCAAAGGGAGCATTCTACAAAAATTTCAATTTAGCCAAAGTGGCCCCCTTGCAAACAAAACCGATGCATCTTGGAAATTTTTAAAATTTTGATCAGTTTTCTAGAAAATCATCATATTACAAGGATCAAGAACGGCAGACAACAGGGAAGTCTAACAAAAATAATATGGCCGATCGAATAACTTAAATCAAAAGTTTGGCAAAATGGAAAAAAACGCAGATTAAGGAAAGTGATTTTTTTATATATATATATATATATATATATATATTAATTGGCAATTAAACGTTGAAATGTCCCTTTACCTATCTCTGTCGCACCCGTTTAATTACAGATAACGTTAAAACAAAATTATGATTGTTTTCCACAAACCAAAACTACACTTTTTTGCACTCGACGCGCGTTTCGCTAACTACCGGATTGATATACTCATTTAAGACCGGTGTTATTAAATACTTTGTGTAATCCTTTCGTATAATTAGGATTATAAGGAATTGATACAAATTTTGAGTCGCAGGTATCTTTTTGTCTGAAAAAGGTAGAATTCCGAAAGGTCTTTTGAAAAGAATGTCTATTTATTAGCTTATTTATTAAGCCTTCGTCGTAACCATTTTCGCCAGCTATATTCCTAATCCTATTCTTTTCTGCTTCAAATCTTTCTTTGTTTAAGGGGAAATTTACTAATCTATATGTTAAAAAGTGCAAACTTGCAAGCTTATGTTGTAAGCAATGAAAAGAGTCATTTGGAATATACCTGTTGGTGCCCGTGCCTTTTCTGTATAGGTCAAAGTCCAATTTATTCTTATTTCTTATAACTAAAGTGTCTAGAAATGGCAGTGTACCGTTGTTCTCTGTTTCATAAGTAAATTTAATAGTGGGAAATTTGTTATTTATTTTTTCCATAAAATTTTCAACACTAGTTACTTTAGTGTTGAATACTGCAAACACATCGTCTACATACCTGAACCATACTCTGGGGAAATACTCAAATTCTTTACTTATATCTGATTCAAATTTGCTCATAAATAGGTTTGCGATAAAAGGTGATAAACTATTACCCATTGTGGTTCCTTCTAATTGCTGGTAGTAGTTATTTTTATATTGAAAGTAATTTTGATTCATGCAGAGTTTTGTTAAAGATAGGTATTCTAAAGTCTGTTTGTCTTCTAGATTGTTTTTTCTTAGTAGTTCCTTTAGGTATTGTAAGGTATTGGGGATTGGCACACTAGGGAACAACGAACTAACATCAAACGAGATTAAAATTTCACCTTCTTGGAGTGGGTTGGGTTGGGTTGGGATAAATTCAAGGGAATTTTGAACAGAAAAACCTTTTTCCTTTATCGGTAAATTTTCAAACTCGTTTGCTAGCCATTTCGAAATGTTGTAAGTAGGTGATCCTACAGCAGAAACTATAGGTCTAACCGATTTTCCAGGTATGAAACAGAGAACAACGGTACACTGCCATTTCTAGACACTTTAGTTATAAGAAATAAGAATAAATTGGACTTTGACCTATACAGAAAAGGCACGGCCACCAACAGGTATATTCCAAATGACTCTTTTCATTGCTTACAACATAAGCTTGCAAGTTTGCACTTTTTAACATATAGATTAGTGAATTTCCCCTTAAACAAATAAAGATTTGAAGCAGAAAAGAATAGGATTAGGAATATAGCTGGCGAAAATGGTTACGACGAAGGCTTAATAAATAAGCTGATAAATAGACATTCTTTTCAAAAGACCTTTCGGAATTCTACCTTTTTCAGACAAAAAGATACCTGCGACTCAAAATTTGTATCAATTCCTTATAATCCTAATTATACGAAAGGATTACACAAAGTATTTCATAACACCGGTCTTAAATTAGTATATCAATCCGGTAACACAATAAGAAGCTTACTAGGAAATCCCAAGGATAAAACTACAGTTCTAGAAAAAAGTGGAATTTACGAAATTAGTTGCATGGATTGTGATAAAAAATATGTTGGCCAAACGAGACGCTCTATTCAAACACGTTTTAAAGAACACTTAGCACACTTAAAATACGGAAGAACAGAAAAGTCAAGTGTGGCCGAGCATGCTTTTGAAAACAATCATAGATTCACATTAGATAACATAAAACTTCTAAAAAGTGTACCAAACAAAAGACTTTTGAATGCATATGAAAGTATGGAAATCATTAAATCCAGAAATAGTTTAAATAAAGATAGAGGACCCATCCCGTTTAGTACACTTTATTCTTTGGTTGAGGGGAGATAGGATTAAAAATCGTGATCAATCACAAATTATTAGTCTTATCTCCGCCCACTAAAGGATTGTATATAAGATAGAGCGTAGATTAATTTAGTTCATTGTTTATCGTCTCCTGATGATGCTAACGTTGTTGGCGAAACGCGCGTCGAGTGCAAAAAAGTGTAGTTTTGGTTTGTGGAAAACAATCATAATTTTGATTTACCTCCTTATTAAAGTGGCAACAATTTTCGGCCTAGCAGGGGCGTGCAGACAAGAAGAATTAAGGAACTTGTAACTTAAAAACGTGCAGCTGGAAAAATCTATGATTGTTGTTAAAATAGCCGACAACAAAACGCACATAAGCCGATGTTTTGTGATCAATGGAGAGAAAAATTTGAACTTGGTAAGAAAATATGCATTACTTAGACCAAAACATACAGCACACCAAAGGGTTTTTGTCCAATATCGCAAAGGAGAATGTAGTATCCAGTGCGTCGGTATAAATAAATTTGGAAAAATGCCATCTGAAGTAACGGCATATTTACGTCTTCCGAATCCAGAAGAGTTTACTGGACATTGCTATCGAAGGTCTTCTGCCACTGCCCTTGCAGATGCTGGAGTGGGCATAACGAACTTGAAGCGCCATGGAGGATGGCAATCCACAAAAGTAGCCGAAGGTTAGGAAAATATTGAAATCGTCTCCAGCCAATGCTTCCACCAGTTGTGTAGCCTTTTCTGATTCAAATGCTGAAACAAGTGCACTTGTACAACACAAACAACGAGCTGCAGTCTACTGAAGTAATTATCCCAGTAAAACAGGACCCACAATCTTTATTGGGCAACCGCAACCAACTGGCATCTGCTATAAATTTGAATAGAGCCAATCATTGTACATTTACCATTAACTATAATATAAATAAGTAAATAAATATTATTTTAAATAAAAATGTTAAAAAACTATTTTCAATGTATTTTTCTCACGCTTGTAGAAAAACAATTGTTCCTAACACGTGCGAAAACCTTTTTTTCCTCACTTAACTTTTTCCGTCAACGGACGGAAAAATCGATTTCCCGCATTTGTTAGGAAAATAGCTATTAAAAATCGAACGAAGAGCACTTCTCACAACACACCATCTTTACACTATAAATCAAGGCGGCTGGTAAATGATATAATAAGAGTTTCCATAGCAATGTGCCTTTTTACTCGGTGACGTTCATTCTTGCGACATTTTAATCTTTGACAGTTTGATATTTTGACGATGTTTTTAAATGATTTTTTCGTAAATACTTGTTGGTGAAAACTGGAGGAAATCGCTTGATTTTTAGGCGAGAATAATTAGATTTTTTCAATATTACTAATATTCTCTTTAATTTTGGATAAAAAACGGACAGAAATATTTTTTTGCACCCGTGATCAAAAAAAAAGTTTTTTGCATAGGTAACCAAAAAAGTCATGCTTTAGTTATCTGCAGACGGTTACTAAAATCATGTTTTTGATAAAGGTATAAAAAAAGCCATATTTGATGATATTTGTTAGTTTTATTACTTACTTGAGCAGTAGGTCGATAAGTCTTATAGGTTCCATTTTCTTGGTGCTTGTGGAAAAAGCCTTTGGGAATCAGTTGCTTGTTCAGTTTGAGATCAAGGTACATCTCCTCGCCGTCTACTTCCAGCGCGATTTGTAGATGGTCCACATGCTTACCGTTCTGTAACAAAAATCGTAGATAGAGAATCTTTTTCTCACGGAAGCAGTTGTGAGATAATAAAAAACTGGGCAGCATTGCGTGCAGGACTCTATATTCCATTTCCGTTTGATTTATTGAAATAGAAATCCTTATATTAGGAAACCTGTATTACATTGTGCCAATTATAATAGTAAACGCCTGCAGACCTACAGGATCTTGCAAAAATAACCGATAGTTCTGGTTTCAGTACGCAAATTCAGCACTCACGCCATTAAAAATCAGTCCATTAAACTATTGTATTGTATACATTTTTTATTGTATACAAATAACAAGAAGTAAACATTTTTGCAAACAGATGAAACATGGTCTTATCTCAACATTAGGGAAGTCAAAATAAATAAAAACATCGCGACAGCCATTTATCTGTCCACGAAAGATGGTATTAGGGACTTATTGGAGATCTTTTTCAGCCAGGCAGTATTATGGCCATGCACTATTTTGACACTGTTGATAGATACGCGTGAGCAGCAGCAGTGTTAAGGTCTAACTATATTTGTGGTAGTTTTAAAATTGGATACAGGCCACCCTTATTTTTATATTTACAAAATACTTTAAAAACACTCCAATTCAATTAATTAAAGTAACAAATTTGATTACCAAAATATTTACGGGATATGATTTTTGAGATTACCAAAAACCGTCAATTTTTGTTGGATTTTTTTTGCAAAAAAATGGACACCAAAGAAAAAATTCACAGATCTTGCAACATATGTATGCATTTTATCTCAGGCGTATTGAAAATATCAGACATAACTTTTGGAGTTATAGTAACACAAATTTCTATCAATAAATAATTAATGTTACACAAAATCTCGCAGAATCTTCTGTTAAAAAGTTGTTTTTTACTTGGAATTACTAGTAGGCTAAGGAGGTTTCAGATCCTCCATGGATTCATTTTTTGTTATTTTGAAGAGGATGTAAACTAAAAAAAACTGGTTTTATGGCGTTTGTCTGTTTGTATGAGTGTCTGTACGCCTGTCTGTCTGTGTGTAACCCTACAAAGTAACAAAATTTGGTACAAAAATTATATGGCATCTGTGGTCCAGTTGATTAGTTTTTGATGGGGATGGGGTGTGTATAAGGGATAGAAAAGAGCGCACAGCAGCTAGCAAAACGCGGTTTTCGAATTTGGATTAAGAATAACATTTTTCAAGGAAATTCATCATAACGTCAGTTTCTTAAAGCTGGTGCCTCTTGGAGTCAATTTTTTCCTTTGTGGCAGTAAAATCATAAATATTATTATTATTACGGGCTAAATACCCATCGCTTCGCCGGCGGCTTTTCCTGTTTGTTTTTCTTTTTTTTTATCTAAAAGGTCATAACTTTTGTTTCCGTAAACCGATTTTTGATAAAAGAAAGTCTTTCCGGAGATCCCAGGAATGTTTTAGTGAAACTTCCATTTCAGTAGATTTCGCATAATGCTGAAAAAAACAGACAGACAAACAAAGAAAAATTCTAAAAATCAACAGCATCAACAATTTTAAAAAATATTTAATGTACAGAAATGGTCATTCTAAGGATTTATTATACCTATTAATAATATTTTCTTTGGCGGCCCATTCATGTCTCTGGGCCACTTTCCCATCTTCCATTTAAGTTCTAAGTGCCACTTATCTTACAATCTGTCTTTTTCTCACTTTGATTTTTAAAAAGAGACAGCAAGCACTTAAGTCTAAGTTACAACTTAATCCAAAGTGAGAAAGTGGGTCTCTGTCGCGCGCCATTAAAATGCTGTGCGACCTTGTTGCTTTTTATTTCAATAACTCCCTAATATCACATAGTCTTGTAATACAATAATGTAAATATTGCAGTGAACAATGTTGGTAAATAATATATTTAATGAAATGACCTGAAAACGGAAATAAGCGTCATCACAAAGTACTGCATTTTCAAAATGTTTGACAGGAAGTCAGAGAATGCAGCGAATAGATGACGGTGATGGGCATAAAAAAAACACTTTCGTTGGTCTTTTGATCTTTTGTTTTTTAGTTTCTTTTCGGTTAAAGTAACTGATTTGGAGGTTTTTTTTAACTTCTTCTTTGTTTTAATTGCCTTAGGAGCATAATGCTACTGGAAATATTAACACGCCAGGACGAATTCGTATCAGGTAACTTGGATAAGTAAGTACCAGTGCGGAACGATGCCTATTTGTGAGTGGTTCAAGGTTGGAAATCAAAGTGTATGATGGTGTTTAATGATGTATAGTGGAGGGTGACCAGTGAAACTACTGATGAGCCCACGCTGGTTACCCAGGGCGAAACATCTTTTAATCATTTGTCTTTTTGCTTTGATCTTTTGTGTGTTACTTGTGGGATGCTCATCCAAGTTTGAATTTTCGTTATTTCCACGCAAGATCTTTTGATCTTTTGTTTTTTAGTTTCTTTTCGGTTAAAGTAACTGATTTGGAGGTTTTTTTTAACTTCTTCTTTGTTTTAATTGCCTTAGGAGCATAATCCTACTGGAAATATTACCACGCCAGGACGAATTCGTATCAGGTAACTTGGATAAGTAAGTACCAGTGCGGAACGATGCCTATTTGTGAGTGGTTCAAGGTTGGAAATCAAAGTGTATGATGGTGTTTAATGATGTATAGTGGAGGGTGACCAGTGAAACTACTGATGAGCCCACGCTGGTTACCCAGGGCGAAACATCGTTTAATCATTTCTCCTTTCGCTTTGATCTTTTGTGTGTTCCTTGTGGGATGCTCATCCAAGTTTGAATTTTCGTTATTTCCACCCAAGATCTTTTGATCTTTTGTACTTTCGTTGGTCTTGTGACTTTTGTTTTTTGAGACAAAATAAATAATAATACGGATTTTTTCGCATTTTTTCGTAGTAGTACCAGTGCGGAACGATGCCTATTTGTGAGTGGTTCAAGGTTGGAAATCAAAGTGTATGATGGTGTTTAATGATGTATAGTGGAGGGTGACCAGTGAAACTACTGATGAGCCCACGCTGGTTACCCAGGGCGAAACATCGTTTATTCATTTCTCTTTTCGCTTTGATCTTTTGTGTGTTCCTTGTGGGATGCTCATCCAAGTTTGAATTTTCGTTATTTCCATCCAAGATCTTTTGATCTTTTGTACTTTCGTTGGTCTTGTGACTTTTGTTTTTTGAGACAAAATAAATAATAATACGGATTTTTTCGCATTTTTTAGTAGTAGTACCAGTGCGGAACGATGCCTATTTGTGAGTGGTTCAAGGTTGGAAATCAAAGTGTATGATGGTGTTTAATGATGTATAGTGGAGGGTGACCAGTGAAACTACTTATGAGCCCACGCTGGTTACCCAGGGCAAAACATCGTTTAATCATTTCTCTTTTCGCTTTGATCTTTTGTGTGTTCCTTGTGGGATGCTCATCCAAGTTTGAATTTTCGTTATTTCTACCCAAGATCTTTTGATCTTTTGTACTTTCGTTGGTCTTGTGACTTTTGTTTTTTGAGGCAAAATAAATAATAATACGGATTGGTTCGCATTTTTTAGTAGTAGTACCAGTGCGGAACGATGCCTATTTGTGAGTGGTTCAAGGTTGGAAATCAAAGTGTATGATGGTGTTTAATGATGTATAGTGGAGGGTGACCAGTGAAACTACTGATGAGCCCACGCTGGTTACCCAGGGCAAAACATCGTTTAATCATTTCTCTTTTCGCTTTGATCTTTTGTGTGTTCCTTGTGGGATGCTCATCCAAGTTTGAATTTTCGTTATTTCCACCCAAGATCTTTTGATCTTTTGTACTTTCGTTGGTCTTGTGACTTTTGTTTTTTGAGGCAAAATAAATAATAATACGGATTGGTTCGCATTTTTTAGTAGTAGTACCAGTGCGGAACGATGCCTATTTGTGAGTGGTTCAAGGTTGGAAATCAAAGTGTATGATGGTGTTTAATGATGTATAGTGGAGGTTGACCAGTGAAACTACTGATGAGCCCACGCTGGTTACCCAGGGCGAAACATCGTTTAATCATTTCTCTTTGATCTTTTGTGTGTTCCTTGTGGGATGCTCATCCAAGTTTGAATTTTCGTTATTTCCACGCAAGATCTTTTGATCTTTTGTTTTTTAGTTTCTTTTCGGTTAAAGTAACTGATTTGGAGGTTTTTTTTAACTTCTTCTTTGTTTTAATTGCCTTAGGAGCATAATCCTACTGGAAATATTACCACGCCAGGACGAATTCGTATCAGGTAACTTGGATAAGTAAGTACCAGTGCGGAACGATGCCTATTTGTGAGTGGTTCAAGGTTGGAAATCAAAGTGTATGATGGTGTTTAATGATGTATAGTGGAGGGTGACCAGTGAAACTACTGATGAGCCCACGCTGGTTACCCAGGGCGAAACATCGTTTAATCATTTCTCCTTTCGCTTTGATCTTTTGTGTGTTCCTTGTGGGATGCTCATCCAAGTTTGAATTTTCGTTATTTCCACCCAAGATCTTTTGATCTTTTGTACTTTCGTTGGTCTTGTGACTTTTGTTTTTTGAGACAAAATAAATAATAATACGGATTTTTTCGCATTTTTTCGTAGTAGTACCAGTGCGGAACGATGCCTATTTGTGAGTGGTTCAAGGTTGGAAATCAAAGTGTATGATGGTGTTTAATGATGTATAGTGGAGGGTGACCAGTGAAACTACTGATGAGCCCACGCTGGTTACCCAGGGCGAAACATCGTTTATTCATTTCTCTTTTCGCTTTGATCTTTTGTGTGTTCCTTGTGGGATGCTCATCCAAGTTTGAATTTTCGTTATTTCCATCCAAGATCTTTTGATCTTTTGTACTTTCGTTGGTCTTGTGACTTTTGTTTTTTGAGACAAAATAAATAATAATACGGATTTTTTCGCATTTTTTAGTAGTAGTACCAGTGCGGAACGATGCCTATTTGTGAGTGGTTCAAGGTTGGAAATCAAAGTGTATGATGGTGTTTAATGATGTATAGTGGAGGGTGACCAGTGAAACTACTTATGAGCCCACGCTGGTTACCCAGGGCAAAACATCGTTTAATCATTTCTCTTTTCGCTTTGATCTTTTGTGTGTTCCTTGTGGGATGCTCATCCAAGTTTGAATTTTCGTTATTTCTACCCAAGATCTTTTGATCTTTTGTACTTTCGTTGGTCTTGTGACTTTTGTTTTTTGAGGCAAAATAAATAATAATACGGATTGGTTCGCATTTTTTAGTAGTAGTACCAGTGCGGAACGATGCCTATTTGTGAGTGGTTCAAGGTTGGAAATCAAAGTGTATGATGGTGTTTAATGATGTATAGTGGAGGGTGACCAGTGAAACTACTGATGAGCCCACGCTGGTTACCCAGGGCAAAACATCGTTTAATCATTTCTCTTTTCGCTTTGATCTTTTGTGTGTTCCTTGTGGGATGCTCATCCAAGTTTGAATTTTCGTTATTTCCACCCAAGATCTTTTGATCTTTTGTACTTTCGTTGGTCTTGTGACTTTTGTTTTTTGAGGCAAAATAAATAATAATACGGATTGGTTCGCATTTTTTAGTAGTAGTACCAGTGCGGAACGATGCCTATTTGTGAGTGGTTCAAGGTTGGAAATCAAAGTGTATGATGGTGTTTAATGATGTATAGTGGAGGTTGACCAGTGAAACTACTGATGAGCCCACGCTGGTTACCCAGGGCGAAACATCGTTTAATCATTTCTCTTTGATCTTTTGTGTGTTCCTTGTGGGATGCTCATCCAAGTTTGAATTTTCGTTATTTCCACCCAAAATCTTTTGATCTTTTTTCTTTGGTCTTGTGACTTTTGTTTTTTGAGACAAAATAAATAATAATACGTATTGGTTCGCATTTTTTTCGAATTTTGGTAAACAATGCAAAACATATGGACAAAAAATACTCAAAATTAAATTAATTGCAAATTATATTATCCGTTATTATCTTTTAATAGTGGTTTTAGATAATAACTTACTGCCTATTTTTCTCGAAGTTAATTAATTATGGACTAGCATTTTTACAGGGGGTGGGGTAAAGGTACAGAAAAAACCGGATAATAGAAAACCAATAAGTATAAATTTAATCATATGTGATCTTCTTTAGGGTGGTGTTCCTAGCCTAGGGGTTTAAGTTGCAAGAATGACCATTTCGTATTGAGGAACATCTCGACAAAAAATGGTGAGATTACGTATATACGAGCCTATCTATACTAATAAAAGAACGGTGCTCAACACCATAGCCCATATACCAACTACAAACGCACAGCAAACCACTTGACTTGCAGTTATGAAAATTTAAGGACATATTGGGTTTGTTACATAGCTCGCTAAGAAAGGATTTCAACTGGAGGTGGAGAAATAGGGGCAATTCTATTTCGAAGGGGAAAAGGGAGCTTCTCTATCTCAGAGGAAAAAAGTAAGAGGTTTAGAAATTGGTATTATGGACTTAAAATAATAAATAAAATATATGGACACGTGCTTCAGCGTTTTTCTACCAAGCCCCTATTAATAGGGGCCCCCATGTTTGATAAAAATTTTGATCTGTTGAAATATGGGTTGTTGGGTATCGAACTGAAGGAAATAAAGTCCGGAATCGAAAAGTGTTTTTGGAATAACTTTTGCAATTTTTTATTACCTGTCCCCCAACCCCATATTTAATGAAAATAATATTGACCGCTTAAAATATGGGTTGTGTGGTATCAAACTAAAGGAAATAAAGTCCGGAATCGAGAAAAGTGCTTTTTCTATTATTTTTTTCTATTTTTTGTTACCCCTCTCCTCTCCCCCCCCCCCACCACCATGTTCGATAAAAACAATGAATTGTTAAAAAATAAGTTACCTATAAAACCGGAATCAAAGAAAGTGTTTTATTTGCAAAAAAACTGCTGGAATAATTTTACTGCATTATTTAGATTTCTGAGGAGGACATAGGCTTTGTTTTATCAAAATCGGTTCACGGGAACAAAAGTTATGTCGATTTAAAGCAAAAAAAACTTCAGGCAAAGCGGATACTCGAGTAGATGCAAGGGTTTAAGGGGCTAAAGGCTTGAGGGAATGAAAGCGGGGTAACGTTAAACACGCGAACGAAGTCGCGGGCGGCCAATCACAATTTATACCATAAACTCTTGCTCTAATAAATTTTATTGTTTATTATTTCTCTTCGACTTACCTCTTCTTTGGTCGTCGAGATCTGTCTTTTCTCTCTCCCATGGTATATTTTTGGCTTGACTAGCGTGTGACGTCTAAAATCTACGGCAGGATGTCGTTCAGCTGGAACAAAACAAAAGAAAAAAATTAAATTGCGTTCTGTTAAAGACAAAAGAAATTGATTCGGGCAACGCCAAATGAAAATACAAAGGGCTATGAAGATATTAGACACTTAAAGTTGGCAAGCGTTCTGACCATGCGCACTGCACTGAGATACGATTACAATTAGGCACTCTCTATTCGTGCAACTTTAAATCATATCTTACTTGTGCATTACCTAGGGAATTAGGGTATGGGAAAAATATATTTCCTTTAATCAATTCCTAGGTACTAAAGTGGCACTTTTGGCACTGAGCGAAACGCGGCAGGACATCGTTCAGCAAAAGAATATTTCTCTCATGTATTCCCATAAAAAAATTATTGCACTGCAAATTTTATACCAGTTTTAAGCCAATCAGATACCTTGTTTTTGACAGTTTGCTATGGCAACAACCCGAATTTTTCGCTCACGTGATCTAGTTGAAAAATTAATAAGTGATAATTTCCTTGGCTTGACAGCTGTCACTTGCAGATGTCAGAATAACAACAGAGGCGTAGGTACGATTTTCTATTCATTTTATGATATTTTCTTTGCGACAAAAAAATTTAATATGACGAATAATAATTAATAAACAAAACAAAAAGATATTGGTAAAACGTCGTTCCACCAATGCGCTGCAGCAGTCACAGCCAACTTTGCAGATTTTATGTTTCCTACCTAAATACTTACCGCGTTAAATTGTCATCGACTTTGCAAGACAAGAAGAAATGTGTTCATTTCGGGATTTTGAGAATCGTTTTTTTTTACTAGGACAAAGGGACAGTGAAAAAAAAAAACAAATTCAAACAATTTGAAATACAAAACACCTAGCGTCTAATATAAAACATGTGCCTATACACCTATTTTTCCCTATCCTCTAGTACTATAATATTGTGTGATTTAAATAGAATATAATCAACTTGATACAAAGATGCGAACCTTATTTTACTAAAGTACCAGGGAATTCTAAAAATAATAATTGAATAAGTGTATAGCCACAATACAGGTAATAGACATTCAAAGTGTCAAAAAAGTAATTAAATAGCCACCTTATATTAAAACACCAAACCTCAAAGCAAAATAAACGCTTGCCAAATTGTCAATTTTTTTTTTTTAATAATAATTTTTCGTATAAAATTTTCGTACCGAATCTCCAGCAAGCTTGAATTAATCTCCGTACATTTTTTCTCCGTTGCGAATTTTTATAAGAAAATTCGCACCTCCAAAAAATTTTCGGAAATAATTCAAGCTAATTCAAGTGAAAATTTTTTCCATGGTAAGCAATTAAACCAATTTTAAGGGACTAAATGCTTTTTAGTTCCCAAAGAGCATTTTATCAAATACGATTTTAATTAATGTGAGCAAAATGAGTCCAAAAGAATTGACCGCCCGGTTTTTAACCAAATTATGGCGAAATAATGGCGCAGAATCGTAATTAGGCAGGAACGCAATAACAACAAAAATTACAAGTAAAGGTAATAATTTTGTTATTATCTTTTATTTGAATGGAGGATACAGGGTCGAGGCGGGGGAAACCCCCTTTGTAGATGACCAAACCCATATTTTTTTTAAATAATTGGCTTTTTAGTTGAGGACGGTGTTGGTCAGAGCAGTGGAATTATCACCTTCTGGGGAATTATCACCTAATGGGGAATTATCCCTTATTAATTCAGCAATAATTCTACACCTCTTATGGACAGTTTTACATATGAGGGAAACTTTCAACAATTTCCTCGGAATTACCTTATTTCTTTTTATATTTTCTTACTTTAGCAAAAAAAACTAACTTTCCTTTTTTATGAAAGCTTGGGCACCCTGTCAAAGATGTCTAGCGTTTCTATTTGCAGTATACTATCGAAATATTTTTAAACTTTTGTATATAATCAACTTGATACAAAGATGCGAACCTTATTTTACTAAAGTACCAGGGAATTCTAAAAATAATAGATGAATAAGTGTATACCCACAATACAGGTAACAGACATTCAAAGTGTCAAAAAAGTAATTAAATAGCCACCTTATATTAAAACACCAAACCTCAAAGCAAAATAAACGCTTGCCAAATTGTCAATTTTTTTTTAATAATAATTTTTCGTATAAAATTTTCGTACCGAATCTCCCGCAAGCTTTAATTACTCTCCGTAAATTTTTTCTCTGTTGCGAATTTTTATAAGAAAATTCGCACCTCCAAAAAATTTTCGGAAATAATTCAAGCTAATTCAAGTGAAAATTTTTTCCATGGTAAGCAACTAAACCAATTTTAAGGGACTAAATGCTTTTTAGTTCCCAAAGAGCATTTTATCAAATACGATTTTAATTAATGTGAGCAAAATGAGTCCAAAAGAATTGACCGCCCGGTTTTTAACCAAATTATGGCGAAATAATGGCGCAGAATCGTAATTAGGCAGGAACGCTATAGCAACAAAAATTACAAGTAAAGGTAATAATTTTGTTATTATCTTTTATTTGAATGGAGGATACAGGGTCGAGGCGGGGGAAACCCCCTTTGTAGATGACCAAACCCATATTTTTTTTTAATAATTTACAAAAAACACGAAAAAAATTATAATTTTTAGCTTAAGTTTCGCCTGTCGCGCTATAAAGTTGTTGACTCTTAAAATTTTGAATCATAAAATAGTTTCTGGTTTTACAGGGAATTTTGCCTGTGGCGATATAACACATTGATTGCTACTTAAAGCAATTTTTCACCAGCGGCGCATTTATGACATGATTTGAGCAACCAATCTAGAATTAAAACCATCTTAACCCAGTTTTTTTCTATTTCCTAAAAAACCTAAATAAGACTCAAATTTTTAAAGAATTTTCTGCACTGAAAAAATCAATTTTTGTCAACACCATTTAGAACCTATAACAAATGGGAATTTTAGAATAATCTTCTCTAAATAATTGTCGCCACACCAATCTTTCCATCGAGTAGGTAAGAATCCAATTTATTTAAGAAAAAAACTCATGCAAATACAAAAATCTACCACGAGTGCTAATTTATTTTACACGGAACAATAGTTTTCAGTCTGGGTTTAATTACTCGATCGAACAGTCCGTTGATTTTTATCAAAAACTTGCATTTCCTGTGTGTTGCAAGAGGTGTGTAGTTGAAAATATATCTTGGTTTATGCCAAAGGTATTAGAGAACTATCGAAAAGTTTAAGGGGATATTAGAGAAATATTATCGGAACTCTAAAGTCGAATTGGCATACGCTAAAGGCAGTCTACTAATACTAGATTATATTACACCTTAGTACTACTTTCCGTCATCTTTTTCGAAGGTTTCAAACTGACTGCGGTTTAGAACAAACCCGATTTTTGAAACAAATTGGGAAATTATCGGTAAATAAGTGCTTTGAGAATTATCGATAATTGTGAAAACATGAAAAAACATGTTTTTTGAAAACTGCACGAGTTTATTTTTTCCGTTGTGTCAAAGCAGAAATTGCCCGACTCCGCAGGAGCAGGGCAATTTTTTGATACAACGGAAAAAATAACCGAGTGCGGTTTTCAACAAAAACACGTTTTCTCAGAATTAATTCTCAAAGCACGAATGATATTCGGTTGAAAAATTTCAAGAATATAGAAATTAGCCTATTTATTGTAATTAATTGTACAATTATTATAGGTAATATATACACAAGTATTTTTTTCTCCATAACTGAAGTTACACTGCTTGTCCCTGCCATGCATTCGTTCGGATCTTCATTTTTCAAAATTTGCGGCTCTGAATTCCTCGCATTTTATCGACGATCACCTGATGATGTTCTTCATCTTTATAAGTTCCTGTTCAGCAACTCCGCTTTTTGCGAGATGAGACAGAGAAGTTGCCCTTAGTGAGTGATTTGCAATCTTTTTTTCTTCACGTCTAGTCCCATGTGTGCAGCCTGCATCTTATTCCACTTCGCCATCTCGTTCTTGCCCACGGGTATGTTCTTAAACCATTAACGTCCCAATTTCCAAAACGGATTCATCGTTAGAAACAGGCGATCATTTTCAACGTTATCTCTCTTTGATTTCAGTGCATAAAAAAGTCGAACAGAAACTGGGGTGAGTTTTATTCAATATTAGCCATTTGAATGAAGCGCATGGCTTAGATCCACCTTGAGTGGTTCTTCCAAAAATTGGATTATACTCAATTCTGTTAGTCTTTTCATCTGCGTTGTCCACTTTTTCTTTAAAAAACTGCAACTTGTCCCTGCAGCCTTCTCCTCCTCTCCAGGCTAGTTCATAGGCATCATCTTTTGCAACCCGTCTGGTGTCCCTTAATCACAGCTACTCACTAGTTTCTGCATTTCATCAAATTTTAAGGCAGTTGAGCTTAGTTTTCTCTTGTCCTCTTGGGACTGCAGATTCCGTCGTTTTGCGTTTTTTGCTTCTCCTGCAGATTTGAAAATTATATCTTGAAATGGGTCAAACTTTATACCATATTTTTCATAATATTCATCCATCATTAATTTTACTGTCACGTTCCAAATTGTTTTTACGATAGTTTATTTATATTCCTCACCTTTTCCTTTCTTCATATTTTGTGCCCAATCCTTCAAAATTTCTGCAATCTCGCTCACTGCGTTTCTTGCTTCAACTCATATTTTCTGGCTTTGGGTCAAACCATATCAAATCAACCAAAAAAAAGGCACTTTTCGTTTTGACCATCTCCGATTTTGATGATTTTTGGTACACTTATTCTTCTGATCCAAAAACTTAAAAATCCAAAAAATTTAATTTTTAAGCGGTTTTTTTTTTATTGATTTTTGAAAATAAAGAAATTGACCAATATGCCCTTGACAGGTACTTACAAAAATAGCAATATCTCAAAAACTATTGGTCCTATAGAAGCGAGTTACAGCTTATTTTGAAGTTTTTTTAAAGACCTTTTTAACGATGTGTATCACCATGTAATTTGTTGTTTTTATTTTTTGAATATTTTTTTTTTGAAAAATTTTGAAAACACCATTTTGAATTTTTTTCAAAAAAATACTATTTTTTTTCAGTATTTTTTTAATATTTTTGGAAAATTTCAGGATGGAGAAGTTATTGGTTCTATTTAAAAAAAAAATAATATAAAAAACCTTGCAGGAAAAAACCATAAATTTTTTGATAAATACCTATATATTTACTCTTTATATCTAAAAACTTGTCAATTGCTCCCAGTCTTGTTAATAAGATACATAAAAGGTTTTTCCAAACTTGTTTATTCCTGCAAAATTTTGAGTATTTCGTCAATTGTCCTCCCCTCCACCCAAGATCTTTTCACCCACCTATTATACATTTAAACATGTTAATTCCTGCAAAATGTTTAGCTCCTCCCATTACTTTTTATTGGCCCTTACCCCTATTTGTATCATTTCTGGTTCAGACAGGAAAAGTTTTGACAATAATTAATTGCAAACCTGCGGTTTATGTGATAAATTGCTATTTTTTAATTTAAAACATTTATCGGAGTCGTGTGTTGTAAAATGGCACAAAATAAGCCAAAACAATGGACAAAATTTTTTGTGAGGTGTTGTGATCCTTTAAGTAAATTGGATGACTTCCTTTAAAGGGGTGGAGACTGGCATGAAAATTTGTGACAATTGTCGAATGAAACTTTTCAAGGAACACAAGGAACAGGATGAACAACCATCTCCTGTAGCAGGGTAAGTAATAGTAACGAATACCTACCTACATTTTTACTTGTTTTTTTTTTTGTGTTGGTTTGGTTGGTTTTGTGGCTCTGCTAATAATTTTAGGGTAATTATTTAGTATCCGGTTTTCTGCCATTTTTGGTTTTAAGTGAAAAATTCTTTCTGGGGGCACCTACAGGCCTATAAGTCTGATTTCATCCTTTGCAAAAATTTATGAGTTATTAATACATAAGAGGCTGTTAGATTTTTTTCTGACAAATTCACTTTTAAACGATTTTCAACATGGCTTTCTCCCGAAAAGGTCTACAGAATCGGCTCTTTTAGAGTTGAACAAGTAAATAATTTCGACTCTTGAATCTAGGGGAGCGGCCTGTGGACTTTTTTTGGATTTATCAAAAGCATTTGATACAATAAATCATGAAATTCTTTTGGAAAAATTAGAAGCGTACGGGGTTAGAGGAAGTGCTTTGGATTTATTTTGCTCGTATCTGACTGAAAGACCACAAAAAGTTACAATAAATTTGAACAACAATAAAATAACGTCAGAATCAAACGTCATAATGACAGGAATTCCGCAGGGAAGTATTCTTGGTCCTCTGCTCTTTGTTATTTATCTTAATGATCTAAACCATGTCATCAAAAATCCAAACCTTCTGGCCAATTACGCAGATGATGCCAACGTAGTGATGCCGGTTTATCGGGAGGGGAACAGCCATGAGGAATATTTTGACGTACTAGGTAAAGTGTTCCTTAAATATTTTACAAAAAAAATTAGCAACCTAAATATTTTTTATTGTAAATTTTCTATTATTCTTACTTTTCATTTTTTTGTTATACCCATATTAGGTAAATTAGCTCTGTATTAAATATCTTATTATTTTTTTCAAGTATGACTCCATTATTTCTCCATCCTAAAATTTTCCAAAAATGTTAAAAAAACATTGAAAAAAAAAAAGAAATATTTTTTTGAAAAAAATTAAAAAATGTGTTTTTGAGATTTTTCAAAAAAAAAAATTTTTTTTAAGAAAAAAAAATTAAACAAACTATATTGTGTCACACATCTTTAAAAAGGTCTTTAAAAACCCTTCAAAATGAGCTATCACTCGCTTCTATAGGATCAATAGTTTTTGAGATATTACTATTTTTGTAAGTGTCTGTCAAGGACATATTGGTCAATTTCTTGATTTTCAAAAATCAATAAAACAAAAACCGCTTATCCAAAAAATTTTATTTTTTGAGTTTTTTGGATAAGACGAATAAGTGTACCAAAAATCATCAAAATCGGAGATGGTCAAAACTATTGCCTGGTTGACTTGATATGGTTTGACCCCTTTGCAGAACTCCATAAATTGGTTCCAGATAAACTTCTTATTTTTTCTGGTGTTCGGAAAACTCGGAAACTCAGCGCGTCCGCGAATTTGTTTACTCCAGGTACGCGTTGCTAAGGCCGTTCTGTTTATTCCTTAGCAATCGGGATATACATATAATGCTTTGCGGGAGGGTGACCTGCAGCGCTTCATACATTATTGAGATCGCGTCAGAGCAACACCGTTCTCAACTAAAAAGCCTGTTAACTCCTATCGCCTCAGTGCCCTTTAGCCTATTGTGGCTGCCATTTTTATAACCAAATTGACGAGTAAAACATGGATTTTCTGTCAGTTTGGTGTTGATAAGGCACCGATCATAGGCCAAAGTATACTAAAACGAAAATGAGTTAACTGGCTTTTTAGTTGAGGACGGTGTTGGTCAGAGCAGTGGAATTATCACCTACTGGGGAATTATCACCTAATGGGGAATTATCCCTTATTAATTCAGCAATAATTCTACACCTCTTATGGACAGTTTTACATATGAGGGAAACTTTCAACAATTTCCTGGGAATTACCTTATTTCTTTTTATATTTTCTTACTTTAGCAAAAAAAAACTAACTTTCCTTTTTTATGAAAGCTTGGGCATCCTGTCAAAGATGTCTAGCGTTTCTATTTGCGTAGTATACTATCGAAATATTTTTAAACTTTTGTATTTTTAACTTCCTAAAACCAAACATATTTTCATATGTTATGCTCTCTATTGACTCTAAAATTCTGAATCATAAAATAGTTTCATTCTAATCTAAGAAAAATGTTGTTGACCTTCTTTCGTTATGCATAAAATTATTGCCTATCATTATTATTATCACATCTACCATAATCGTGCTTTATTTCAAAACTTTTAGTACTAATACCATTTTACTATTTTATTAATTCATCATCAAGGCAATTTCTAACTTTTATTATGTAAGGAAATATTGTATTTAATTTGATTTATACTTCCTTCGCTCCCAGAGTATAAAACTAAAATAAATATTTGATCGTTCGTCTATAAAAACTTATGGCTCCCTGAAGATTCCTAACAAGAGTGAAACACGTGTTTGCGCCTAGTCTCCAAGTCGCACCCTGCATGTATTCTTGTGGTACTCCGGTGTATTTTGTATAGTTTGCTTTTTGCTATCGATTCGTCATAGTAAAAAAACTAGTGGAGGAGGCCAAAAATCCGATAGTTTTTCTGTTGGTAAAATTCTCTTTTTTATTAATAAATATTTTGTTTAGTGATTAGTTGGCCCAGGACGAAAAATCAAGTTTTTTGGGATTTTTAGCGCGGTACAAAATAAAATATTGTATGATACTTGTTGAATAACCTTCTAAAAATGAAATTTTCTGATTGCATTTTACCCCAGACGTTGCAAAAATTAATTATCCTACCATATTAGGAGTAAGGATTTCGAAAACATTAAAATTTAGCATAAATATAGCAACTTTTACAACACACGAAATTTAAGTAAACCCAACACATCTGTTCCTTTGTGAGCAGGTATATTTTAAAAATTCGTTCTGGTTAAGAAGAGAAACACAATAATTTTTGGCGTCTCGATATTCAAAATGATCCAAAAAGGCACGAGCAAACAGGTAGCAGGCGAGAAATCGAAATTCAAATTTACTACGTTTATACGCAACAAAAACCGGTTTTATATAAGAAGGGATTTAAATAAAATCGCCCGCCAACCTAATAATCTAAGCTTACTTTCCTAAAATTACAGAAAACAGACACTTGAAGTTGCACAAATAGAGAGTACAACAGCGACTACGTCTCACCTTCTACTCTCTACGACTACTCTTGCAATATTCGTACGCAGCTAGCTATCCTAACCATTTTGTTTTCTGTGGGTTTTCATAAATGCCTGATCCACAGCTTCACTGCTTTTATTTTCCATCCTATTGTCCTCTCACTTTTTTCGACAAGGAAGGCAATAGAAGTGAGCGGATGAGCACGGAACAAGAATTGGTTTGGTTACGTCGTACGTTGTAAGCACAACTTTAACTCCTTTTTTCAAGGACGCATTCACAAACGCATCAAAAATATTTAAGTATTAAAAAACTTTTAATTTATTATTTAAAAAAACGCAAATAAAACAAAGTTTTTTCCGTAAAAGTAGGATTGAGTATTTCTTTAGGTTGGCTGTAAAGCGATAAAACGTTTTTAAAGTGTTTAAACCGACTCGAAAATAGGTTTTAAAGCGAACAAACCGCTTTCTTAAATCGCTTTAAAATAAAATCGATTTAGGGTTTAAAACGGTGTTTATACGCCAAATTTTTCAAACCGCTTTAAGAGGCCCGTATAAACGAAGTAATATTAAACATCTGTCCGATAAGCATAAGGTTCAGAACACAGCTTGCGAAGTTTTATACTTTTTTTAAGCAGATGCAATTCGAAAAATTGAAATGGAATATATTTATACACCTGCCTTACAATGTTTAACTTGCGCGTGTTCTTTTCGTTGCAATTTTAGAAAGGTCGATGAGTTAATTTAAGAGTGAGTAATGACAGCTTATTGTAGGTAACACCTCATGTTTTAATTATTTTATTGAACAAAGAGGCAACACCTGTCCTTGTTTCTTTTGCTTTGGATTGTCTCATTTAACACAAAAAATCTTTTTACTCTAACAAAAAAAAATGTCGCCAGCATTCACGTAGAGCCGTCCCTAAAATAAAAATTTTAAAAAAAAAAATTTTCATTAGGTTGAAAATGCAATTGTTTATTTTAATGTGAAAACCGCGTGTCGCTAGCTGCTACGGTTCGTGAGTTACGTTACAATTTTTAAAAAAGTTTAATCCCCCCTCCTGCCCCCTTGCCAACCCCCACCACCATCAAAAAGTCAGCTCTGCGTCTGGTGACAAAGAATTGGTGTGCGAAAAGAGCCGCATTGCCATTGGTTTTCGGTTGGACTGGGCTGGGCGTTTGATATGTTGAAGATCTGTTCACCCTGATCAACGTTTAAATGCACCTCTTTTTAACCCGACCCGCGGTTTCAGAAATATAGGTGTTGAAAGTTGGATGTTTCAGATTTTAACTAGTTTTTAGGTAGAGAACCAGGCTATTGAATACAGTTGAAAAAATCGACATATTTCATTTACGTCACTCTCAGTGGCGGCACAAACTTGAAAAACGTTAAAAAAACCTTTTTTTTTAAATGAAATTTTTCGTAAAATCGCTGATTAAAAAAGAACAAACGGTGAAATATTTTTTATTTTATAGATATGTTGTAGAAAAACCTTCAGAGAAAAAAAAAGATAAGCTACATACTTATGTCTAAGCTCATCAGCCTTTGTGAAAAACGCTCGTGAACCTGAGACCAGAAGGCTCAGCCGATTTTGACAAAAGTGGTACCGCAATTTTATTACATGACACTTTTTGGTAGGGGGTGATATGTAGTATGTGTACATTACTCATTTCTTAGGGGGGTGACCTGGGCTAAGAAGGGGGGGCGGTGAGTTTATTTGGGCGGAATGGGATTAAGTCATTTAAAATGATATGCGACACCTTAAGGCGCAATTACACAGACGAACATGCTCAAACAAAAGCTCGTGCAAAAGATCTAAAATTTTTTGCGTGAACATTTTTGTGAGCTTTTCTTTGAACATTTTGTTCGGTTAAATTTTTGAGCAAATTATTGCTATCTGTTTTGGAAACATATTTTTAAAGATGAGAATAAATAAAATTTCACATCAGTGATCAGTGATCTCAATTCTTTAAAAAAATGGAACACCAACTTTTATTTTAAATTTTTGTGAAAAAAAGCCGACGGCAAGCGAAACATTATTCTTGGCTATCAGTTTTGTCACATGGATTAGGGTTACTTATAATATTTTTTTCTTAGGGTATTTCCCGGATTTTTTCGCCCGGGGGTTTTTTTGGGATTTTCTTGTGAGTTTTTTTTTTATTTCCAAGGGTTTTTTCCTAAATTCAAAAAACAACCCAGAAAAATTTTTCTTTTCCAAAAAATTTTGAGTTTTTCAAATATCGGCAAAAAACTCAAAAATTGCACTTTTTAGTGGTAATCCGCGCCTCACGATGATGAGGAGTGGTGGGGAGGCGATTTTTTTTAAAACATATTTTTGTAACTTTACTTTACCCTTAGCTTTGATTGTTTTTTTTTTAATTCCTCACACCAGATTTACCTAGTTAGTTTAAGGCCCCAACGGTTGCTTAAAAAAGCAAAAGGTTCATGAAAATGCTGAAGATAGATATTTACTGTCAATTGAATGTAATAATCAAGGTCTGAACAAACAATATGCAAAGGAGCAACATTCCGATTCAGAAGTCTAGTCTATTACTGCTAAATTATATTTTTTTAGACAAGCGTCGGGATCGAAGGGTTGTAAAAGTGGGTAATAAACGGGTATTATTTAGACCGAACGTGCTTTTGTTCATATATTTGAGATTTAATAAAATGTATATAAGTTTTTTCATTTGACTTAATTATTATTGTATTGTGTTTTAAACTAGGAAGTAAAATAAAGAGATATTCTTTTAAACGTAAATTTTTATCATAACATTTTACAGGCAACAGCAATAAATAAGCGCCAATTATTATTTTTTTATTCACGTTTTTTACAACCCCAAAAAAAGTAACAAGTATGCTGGCATATACCCTATAAAAATCAGGTTAATCGAAGTTGCTTATGAGGTAAAATGTGAATTCCGACATCAAATCGTTTTTCCGTCGGAAAGCACTTTATTAAAAATACCTTATTTTAAAACTTAGTCTTTCTATTTTCAGTTAAGTTCAGTGAATTCCCATAACACTAGTACGAGATTTTGCTCGAACTTTTTTTTGAACATTTTGCTCAAGAGGCTCGTGTAAATGTTTGTCGGCATTTCAACATCAAAGGAAAGTTTGTCTGTGTAAATGCGCCTTTACAGTACATATTTTCAAGCGGGTCACCTGGGTTGGGGAAAGGAGGGGGTAGGAGAGGTGGGGTCCGAAGCAGGAGAAACGGTATTGGAAAGAAATAAAAATTATCAGATGGCTTTATATTTTTGTAAGTTATATATCAAAAGTATAAAAAAATGACATAATGGAGACTCGGAGCACTCCAGCGGTACCACTTTTGTCAAAATCGGCTGGTCTTTAGCATGGCATACACATATACATAGTAGAAATGGGGACAATAACCCGTGCATTTTTCAGATTCACGGGCGTTTTTCACAAAGTGTGATGAGCTGATACATAGATGTAGCTTATTTTTCTTTCTCTGAAGATTTTTCTATGAAATATCAAAAAATAAAAAAATTTTCACCGTTTGGTCTTTTTTAATCAGCGATTTTACGAAAAATTGCATTTTGAAAGTTTTTTATACATTTTCAAGTTTGTGCCGCCACTGAGAGTGACGTAAATGAAATGTCAATTTTTTCAACTGCATTCAATAGCCTGGTTCTCTATCTAAAAACTGGTGTACTGGGAAGCAAATTAGCTACTCGAATACAACAAAATAGGTAAAAACTGATTTTAGTGAACAATCCCTAAAATCTGAAACTTCCAACTTTCAACACCTACATCTCTGAAACCGTGAGTCGGAACAAAAAGAGGTCTAGTTAAACGTTGATCAGGGAGAACAGGTCTATAACGTATCAAACGCCAAATGCTAAGTGAGAGGGGTCTTTTGATAAGAATCGGTTTAGCGGTTTTATGAGTTATTGTGTTACAGACAGACAGACAGACACCATCCCAAAATTTTGTATTTAGGTCTTTTTTGACCCAAATAACTCATTTTTAGTGAAAATAAAAAAAACTTTTTTTTGCCGATCCCAATATTATAGCCTCCATGGACGGCTAAAAAAGCATCATCATATTGTCCAATAATTAATTTGCCAACACTCCTTGCCGTTTAATTTTATTTCGATGCAGACGGTCGATTTAATTTAGCCACACCTGTAGTACGTGTCGTTTTATTTTATTTTGTGGTAATTATCTTTTTATCTGCCTATCCGTTTCACGCCTTATTATAGAAAGTAATTGCTAATTTGTAATATTTCCTCATGTCCTTACCAGCACCAGAAATCATATGAATCTTATATGCTCAATGTCAGCAATTAAGCCATGTTCTCACTATGCTTCTAGGAAAGTTGCAAGCATTGCTTTCCCTAGAAAAACATCATCTTCTTTTTGAAATTGGAAACAATTACATTAGATTGCATTAAAAATGTTAAAAATTGTTTTAAATATCACACGTCCCTGAAGCTAGCAGGGCAAAGTGAGCAGAACAACTTTTTTTGTAGTGCATAATTAGGTGCTAATTAAGTGCAGCATGTTCTGCTAGCTTCAGATGAACTCAGCAGAGCAATACATTAAAAATCATCGGAATCAAAATTATCATAGTGCATAATAAAGTGCTATTTAAGTGCCCCATTTAAAAATTTAGTGCTTCAGATGAACTCAGCAGAGCAATACATTAAAAATCATCGGAATCAAAATTACCATAGTGCATAACTCGGTGCATAATAAAGTTCTAATTAAGTGCCCCATTTAAAAAAAAAAAATATAGCAGGTTCTGCTAGCTTCATCTGAAGCTAGCCGAACAAAAAATGGAAAAATCGAATTTACTCGTTGGTCGCCATCTTGGATATTTTGCTGAATATCTCAAAACGCGCAACATACTATGGTAAGATTTCGTACCCAAGTCTCACTTCCTCTAGACTATACTTACTTTATGATAGCATGCAGCTATACAGACCGCTTCAAGCTACTGCGAACATAGGGCGGAAGAAGTCTAATTTGCCAGTGTACGTACATGCAGAGACACCGCACGCCTATCAGTGAAGCAACCAATACTCAGGCTTGCGATCACGACTTGCATGACTTTCCTTTGGTATTTAGTACGCCTCTAACCACGGTGCTGTGTGGAGCGTAGTCAATGAAACCGGAATTTGGTCAATAAATACGCAAATTTTTATAACGTAATTTTCTTATTTTTTGTCACTGATAAATAAGAGCGTTTTATTGTCAACTGCTCAGATTTATCAGTGACGACGTGTTACAATGAAAATAATAAGGAGAAACAAAATAAAAGCAAAAAGATCCTCCCAGTCAAAAAAAAATTAAAGCAAATGTTCGAAAAGTCCTCCTTGCTCGGCTAGACAATATCCGAGCCTACTATAAAAACCCCTTCTAACGTTTCCAAGCATATTAGGGGTGATAATTTGAAAAGCTTCTTCAAAAACAGATAGAAGTCATTAGGAGCAAGATCGGGAGATCGAGCTGGCCATAAAATAGTTCCCCGTGTACTTATAACCCGATTAGGAAATACATTATCAAGATATTCCCTAACAAGGCCAACATTGTGAGCGGAACAACCATCTTGTTGAAACCATGTTTCACCAAATCTTACACCACCAAACAACTGCCTAGCAGTTGGAATAATGTGCTGCTGCAGTAGATCCAAGTATCTAGGACCATTCAAATTGCAATTGCCGTTAATAAAAAATGGCCCAATTACGTGTTCCCCTATAATACCCCCCCCCCAAACATTTAGTTTTTGGGGATACTGTGTTCTTACGTCAAAATACAAATGCAAATTTTTCCTCGACCAATATCGAACGTGTGTTGGGTTATGACGATTTGACCATTTGACCATCTGCACTTTTTCAGCAACTTCGTAGACATCCATTTTTGGTTTTAAAAATGTATTATTTCAATTAAGAACTTACCCATCTGTTTCTCGAGCAAGGCAGAAATAAAACAAAATAATAAAAACCAAATGAATTTCCAAAAGATAACACTGCAGCGTGCTTCGAATCCACCTCGGTCGTACGGCACGGAGAGTAAATTGGACTTGATTCCCCCTATGTTCGCAGTAGCTTGAAGCGGTCTGTATAATACACCGGCAGCAGCAGTATGCCTGCTTTCGTGTGCGTCTAATCTGCTGAATGCATCGAGTATCGAGTCGCGGTCGCGTGGTTTAGGCGGGCGTGGAAGCTATCATTGGAGTAGGTTATTTGCAGTTTTAAACTGCTATCGGTGTGTACAGTGTACATACGTCGTGCCATATGGACGACAACGGAATTGGACATGCAAATATCGTCAACTTCAGTTCACGGGAATAATACGAAAAATGTTGGACAGTTAAGTAAGAAGATTGTGTGTGAATGTGTGGTGTGTGTCTTAATAAGAAAGGCTCTTTGGAAAATACTGACAAAAGCTGGATGCCCTCAAAAATATATTCAAATTCTTAGACTACTACACGACAATATGAATGCAACAGTCCTGAGCAACGATGGACCAGGAGAGTCATTCCAGATTACGACAGGCGTTAAACAAGGGTGTGTTATTGCACCCACCCTATTCTCTATATTTTTAGGTGCCATGCTGCACCTTCTTGAGGAACATCTACCGCCGGAAGTGGAAATTCTATATAGATTCGACAGTGGCCTACTTAACCTAGGAAGACTGCGAGCAAAAACTAAGGTCTCGACAACCTCGGTAATCTAACTGCAGTACGCCGAGGACAACGTCGTAATGGCCGATACAGAGGAAGGTCTACAAAAGCATTGGCCTAGAGGTCAATCTTGCCAAAACGCAAATTCTTCACCAACCAGAACCAGGTACGAATCCCCAAGCTCCAAACATTTCCATAAATGGCCATCCTCTGCAGAACGTGGAACATTACCCATACCTTGGGAGCCACCTATCATATTGACGCAGAAACACAGCATCGCCTAAAATCAATGCGGAGACCAAGCTTCGTGTCTACAACACAGTTATAATACCAACTCTAACATACGGATGCGAAACGGGGACCACCTACAGAAGGCATATCAAACGACTAGAAAAATATCACCAAAGTTGTTTAAGACCAATACTGAGAATCAAAAGGCAAGACCGACGAACAAACATAAGTGTTTTAGAAGAAGCCAGAACAACTAGTATAGAAGCCCTTATCTTCAAGCACCAGCTTCGTTGGACTGGTCACATTATCCGCATGCCTGAAACACGTCTCCCAAAGCAGATATTTTATGGGCAACTGAAGGAGGGAAAGAGAAATCAAGGTGGTCAACAAAAAAGGTACAAGGACGTTCTCAAAGGCAATATGATGAAGGGTCACATCGATATAAACAACTTCGGGACCACGGCAAACGATAGGGCTACATGGCGCCGAACAGTCCATAAGGGAGCACAAACTTTTGAAGAGCAACGACGTAGACTAGAGACGGAAAAGAGAGAACGTAGAAAGGAGCGACAAAATTGAAGAATGGATGACCAACAACACCCGGCTGCTGCCGGAGACTGGGTGTGCCAGGACTGTGGAAGGGTGTGCGGCTCAAGAATTGGCTTACATAGCCATCAAAAAACGCACAACAGATAGCGACGATACAGAATAGAGGAAAATCATACTCGGTATCGAGTGATTGCCTATGATGATGAATAAGAAAGGATTTTCCAACGCTTAACGTATAAATAATAATAAAACAGGTCAGGAGAGACTTTCGCAAATATCGCTTTTGTCCATTGAAAATGAACTTCTCCAAAGCACAGTCCAAAGCTCGCCGGAGCATCCACGTTTTTTTAATGACTTCATTGACGAATTTACAAAAAGTAATCGAAGAATCGAATTACATAATAACAAAAATTGCTTCCCTTACTTGAAATTTCACCGCACGCCGCTGATTTTGGGTGTTCACACTATGAAATCCATCGAAAAATCAAGCGTGTTGCAAGATGCACAAATATTCAATTTTTTCTTCCATTTTGCCAAAAAAAAAACCAACGCAAAATAGAAAATCAAAAATTAAGGTTAGTTATAGGAAAAAGTAAACAAAGCAACGTAAAAAAAATAGTTTTAACTATCACAAAGAACGAGGCACGAATAACATTGAAAATAGACCCTCGTGAATTTTAAACAAATTTCAATATTTTAAAGGTATCACCATAACCGATTTTGTTTTGAAATATAAAGAGGATCGTATGTCTGTGATAGGAGTTACAGCCTGTTAAAATACGTAGTTAGGACATTTTTACGATCTTTCGGTAGCTATTTTAGCAAGCAATGTGTCCAAACTCAAATATTTTATACAGGGTGTTATTGTAATCATATATTCTAATCAAATCTCGAGACCAACATATAATATGAAATACAACAATAAACCTTTATATTTTTAACTTATGTTGAGAGGAGGAGGAGATTTTTAACTTAGGTGAGAGCATGTTTTAAAAAGTATTATACATGGTGTTGGTCCTAATCTAAACCTATTTTTCATAATTAAACTATTTACTTCATTGATAATATAATCTTGTGGATAACTAATATCTTGTTGGTGTCTGGCATGAACTAAAAACCATAATACACTAGCCACGTGACAACAGGTACCAACATGTCTTTTTGGGGCCATGGTTTTTAGGATATGCCAGATACTACCAATATTTGTTATCTACAAGATTATATTATCAATAAAGTAGATAATGCTGCTGATAGAAACATACCTCCCCAAATAGTTTAGATAGATTTAGATTAGGACAAACACCCTGTATAATAGTTTTTAAAACATGCTTAAAAATATAAAGGTTTATTGTTGTATTTCACATTATTTTTTCTTTTCGAGATTTAAGTAATTTAATTAAAATATTTGAGTTTGGACACATTGCTTGCTAAAATACCTACCGAAAGATCGTAAAAATTTCAAAAACGGATTAGAAGTCTTTGAGATATTCAAGGAAATATTTCCTATGCATAGCAGGACCTACATATTTTGACAGACTGTATCTCCTATCACAGATGAAGAAACATATCATAATTAATTTAATTTTAAACAAAAACGATTTAAAATTGGCACGCCTAGTTTAAAATACTTTGCCCATAAAAGAATGTCGTAGTATCGATTGCATAAAAGTATCCAAAATATCCAAGCGAGACGCTCAACACTAGCCAACATGAAATAAATACAAAAGTACACACAATAAGCATTCTGCAAGGGTTTTGGTGGCAAGCCAACATTTTCAATGAATCAGACGGGAGTCTAATAAAATTTCAAGTATGATTGCTAGGCGCCAAAAGAAACAATACGTACTTTTAGCTATATTTTTTAAACGCATCCTTATATTTATACCTCACGCGTTCACAACAAAGCCAAAGGTTACTACATTTTTTACAAGCTTTTATTTAACTTGCAATGTATGTAATAACGAACTGATTGTTCGGGTGCTATCTTGCAACTTAATTTTGACCAACTTCCCGACATCCGATCGGCTTCAAATTTGGCATGCTTATATAGTTCGAAGGGGGTGGAGGGGGTACAGTTGAAGTACCCCCGATTTCGTTGAAATTTGGTGTGTTAAAAAAGATTTTGAAAATTCAATATGGCGGATTCAAGATGTACGATTTTTGGTCATTTTTTGCTAACCAATTTTAACTAACTTATACACATCCGATTGCCTTCAAATTTGGCATGCATTTATAGCTCCAGTGACAATACAATAATATTTCATTATTAGGCACCCCGCCCCCCTACGAGAGGAGTGAAGGGGGAAAACACCTAAGTTTGTCCGATTTCAACCAAAACACGGGGGCTTTTGGGGATAAGGAATACGAATTTTTGATCAGATTTTGAAAATATATGGCGGATTCAAGATGGACGATTTTCGGTTATGTTTTGCTAACCAATTTTCAAATTTAAATAATATGGTAGTCTCAGGTACCCACCTCCCTCTAACGAGGGAAGTGGAGGGGGAAAAGGTTTAGTTTGTTCGATTTAAATCAAAATTTGCACACAGGGGTTTTCCGGGAAGGGGATATGAATTTTTGATCAGATTTGAAAATTTCGATATGGCGGATTCAAAATGGACGATTTATGGTACAAATCTAAAAATTAAGAAATAAATTTTTATTAAAAAAAATCTTTTAAAGAACAAGCTTTATTAAATGCACTTAAAAGTAGAAAATAATTTTTTATCTTTCTTATACCATAATAAAAGCGAAGGCCGCAAATTAAAAATTTTAAGTTTACGGTGACAAAGAGAGAACTACAAAAGAATATCTAAATTCTTCTTATATTCGATGATAATCATAATGCTTTCATCTAAAGAAGCTGAGAACGGGTGAGATTGCCATGCTTGTAAAAATGTCCTTAGGTTATAGAGTAATACAACTGTTTCTTAAGGCGCATTTACACAGATAAACTTTCCTTTGACGTTGAAATGCCGACAAACATTTACACGAGCCTCTTGAGCAAAATGTTCAAAGAAATGTTCGAGCAAAATCTCGTATAAAAAAACACACGTAAATTTTGGAGAGAATGTTGAGCAAAATTTGTTTGAAGAATTGGGGGTATAAAAATTTCTTTACAAATTCAAAATATATATTGTTATCGGAATTCATTGAACTTAACTGAAAATAGAAAAACAAAGTTTTGAAATAAGGTATTTTTAATCAAGTGCTTTCCGACGCAAAAACGATTTGATGCCGAAATTCACATTTTACCTCATAAGCAACTTCGATTGATCTGATTTTTATAGGGGATATGTCAGTATACTTGTAACTTTTTTGGGGTTGTAAAAAAAACGAGAATAAAAAAAATAATAATTGGCACTTATTTATTGTTGTTGCCTGTAAAATATAATGATAAAAATTTACGTTTAAAAGAATATCCCTTTATTTTACTTCCTAGTTTAGTCTTTTACAATAATAATTAAGTCAAATTAAAAAACCTATATACATTTTATTAAATCTCAAATATATGAACAAAAGCACGTTCGGTTTAAATAATACCCGTTTATTACCCACTTTTACAACCCTACGAACCCGACCTTTGTCTAAAAAATATAATTTAGCAGTAATTTAGTAGACTGTGTCGCCGATCTATCATCCCGCGTTTTGGATTTCGCAGGTAGTAGGCCGGCCACGCTTTTGAATCGCAATGTTGCCCTTTGCATATTGTTGGTTCAGTGTCAGTAATCGACCTTGATTATTAGATTAAATTGACAGTAAATATCTATATCTTCAGCATTTTCATGAACCTTTTGCTTTTTTAAGCAACCCTTGGGACCTTAAACTAACTAGGTAAATCTGGTGTGAGGAATTAAAAAACAACAATAAAAGCTAAAGGTAAAGTTACAAAAATGTGTTTAAAAAAAAATCCCCCTCCCCACCACTTCTCATAGTCGTGAGGCGCGGATTACCGATTAAAATTACAATTTTTAAGTTTTTTACCGATATTTGAAAAACTAAAAATTTTTTTGGAAAAGAAAAATTTTCCTGGGTTTTTTTTTGACTTTAGAAAAAAAAACCCTTGGATATAAAAAATAAAAAAAACCCCGGGCAAAAAAATCCGGGAAAAACCCTAAGAAAAAAATATTATAAGTAACCCTAATCCATGTGACAAAACTGATAGCCAAGAATAATGTTTCGCTTGCCGTCGGCTTTTTTTCACAAAAATTTAAAATAAAAGTTGGTGTTCCATTTTTTTAAAGAATTGAGATCGGTGATCACTGATGTGAAATTTTCATCTTTAAAAATATATTTCCAAAACCGATAGCAATAATTTGCTCAAAAATTTACCCGAACAAAATGTTCAAAGAAAAGCTCACAAAAATGTTCACGCAAAAAATTTTAAATCTTTTGCACGAGCTTTTGTTTGAGCATGTTCGTCTGTGTAATTAGGTGAATCGTCGATGTGACCGATATACGATACACAGCCACTGACGATGCCTAAAGTTAAAATTTTTAATTGGCGCCTATCGCTTTTATTATGGTATCTATAAGAAAGATAAAAAAATATTTTTTACTTTTAAGTGCATTCAATAAAAGCTCGTTTTTTAAGTTTTTTTTAATAGCAATCTTATTTTACTTATTTATGTCATTTTTCGAAAGGCGCATTTACACAGACAAACTTTCCTTTGATGTGGAAATGCCGACAAACATTTACATGAGCCTCTTGAGCAAAATGCTCAAAGAAATGTTCGAGCAAAATCGCGTACAAAAATTTGTTTGAAGAAATGATGGTAATAAAAATTTCTTACAAATTTAAATTTTATAGTTTTATGGGAATTCATTGAACTTAACTGAAAATAGAAAGACTAAGTTTTAAAACAAGGTATTTTTAATTAAGTGCTTTCCGACGGAAAAACGATTTGATGTCGAAATTCACGTTTTACCTCATAAGCAACTTCGATTGATCTGATTTTTATAGGAGATATGCCAGTATACTTGTAACTTTTTTGGTGTTGTAGAAAAACGAGAATAAAAAAATAATAATGGCACTTATTTATTGCTGTTGCCTGTAAAATGTAATGATAAAAATTTACGTTTAAAAGAATATCTCTTTATTTTACTTCCTAGTTTAAAACACAATACAATAACAATTAAGTCAAATTAAAAAACCTATATACATTTTATTAAATCTCAAATATATGAACAAAAGCACGTTCGGTCCAAATAATACCCGTTTATTACCCACTTTTACAATCCTACCATCCCGACCATTGCCTAAAAAATATAATTTAGCAGTAATAGACTGGACTTCTGAATCGGAATGTTGCTCCTTTGCATATTGTTTGTTCAGTGTCAGTAATCGACCTTGATTATTACATTAAATTGACAGTAAATATCTATCTTCAGCATTTTCATGAACCTTTTGCTTTTTTAAGCAACCCTTGGGACCTTAAACTAACTAGGTAAATCTGGTGTGAGGAATTAAAAAACAACAATAAAAGCTAAAGGTAAAGTAAAGTTACAAAAATATGTTTAAAAAAAATCTCCCTCCCCACCACTCCCCATAGTCGTGAGGCGCGGATTACCGCTTAAAAGTGCAATTTTTGAGTTTTTTGCTGATATTTGAAAAACTCAAAAATTTTTTGGAAAAGAAAAATTTTCCTGGGTTTTTTTTTAGGAAAAAAACCCTTGGAAATAAAAAAAACTCGCAAGATAATCCCAAAAAAAACCCCGGGCAAAAAAATCCGGGAAAAACCCTAAGAAAAAAATATTATAAGTAAACCTAATCCATGTGACAAAACTGATAGTAGAGCCAATAATAATGTTTCGCTTGCCGTCGGCTTTTTTTCACAAAAATTTTAAATAAAAGTTGGTGTTCCATTTTTTTAAAGAATTGAGATCACTGATCACTGATGTGAAATTTTATTTATTCTCATCTTTAAAAATATGTTTCCAAAATAGATAGCAATAATTTGCTCAAAAATTTAACCGAACAAAATGTTCAAAGAAAAGCTCACAAAAATGTTCACGCAAAAATTTTTAGATATTTTGCACGAGCTTTTATTTGAGCATGTTCGTCTGTGTAATTGCGCCTTTAGGTGAATCGTCGATGTGACCGATATACGATACACAGCCACTGACGATGCCTAAAGTTAAAATTTTTAATTGGCGCCTATCGCTTTTATTATGGTATCTATAAGAAAGATAAAAAAATATTTTTTACTTTTAAGTGCATTCAATAAAAGCTCGTTTTTTAAGTTTTTTTTAATAGAAATCTTATTTTACTTATTTACGTCATTTTTTCGAACGAGGCTCGAACAACTGACTGCAATCAATGCGTGCGTGGCTGTGGTTGTAACGTTCCGTCCATCCCGAGGGGTGACCCGGTAATGCACTTTGGTGTAAACGCCGGTGGCATTGCGTGGCATTTTGAAGCAATATTTCAAAGTATTTTGGGGGCCATATCAGTTCTTTCACCGTTTTCCACGCTTTTTGAAAAAATTATTACTAATAGATTGTTTAGTTTTCTGGATCGATTTAATATACTAATACCAAACCAAGATGGATTCAGAAAAAATAAATCGACAGAAACTGCGACAAACGACACCTTAAATGTAGTTTATTCTGAGCTTGACAAAGGTAAACATGTTGCTGGAATATTTTTTGACCTAAGTAGAGCTTTTGACACTTTAAATATTAATTTTTTATTAAGTAAACTTTATAACTGTGGTGTTAGAGGAGAACTTTTAGACTTTATAGCGACGTTTCTTAAAAACAGACATTTAAGAGTAAAGATGGAAGGGAAATTTTCAAAGGAGTACAAATGCGACACGGGTGTACCTCAGGGGTGTGTTTTGGGACCGCTGTTATTTTTGTTGTACATAAATGATCTTGCTCAACATAATAAACTGGGTTTCTGCACTATTTTTGCTGATGAAACAACTATAATTATATCAGCAACTTCCTTAATAGAACTTGAAAATCTAATAAGTCAAGTAGTGTCTGGTTTTTCAGATTGGTGTTTCAAAAACAAGCTTATTTTAAATGCAAGTAAAACAGAAATTGTTTATTTTTCAAAAAGGCGAGCAAGACCAGAATTTGATTTAGCAAAAAATATTAAATTTACAAAGTCTGTTAAATTCTTGGGTACATATACTGATGAGAATCTATGCTGGGATCTTCAGATTGATTATATTTGTAAAAAACTTGTACGTACATGCTATGCAATACGCCAACTTAAAAACTTTGTTACAACCAAAGACCTACTCACTGTTTATTACACATTAGGCTACTCATATTTAAGTTATAACATACTTGCATGGGGAGATTCCTCAACTGTAAGTAGGGTCTTCATTCTACAAAAGAGATTAGTGAGAACTATATTTAATATAAATCCTAGGGAATCCTGCAAAAACTATTTTATTAAAAATAATATCTTAACAGTTTACGGTATATATATATATAAAGCAATAAAATATGCTAGGTCAAAAATAAACAACTCTCCATCTCAGTTTACAAAAGTCTCTGATATCCACGAGCACAATACTCGAAATGGTCAACTTTTGCGCTTGCCAAAACATCAAAATTCGTTTTTTAAGAAGTCTCCTTACCTTACCAAATGATTTAAAATCTATAGTTAAGGACAGTATGTTTTATAGAGAAATTAAGAAATATTTAGTGGCGAAAGCTTTTTATTCATACAATGAATACTTAAAACAATAGTGCTTTTTTTTCCCCTAATATTTTCGTTCTTCGTCACTTCTGCTTCTCTTGTATTTTTTTTAATAATTACTGTGTTAGTGTTTATGTAATTAAAAAAAAAACTCTTGTTATGTGTATTTAATTATACGAAAAAATAATTATGTTTCTTAAGCATGTAACTGTTAGTGCTGACTTTAAAAGTGTATTAGTCTATTTATTCATTTACAATTATGACACGGGCACCCTGTGCTTAAAATTTAAAATATAAGTTTGACATGTATATTCTATAACATTTATAGGCCAAAGTACAGAATAAATTGAATTGAATTGAATTGAATTAAGAGGCATTCTATGCATTTTAAGCCAATTTATGACATTCTGAGGCATTTGTAACAGAAAAATTTGGTAAAAAATATTTTTTGGTGTAAACAAAATGATGAGTGAAACAAGTCAAAAATGTGGTGCCTTTTGGCTTTGTTTTGAACGCGTTAGGTATACATTTACGGACACATTTAACACGTAGCTCTGCAATCCAGCGCTCTCATTGCTCAGATCCGACAGAAGTTGTGAACATAGACAAACTACTTGTAGTTTGTAGACCTTTTTCTCTTATGGAAAAGCCTAGGTATAATTATTTCGGGGTCTGGTAATTTTTTTTTTTAATAGATGGCGATAGTAGTACAAAAATTCTAAATTTGTCATATCTCTCCCTTAGCTGACGCCAGCGCGTAGAGGCGGATTTATTGATTTTTAGCCAACAACGACAATGGCGTTTGTTGAGGATATTTTTGGTTTTTTGAAAAGAAAGGAATTATTACAAGCTACAGGCTTTTACAGTGTACGATGAGTAAAATAAAGTGTAGTATGAGGTGTAGTACAATCGTATATCAAATTTAAGCTATATTTTATAAAATATTAGAGGCGACACCATGATGGGGCAACCCAGAAAGAAAGGCAGGTAAGTTTTTTTTTAATTTTAGTAGATACCAAAACTGTTCACAAAAATATTAAAGCCCTGGTCAAAAAGTATTAAGAAGTTTTGTTTTACTCTGTAAAGAGGGACTAATCTTCTGTGTCTTAAAGTGAGCATATTTTATCTTATAAAATTAAAAAAAAAAGAAAGTGTCTAAAGAGCCGGCAATTCGGCTGAATAGACGTGAGGCTAAAGAGTCGGCAATAATTACTTATTATGTGTTTTTCATATTTTCGTTTTTTTTTTAATTTTTAAACTAAATTAACCCAACCTAACCTAAACAGACTCAAACCAACTAAATTAACCCAACCTAACCTAAAAAGACTCAAACCAACTTATTCAAAGCCAAAACAACCCAAAAAAAACACACTACAACCCCTACATCTTTTTTTGGCTTGTTTAATTAGGTTAAGGTTGGGTTAATTTAGTTTAAAGTGTGTTTGTGTTGTTTTGTCTTTTAATAAGTTGGTTTGAGTCTGTTTAGGTTAGGTTGGGTTAATTTAATTTAAAAAAATTAAAAAAAAGAAAATATGAAAAACACATAAATAATTATTGCTGGCTCTTTAGCCTCACGGCTATTCAGCTGAATTGCAGGCTCTTTAGACACTCCCTAAAAAAACGTGACTATCCCAGTACTTAGAAGTGTTTACAGTACCTACCTTAAACTGAGGCTTAAACAGAAGTCAGGCTTAGTTTTCTTAGTACCCCACAAAGTCCATCCATGGCATAATTAAATAACTATAATGTATTGCATATTTATATGTTTATTTTGTTTTTTAAATTTTAAAGTTTTTCTCACAATGGGTTTTAGCCTCTCTTTCTTTTTCCAATATGGAAGACTGGTCCATTAATTTGGCCTAGTCTCCCTTAATAAAACTTTGGTAGGGACTCCTGATGATGGCAGCCTGAGCTTCCAAAACATGTCGGGTTTAAAATAAATTCAGTGGAGAAAGCACGGTGACCACCAGTCATAAAATCATAAAATTTTGAAAATTTGGTCACAAATTTATAAAAAAAAATTACACCCCAACTGGTGGTTGCCCTGAGAATGATCAATTTGTTTGATTTAGTTACATTTTTACAAATTTAATGTATTTATAAATGTTATAATTTTAACTAATAAGCTAATGTTTGTTTTATTTCTTTTTACAGTTAAAAGAAGGCCCTCTTTAACTCCTAATGAAGTCAATGTGCCCAGACAAGCTAATCTCACACCAAAAGCATGACATTTCTATAGGAAAGTTATTGATAGTAGTAAGCGATTGCATAAAATGACCAGTTATGTGCAATCATTCTAGAGAAAATTAGCACTCGCAGAAAAGGCTTATTATATGCCAGATTAGAGTACAGCAGCAGAAACCTAAAGCCAGGAGACTTACTTTAGAAGAAAAAATTCTCTCCCTCAGTATTTTTAAATCAATTGGTAAGACGTACAGGCTATTGTCTAAGATTTTCGCTTTGCCAAGTAGAAAAGTAAAAAACTGTTTGTGAAGTTTGCAGGAGTAAACTTAATTATAAGTCATGATAATGATGTTGTCAATGAACTTATTGATGCCTTGCAGTATAAAAACAGTAAGTTGACCAAACCAGGAACACACTTTAATTTTTTATTTGGCAAGACACAAACTTTATTATATTTCTTAATCCCTAAACTAACCACAATAATAAAGTTAATTATTAGGGGTTTGTTCTGGTGGTGTAAGCAAGTTAATAAGATTTGTAAGATTTTCTAATAGTCTAAAAAGAGGAGATTATTGCGATAAATAAAAAAAAATCAGCATTTCATGAAATGAAAAAATTATGTTTCCTTTCTTGAGGCTTTATATTGAATTTTGTGTACTAAATTATGACTAAAGGCAATTATCCTCAGAATTATCTGTGGAATAATTTTAACAATAACTATTTCTAGGTCATTTATCTTCTTTTTAAATAATTTTCACCTCGATTTTTACTATAAGGTAATATTTTATGTTTTTACTTATTTTACCAGATGATTCATTATATTTTTCACCTCCTTTTTACTCCTTTAGCATTGGAGAGATAACAAATGTTTAACTTTGTAAAAAAAATAAAGGAATTCTTGTATTTAACACTCCAATAATGAGTTAAGGCAGTGAAAAATATAATGAACCCTTGTTTTGTTTTTAAACCTGTATTTGGGAAATGTACTTCAATTTTTTTTTTAAATTACACATACTTATTTATCATCTGTCTTTATCTTTTTACCCAACCTTTTATAAGTTAAATTCTCAATGAAACTACAATAAAGGGTTTTGTAAAAGGACCTCACCTATGAAATTAAAAGGCAAAATGTTTTTTTCATAACATTTCATTTGGGTCAAAAGTACACATTCGTCTTTTAAGTTCAGTGCACCCAAAGACAAAAAAAGTTTAAAAAATTCACAAAAACATCAACTTTTGATTTATCTTTTAAACTTTTTTTGTTTTTTGGGCATATTTGCTATGTTTTCATGGGTATTGAGTTCGTTTTCAAAAGTCATTATATCTTTTTCTATTATATAGCGTGTTCTTAGTCTTGATAAAGAACACGCTATATAAAAGAAAAAGATACAATGACTTTTGAAAACGAACTCAATACCCATGAAAACATAGCAATTGTGGTCCTTTTTGCTATGCCAAGAAAAATCAATATTACATTACATTTGTAAAGTAATATTGATTTTTTATTTAAAAATCAATATTCTTTTGTAGTATTAATTTTTGTGGTTATCATGTGTGGTGCTCCATCTATTTGTGTTTCACTGAACTATTTCTATGTCGGGCGCCAAGGTCATAATTAGTTCCGTAGCACAGTACAGCAGATAACATTCTGGTCTGCCAGACAGACCTAACCCAATTTTTTTTTCTGTGGTTGTCAATCGTACGTCGAACGTGACTGATTTTCATGAGATACGGGCGCTAGCGACGCTAGGGTGGCGTATCGTTACGTCGCATCGCCTGATACGGTAGACACATTTCAACGCATCGGTATTCGGTACTTATAACGCGTTCGAAATAAAGTAAAAAAAAACTACATTTTTGACTTGTTTATGCGATGTTTCGAACGATGCCCGCTTTTTCGAAGGGTGCGATGACAGTACTGCTGATTGAAATCGTTGCGTACGTTCGTGGGTCCGTAACGTTACGTACATCCCTCCGTACCCAACGAGTGGAATCATCTGTTCTGTCATCGCACCCGTCAAAAAACATGGCATGAACAAGTCAAAAATGTAGTGTATTTTGACTTTGTTTCTAACGCGTTAGGTATACCGATACCGATGCGTTGAAATATTTACTTTAAGTGTCTAATAGCTAAATATTCCTAATTTAAAGCAAAAAATAATTTTAAAGAAAGTGGGTTGTTACTGAGGGAAGGAAAAAAGCACACCTGTGGAAAATAAGTAAAAACGTTTATTATTAAACTCCGCGTGAAGTCAAAAAAATACTCTATAAAAGTATTAAACCGATTTTTAAAAAGTTTATAATATAAAGCCAACAACAACGCTTATGAAAAATATGTCAGTAAAAGTTTTTATTTAAAAGTTAATATCTCAATGCGTTTAAAAGTAAACAGAGGGGGGGGGATTCTCGAAAATATTTGCCAAATTAATTATTAAAACTCTGAATAGTTCATGAATTACTCCAAATAAGACAAAATTAAAGTGGGTTTTTAAAGACATATTAGCAAATATCTCTAAGAAAGGTTTGACTTACTACATGAAGTTAATATATTATTATATTATATAATATTCAGATAATTTTCAAAAATATTTAGACCGGCAGCCATGTTAGTTATATATAGTCCGGGAGTAAAAAGGCAGAAAATAAAAATGTTAGGTTGTAGTCTTAAGAGCTATTTCAAACATCTCAAAAACTGTCTAACTCACTTTACTTCATTATATTGGTCATTTCATTTTGTTAAATATTTTAGCAGGACTGTTAAAACTTTTAGTAGTTCGAGAGTTAATGGCCAAACACTAAAAATTAAGGTAATATCTCGAAAACGGTTTGACTCGAGGGGGTAACCACTGTCATGTCATAAATCTTACCGTACTTTGCAGTCCCTGCCACTGGCTAAACCTCACCAAGAAGTTCTGCAGTCAGCTTTGGTGAAAGTTCTCTAATGAACTGTTTGGCCTGTCTTTGTCCAGGCGTTTGCTCTCACAGACCGTTCGTCTCTTTGGTGAGCCACTCTTTGCAGACCCTAAGAGACCTTGGGAGTTTTTGGAAATCCCTCGGCAGTCCCCGGCAATCACTGACCATTTAACCGGCAATTGGCAATCATGTCCTATTTTTTGAACTAGTGGTTATCCCCTTGGTTTGACTTATAGAATATTGCTTAAAAAAAGTCTAAGCTTAAATTTTTAATAGTTTCGGAGAAACAAAACTTTTAAGTTTTTGTGTTTTTATAAATAAGCTGTATGTGTAGCAAAACTCTACTACTTATTTTTGTTAAAGGAATAAATACTACAACACAGATGAGACTGTACTTTTTCGTAACCGAAAAGGCCGAAAATAAATGCCGGCCATTGCTATTCAGGGCACATTCAAAGAAGTTTCCGCTTCCAGGCAGGGTGACACATCGACACAAATTTAATCAAACCTCCGCATTCGGTTTTCGATAACACTTGCGAAAATAACCCGGTCGGTATTGTGGTAAAAACCATAGCTTTTTTGGTTATGGCTGCAAAGATAATTTTTTTGTTTAAAAATGCATTTCTTTTGCACAAAAATATCATAAAAAATCCTTCCATAAATAGCATCCATACTAATATGTATGTCTCACTAAACCCGATGAACAAATTGAATCCAGCACGGATTACATGGGTTTATTGCCTACTGTGAAAGTTAACCATTTTTTATTTTGAAGATATCGTTATTTAGATGAAAAAAATTAAATTCTATGAGAATCTTATGTCTGTGATAGGAGATATGAGATGTGAAAGAGTCATTTGAAAGATACTGAAATACTGCACAGAGGCAGAACCAGGATTATAATTTAGTGAGGCTTTAGTATTTGGGAAAGTTAATTAAAAAAAAATACGTAAATGAGACCAAAACTTTTTTATTTTCTCTTGTGATTTTTCTTAGGGGTTAGTAGTTAGGGGTTATTTAAAAGGTAATTTAAGGGCGTAGGCAAAATATAATTTAATATAACAATAAATAAGAAAAATGTTAAAAACAAAAACCAACTCTATTTTTTTTTCACTTGTATTTTTATCTCATTTAATCGATGAAGTGAGTACTCTTTAAAGGTATAGGCAGTGGCGTATGTAGGGGTGGGTTTAGGATTTTTTCGCCTGCTAGATCTATGAATATTGAATCCTAAAGATTAAACTCTCCCAAAAATAAAAAATAAATTGTCATCTAAAACTATGTTGTTTTTGGTTTTCTTTAAATATTTTCGTGTTGATTGTTTTAATTTTATCATTTTAGATTCTTTATCAGAGAAAAACAGTATCGTAGTAATTACTTAAATAGGAAATAACAAAAACTTGATGAGTAATTTAATTTTGAAACAAAACTTATAAACTAATACTTCTTTAATATCATACTATGCATATTTATTTTTAATAAAACAAAGTTTTTTGCTTCCTCGATCTGCGGTAGCTTTCTAAAACCAAAAAGAAATTTCAATGAAAATTACATAGATATGTCAAAAATGCATCATGACCTACTTCTTCTTCAAAGCAAAGTCAAAGCCCACTTAGTTTAAACTTACCTAAACCTCTTGTCTAAATCTCAATCCATTCGAATAAGATGAATATTATTACATTTTGTATTTATTAATTTATATAACCTAATTCTAATTGTTTTTCAAAGCAAAGTCAAAGCCCACTTAGTTTAGACTTACCTAAACCTCTTGTATAAATCTCAATCCATTCGAATAAGATGAATATTATTACATTTTGTATTTATTAATTTATATGGACCTCTCCAGGTATTTACGACTTCGCTAAGATAGAATTTTAGATACACCCCTGTAGCGTATTTGATTACCTTTAAAATGAGCCCAAACTTGCAGAAAACTACCAACGAAAACAGGACAAAATAAAGTGTAACTCTGATTTTACATTTTTTAAAAAAGCAAATTGGCGCGGTTTTGGTTTTCAGAAGCACGACAACACAAAATCCTAAGAACGATTCTGTAGACTAATTCATTACCTTTTAAACGAGACCAGACTTGAAAAAAATCGTTCTCCCAAACGGGATTAAAATAAGTTTTTACTTTTAATTTTTATGTTTTTTTTTTAAATTAACCCTCCTAGATAATCAAGCTTTCCTAAAATATAATCATGGATACGCCCCTGTGCAGTATTCAAGTACCTTCCAAATGACTCCCCAATTACCAAAATCTATAAAGTACTTTTGTATGTGTTTAGCAGACATACGCTTTTTCACGGCTCATATCTCCTATCACAGACATACGATCCTCATAAACTTTAATTTTTTTCACCTAAAGTACAATATCTTTAAAATGTCAAAATATGGTTAACTTTCACTTTCATAAACCCATGTTATTCGTGCGGCGTTCAGCCTGCGGTTTTACCCGCTTTTTCCGCTTTTTTTGCTTAAAATTGTCATAACTTTTGTTTCCGTGAACCGATTTTGATGAAACGTAGCCTATGTCCTGCACAGGAGTTCGAGTAATCCAGTAGCAAAACTGCCATCATAATTCGTTTAGGAGTTTTTGCGGGAGGCTGGAACAAACAAACAGACAAAAATTGTAAAAATTGGATTTTCGTTATCTATATGGTAGTTTTCGACAAATCCTGGCTGGTACGTTTTAAATGGGACACCCTGTGTATTCTTCCCTTCTCCACAAGTAAATCATACGGGCAAATTGATTGTTAATCTTGTGAGCACAGTTCTGAGCTCCCTGAATTGATTTTCCTGTCTTCAAACATTGGCTGTCTATTTATTTGTGTATTTATCTTCTTTAAACAGCAATGTTAAATCAAGTATTAAATACTAGGTGTCCCCGTTTGGTTTCGGAGCTCAAATCGACAGTAATTTTTTATCGAGGTTGGCGAAAACGTTAACAAAAGTAGTAGTTTTTACAACTAGCGACTACAATAGTGTTTTTTTACAATCGTTGGTTTAAAATACACGAGTAAAACAAGCATAATTAAGCCGCGGGTTGCAAACACTATTCTTTTTATACCTTTAACAAAAAATCCTTAAAAACCACCCGACCCAAAATGACATTCACTGACAGGCGAGTTTGTAAATTCACCGATGAAAACAATCGAGTTTGTAAATTTATCTACATTTTTTGATGACGTTCATCAGGTTTTTAAATTACCAGATTGATTCCACCAATTCATCAATTGATGGCATCGATGCTCACCGGCTCTGGGAGCTCTACTTTTAACCTCTTGAAGTTAGCTTTATTAACGGTAACGGTAACAATAAGAGTAACGAAATTTGCCGTTAAACTGCCTGATCAAAATCTCCCTGTTTATCATAAGGTCGCATAGTTTGTCAGAGCTGATGCCCCTTGGTGACAATTTTTTCCTTCTTGGCAGTGAAATTATAAATTATTATTACTAGCTAAATACCCATGGCTTCGCCGGCGGCTTTTCCCGTTTTTTTCGCTCTGTAAAAGGTCATAACTTTTGTTTGCGCAAACCGATTTTGATGAAATAAAGCCTTCCCAAGGATCCTAGGAATGTTTTAGGGAAACTTCCATTTCAGTAGTTTTCGCGTAATGCTGAAACAGACAAACAAACAAAGAAAAATTGGAAAAAATGGATTTTTGGTATCTGTATCACTTGATTACAGTGCAGCTGGCGCGCGCCATTAAAATGCTGCGATAAACAAATGCTTAGCGCGCCGACCTCATCGCTTTTTATTGCGACCTTTATGACATATTTTGTTTTGACTATAAGCATTTTGCTGTCGGTTCCGTCACCGACACCCAATGTAAATTTTTCATAAAAGCGATCCCAGTAGTATATTTGGGACACTGTGTAGGTATACCTAAAAGTTCATTGCACCATTTTATACTATCCTCTCCCGATGTAGTGTTAATCTCGCCGTATTTAATACAAACGGAGTTCCCTCACGTAACATGCACCATTGAATAACCTTGCAGGTCAAATGAGTAATTTAAAATGTTTTTAAAACCACACAGGATTAATGATTATAGTATTTTCCACCCGCAATTTATACAGATTTAATCAGTGGCGCACCCCGGAATTGGCTTCGGGGGGGGGGTAAGGATAAATAATTAATAAAGTAAAAATGTGATATAGTATTTTCCACCCGAAATTTATACAGATTTTATCAGGGGCGCACCCAAGAACTGGCTTCGGGGGGGGGGGGGTAAAAAGAAATAAAAAAACCTTAATTTAAAGTAAAAATGTGATCATAATTGATACAAGGAAATAGTTGCTTACAAGCGCGGACCGCCGCTCAAACGTAGAGGGGGGGAGGGGGTAGTGTTAATCAAATTTAAAGTTGTTAAAATTTTTTGAGAAAATAACAATCAAAATGCAATTTTTAATTTGAAATTAAACTTAAAATCGTAAATATTGAAGGGGTTTTGGGAATTTCAATTGTTTATTTACCTTTAATTTGTTTGTAAAAATGTTAATTTGACCCTTAAAATGCCATTTTTGACACCAAATCAGGCAAAATGTTTTGATAAAATTACATTAAAAAGATCGTTTTGATGGTGATCCAAACTGAAAACAAATAAAAAAACCAAACATTTTTATATAAGGTGTTCTCTGCGTGTTTTCGTTTGGTGTACAAACAAAAACAAATCTTTGATAGTCTTAAATGGAATTTTTCAAAAATTTTCCTCATATTGAGGGTCCAATTAATTTGCAAACGGAAATTTTGTATAATGATTCGTCGTATAAAGGACCGGTGGTTTTGGAAAAGGTTGCCAATTGATTTAATCGGTGGCGGCTCGTCAGATGAGGCAAGGGAGGCGGTGCCTCACCAACATTTTTGGAAAAACTGGTAAATTTGTTTTTTGCTAGATTTTTTGTGTTTAATTTTTGTAGGAAAAACAAGCCCTTCATAACATTTTTTTTTTTAGTTTATTATTAGGGTGCTATTTCCTTAACGTCATTTATTTCTGCTTTACTTTCTTTTGTATGTTCCATCAAAGATGGATGAAGCACTCATTCCGGTCGCCTCGCTGCCCCACTCTGCAACGGTTTTGCTTCGGTCTTCTATCAACGCTGTCCGAGAGCGCGCGGTGTCTGGGTGAGGCGAGAATGAATTTTCTGTGCTGCATCAAGCCTCGCTGGTCGCATTAAAATTTTGCAAATTAAAAAACGCGAAATCCCGTTTTTGTTATTGCAATTATAAAATCAACAAATCGCACATGATCTTGATAATTTGGCGGATCGGAACAGCGCGCGGCGGGACATAAAGCAGCCTTCCGCGGGGGTATCTCATTGATGCCAAGAGGTGGCGATACTGGTCAAGCACGGCTAATGCCCCGGGGATTACCCGAATTATTCTTCATGCTTCATTTAGCAATTCTTTTTACTGTTCCCACCTATGCAACACTCAGTACATTAATCGCAGCTCGTTAATCGCGATTTTTAAGTTGAAAAATATCAATTATTTCAACGACCCGTGCTGATCCGTGAATCGGGTTTTGTAATTTTGGGACCCGGTTTAATTCATTCTTTTAAAAGATCCAGATCACTGAACCGGGTCAGATCCGACCCGATCCTAAGCAAATCCTTAGGGGGCCAAGCTGCCGTGTATAAGACGCAGACAAACGGAAAAGCACATTAGGCAGAAAAGGATGGGCATGGGGCGATGTTGTCACTACATCTTACACGTAGTAAATCCATTCCAGGTTGTTGTTTTCTAATGTTTTCCATTTTCATACCTTTAGGACTGGAATAAAAATTGTTTTTGCTCGACTCGAAAGATATCGTAAAAAAAAATATTTTTCGGCTTTTCATTTTGTAACCATTGTTCTTACGCACTGTTTACAGGCTGGGGACTGAGATACATGCAAATGCCTAACCTAAACCGTTCATACACGGCCGGAGAAATCGACTGAGATATTTCCGTAGAAACTTTATCAAGCAAATAGGACGGGTTGACGCCTTCGAACGTCCAACCCGGGTTTTGCACTTTGATTCGAAATCAAAAAGGAGGAACAGTCAGATGTGGGGCCGTGCACAAATTACGTAACGGTGATTTTACCAATTTTTGACCCCCTCCCTATGTAATGTTTTGTAACGGTTTGGCACGCCACTCCCCTAATATTACGTAACGATTTCAAGACCACTACCCCCCCAAAAAAAAAAAACTTTTCACTTATTTTCATTCCAAATTTTCTTAGTTTCACACAAATGCAAACGCTGTCGAAAACCCCCCTTCCCCCTACGTAACGTTTTGTAACCCCCCTCCCCACTATGACCATTACGTAATTTGTGCACGGCCCCTGTAGTCCCAGTGGAGGAGGGCGAGAAAATTGATATTTTTTTCTTAAAAATTATACTCTTTAGACCTATTTCTTTGCGTTCCCGAAATTACGTAATTTTTGAAAAAAATTGTAAGCGGCGCCATTTTTATTTCGTGCTTTGTTTTTCTAACATTTTTGCGTTCGGCTAATTTAATTGAAAAATTTTTGTCTGCGGCGCCCTTTATCTTCTCACTCGAAACCAAGATCCCCCGTTTTAGGAAAACTGATCCCGTCTCTGTTTCTACATTTTTTCGAATAAAAGTAGAGTATGACCATGGGGGAAATATTTTTTTTCTACGGTATGACGAAAATTTCGAGAAAGTTGAAGAAAAAAATAAAAAAAGTGGCAGAGCTCAAGTTTTTCGTAAAAAAACCGTTTTTTGTAAAGAAACAGCGCCGTTTATGGATTTCTTTGGGTGCTAGTGCTAGCTGCATGGTTTGGCCGTTTCCGGATAGATGTCACTAGTAGAACAGAATGGAAATAAATTTAATTAAAAGCGAAGATATTTCTTTCTAATGTTAACAACCTCACGAGTTTATCGCTCAGTATCGTAAATAATGGACCCTGCCGCCTCCTTTAAGCAAGAAAAAGCTGTGGTTTGGACCTGAAAACATCTAATTTTTCCTCGATCATCTCATGGTGTGGCCGCCATCTAGCGGAATTTGCAGACATCTTGTCAACGGTTATTATTGCAACTATCATTTATGCTCACAATGAAAGAGTGGCGACAATTTTTTCTCATGAAAGCAGTCCGGAGATAATAACAAACTGGCACCAATGCTCAATATACCTGTTTCTTTTGTGCGCGCAGAACTTTCTATGCCATTTCTGTTTGATTTATTGAAATCCTATCCCTAAGTAAAATGTTAGGAACCCTGTATATGCAAACGTTTTGATTTGGTCACAAAAAAAAAATTGTGGAATTAAAATGTATAACTGTTTATGCACAAGCGTGAGGGGGTAACTAGTGTTTAAAGTTATTAAAGCCCTATATATAAATAATTTGTTTTTTATGTCAAAGTAAAAACGCATAAAATAGTAGATTGAAGAATAGTTCTTTTTTTATCTTCATAAGTTTTAGTTTTTACATTTGACCAATATTATTCTCATTTACGGTGTTTTTGATCTTGGTGCCTCATGAGTGTTATAAGTCACGAGCCGCCACTGGATTTAATTGAAACTGATTTGTACAAAATAATTTTTAAAAGCCCGACACTCTACTCTCTGGAGTGAGTTCTTTTTGCTCTACTCCTAATACCCAAACGCTAAAAGGCGCTGCACTTTTCACTCCGATTTGAATACCCGAACGGTTTGGCGTAAAAGGAGTCAAAAAGAGTGAATGCAGTGCATTAACCGAATCTGACAGAACATGAGAAAATGGCCATTAGCGAAGTACCTTTGAAAACTACAGCTTTAAGATTTTTGACTGTAATCTTTCAGTGGAAAGTTTTGTTTGATGATTAAGCTTTTAGATAAATTCAATGTTTTAATTTCAGTTTGTAAATAAATGAATAGGTACAGTTGTTTTGGATTTTTTTCATTGGAAACAGTTTTCGTGCCTAATCAGTGACTTATGTTTGTTTTGCCTCAGAGTGCTCTCATAAATATATTTTTTGTGCTGAAAACGGGTTCAAAATATGGGGTTTTTCTGGATATTAGATAAGGTAAAAACGACCTTATTACCAATAGCCACAAAACAATCCTTTTTGGGGGCTATAAATTTAAACCACCCCCCCCCAGAGGAGGTCTAAAAAATCACCAACTTTATAATCTCAAACAAACATAATGAAGCTACCATGTGCCAAATTTTTGGCGTATTTACCATTTGTCATTATGACACCTGTCAAAAAAGATAGTTTTAGGGCATGTTCTCCTAAAATATGGTATATTTTGAGAAAAAAAAGCAGTTTTTCAGTGGTATTTTGCAATAACAATACAAAATAATCAATAACTTTGTGTCTGTTCTGTTTGGGTTTTTTGAAAATTGGTTTTAAAATTTAGATTAATGTAACACTCGTGGCATATCGGACAAAGCGTTTTTGTTTCTTACTTTATTGCGACCAGGCCTCCAATGACTAATGGAGAATCCAGACACCTACAGACCTGTTTCATCCTTATTAGGAATCATTAGGGAGTCATAGGATTGTATCTGGCAACATTAAAATTGAAAAGTGCAGAAGACCGTAAATACAGAATCATGTACCTTTCAACAGGTTATAGAGAAGAAACCTGTAAAAGTATAACGTCACTGTATGTACAGGTTTCTTCTCTATAACCTGCTGAAAGGTACATAATTCTGTATTTACGGTCATCTGCACTTTTCAATTTTGATGTTTTTGTTTCTCAGTTTATTCGACAGGTGGCGCATATAGGTACTACGTCTCCGCGGATTGCAAACTTTTTGTTTTAAATTCGAGAGGTGTGCATGGTGCCTGTGCAGCTTCAACTGCCTCGTCGTACAATCCTATGACTCCCCGATGATTCCTAATAAGGGTGAAACAAGTCTGTAGGTGTCTGGATTCTCCATTAGACATTGGAGGCCTGGTCGTAATGAAGTGAGAAACAAAAACGCTTTGTCCGATATGCCACGAGTGTTACTTTAATTTTTATTTGCGGACACGAGATTCACTTTGTTGTTTAAAATTTAGTACCCTTCACAGGTGTGAATATTTAAACCTGTGGGGGGTACTATCACCTTCAAACAACAGTATCTACTATACAGACCGCTTCGGGGCGAGGGCGAAAGAAGTCTAATTTGCCAGTGTACGTACATGCAGAGACACCGCACGCCTATCAGTGAAGCAACCAACACTCAGGCTTCCGATCGCCAGTCGCTGCCGTTCGCCGCCGTTCGCCTTGTATTTAGTACGCCTCTAACCACGGTGCTGTGTGGAGCGTAGTCAATGAAACCGGAATTTGGTCAATAAATACGCAAATTTTTATAACGTAATTTTCTTATTTTTTGTCACTGATAAATAAGAGCGTTTTATTGTCAACTGCTCAGATTTATCAGTGACGACGTGTTACAATGAAAATAATAAGGAGAAACAAAATAAAAACAAGTTCTCAAAATAAAATAATACATTCTAAAAACCAAAAAGATTCTCCCAGTCAAAAAAAAATTTAAGCAAATGTTCGAAAAGTCCTCCTTGCTCGGCTAGACAATATCCGAGCCTACTATAAAAACCCCTTCCAACGTTTCCAAGCATGTTAGGGGTGATAATTTGAAAAGCTTCTTCAAAAACAGATAGAAGTCATTAGGAGCAAGATCGGGAGATCGAGCTGGCCATAAAATAGTTCCCCGTGTACTTATAACCCGATTAGGAAATACATTATCAAGATATTCCCTAACAAGGCCAACATTGTGAGCGGAACAACCATCTTGTTGAAACCATGTTTCACCAAATCTTACACCTAACAACTGCCTAGCAGTTGGAATAAAGTGCTGCTGCAGTGGATCCAAGTATCTAGGACCATTCAAATTGCAATTGCCGTTAATAAAAAATGGCCCAATTACGTGTTCCCCTATAATACCCCCCCCCCAAACATTTATTTTTTGGGGATACTGTGTTCTTACGTCAAAATACAAATGCAAATTTTCCCTCGACCAATATCGAACGTGTGTTGGGTTATGACGATTTGACCATTTGACCATCTGCACTTTTTCGGCAACTTCGTAGACATCTATTATTGGTTTTAAAAATGTATTATTTCAATTAAGAACTTACCCATCTGTTTCTCGAGCAAGGCAGAAATAAAACAAAATAATAAAAACAAAATGAATTTCCAAAAGATAACACTGCAGCGTGCTTCGAATCCACCTCGGTCGTACGGCACGGAGAGTAAATTGGACTTGATTCCCCCTATGTTCGCAGTAGCTTGAAGCGGTCTGTACATAAATCGTTTCACTTAAATAAAAGTACAACACCGCAACAAGTTAAACAGTTATTCATCGATTCGCAATGGTTTTCTATGCGCCAATTTTTTAAGAAACGAGTCAAAAACAGTGCAAGAGCAATAATTTGTAGCAGAACTAATTTTCGTGTTTCGCAAACAACGACTACTGCGAGAGATAAAGTTACTACTATAGCGGAAAGGCGAACTGCTGCGGGAAAAATTAACAAAGTGAATGTGGAAATAATAATATAAGATTAAGTAGCCGTCGAGACTAGATATATATATAGGTTTTGTATTTATTTTTATTTAAAAGAAACAATTATAATTAAACTAACAAAAACGTTTTATGTAAAAATATGGTTAAGTACTCGAACTAACATTTTGCCATAAAATGGAGTAAGGTCAAATTGGTAAACGGAAAAAACCCCAGTTTTTTCCTGGATTTGATCAAATTATAACCAAGTTCTCCAAACCTCATTTAGAAATAAAACACTAGCTCTTCTTAGTTTGAAATTATTTTAAGCTTAGCTATATGAGGTTTTTCATTTTACCCAGGGGTTTTTTGTATCAATCTGTCAAATTCTAGATTTCAATTATTGTTTTTCTTTTAAATAAAATATCTGCTAATTCCATTTTGCAATCACAATATTATCTATCTTTATTTTCATCTCGTTGTTCCTTACTGGTTTTTCTTTTTTAAATTCATTTAAGTAGCCTTTCCTTCCACAATATTTTTAATTCTACTCTACATTCAAATTTTGTGACAAATAAAATATGTGGTGTTTTTGTTCTTTTTTATTTACACATTTAAAAGAAGCAATCTGCATCTACCTTTGTAGATGCAGATTTTATTACTTCATGCATCAATCCTCCACAACCTCAACTATTAAGGGTTTTGGATCATGTTTTTTATTTGTTCATTATTAAATTTGTATAAATGCCTTAAATTTCCTGAATTATTTGGGAATATTATCGGTATTATGGTCGTAAATCAAAATTTTTATCCTACCTTATCGCATCAACCTCACCATAAAAATTTGTATAATCAGTCATTTATATGCGTGTTCTATCTAAATCCCAAGATTCCACTATTTGTGACTATAAGCACCGAGACCTACTTAAGTGTTTAGGAGAACATCCTTCTTGGATTTGATAAATTCGAATTAATGAAACTAGTGCTTTCACAAACGATGGCACCACTTTAATTCTAACTTTAGTTTTTGCTATTGTTACTCTTTATAATAGAAAAAGCCACAAGAATTAATGTTTAAAGCAAGTTATTTATTATGATTTTATTTAAATTATTTTTTGTTGTTTATTCTATTTTCAGTGATTTTTAAAAACTGATATCTTTCTTCTATTGACAGCCACTTAATTCTTGTAAGATTTAATATTTCCATAATTCCCTTATTTACGGGTTTACTTTAAGTAGCTATCAGCAACTGCATGTGGTAGGTATTCTTTCCCTCACCCTAACCAAAACTACTGTGAATTAAAAAAAAACACTACAAAAGCAGCTACTATTTGACTGTACTATAATAATATAATGCGTTCAAATTCAATACATTCAAGAAACAAAGGATTCAAGCAGGTGTGTCTTGAGAGTCTCGAGGGAGAACCCTTATAAAACCAAAGATCCTAATCAAAGTTTCCTGTATAAGAGTACATGTGTATAATATCTGATTTACTGACTCTCCTACCACAACATTAGATAGATTTTTTTGAGATTTAATGACATTTGAAATTTTCGAAAATTTTGACTTAAACAAAATTGAAGTTAAACTAAAGCTTGGAGAACAAATAGCGCCTTTTTTTAATCATGGAATGGTTTCAAAAAATTTGGTTGGGAATTTGATTTTTTGTTACCGCCTAATGGTAATTTGAGGCTTAAAATATTTTAGTATAATTTAAGGGGTAACTTTTTTGTTTAAGCAATTTTTACTACGTTTTTCGCATTTTTATGCCATGATTTTGCTCACATTTTTCAAGTTTTCACTGTTTTTTAAGCGTTCAAAAATAGTACTACCAAAAAACATTTTTTCTCTGTTAAAATAAAAAATATTTAAGGTTGTTGAAGAGACGCAGCAGGCTATAAAAAAGTTTTTTAGAGAAAGATGGAAATAATTTAAGGCAATTGTTTAATAAAAATTTCTGTTTTGTTATCTGTCTGTCATCTTTAGTGGTGCTGTGCATCAAAGTTCTTTACATTCTTTAAATTTACCAAAAAAAACATATCCTACTATAAGTGTATTTTAGCACATCTAAAAATAATTTAACAGGTATTTACCTAAATTATTTTAAGGTTCATCATGGCTCTACCATAAAACTGCCAAATTATTAGCTTAAATTTCAATGTCAGTAAAAACATAGAACAAAAAATCATCCTGCTTAAAAATATCTTTCCCAATTCAGTTTCTTGCAACTGTAACGTTCCTAATGACTTCTTTTTACCGATTTTCTTATGCCGTTTCGCCATTCGTTTTGTCATTTATGTCCTCATCAATCACAATAACAAGCACACCCTCTTTTTCTTTTGCGTTCAAATAGAAAGCGACATATCTAAGTAGTATCAGTTGTAAACAGATTAACGTCATCAAAATGGGAAGCGAAACCGGATACCAAGAGGGCTGTGGCAGCTTCGAAATAGGAACATGATGCATTTGCTTTGAATGCATTAGTAGGGACTTCGTCTCTATCACTCTTATTGAAATCGCTATTCGTTTCTCGCTTTTTTCCATTTCTGTCTGTGGCTTCTACATTAAGACTGGTTTTATAGAAACGATCCTAGACTAAGTAGGAAAATACATATATATAAAGGTTGTTTTGTATTATTTATTTTTAGTTGTATCCGTTTATTCTCAAGTCTAAATTTAAAAGGGTTTTTTACAGCCGATTTAAAACAGACTTACTTTTCAATGGGTTTTTTGTACTAAATCCATTAAGAATGGGTTGACATCCATGTGATAATAAGAATAATAATAAGAATTTTGGGACATTTTTCGCATCTATATAATAATATACTCTCATCGAGAATTTTGAAGAATTAATTTCACAATGTTATCTTTGATATCCTCTATGTCTGTGTGCATGTAGCTCTCAAACCACTGAACCGATTTCGATGCGGTTTTTTTCTGTCCTTTAGGAAGTGTCCTTAGCTATGTTTGATAAAAATAGTAAATCCACAGCAATTCCACAGATAGTACACTTTATGACTGAGGATGTCGGAGGTTTTAAACATTTTTAATTTTACCTGTTTGATTTTCAATTTAAGTATTTTTGCTAAAAAGGAAAAAAAACTAAAGCGCAGTTTTTTAACTCAATATAAATATTTAAAAATCTCATTTCAACACAACACAAACATAAACAGATAATAAAACTGTTTCTCGTTAAAAAATAAGTGGAAGACATACATAATATACAGCGTGTGCCAAAAGTCCGAGTTTCATCTAATATCGCCATAATCAAAAGAGCAGCCATTCCAGCGTAACGGACGCACACTTTGCACGATTTTTTTAAATTTAAAATTAAATATTGCCATTAGGCAATGCAAATATGTTAACGCTAATACCAAAAAATAAATACATTGATTGTACTCAAACAATTCAAATGTAAACCTATTTTTTATCTACTTTATTAAGTTGGTAAAAAGCCTTTTAATATGCATAACGGACGCAACAGGAAAAAGAAGCATACCTCATTCATTGTTGTATTATTTATTTATTTGCCAATAGGACCTCAAAAAAATGCCAAAATTTAATATAATCGTAAAGTTAAAATCACACTTAAATAATATTTGTAACTATTTTACCAAAAAACGAAAAGGTTAAGAATTGAACAAACAAAATGTTGCGTAACGGACGGAACGTAACGGACGGAACACTATTTCCAATCAAAATAGAAACAATATTTAAATTACAAGAAAAGTGATTTACCCAAATTAATCTTGGTAATACTAGCAAGCCTACTTTATTGATTTTTTATACAATTATTTCATGGATAGTGTGCAAAAATATTTGAGAGTAAAAAGATTAAGCTAATCTTTTAATATAAGAAAACGCCCAAATTTAATGTTTTTGACATTTTTTTTTGTGACAAAGAAGGATTTTAAACTACTTTTTTAATAGAAACAGTTTTAGCTTTTGGAGGCAAATTAAAAAATATATAATTGGTTAGAAAGAGTAGGTTAATGCCTTCGTTAATTCGTATTTTGCGATATTACCCGAGGTGGACCTTCAGCTTTTTCAAATTTTCACAAACTTGGTGGTTTTTTGTCTTTTTTACAACGTTTCGAATGCTTATGTATCTGAAAACGCCATCAGGTGAATACTAAGAAAAATTAAGACTACCTCATCTAATATATACTGGAGAACAAACAAAAAGCAACTCCAGAAAGGACAAATATTTTTAAAGTAATTTATTTATAAATTAATACATTAGGATGCAAATAGTAATTGATAACATTTTCAAGAAAATTCCTCCATAAAATAATCATTAAAAAATTAATAATGAAGGCTCCTCCATGGTTATTTATGCACTCGTTTGTTCTGTTGGGCATTGACAAAATATCATATTGAGGAACATTCATCCAAATCCTCCTTAGCATGCCAGAGTTCATCTAAGTTTCCAACGGGGGGCGTGGTAATCGACTAAGATTGCGCCCTATCATATCCCATACGTGTTCGATAGGCGACAAGTCAGGCGATCTTGCTGGCCATTCCAAAGTCTCTATGCCAATTTCATGTAAGAAGTCCATTGTTTCACGAGCAATATGCGGTCTGGCATTATCTTGTTGAAAGTTCGCATTTGGGATAGTTTGTAGGTAGGGATGTAACACTGGCTGCAGCACTTCGTCGATAATCGCCGAGCAGTCAGATTGCCGTTGATGGGGACTAGAAGTGATCTGCTTCCTAAACATATAGCACCCCATACCATGATACTTTACTGTCTTGCTGTATCCTGTTTAACCGCAAAGTCTACATTTCGTCTCTCACCTTGAAATCCCTCATGCGTCCATCATGGCCGCCTAAGCAAAACCTGGATTTGTCGCTGAAGCTCATGGTATTCCATTCGTCATTCCAGTTTTGCCGAGCTCTGCACCACTCCAATGGGCGAGCCTTATGTTGTGGTGTCCAAGGTAGCACCAAAAGCGGACGGTAAGCCGTCAGCCCCATACCAAGCAATCTTCGATTAACTGTCATTCTTGAAAACCCTCGTCCTGTAGCTGCAACTAGAACATCTCTTACTTGGCGTATACTGTCCCGTCGATTTCTGAGAGCAACAAGTCTGAGATGCCGTAAATCACGACCTTGTAATCATCTAGGGCGTCCAGAACCCGCGCGACGTCTATAAGTCTCATCATTGGACCACCTTCTCCAAACTCTTGATGATGATACTATTCCAGAGCCTTTTTTTAAAATGTTTATAATTCTGAAAACGGCGGGTCTTGTTATTTGATTTGCGCTAAGTTTTATAATTTTAACATGACATCAACACATCTTTCCTAAGTGACTTTTTAGAATATCAGTTGATCTTTACAATTGTAATAATCGTACCAAATTTGACATTCTTTCCTTAAAAACTAAAAAAGATACGGATGATAATGTAGCATTTTTAAAAAATCTTATTTTGACTGGCCTGATATAACTAAACCAATCACCCTGTAAGCAAAAAGTCAATTAGAAAAGTTAGTTTGATGTTCATTCTAAATCAGAAAATTAGGACGAAAGACCTGTCGCGGCTTATTAAATTATAATTATGAAAAAAAAATTATCAAACTGCATTTTAAAAAAAATAAAATGTCACTTTTTAAGGACGATAAACGTCATACGTCAATTAACCATTTTTTTTTCAATTTCTCTCTATCGAATTATATGGATTCGAGTATAATCTTGTTTTAACCCTTCTTGCAATTTTCCGTAAACCAAAACCAACCTCTTTCATGGCCACGATGCGTCCTTTCTCGAAGTCGTTTAAATGATGAAATTTTTAGTGACAGCGAACTCTTGGCATTGTTATTTTTTAAGACCAAAAAACTACGAGAAAAATGCTGCAACTTGGGAAACTCAAAGTCATAAAGTCTCAAAATACAAAATTTATTCAAAATTTGGTAGGTCACACGTGTTTCGCGTACATAGGCACCTTCAGACTTGGTATATAAAACGTCACGGTAGAGATTAACATTTAAAGAAAATTACACAAGTTTAAAAAATAAAAATAACAAAAATTTAAAAAAAATTAAACAAAGGAGACTCGTTCCACATTTTTTTTTCTTCAAATAGACCAGAAAAAAACTACTTTTTTAAATAGCAATACATTTTTGTAGTTAGTTTAAACTTTTTAAAAGGTCAAAAATGATATTTCTTAAAAATTCAAGATGACGGACTTATTTAAAAAACAAGCATTCTTGACCCCCCTAGAAAAAACGTTTTCTGCAATACTGTATTCAATCTCAAACATCGGTTACAGAGCCAAATCCTTGCCAAGCCCACCAATGAAGTTTTTTAAAAATTCGGACAAGAAATGAGGAAGTTTTAAATCTTTATATAGGCCAGTTTTATCATTAGATCTGTAAATTTTGAAAAAAGTTATTGCTATTTAGACAAGTAGATTTTTTCTTAATAAGCTTGATTTTGCAGGTAAACTCTGGTCTATTTAAAAATTGCAAACTTCCTTATTTCTTGTCCGAATTTTTAAAATGATAAATCTATGTGCCTGGAAAGAATGTGGCTTCGTAACCAATGTTTCAAATTTATTACAGTGTCGCACACAAAAAATATCTAGGAAGGTTAAAAATTCCTATTTTTCAAATAGGTCCGCCACCTTGAATTTTTAGGTAAGGTCAAGTCTAACATTGATTCTATAAATTTTGAAGCTTTAATTGGCGTTCTATAATCATTTAAAAAGTGCTTTTTTTTGGCACACTCTATATTTACTTGTTTATTTCGGTACTCAACATAATGTACAAACATTACAATTTACAGAGTACACTTAAGTATTATAACACTATTTTTGGATAGCAATTTGGAAAAGGCTTACACCGAAATTAAATAAACTTTTCAAGCAAAATTAGAAAGAAGAAACAGGAAATTTTAAATAATTATACTAATAACAACTAATATTACAATAATTAAAATATTTTTCTATATTATAGACTATAAGCTTAGAACATTGAACTACTAGAAGGAGCTTTTTTTCAGACCTAGGGCAGGGTGTTTGAGTTCAACATCTTCATCCCATTGTTGTCATGTTAACCTAATAAATTTTCCCCTGTTTTTAATATTATTTAAAATACCTTCAACAATTTTTAGTTCCGTTTAATTAAATGGTCTAGATATAGTAACAAAAATCTATGTTTCTATAAAAAAAAAACCTAAAAATGTATTTAAGTAGAATGTACAACTATAAAAATAAGAAAAATGGAAATCCCTATTCACACTGAAATTAATGACAAGCCGGCAACACAGATTTCCTGACTTTGTTTACCAAGAATGGCCAAATATGGCGAATTCTAACCTAATAATTAGTTAATATTTTAATTTAACGTACCTGTGAAACGAAATACTGCGGTCCCCCGGCTTCTGTTTCAACTTGCATATAATAATACACTTCGGAACCATTTTTCGCCACAAACTTTTCACAAAAATATCAAAAAAACACTATTGACAAGTGCTGAAACTTTCACTTTCAAAACAATAATGACATTCCGGGAAAAATCGAGAAACCGCAACAAACAATCAATGTTGCCACGTTGACTACAAAAGAAGAGGAAAACACATGTTAAATTTTCAAAAAACGTCGAAAGTTTTAAATAGGCTTTTTCAACATATATCTTAAACCTCATTAATTAATCAATAAATAAGCGTCAAAACTTAATCCAAATTTAATAATTTTTTTGTTGCATAATTTTGTTATTAAAATTGGCAACACAGATTTCTTTCTCCCCACAACCAGTGTAACCAGACAGACCAGACTCCTTCCAGTAGTTCAATGTTCAAAGACTATAAGTATATGGAGTCAAAGAAAAACATCACCACCTACTTTTTTTTGTTAAATAGGAAATCCCATAAAAAAAGTAACGTGGCCACGGCTAGCTCCGCTCCCTTTAAAGGCGCATTTACACAGACAAACTTTCCTTTGATGTTGAAATGCCGACAAACATTTACACGAGCCTCTTGAGCAAAATGCTCAAAGAAATGTTCGAGCAAAATCTCGTACAAAAAAACACACGTAAATTTTGGAGAGAATCTTGAGCAAAATTTGTTTGAAGAATTGGGGCTATAAAAATTTCTTTACAAATTTAAAATATATATTGTTATCGGAATTCATTGAACTTAACTCAAAATAGAAAAACAAAGTTTTGAAATAAGGTACTTTTAATCAAGTGCTTTCCGACGGAAAAACGATTCGATGCCGAAATTCACATTTTACCTCATAAGCAACTTCGATTGATCTGATTTTTATAGGGGATATGCCAGTATACTTGTAACTTTTTTGGGGTTGTAAAAAAAATAATAATTGGCACTTATTTATTGCTGTTGCCTGTAAAATGTAATGATAAAAACTTACGTTTAAAAGAATATCCCTTTATTTTACTTCCTAGTCTTTTACAATAATAATTAAGTCAAATTAAAAAACCTATATACATTTTATTAAATCTCAAATATATGAACAAAAGCACGTTCGGTTTAAATAATACCCGTTTATTACCCACTTTTACAACCCTACGAACCCGACCCTTGTCTAAAAAATATAATTTAGCAGTAATTTAGTAGACTGTGTCGCCGATCTATCATCCCGCGTTTTGGATTTCTCAAGTAGTAGGCCGGCCACCCTTTTGAATCGCAATGTTGCCCTTTGCATATTGTTGGTTCAGTGTCAGTAATCGACCTTGATTATTACATTAAATTGACAGTAAATATCTATATCTTCAGCATTTTGCTTTTTTAAGCAACCCTTGGGACCTTAAACTAACTAGGTAAATCTGGTGTGAGGAATTAAAAAACAACAATAAAAGCTAAAGGTAAAGTAAAGCTACAAAAATCCCCCTCCCCACCACTCCTCATAGTCGTGAGGCGCGGATTACCGCTTAAAAGTGCAATTTTTAAGTTTTTTGCCGATATTTGAAAAACTCAAAATTTTTTTGGAAAAGAATAATTTTCTTGGGTTTTTTTTTGACTTTAGGAGAAAAACCCTTGGAAATAAAAAAAAACTCGCAAGAAAATCCCAAAAAAACCACGGGCAAAAAAATCCGGGAAAAACCCTAAGAAAAAAATATTATAAGTAACCCTAATCCATGTGACAAAACTGATAGCCAATAATAATGTTTCGCTTGCCGTCGGCTTTTTTTCATAAAAATTTTAAATAAAAGTTGGTGTTCCATTTTTTTAAAGAATTGAGATCACTGATCATTGATGTGAAATTTTATTTATTCTCGTCTTTAAAAATATGTTTCCAAAATAGATAGCAATAATTTGCTCAAAAATTTACCCGAACAAAATGTTCAAAGAAAAGCTCACAAAAATGTTCACGCAAAAAATTTTAGATATTTTGCACGAGCTTTTATTTGACCATGTTCGTCTGTGTAATTGCGCCTTAAGAATTCAAGCATGAACAATTTTACTTCTAGGCCTCTTTTGGAGAGATATTAGAGAGGACTTGAACTTCTGAGAAACCCTGTATATGAACTTGTTAAAAAGGTAGTGGCTTTGTGTTATGCCGTGCGTTAAATGGTATACAAAAAAAGTGTTTTATAAACACAAATATTAAAGTAATTAATTTACAAAAGCGGGCGTGAGGCGCCGTTTAATAATATTTATGTTATAATTTTAACGTTTGGCCTAGATTTTATTAGAGAGATAAAAAAATAAAATTCTTATCCTATGTTATTGTATTATAATTAAAAATATTCTTTTTTTGATAGTTAATATACACACAGGTTGTTTCAAATTCATTCTCAAGATTTTAAGGGCTTATTTTTCGGGTTAAAATAAGTGTTAAAAACCAGCAGCGTGCGGGGAAATTTCAAGCAAGGGAAGCAATTTTTAAAAACTTACCCTATTTGTAATTACTTTTTTAAACTCTCTTTCCTAGGCGGACGGGGGGGGGGGGGACGGCGTAGCCTCAAAAGGGCGCCACGGTTGTTGGTATCTACCTGATTTTTAATTCCCTGACTTTTTCAGGGTTTCCCTGACCAAGTTCCAATAGGCACATTAAAAAAATAATTTTTATTTAAATGTTCACAGGCTTGTGAACCGATAAATACTTCGTACATTTTTTGCGAGTTAAGCAGAACACAAAAATTTACGTATTGAAAAAAAGTGGTTTGGGGTGGGGCGTGTCAATTTTGGACTTGCTACCAAAATGATGTCCTAAATGTACCTAGTAGTAGGCAAAAGCTTTGGGAGAAGTATACTGAAAATGTCATTTTTGACACGTTTTCAATGATGTTATCGCGCCGCAGGCGAAATTTTTTTGCAATATAGCAGTAATTTCTTCAAAAATGTTGATATTTTTCGCGTTTCTATGAAATATTATTCAGGGGCAGTCGCAGCTTTTTTTGTGTTTCTAAAATCTTGGAAGACTGTTGAATTAAACTAAAATTCTAATGAAGGAAAAATTTAGCGCCCTAATAAATTTACAGAAAAGATTTGTGGCGTAGACGGCAAAGGGTAAGGGAAAAAAGTTTTTCCTCGAACATGATCCTGGTCGAAGAAAAACTTTTTTCCGATTTATTCCCTCACCCTTTGCCCTCTCGGCCATGATCCTGGTCGAGGAAAAACTCTTTTCCGATTTATTCCCTCACCCTTTGCCCTCTACGCCACAAATCTTTTCTGTAAATTTATTAGGGCGATAAATTTTCCCCTCATTTTATAAATGTGTTTGGCTGAAATTATTAGTTGGAAATTCGCCACCTGACACCTTCAATAAAACGCTATATGTCGTGTATCGTTGGGTGATAGATAAATAGAAATTTGGTACAACTAATAATCGTGAATATGTAGCTCCTTGTCTTTATAACATGTCTAGGTTTTCAAAGCCGCAGTAGGCTTCAAAGATCTCCCCACTACTAACAAATGAATCGGACGACAGGATTTCCGAATAGCCAGTTAAAACTCCAGTTCCTCGGTAGTTCAGTTGGTAGAGCATTAGACTGGTATTCTAGAGGTCCCGCGTTCAAATCCTGGTCGAGGAAAAACTTTTTTCCGATTTATTGCCTCACGCTTTGCCCTCTACGCCACAAATCTTTTCTGTAAAATTCTAATAACTACCTGTCATCGCGCCACAGTCAAAAATGTTTGAAATTTAAGAAGGAAATTTCTTTAAAAAAAAGCAAAAATAAACATTTAAGAACAAAAGAAAATACTGTGTTGAGGAACAGAGTGAGGAAAGCATAAAAGATAAAAACCGCATACTGTAAAAATTCCCTGATTTCCATGACTTGGGACCCATTCCCTGACTTTTCCAGGTCGCTTTTTAAATTCCCTGTCCGCGAAACAAAACTAAAACAACGTTATTTTCATAGTAAAAAAAAACACTGAATATCTGCTAAATAGGCAAACATTTTTTTCGAAAAAACGTTATAATAACATTTAGCAGTACACCGGCACGCGTACGTTTATTTAGCGGATATTCAGCGTTTTTTTTCACTATGAAAATAACGTTTTTTTTTTAGTTTTGTTTAGTGGGTGATTTTTCCAAGTTTCCAGGTTTCCCTGGCCAGTTTCAACCCTGATATAGTGTATAATATGTTAACTTTAAACTAAAAATTAAGTCTTCGAATTATTACTGACTTCATGTAGTCCAGCATCACATCGAAATCAATAGTATGGCTATATTCCCGCATAATGCTAATTACAGCAAACGCATTCACCTTGTCTTCCGTCATTTGTGACCTTTCACAATTTTGATTTTTTTTAGTCTGTTAAAAGCAGTATAATTTAAAAATGATTGGGAAGCTGTTCTTAAAACGGTTTTTATCGCAAATAATAGTTCAGATTTAAAAAGTACCACTATATAATATAAATCGAACCCGAAGAAATGTTAACATATGGCTTACGTTTTTTCCACATGACGAGCATTTGTAAAAAAATCACCCAACCCAACGCTTTCCATCAGTAACCTTTTTCGCTTTTCTAAACGAAACGCATTTCCTGATTTTTTTTCCTTTTTGACTTTTTACAATTATTTTTTAATTTTTTTTTTGCAAAAAACCACAAGAGGATAAACACTTTTCTGCCACTGTTTCAAATCATTGGGTAAACAAGAAAAACATCTTTTTCCCGGGATTATCGTTTACTCATATTGGTCAGTAATTGTTACATATTTCGGCGCGCGTAACGGACATTTATTATACACTGCTTAAAAATAATCTTTATTTGTGGGCGTCTTTAAAATAGTTTTTTTATTTTTTTATATTATTGTAATTTTTATTTTTTTTGTAATACATAGCTGAGGGCACCCAAAGTGCGCCAAGATCCAGAGGGCGAGGGGAAGGGGGAACCCCCCTTCCCCCACGCTACGCCACTGCTTGAGAGTAGTCATTTTTTTAGAAGGGGACGAAATTAGTACATAATTAGTAGCAAATTATGGCATATTTTTTTTTCATATCTCTTTCCTAGGCAGAGGGTCTTGATATCAAGCTACATACCTCATGGACGCAAAAAAAAATAGGTTATCTTGAAAGTAGGCAATTTTTTCGAAGGAGGAGATATTTGTACATAATTAGAGAGAGGGAGGGGGGTGTATAACAAACAAACAAAAATCTTAGGAACCGATGTTTTTGTAAACTAAAAGTATCCTTCTTTAAGAGTACATAATTAGTACAAAATTATGACATCAAATTTCATTAAATCTATCTCCTAAGCATGGGGGGGGGGTGTGCAGCTTAGCGCCAAGCCACACCCCCCTTGTAAGGGCGAATAGCTCCGTTATTCATTGATTACAAAATTTTTTAAAAGGGGCCTAAATTAGTACATAATTTTTGCAATATCCAAATTGAGTTTCATTGAGAGGGGGGTCCAGCTTGACTGAGCTTTCCGCCGCAATAATTGTTTATATTTTTCGTCCAAAAGTAAACATTATGCTTGTGGTGCAACGCACAGCGTATCGCTTTAGCTCATAAAATTATGAAAAGAAACACACTTGCACTGTAAACAAACCTTCGTTGTGCTTCTATTTTCGTTCAATCATAAAATAAGCTTTTGATATTGGAGTAATGGCGGGCTTTACCAATTTTTTCTCCTGTCCTTCCACGCAGATTACATCAGAGTGTTTGGGAAAAAGTTTATTTTATTAGTTCACTATACTAATATAATCTGGGGGACTCTTAAAATCGTGAAATTTTCTATCGGCTGATTAACTTTTCGGTAGGGTGGAAGGTGGATAAAATATTTAAAAAAATTATAACTTTGGAACAAAAGCAAGTAGCGATATACGGTTTTCAGATTTAAGTTTCCATGAATATGGACTACAAATTTTGTTATAAAGTCCAAATTCGTGGGATCTTTAGTTTCAGAGTAATTTGAAAAAAAGTTAACTTTAAATAACTTTAAAAGTAAGGCAGCTATTGATATGCAGTTTTCAGATTTTGGTTTTCGTAAATATTACCCAAAAATTTTGTTATAAGGTTGAAATCTTTTAAAGCTATAGTTTTCGAGATATTTTCATTTCCTTTCGACATAAAATAATTGATTGTATGGCTATCCGTGCTTTCTAGCACCAATTTTTTTATTTATTAATTTAAATTAATTTTTTATCCCAAACGCTTGTACAAGGTGTTTAAAATTAGACCCTTTTTTTTTGGGGGGGGGGGGGTTAAGGTACTTCTAGGGGATATAGAAAAAAACTGATCGCCAATTGCGAGGCCTAATTTTAAAGAGAAGTTTAAAGGTAAAAACAGCATGTTTCGTGCTTTTTAAAATGTTTGTTTGTTGTAAATGGCTTTTTTGTTGATTTTATAAAGCAGAATCCGACTGTTTCACTGGATTTTTTTTAGTCACTTGTGTTTTATTTATTGTATTTTTTTGGTTTGTATAATTTTTAATTTCTTTATTACCTACTTTTAATATTTTTATTTTTTTTTATTTTTTTATTTTATAATATTGTAAAAAGTGAGGGATAAAAAAATTAGTAATAGAGAAAATCGAGAAAAAATAAATAAGTAATAAACAAAATAAAAACTAAATAAAAAAAGGACCATTCCATAAGAAAAATACCAATAGTGATAACCCTTTAATTAGAGCTAAACGTCGTAATCTTCAGTTAACTCGAGACTGTAAATCCAGCCCTCAATAAATCGATGTTACACCTTTTAAGATAAACTGAAATGGGCCATTATTATTCCAGGCACGCGTGTACACAACACGTTCGACTTTTATGAACACGGGTGCACAGGTTTTGTGGAACTGTTACATTACTGACGAGAATAAAATTACAGGCCATTTTCTACCAATACACGGTTTAAAAAAACTATTTTTCTTGTTTTTATTTTGTTCTTATAAAATACAAAATAATTTTTTTTTTAGAAATATGTAAACGAATCAAAATTATTTCACGTACAGTGAAATTAAGAGAATTAATATATGGTACAGTACCCTCTCCATACAGGCCGATTAACTCCTACCGATTTAGTGTCCTTTAATCCAGCTTCGCCGCCATTTTCACTCAAAAGTGACAGAAAATCCATTAGTTTTCTGTCAATATGGCGGCAAAGGTCGAGAAAAGAACACTAAAACGGTAGGAGTTGATTGGCCTATGTGCAGAAGGTATTGTATGGTAATAGTTGTTGCATTTTGAGGACCCTAAAATTACTGAGAAGTCTTTTGATAATAAATTTTTTTGGAGTTTTTTTTTCACTTTTATTTATTGAAAATTATTGTGAAAGAAAACTCTATCTTTATTACTAACCAAAAGACATCCTGTACAATATGTCACGGTATAAACAAGACATTATACATTTGTATAAAAACACTACTATACTAATTGATTCAGTGACCACTGGTCTTTAACCGAGTTTTTAACTTAGTTTTCTCCGGATTTCTCTAAACTAATGTTTTAAAGAAACCATAAGTCATGAAAAGTAGCTCATTGCTCGCGCAGAATTTCACTTTTTGTTTAACGACTCGCGTCGTGCATTTTTACGCACTTTGATTTATTTTATTTAAGTATATAATAAACTTTTAGTGAATGCATGCGTAATGCATTTTTAGTTTCATAATATGATATCAAGTGGAATCTTATAAATAAAGACACAGAATATTTATAAAAACCGCCCAGCAAACACAAATCGTCGGCATTGAATCGGGCCAATGTCGACAGTGTGTCAGCATCGGTGACTACACGCTGGCCCGATGTTGGACAGATTGCGATTTCCAGTTTTCGGTCAATAATCGGCAACTGACAGAGGTGCACATTACTACAGTCGACTTTATTAAAAGAAACAGGTATATTGAGCAATGGTACCAGTTTGTTATTATCTCCGGACTGCTTTCATGAGAAAAAGTTGTCGCCACTCTTCCATTGTGAGCATAAATCATAGTTGCAATAATAACCGTTGACAAGATGTCTGCAAATTCCGCTAGATGGCGGGCACACCATGAGATGATCGAGGAAAAACTGGGCGGGCAACTCTATCACCCCTGAAATGTTGGCTGCTACGCGCCAAGAGTTTTACAATAGATTGGGATATTGTGAGGCTCAAGAAGGGGACAGATTTGAACATCTAATCTAATTAAAAATTAGATGTTTTCAGGTCCAAACCACAGCTTTTTCTTGCTTAAAGAGGGGGCAGGGTCCATTATTTACGATACTGAGCGATAAACTCGTGAGGTTGTTAACATTAGAAAGAAATATCTTCGCTTTTAATTAAATTTCTTTCCATTCTGTTCTACTAGTGACATCTATCCGGAAACGGCCAAACCATGCAGCTAGCACTAGAAGCCAATGAAATCAATAAACGGCGCTGTTTTTCCTGCAGAGCTGTTTGCTTGCGATATTATTGATTTTAAATAAAGCTGGCCCTACACTACATTTGATATTTTCGAGGTGTTTTATGACATGATCTCGAAACATGTAGCGAACCAATTCTTCAAAACTAGCGGGATGGTAAAAGCGAAAAATAAGGGGCTGCCAATATTTGTAACACCCAAAAAGGGGTGAAAAGATTTATTTTGCTCTGTTTCTTTACAAAAAACGTTTTTTTTTACGAAAAACTTGAGCTCTGCCACTTTTTTTATTTTTTTCTACAACTTTCTCGAAATTTGCGTCATACCATAGAAAAAAATTATTTCTCCCATGGTCATACTCTACTTTTATTCGAAAAAATTTAGAAACAGAGACGGGATCAGTTTTCCTAAAACGGGGGATCTTGGTTTCTAGTGAGAAGATAAAGGGCGCCGCAGGCAAAAACTTTTCAATTAAATCAGCCGAACGCAAAAATGTTAGAAAAACAAAGCACGAAATAAAAATGGCGCCGCTTAAAATTTTTTTTCAAAAATTACGTAATTTCGGGAACGCAAAGAAATAGGTCTAAAGAGTATAATTTTTAAGAAAAAAATATCAATTTTCTCGCCCTCCTCCACTGGGACTACAGGGGCCGTGCACAAATTACGTAATGGTCATAGGGGGGAGGGGGGTTACAAAACGTTACGTAGGGGAGAGGGGGGTTTTCGACAGCGTTTGCATTTGTGTGAAACTAAGAAAATTTGGAATTAAAATAAGTGAAGTTTTTTTTTTTGGGGGGGGGTAGTGGTTTTGAAATCGTTACGTAATATTAGGGTAGTGGCGTGCCAAACCGTTACAAAACATAGGGAGGGGGGCAAAAATTGGTAAAATCACCGTTACGTAATTTGTGCACGGCCCCACATCTGACTGTTCCTCCTTTTTGATTTCGAATCAAAGTGCAAAACCCGGGTTGGACGTTCGAAGGCGTCAACCCGTCCTATTTGCTTGATAAAGTTTCTACGGAAATATCTCAGTCGATTTCTCCGGCCGTGTATGAACGCTTTAGGTTAGGCATTTGCATGTATCTCAGTCCCCAGCCTGTAAACAGTGCGTAAGGACAATGGTTACAAAATGAAAAGCCGAAAAATATTTTTTTTACGATATCTTTCATCAGTTTGGTATTAAAGTCGAGCAAAAACAATTTTTATTCCAGTCCTAAAGGTATGAAAATGGAAAACATTAGAAAACAACAACCTGGAATGGATTTACTACGTGTAAGATGTAGTGACAACATCGCCCCATGCCCATCCTTTTCTGCCTAATGTGCTTTTCCGTTTGTCTGCGTCTTATACACGGCTGCTTGGCCCCCTAAGGATTTGCTTAGGAACCCTGTATAATGAGCAAAGATATTTCAAAACTAGAATGCGGACTTGACAAGATGATGGTACTTCTCTACAAGAATTACCTCTTCTGCCACTTAAACCAGCCCGACTGGTTAAGCACCCGCATTATCTAAACTTTGTAGTTTGCCAATGTCGGATTGTGTCAAGTAACCACCGACGGGCCTTCGTCAATCGCCGACGTTGGACCGCTTTAGGAAACCAATGTCGGACTTGAATAGTTTACCGATGGCGGGCCGAGACCAGCGGATGGTCGGTACCATGTGGTTAAACCATATCGGACCTTAATCGTACGGCGACGGTATGCCGATGTCAGCAAAAAGTAAAATTTACCATTGGCCCGACGGCGGGCTACAGTCTCAGGCTGCGTCGGCCAACATACATTCGGCCTACATCGCAAAGCGGACAAAAAATACTGCTGGTTCGATGTCGTAAATCGACGTCGTGCCGATGACGGCAATCGACATCGGGCCGACGAAGGCCCGAGGGATCCGTGTTTGCTGAACGTAATAAATTTGTAAAAACTTAACCTTTACCACTTTACCCTTTAAACAGAGAAAATAGAACACAGGGAATGGATATCACCAAAGAAAAAGTGGCAAATTTTGAAGAAGCGGATGGAAGAGTCTGAGAAGCATAACGTTTAGGTAAATTTATATTCCCTGGGTAAACTTGATCTCTGGTCCGACAACCCTACTTTTTTGTTTACTTTTTCTTTGTGTTGTTTACATTTTAAAGTTGGAGGTTCTTGGCTTTTTCTTATACTCCAGTAGAAAACTGACTTAACAGCCAAATTTTTTACAGCAAATAGAAGGTCATATAAGACTCTTAAAACCACATTTTTACAACAAAATTTTTCTCTAGGTTCGCCGCCATCTTGAATTTATACGTAATTCGAGTTAACTCGGTTTTAGTCCGATATCTCATTGACCATTGGTCTGATTTAAAAACAAATTGTTTTGCTTTATAAAAAAGTGGTTTTTCTAAGATTTTTGATCTAATATTTTTTTTGCTATATGTCTCGGATAAAAAGTTAATTCACATCTCCCGTCGAAAATAATGATTAATCAAGGTAGCATGTATAATTTGTTACCATTAAACTTTTTTTAAAAAATGTTCACATAAAAAATTTATTGGGTTAAATTTTCTTTAAATTTTGGTAATAAAAAATAACAGTTATGTTAAAAATAACAAATGCTACGTTTTCATGGGAAATGAGTTCGTTCTGAAAACGATTTCAATCCGATACCGTCCATGAAAACACCTGTTTTTCCAGTATTCAAATCGATTTCAATCTAGATCCGACCCTGAAAATTTTTAGGGTTGGATCAAGATCGTATTAAGATCGAAATACCGATTTTCCATGAAAACGGGGATTGAGTTTACACATGCGTATTGCGTCGGATTACCAGACAGCCGCCAAATTATATTTTATTGATCTCACTCTTTTTGAGAGAGAGAGAGAGAGAGAGAGAGAGAGAGAGAGAGAGAGAAATAGAAATTTGGTGGAGTATATAGAAAAAAGAAGATTAATAACATAACCTTACTTAAATAACTAAAGATTTGTTTTTTTAAAGACTTTAAAAAAATTAATTATGGAAAATAAAAGAAATATTTGGCTCGAAAGTGTATGTGCTATGCACATATACCAGTCCAGCATTTCTTTCTTCACTTCCACTTGCAAACAGAGTAGCAATTGAAATTTAAAAAAAATGTGTGGCAAGGGCCAACATAATCTTTTGAATAAAATACATTAAAAAAAAAGTACCAAAACTCAGAAATGAATATTTGACAACTATGACACATGTCAGCTGCCAAATATCAAAATTTGAAAACCGTTTTCAAATCGATTTGAAAACCTGTCATGAAAACTCGTGAAAAAAAAGTTTTCAAAACATATTGAAAACGAATTCAATATCCATGAAAACATAGCAAAAGATAGAGGGCGCCACAAATGTGTATTTTTTATAGAAAAAGAAATGTTAACGCAGGCAAGAATGGTAAAATGAAGACAACTGCAAACTGGACTAATCGCAAATGCATAGAGTTAAAGCATCGATATTTAACACCATACAGCGAAATAAAATATTCTTTGATTTTTAAGTTATTTTGACCGAATTTGACCGGTCAAAAAGGTAGTGGTCAATTAACCATCCCCAACGAGTCACTTTTAGTTTTTGAGATATAACATAAAGTTGTTTTTTTTTTCCTTATGGAACACTCCCAATTTTTTTGAATGCTTTTTTAATTTCCTTCAAAACGATGTGCCTCTTACAAAAATCGGATAAATAGTTGTCAAGTTATTAAATATTTTCCATAAATCATATGGTAGGCTGTGATAAAAGCAGCACGCCACATTATTAAAAAAATCTAGAGTGCCTTGGTTGACAATCTGAGTATATAGGTATAAGTAATTTATTATTGATATCAATAGTAGTAACAAATTTTTATCATCTCAGATGGACAACCATAGCACTCTAGATTTTTTTAATAATGTGACGTGCCGCATTTATCAGTCTACCATATAATTTATGGAAAACATCTAATAACTCGACAACTATTAATCCGATTTTCGCAAGAGCCACATCGTTTTGAAAGAAATTAAAAAAGCATTAAAAAAAATTGGGGTGTTCCATAAGAAATTTATAGTAGGTTTATGATGATTTTAAGTAGGCACCTAATAGTAGTTTTTAAGTATCTAACGGTACATAAAGTTCTTTCGTTTTATTTTAAGTTGGTTTATTTTCTTTTATTTAATAAAAGCTTCAACTAGAAATATGATTTTGTTTTACTCTATCATATGACTAAGATAGGAAAATAAAAATATTATTTTGTATTATCTATTTTTTTTATTTCAGTCAATTGACTGGTCATTTGACCAAAAACGCGTTGTTCTTCTAGTTTAAAAACTCTACGAAAATGCAATTAACACTACGAAGATATCTTCATAAATAAAAAAGCTATAGGGCCTGTCCCAAAATGCAATCCATTATAATATTGAAATACGGTTTTTACCAAAAATCTTGCCTTGAAATTTGAGCCTCGCAAAGGGGGGGTCAAATTTTCTCTATCTCCTCTAGAACCACCCGAAACCCCCCAAACCATCGAATTTTGGAAACCTGTACAGTAGTAAGTGAGTAGTTTATAAACGAAAATTATTCGATTACGAAAATGGTGAATGATTAAAACGAAGGCTGGGTTGCAAAAAACATGATAATAAAATTGTAAAACTGCATGTATACGAGACGACCTCGAGAAAGAGGCTTTGTTAGTGATACGGGCTGATGCACTTCTGTGAACCAGAAAGCTATTTTTAAAACAAAACCGTTTTCAGGCACACACACACACACAAGTGATGATAAAAAAAAAGTTGCTTGAACTTTTGCTTGACATCCTTTTTATGTGACTATTACAATGATCAAAATAGTTTGGCTTGGAGGGAAAAGAAAATTTAAAACGGACCTAAAGAACATCCAAAAAGGGCGGTTTAAAACCAATTCGAAAAATTTGTTGTAAGGAACAATTTCACGGCCTTTCTTCATGTTAGAATGTTCCGCCACTAATTCCACATATTTCAGTCCAAAATATATGTTTTTAATTAGGGAGATTTTGCTCAGGCAGTTTAACGGCAAATTTCGTTACTCTTATGCTTACCGTTAACGTAAATAAAGTTAACTTCAAGTGGTTGAAAATAGAACTTTTAAACGTAGTCAATCGTTTGGCGGTAAACATAACTTTACTTTTTTATTGACTTTGTTTTTTTTGTCTTTTTTTTATTTGCTTTTCTAACCATATAGTGGTAGGACTGGGAAACGGACACCCCAACATAAATTTAGTCAGGCAAATGATTTTGTAAGATATCTTTGGTGAAGTAATAGAGGAAAACGAGACTCTGCAAACTTATTTGTACATACTCACCTATTTACCAAAAAAAACCGGTAAAAAGAGCACTCCACTACTACTATAAACACGGTTAACAAAAAATAAAATCCAAATACACAAACTTTGATAACGTAAAAATCTTCCACAACAGAATCACATCAAGTTTGGTTGGTTGTCTTTTTAACGGTCAAGGTAGTCGCTATTCGACGCTAATTAACGCCAGTGGTTACCTTTAATAAAGGTAACAGCCTGACAGAGCGCTACTGCGCCTGCCCAGAATAAAGGTAAGGCTAACAGACAAAAAACCTGACCAAAGTCTCCCTATTAACTTTTTAATAATTGACCATCTTACCGCGTGACAAATGTCAATAGATTACCAGAATTAATTGAACTAAGCGTTTGGCGAGAAAACGCACGTTAAACTAAAAGCAAGTATCGATTACTTAGTCAATAGAAAAAAAATGGATCGGATATGTCAACTTTCACTCTTTTGAATTTTATCTGAACTTCCTTTATATTTAAAGCCCAAAACTAGGTTACTCGGTCTATTTGAGATATACCACAAGATTACTTTATTATTATTTAATAAATACACATGAAGTGCAAACCTAACATTTAAAAAAATTAAATAATATCAGGAAATGCTGCTTATTTTCTACGGAACAGTAATGTTTAACTCATATAACTATGAGATATTAGACACTTACGGTGGGATTTACTAAAAAGGTTTAGTCTAGAACGGTCCTAAGTTTAAGTGAACTTCAGTGTGATTTACTAAGATCTAAAATAGTACCCACACAAGTCTAAATATTTACACCTGTGGGGGGTACTAAATTTTAAAACCAATTTTCAAAAAACACTTACCCATACAGAAAAGACACAAGGTTATTGATTATTTGAGACCTAGATCCAAACATCTTAAATGACCATTACAGATCAGTTGCCAGTAAATTAACTGCTAATCTACACTCACGCCTTGACCCACTAGAAAATCTACAATATTTATTTGTTCAGGATGAGTTCACAATAGAACCTACAAATGTGTCAGAATTAAAGGATAAAAATCTTTGAAAACTTAAACGACAATCTTAAAGTTTTATCTCAAATAATAAATAAAAGCTTTTTTTCTGGTATATTTCCGAATTGTCTAAAAACCGCTGTTGTAATACCACTACATAAGACAGGCCCTTATGATGATCCTGCTAATTTTAGACCCATATCTTTATTGCCGACTCTATCAAGAATAATTAAAAAATTTTTTAAAAAACAAATAGTAAACTTCCGCAAAAAACATAAAATTATAAATACTTCTCAATTTGGTTTTCAAGACTCTCTTAGCACTAATGATGTCATTTTTTCAGTTTTGGAAAGCTTATATTTAAGTCTAAATGACAAAGAATATGCAGCGGCCGTCTTTTGCGATTTTTCCAAGGCCTTTGATTGTGTCAATCTCCAACTTTTAGCAAAAAAATGATACATTTATGGTTTTAGAGGAATATCTCTGTCATACTTAGAATCATTTACATCTAACAGACATCAATATGTGAAAAATGGAAATCAAAAGTCTGAGTTAAAGCCAATAAGGTATGGTGTTCCTCAGGGTTCGGTCCTTGGGCCCATTCTTTTCAGCATTTACATTAATGACCTCGCTAAAGTACAAATCCGAGGAAAACTTACTAACTTTGCTGATGATGCAACACTAAAGTGGAGTGATAAGTGTCGGGAAAGTTTAGAAAGAATGGTTGCTGAGGATATATTAAAAATTAAAGAATGGTATGATTCGAATTATTTATGTTTTAATATTCAAAAAACAAAAGTTTTGAGTTTTAGATTTAATATTTCTGATGTACATTTGGAGGGTGGTTGGATTTAAGAGGAAATTTTCAATTTAGAAGAAAAGAGAATTAAAAAATTTAAACCCATGCGAGGTTTAAATAGTAAACACTCTGTAGAATAAATTAACATTGGGGCTATATGTCACTCTAATTAAAACTTACCCTTGTTAATAAATTTCTAAATTAATGCTTGATGTCACACAACGATTTAGATCGTGTGCAAACAGTGGCGGTCCCAGCCCCCCCCCCTTTGCTCCAGAAAAAAATAGACAAAAAAGAGCTGGTGCTAACCCTGAAGTCTTTGGGGAAAAACACGAGAGAAATTGCAGAAAGTTCCTTTAAAGACATTCTAGAATCCCTCCACAGTATTTTGGGACAGTTTGACCTTCAATTCGTCACACCAAGAATAAACAAACGCATGACGTACTTACCGCTCAAACTATTGAAAATACAGAACAGTATTGTAGAGTTTCTATTTATAAACAAGTTTTAGACAAAATTATTACGGACATAAAAAAGTATTTTTGATCTGAACATATTCATTATGTTGGGAATTTGGAACCTTTGGTTGCACTAAAACAAAATTATGATTGTTTTCCACAAACCAAAACTACACTTTTTTGCACTCGACGCGCGTTTCGCTAACAACGTTAGCATCATCAGGAGACGATAAACAATGAACTAAATTAATCTACGCTCTATCTTATATACAATCCTTTAGTGGGCGGAGATAAGACTAATAAATTGTGATTGATCACGATTTTTAATCCTACCTCCCCTCAACCAAAGAATAAAGTGTACTAAACGGGATAGGTCCTCTATCTTTATTTAAACTATTTCTGGATTTATTGATTTCCATACTTTCATATGCATTCAAAAGTCTTTTGTTTGGTACACTTTTTAGAAGCTTTAGGTTATCTAATGTGAATCTATGATTGTTTTCAAAAGCATGCTCGGCCACACTTGACTTTTCTGTTCTTCCGTATTTTAAGTGTGCTAAGTGTTCTTTAAAACGTGTTTGAATAGAGCGTCTCGTTTGGCCAACATATTTTTTATCACAATCCATGCAACTAATTTCGTAAATTCCACTTTTTTCTAGAACTGTAGTTTTATCCTTGGGGTTTTCTAGTAAGCTTCTTATTGTGTTACCGGATTGATATACTAATTTAAGACCGGTGTTATTAAATACTTTCTGCAATCCTTTCGTATAATTAGGATTATACGGAATTGATACAAATTTTGAGTCGCAGGTATCTTTTTGTCTGAAAAAGGTAGAATTCCGAAAGGTCTTTTGAAAAGAATGTCTTTCATTCATCATTCAAAACAATAAAAATAGTACATTAAATCACAATAAAACAATTAAAAGTTTGAGAGAAAAAGATGTTTTCTATCTAAAGGCTGACAAGGGTAATAAAGTTGTTATATTAGATAAAACAGATTATTTCGAAAGGGTAGATAACCTAATAAAAAATGGACCCTACAAACAAGTCCCAAAGAACCCCTTACCAAAAATGATTAACGAAGTAAAAAACACAATTAAAAAATGTAACAATATTATTACTGATAATATTAAATATAAACTACAAGTAAGCAATCCCACTATGCCCAAACTGTATTGTGTTCCGAAAATCCACAAGCCTGGAAAATCGGTTAGACCTATAGTTTCTGCTGTAGGATCACCTACTTACAACATTTCGAAATGGCTAGCAAACGAGTTTGAAAATTTACCGATAAAGGAAAAAGGTTTTTCTGTTCAAAATTCCCTTGAATTTATCAACAAAGTTAAAGATTTTTCACTCCAAGAAGGTGAAATTTTAATCTCGTTTGATGTTAGTTCGTTGTTCCCTAGTGTGCCGATCCCCAATACCTTAAAATACCTGGAGGAACTACTAAGAAAAAACAATCTAGAAGACAAACAGACTTTAGAATACCTATCTTTAACAAAACTCTGCATGAATCAAAATTACTTTCAATATAAAAATAACTACTACCAGCAATTAGAAGGAACCACAATGGGTAATAGTTTATCACCTTTTATCGCAAACCTATTTATGAGCAAATTTGAATCAGATATAAGTAAAGAATTTGAGTATTTCCCCAGAGTATGGTTCAGGTATGTAGACGATGTGTTTGCAGTATTCAACACTAAAGTAACTAGTGTTGAAAATTTTATGGAAAAAATAAATAACAAATTTCCCACTATTAAATTTACTTATGAAACAGAGAACAACGGTACACTGCCATTTCTAGACACTTTAGTTATAAGAAATAAAAATAAATTGGACTTTGACCTATACAGAAAAGGCACGGCCACCAACAGGTATATTCCAAATGACTCTTTTCATTGCTTACAACATAAGCTTGCAAGTTTGCACTTTTTAACATATAGATTAGTAAATTTCCCCTTAAACAAAGAAAGATTTGAAGCAGAAAAGAATAGGATTAGGAATATAGCTGGCGAAAACGGTTACGACGAAGGCTTAATAAATAAGCTGATAAATAGACATTCTTTTCAAAAGACCTTTCGGAATTCTACCTTTTTCAGACAAAAAGATACCTGCGACTCAAAATTTGTATCAATTCCGTATAATCCTAATTATACGAAAGGATTGCAGAAAGTATTTAATAACACCGGTCTTAAATTAGTATATCAATCCGGTAACACAATAAGAAGCTTACTAGGAAACCCCAAGGATAAAACTACAGTTCTAGAAAAAAGTGGAATTTACGAAATTAGTTGCATGGATTGTGATAAAAAATATGTTGGCCAAACGAGACGCTCTATTCAAACACGTTTTAAAGAACACTTAGCACACTTAAAATACGGAAGAACAGAAAAGTCAAGTGTGGCCGAGCATGCTTTTGAAAACAATCATAGATTCACATTAGATAACCTAAAGCTTCTAAAAAGTGTACCAAACAAAAGACTTTTGAATGCATATGAAAGTATGGAAATCATTAAATCCAGAAATAGTTTAAATAAAGATAGAGGACCTATCCCGTTTAGTACACTTTATTCTTTGGTTGAGGGGAGGTAGGATTAAAAATCGTGATCAATCACAATTTATTAGTCTTATCTCCGCCCACTAAAGGATTGTATATAAGATAGAGCGTAGATTAATTTAGTTCATTGTTTATCGTCTCCTGATGATGCTAACGTTGTTAGCGAAACGCGCGTCGAGTGCAAAAAAGTGTAGTTTTGGTTTGTGGAAAACAATCATAATTTTGATTTTGTGAACATATTCATACCAAATTTTATACAACGTGAAGCAAAAATCAACGCAAAATTAACTAAAGTCGTTTCTAAATAATATAAACTGTTTGATTAATCCAAAACACAATTTCTTAAACTTTTATTGAGATAAGTCAGTATTTGGAAACAATATTGGTCAGAAGTAGGCAAAAGCTTAAATCAAAACATACTTGAAAACGTTTTCGAGGCAATGAACAAGTGTGGCGATATTTTTCCGTTGATAAGAACATTCTTGGATGTTTGCCAGTAAGTAATGCTTCGTCAGAAAGAAGCTTTTCATGCCTCAAATATAAGTACTTAAAAACACTATGACGGAAATTCGTCTGGCGGGTTTAGCGTTGTTGCATATCAACAGACCAACACCGTTCTCAAGTTAGCTAACTCATTTTCGTTTTAGTATCCTTTGGCCTATGATCGGCGCCATATTGACACCAAACTGACAGAGAATCCATGTTTTTCAATAGGAGTTAACTGGCATTTTAGTTGAGAACGGTGTTGAACAGGCATATTGAAATTGACATTGAGCGAGTCATTGACCGGTTTGCCCAAAAAGAACCGGAAACTTTTTTTTGAGATAGGCATCTTATGTTTGAGACATGCAATATAAAAGGGAATGTTTCAACTTAAAACGCTTTTTAGACCAAAAAAAAAAGTATTTAGCTATTAGGTTTTGTTTGTTATCTATGTTTTCTATAACTAAAAAAATTATACCTAGTTACTCAAGCGCGGATTTCAGGAGGATAGAGGGATAGTTAACCCCCCTACCCTGCCTTGAAATTTTTTATGAGAACATTTAGAAAATCATAAGTAGAGCATAAATTGCGGCGCTATAGCACCTTTGATATTTACAGTATTAGTTTAATTTTGTGTTAAAAACGGCATTTGTAGTGTCATTTTCTTAAAAATTATCGCCTGCTGCGCTTTGAAACCATTGATATATTTACAATTTTAGTTTAATTTTAAATAAAAAAAATGCATTTTTTAGTAAAATTTTCTTAAAAATTTCGCCTGCGGCGCTATGATACCGTTGGTATTTACGATATTAGTTTAATTCGACTAAAAAATTGCATTTTTAATATAATTTTCTCAAAAATTTTCGGCGCAAATAAACGACTTAAAATCTGAGTACCCCCCCCCCTAGATTCGAGACCAAATCCGCGCTTGTGGTTCTGTTTGCATACGTTGATATGTTCCTCATAAAAGCTATGCTTTTATTCTAATTTTTTTTTGGTATCAAAACCGCCCCCCCCCCTTTTTCAAATGGCTGGGACCGCCACTGGTGAAAAAAGTCGTTTTCAAAACTTGTTGTTTAAATAAGTATTGTTGGTGTTTGCTGCATTTTTCAGTTTTACACATATTGTGACCAGGGCCGGCGCTAGGGGCGGGCAGGGCGGGCCCCCGGGCGGCAATTTGGCTGTAAAGTACTTATGAAAAATTTATTACGTGTAATTTTCTTGCAGCAAGAGTGAGGCGGCATTTTACCTTTGTGCCCTGAGCGCTGGCCCTGATTGTGACCAAAATTAGTATTCTGCTTTGCTTTGTCTCTGTTTTTTTTTTAAGTCTATGGTAAAACCTTATTTAAAATGTTTAAATTAAGGAAGTGGACAATTTCCTTTAAAAAAAATTAGTTTTTACGAACAATAAAATAAAATGCAGTTAACAGCATACATGGCTGATTATAATTGTTTTAATTTGACATGAATAATATTTTTTAAACAATGTAGCAGTTTGTGACGGAAAAGTTTGAATTTGCCAAACAAGAAATTAAAACAATTAAAAAAAGGATGTGTAAATCGTCGATACATTTTACTTTATTGCTAAAACTATTTTTAATGCTGCTTGTGACGTTCGTTGTTTAATTTTTTTTAAAAATATAAATACTCCACTGTAAAATTGACTCCACAAAATGTATTGTCAAAATTAAATTACAACAAACCAACAAAAAAGGCCCTTGAGTTTTCCCGAGAGTTTTCTTATAAATTTTACGACCTCCAGTGGACTTGTTCGGCTTTGTGATTTTACAACTTATTGATTTTTGTTTTTACACACAGCTGCCAGACATTTTGGACCATATAGCTAACCCGACTTGTGTGACACTGATAAGATCAAAATAAGTTCGAAACACGTGTCTGTGTCTAGTCTTAACGGCCCAATTACATCGTTAAACCGGCAACGCTGTTGGGTCCGTTTATTAGGCAATTCTTTTTCCGCATGTTTCTCGGAAACGGGACTTCCAAATGGCCTGAAATTTTGCCTAAATTGTTTATTGGACTATGTTTTTCCATCAAATCTTGGTACTTTTTTAAAATTTTGTTTATTTTTTGAAAAAAACTGTTTTAGCTTTTGTGGTATTTCAAAATTGGCGCGCCCATATTACGTCAGAAACAGTCAAAAATACCCTTTATAGAGACCTGTAAAACTAAATTGGAAATATTTGTAATTTTCCAAATAATGGACACCTAATTTCAAAAACTCTCTAGATTGTATTAATAAGCTTTGTAATCCTCTTCCTCTAATAAAAAACAAATTGAGTATTATTTTCCTCTAAAGCTAAAACATGCGGAAATGTAAAAACATGGACTATACTGGTTACCTATCAATATTAGTTATATGCCTAGGATCAAAAAGTACGCCACCATCAAAATTAACCACACACGTCTTTTTTTTGTGAGCTTACCCTAGGCATAGTTTCTAGTGTTCTCCTTTCCTAAATGTATTCGGCTAAGAGAGATCTAGCATATATACCTAGGTAACACCCCTTACCAGGAAAAAAAATGTATGCCATGCAAACATCGAAATTGGTCGACTCACTGTATTTGCAACTAACCAATGTCAGTGTGTCTTCCTGACATTCTTCATAACCTTAGTTTTGTCGTTTTGTTTTGGAGTTCGTCGGCCTGATTTTTGTGTTTTATTTAATAATTTTTCCTTTGGTGAAAAGCTACTTTTTAGAACCCTTAAGTGGTCTGTGTGTATGGCCATTTGATTAGTTGTCACTGCTCTCAATTCGATCACCTAGGTGATAAATAAACAATCCCCCATAGGGTCACTGGATCCTGAGACCTGCGATCCCAGCTGCAGGTTTTAGGATCCAGTGACCCTAATCCCCAATGATTCGCGGCGCAATCTGTGAACAGGAGAATACAGTAAAGATAATGAGTGGTAGATGACGTATTGAAATCGATTGACAAATTTATATTATCTCTGGATTGTTCTTGCGCCGTTAAGGCTACAAAAACGGCATAGATTTGCTAACACTGCTTTGCTATTTTTTTGAAAGATCAACAATAGGTGGCATCACCAATACCATTTCGAGTGAGATCCTGCAGTGTTCAGAACACGGTACGAACACCACATGTGAGAAAAGTATAACTAGAAACGTAACCATTTATTAATGCTTCTTTAAAAGGTTTTGAAGCTCGGCTTCATGCTTCATGGATTGCAAAAAATTTAAAAGAATCAAAAGAAAAATCATTATTCAACATCAAAAAAATAACAAATTCCCGTATTATTTTTATCACTTGACATGTATCAATTTATTGCCCGAATGTTCCATTAGACAAGTGGCCGGGGGCTCTGCGGAACCTGGATTCCAATGCTCCAATCGAACTCACTTCAGTTTCCTTGGGCCTTACGCGACCTTGGCGTTTCAGAATTTCGGCAGAATATTGCTTACAAAGAAAAAAAAAACATAACTTTTTTGTTCGCAGATAATAGGATTTATAAAAATCTACAACCGTATCCAAACGATTTTTCAAAATTTGGTGTATTTTTTTCAAAAAATAAAAAAATTGCTGTTACAGATTTCTGTATTATCGACGAGGCTAAAAAAAGCCAGGTAAGATTTTTGACTATTGTTAGCCGTGTTTATTTAAATTTAAAAAAATAAACTTTCCTTCCAAATTTCAACAGATTCCGTTTTCTCGTTTCCGATACTCTGCTCGGTAAAGATTGGCCCAAAAACAGCAAAGCAGTGTTGTCAAATTTATACCGTTTTTGTGGCCTTAAGGTTTTTTTAAGTATTAGGGTATGATTTTAAGATAATCTGCGAAGTCCGATTCTGCAATTTGACAGATGGCTGTTTTTTACATGAATCCTGTTTCAGATTCATTCCTAGCACAGTACCGAGGAGCACCACAAGTGCGAAACCCGGGTCTACGGTTAACATTACCTTTTTTGAGGGAAAGCTAGCTATTTTTTGTTATTTATTCACTCTCGCTAAATTCTTTTTAAAACTATCTTAGTTTGATATCCTATACAGAGCGCTTCAGGCTACTGCCAACATAGGCTGGAAGAAGTCCAATTTGCCAGTGTATGTACACGCAGGGACACCGCACACCTATCAGTGGAGCAACCAACACTTAGGCTTGCGATCACCGTTCGCGGCATGCGTTTAGTACGCCTGTAATCACGGTGCAATGTGAGGTGTAGTCAATGAAACCCGAATTTAGTCAATAAATACGCAAATTTTGATAACGTAATTTTCTTGTTTTTTGTCACTGATGAATTAGAGCGTTTCATTTTCAACTGCTCAGATTTATCACTAACAACGTGTTACAATGAAAATAATAAGGAGAAACAAAATAAAAGCAAGTTCTCAAAATAAAATAATACATTCTAAAAACGAAAAAGATTGTCCCAGTCAAAAAAAAAAATTAGAGCAAATGTTCGAAAAGTCCTCCTTGCTCGGCTAGACAATATCCGAGCCTATTATCAAAACCCCTCCTAACGTTTACAAGCATGTTAGGGGTGATAGTTTGAAAAGCTTCTTCAATTTTAATCCGAAGTTCTTCCAAATTATTAGCCCTTTCATGCCAGTAAACTTTATTTTTGATATAACTCCACTATGAGCAAGATCGGGTGATCGAGCTGGCCATAAAATAGTTCCCTGTGTACTTTTAACCCGATTAGGAAATATTCCCTAACAAGGCCAACATTGCGAGCTGGACAACCAACTTGTTGAAACCATGTTTCACCAAATCTCACACCTAACAGTTGCCTATAAGTTGGAATAATATACTGCTGCAGTAGATCCAAGTATCTAGGACCATTCAAATTGCCGTCAATAAAAAATGGCCCAATTACCTGTTCCCCTACAATACCCCCCCAAACATATGGGGATACTGTGTTCTTACATCAAAATACAAATGCAAATTTTCCCTCGACCAATATCAAACGTGTGTTGGGTTATGACGATTTAATAACGGAAAAGTGCTTTCATCTGTGAAAAGAATAGAAAAGCAAGCTTTTATCACGATTCCATAGCAAAATTCCATACGAGGATAGTTGTCCTCCGGAAAAATTTGATGCGTTTTTGACGCTTTGTAAGAATGATAACCATTCTTTTTGAGAACACGTAAGAAAGTGCCTGAAGACGTATCAACTGCTTGAGCAATTTGGTGGCTAGTTAACTTTCGATTTTCCTCCCCTGCAGCGCAAATCATCACATCTCATACTTCCTGCTCGAGTGCTCGTCATTTAAAACAGTTGGTTTTTTATGGTTTCTTGGCGCTACACAACCAAACTTTTCAAAATTCTGCGCTAGGTTCTGGGCGATATACAAAATTCTCAAAAAAAATTGTTGAATAAGTCTCAATGGTCTGCCTTGATAGTACCATTTGACCATCTGCATTTTTCGGCAACTTTGTAGACATCCATTTTTAGTTTTAAATTTCACTTAAGAACTTACCCATCTGTTTCTCGAGCAAGGCAGAAATAAAACAAAATAAATTTCAAAAAGATAACACTGCAGCGTGCTTCGACCCCACCTCGGTCGTACGGCGCGGAGAGTAAATTGGACTTGATTCCCCCTATATTCGCAGTAGCCTGAAGCTCATTGTATATCATCCCCTATTTGTAAGGTATCGCTTTCTTGTCAGTTTGTCTGTCTCTTCGGTAAATCGATTTTAAACTAACCTTCTGGTAACCTATTTCAACGAAACTTGGTGTACGTATAAATCCGGTGACAATACAATATGGGGCGGGCGTTAAAGGAGCTGGAGGGGGTTAATAAATTTGAGTATTCAAAAATTCATCACGAATATTCTTTTTTCAGATTTGTCCTCGTCTAAATATATCCTAAATAAAATCTATATGTTTGTGGCGGATTCATAATGTCGAAACTACTTTTTTTGGGTTTTTCGCCACTAAGTTAAGGAAATTTTTTCAAAAATATGTTAAAAACCACTGCGTAAATTCCTAAAGAAAAAAATTTGTTCGTTTGTCAGTGGTTTTTAAATAAGATAAAAAATTTGCCTACACACACGCAAATCCTAACTAGAATCTAAGTACTTATCTGACGTTTCGGCAGAAATTCTACTGCCGTTATCAAAGAATTTTATCCTTTTTAAAAACTTTTTTCGATTCTTTTTTAAAATATCTGTCTGTTTAATATCTTATTTAAAAAACACTGACAAACGAACAAATTTTTTTCTTTAGGAATTTACGCAGTGGGTTTAAACATATTTTTGAAAAAATTTCCTTAACTTAGTGGCGAAAAACCCAAAAAAAGTAGTTTCGACATTAAATATATCCTAATCCTAGAAAAAAAATGATTGCCGATAGTGTATCTAATTTATTAACGTTAATAGTTACTTTCCTACGAACGTGCGGAAAAACGATTTTCTCGCACCCATTTCCGTGTGGAAAGTGCCACTTTTCCGCACGCCGTGCGTGAAAAAAATTTCCACACGGCGTGTGCCGCACGCTGTTGAGCAAAAGAAAATTTTTACGCACGCTGTTGAGCACGCTTGTTGTTGAGCACGCTGGTTGCTCAGTGAATGATCGGGAAGGCTTGAAGTCGACGATGGCATTAAGCAACATGAGCAGTGGTACTGTTTTAAGCTTGTTAAAGTTTATTTCTGAATAAAACATAAAATTCGTAGTTTTGACTATTTTTTCATTTTAAGTCTCTTAGGTTTAACTAAACTAATGACAAAATATTTTCCGCACTTACGGCTTGCCCAAACTCCGCTTCCGCACTTGTTAGGTAAATAACTATTACCTAACAAGGGCGGAAAGTGACACTTTACCGCACGCGACGGCAGTCGACCGAACGACGCGAAGCGAGTTCGTTCAAGCCAGCAAGGGCGGTAAAGAGACTTTACGCATGTGTTACGTACAAGATTTTACCTATAAGACTTGTTCATACAACGTTATATTCCCAAAAAAATATAAACATTTGTATCTGAAACAAACGTAGTCACATAACCGCACAGTGTGCTGTAAAGGGCCATAACGTTAACTTTACCGCACAGTATGCGGTAAAGTACAATTTTCCACATCCAAAAGAGATTGTAAAGTGCACTTTACCGCACGCGAGTAGGTAAATGTATTTTTTTTGTTGTTAGTGATTCATCAGCCATTTTGCCTCCTGTACTTATTGGTGGGTGTGAAAAATATAAATTAGCCGACACGCTTAACGACTTGGAGAGCACTCCTGTGCCTGGCAATTTTATTAATGGGCCGTTATTTGGCGTTATAGACAATTTTGGCCATTTACAGTACTTTGACCTCTCGCATGCAAGGGATAAATAAAGGACCATGCACACTTATTACGACAATTTGGTACACAACGGTTTTGATTTTTTTTAAAGTGACAGGACAAGTCAAATAATACAGACCGCTTCAAGCTACTGCGAACATAGGGCGGAAGAAGTCTAATTTGCCAGTGTACGTGCATGCAGAGACACCGCACGCCTATCAGTGAAGCAACCAACACTCAGGTTTCCGATCGCCATTCGCTGCCGTTCGCCGCCTTTCGCCTTGTATTTAGTACGCCTCTAACCACGGTGCTGTGTGGAGCGTAGTCAATGAAACCGGAATTTGGTCAATAAATACGCAAATTTTTATAACGTAATTTTCTTATTTTTTGTCACTGATAAATAAGAGCGTTTTATTGTCAACTGCTCATATTTATCAGTGACGACGTGTTACAATGAAAATAATAAGGAGAAACAAAATAAAAGCAAGTTCTCAAAATAAAATAATACATTCTAAAAACCAAAAAGATTCTCCGCGTCAAAAAAAAATTAAAGCAAATGTTCGAAAAGTCCTCCTTGCTCGGCTAGACAATATCCGAGCCTACTATAAAAACCCCTTCTAACGTTTCCAAGCATGTTAGGGGTGATAATTTGAAAAGCTTCTTCAAAAACAGATAGAAGTCATTAGGAGCAAGATCGGGAGATCGAGCTGGCCATAAAATAGTTCCCCGTGTACTTATAACCCGATTAGGAAATACATTATCAAGATATTCCCTAACAAGGCCAACATTGTGAGCGGAACAACCATCTTGTTGAAACCATGTTTCACCAAATCTTACACCTAACAACTGCCTAGCAGTTGGAATAATGTGCTGCTGCAGTAGATTCAAGTATCTAGGACTATTCAAATTGCAATTGCCGTTAATAAAAAATGGCCCAATTACGTGTTCCCCTACAATACCCCCCCCCCCCCAAAACATTTAGTTTTTGGGGATACTGTGTTCTTACGTCAAAATACAAATGCAAATTTTCCCTCGACCAATATCGAACGTGTGTTGGGTTATGACGATTTGACCATATGCACTTTTTCGGCAACTTCGTAGACATCCATTTTTAGTTTTAAAAATGTATTATTTCCATTAAGAACTTACCCATCTGTTTCTCGAGCAAGGCAGAAATAAAACAAAATAATAAAAACAAAATGAATTTCCAAAAGATAACACTGCAGCGTGCTTCGAATCCACCTCGGTCGTACGGCACGGAGAGTAAATTGGACTTGATTCCCCCTATGTTCGTAGTAGCTTGAAGCGGTCTGTATATAAAATCTTCGATAACATGCAAATTTTTCCAAAAAACTACCGCCATTTTGTTATATTGAGATGAACGGTTCAGCAAGGGAAGCAGTTCTTCCCCTAGAAAATATCATATTCGTGAATGTAATTTTTGAAATAGGAAACAATAAATTGTATTAAAAATTCTAAAAATTATTTTAAATATCAAGCCCATAACAAGTGCGTCCTTGACTCAAACCGAGTCACAGCGGAAAGTCTGCCCGCGTGTTGCGTGCGCGCGGCTTTTCACTACTCTAGAAAAATCCTATACTCGATCTAATAGAAGCTATGCCTGCTGGTAGGTTCTCTGTAGCATGCAGTTATACTACGCCAGCAGCAGCAGTTGCCTACTTTCGTGTGTGTCGAGAGAGTTAAGTAAGAACATTGTGTTCCAAGCTTTTTCTGAAATACGCACATGTCGAGCTACACCCCCCCACTGCCGCAGATTTGCAATGCGGACTACCGAGATTGTTGCGTTCGAAATCACATAAAGAGGACAAAAATCCCATGCGGTCGATTGTGGTGGAAAAGTGATGATTTGTGGTGGGGGGGGTGGCTCGTTCTGGAGCTAGCACCCCCATTTTCAAAATTAAAAAATTGGTGCTAGAAAGCACGGATAGTCCACCATACAATTAACTATTTTATGCTGAAAGGAAATTAAAATATCTCGAAAACTGTAGCTTTGAAAGATTTGAACCTTATACAAAAATTTTTGGGTAATATTTACGAAAACCAAAATCTGAAAACCGCATATCAATAGCTGCTTTAACCAAAATCTGAAAACCGCATATCAATAGCTGCTTTACTTCTAAAGTTACGATTATTTTTATATATTTTAACGTTTTTTCAAATAACTCGAAAACTAAAGTTCCCACGAATTTGGACTTTATAAAAAACATTTGTGGTCCATATTCATGGAAACTTATATCTGAAAACCATATATCGCTACTTGCTTTTGTTCCAAAGTTACAATTTTTTAAAATATTTTATCCCCCTTTTCCCCCCTTCAACTCCCCACCGCCCTACCCAAAAAATAATCAGTTTTTGATCAGCCGATAGAGGATTTTTGTACCAAATTTCGGTAAAATCGTTTAAGGTGTTCTTGAGTAATCGCGTATACAGACAGACAACAGACACCTTTTTTTTTTCGTCGATTAAGGTGTTTTGGAACCTTAGTAACTCATTTTTGATAAAATTAAGAAAAGTAAAAATTTCACGATTTTAATAGTCCCTCATACCATATTGGCATGGTGGACTCAAAAGTACCTTCCGATTAAGTGTCACAATTTGAATTGCAGCACATAATTAGCACTTAATGGTGGAACACTCATCTTTTGAATTCCAAGTTTTTTTCTGAAATACCCACGTCGTTATGCTAGCCCCCTCTCCCCCATTTTCAATGTTCTAAAAAAATACTTCCTGATTGATTTTGGCACATAATTAGCACATAAAGAGCACGTAAATTTGGAAATGTTTTTTTTAGAATCGGTAAAATGGGGGGTGCAGCTCAACGGTCCCGCTAGCTCGACAACGAGCCACACCCCCCCCCCCCACAAATCAACACTTGACATCACAATCGATCACATGCGATTTTTGTGCTCTTTATGTGCTTTCGAGCGCACCAATCTCGGCAGTCCGCACTGCAAATCTGCGGCAGATAGCGCTATTTGCTTTTTTATGCCAGGGGGGGGGGGTGAATGATGGTAAATGCAGTTTTTTTAATCTGTTTCGAGCCTATGCTTCACTTCTTTTTTTTTATTATACTAGGACTTTTCCATCCATTCTAGGATCAATGCCCAGTGTTGCCAAAGTGAGAACCAAGTGTAAAGTTTTTTGGGACAAACACAAAATATCCATGCCCCTAGCCGGGATTCGAACCCGGAACCGTCCGAGCGGCAGACAGATACGCGCTGCGCTACGACGGCCTATCCTTCACGAAAAATAGGCTAAGTAGTTGGAGGTGGGCGGGGGTTTTTAAAATTTTTAATTTAACTTGTTAATGTTCTATAACAAGAGAGGATTATCTTCTACATCTGTTCCTGTTAACACATTATTAAAGATTTGGAACGAAAATTTAATAAGCTTAATTAATGTTTCTTTCGCTCAAATAAAAGCCTTTCCCATTTGACCTTTTATATTAGACGTACTTAATTATTCTATTCAATTAAATTAAAAGGTCTACTCCCTTTCATTTTGTAAAGCTAATAAAAAAAACCTATAAAGACAAATAAGAAAATATTGACTTTATCTTTATTCTTAAAAAAAGAAAATATTGGAAAAAAATTAAGCATAGGTATAAGTATTTTTTTATTTGTCCTAGAATCGTTAGTAGTAGACAGTTTCAAACATATTAAACCCCTCTTTTACGTCGTCGCCGAAATCGGTTAAAGGTAAGTGTGTGATAAATGCATTACAAGATTTGACAATTAGTTAAACAGCTGATGCTAAATAAAATCGTTAAACGTTTCTTGCACTTGTGATGCCACGTATATCGATATTAAACTTATTTACTTCCTGACCCAATGTTTTTAATTAAATATATTTACTGGGAGTGCAATATGAATAATCTCAATAAATCAACCATGCGCTATGACGAACGTTGGTGACTTATGCTTCTTGAAACCCGACCCATTAAACACTTACTAATTTTTTTTGATTAGTTTCAATGAATAAATTTTCCGAATTTTATGGTATTATTCGAGGTATTTATTAGCGTCGGTGGTTGGGCGACGGGAAAGCCGCTGGTCAAAATTTGTATCCCGACTGCACTTAAATGATGATGGTTGCCAAGGTATATTTTTTGATACTAGGTTGACTCCTGACTACGACAATACATCTTGGCCATCCCTCCTCTCGGTCGTGCCCCCTCCACCCCCTTTAAACCCCTTAAAATGAACTCTCAACTCAACTCAGCAACCAGCACCAAACTGGGCACGTTTCTGATATGAGCAAATGAGTTACGTTCATAATCAGGGACGTGACGTACATTTTTCACATCTAAGATACTGGGGCAACTCGTGACTACGAAAATATATCTTGGCCATCCCCCCTTTAAACCCCTTAAAATTAATTCCTCAATATCTCAGCAACCAGCAGAGATAGTACAAAAATGTTTTCACTGTTGTTTGTGCATTGATCTCTAGATTATATGATTTGCTTACACTATATTGCATATCTCAAAAACTAAACAAGATATTTTTAAAAAAGTGTATTTTCAAAAAAACCAATTTTAAATTTCTGTCCATATTTTCTAACCCAGACTAGATGCAAAAAACATTCTTAATAAATATTTTTCCACCATTTTCGCTCTTTTTTGAAAGGTTATCTATCTATGAGGTTTTTCTAACCCCACCCGCAATAGCACCGTTTGATTTGAGCCATTACGCCAAAACTGAGCACGTTTCTGATATGAGCAGATTAGTTATGTGCATAATCGGCGACGTGAAGTTCATTATATTTATAATTTTTCGCATCTAAAGGCGCAATTACACAGACGAACATGCTCAAACAAAAGCTCGTGCAAATGATTTAAAATTTTTTGCGTGAACATTTTTGTGAGCTTTTCTTTGAACATTTTGTTCGGGTAAATTTTTGAGCAAATTAATGCTATCTGTATTGGAAACATATTTTTAAAGATGACAATAAATAAAATTTCACATCAATGATCAGTGATCTCAATTCTTTAAAAAAACGGAACCCTAACTTTTATTTTAAATTTTTGTGAAAAAAAGCCGACGGCAAGCGAAAAATTATTCTTGGCTATCAGTTTTGTCACATGGATTGGGGTTACTTACTAATATTTTTTTCTTAGGGTTTTTCCCGGATTTTTTTGGGATTTTCTTGTGAGTTTTTTTTATTTCCAAGGGTTTTTTTTGCTAAATTCAAAAAACAACCCAGGAAAATTTTTCTTTTCCAAAAAAATTTTGAGTTTTTCAAGTATCGGCAAAAAACTCAAAAATTGCACTTTTAAGCGGTAATCCGCGACTCACGACTATGAGGAGTGGTGGGGAGGGGATTTCTTTTTAAACATATTTTTGTAACTTTACTTTACCCTTAGCTTTGATCGTTGTTTTTTCATTCCTCACAACAGATTTACCTAGTTAGTTTAAGGCCCCAACGCTTGCTTAAAAAAGCAAAAGGTTCATGAAAATGCTGAAGATAGATATTTACTGTCAATTTAATGTAATAATCAAGGGCGATTACTGACACTGAACAAACAAGATGCAAAGGAGCAACATTCCGATTCAGAAGTCTAGTCTATTACAGCTAAATTATATTTTTTTAGACAAGGGTCGGGATCGTAGGGTTGTAAAAGTGGGTAATAAACGGGTATTATTTAGACCGAACGTGCTTTTGTTCACATATTTGAGATTTAATAAAATGTATATAGGTTTTTTAATGTGACCTAATTATTATTGTATTGTGATTTAAACTAGGAAGTAAAATAAAGAGATATTCTTTTAAACGTAAATTTTTATAATTACATTTACAAGCAACAGCAATAAATAAGTGCCAATTATTATTTTTTTATTCCCGTTTTTTTACAACTTCAAAAAAGTTAAAAGTATACCGGCATATCCCCTATAAAAATCAGGTCAATCGAAGTTGTTTATGAGGTAAAATGTGAATTTCGACATCAAATCCTTTTTCCGTCGGAAAGCGCTTAATTAAAAATATATTGTTTTAAAACTTAGTCTTTCTATTTTTAGTTAAGTTCAGTGAATTGCCATAAAACTATAAAATTTGTAAGAAATTTCTATACCAACATTTCTTCAAACAAATTTTGCTTAACATTCTCTCCAAAATTTCCGTGAGTCTTTTTGTACGAGGTTTTGCTCGAACTTTTTTTTGAACATTTTGCTTAAGAGGCTCGTGTAAATGTTTTTCGGCATTTCAACATCAAAGGAAAGTTTGTCTGTGTAAATGCGCCTTAAGATACTTCCTAAAACGAAGATAAAATAATGCACTTTGTTACAACACTCTTAAAAAGTCAATTTGCAGTAAGTCGTCAAACAATTAGTACTTGATTTTACCAAACCTTCCATTGATATAAAATACACACAAATAAATGTTTAACTTTGGAGGTTGGTGTTTGCGAATATCGCCTTCCTTTTTTTTAATATTTAAATGATTTCAAATACCTACAAGTTTTCAGAGAGAAAACCTGAATTTTAAACAACAAATTTTTAACTTTATATAATTATTGTACTCACGAGACAGTTATTGTCCAATGACTCTAAAATTACAATAAAAAATTAAGTAACAATATAGAGGCAGAAATAGTGTGTGTGTGGCAGATTCTGCTTTTCCTCAATTAACATTTTTATGCGATCCTTATTAAGGTCCATTTTATTCTCATACACCCACTAAGTAAATTATGATCTCTATCATTATTTTCTACGTTTTCACGTGGGAATCAATACGTTTTCAATACCATTCATTTTTCGGTTTCAAAATATGTGGTTTTTAGCCTATTCGCTAATTCTTATTATTTTCTGCAAATCCCAAAACTGATAGAAGAATGTGGTTTTTAGATTATTAGCAACGAACATTAGCTGCGTTCAAAAAAAGTACCGCCTTTTGTCTAGCGTGTTTCTATAATTTTTTAAAAGCAAAAAACCGATAAAAATATGTGGTTTTTAGCGTATTCGCTAATTATTATTTTTTGCTAATCCCAAAACTGATAGAAAAATGTGGTTTTTAGATTATTAGCAACGAACATTAGCTGCGTTCAAAAAAGTATCGCCCTTTGTCTAGCGTGTTTCTGTAATTTTTTAAAAGCACAAAACCGATAAAAATATGTGGTTTTTAGCCTATTCGCTGACAATAATTATTTTTGCAAATTCCAAAACTGATAGAAGAATGTGGTTTTTATGGTATGCCAATTTTGATTTAAATCGAACCTCCTAAATCTTTTTCCCCCTCCACTTCCCTCGTTAGAGGGAAATGAGTACCTAATAATACCATATTATTGTATTGTTGCCGGAACTATAATTATTTTTTAGATTTGTACCCTTAATCGTCCATTTTGAATCCGTCATATTGAAATTTTCAAATCTGATCAAAAATTCATAATCCTCCTCCTTAAAAACCCCTGTATGCCAATTTTTTATTGAAATCGAACAAACTAAATCTTTTCCCCCTCCACTTCCCTCATTAGAGGGACGTGGATACCTGAGAATACCATATTATTGCAAAAAAAAAAATCTGATCAAAAATTTGTATTCCTTATCCCCAAAAGCCCCCAATTTTGGTTGAAATCAGACAAATTTAGGTGTTTTCCCCCCTCTACTTCCCTCGTAGGGGGAGGGGTGCCTAATAATGACATATTATTGTATTGTCACCGGAACTATAAATGCACTCCAAATTTGAAGGCAATCGGATGTGTGCTGTGATCTTAATATATTTTTTATTATTATTTTGCTTTTAATATTATATGTGTTGTGCATTTTATGACTATTTTATAACTATTTTTGATATTTTAATTTGTTTGTTTAACTTTGTGCAAAAATGTGTATTTTCTATTATCTGTGTTTTTACTATTAGACTGTAACCGACATTTTATTTATATATACATTATTTTTTTTTTTTAATTTTATGAATATTCTATTTTTGTCATTTTTCTTTATTTGTTTTTTCTAGATATATTGTTTGTATGACTACAGTGATTTTAACTTTGTATAAAAATGTGTACTTTTTTTTATCCATTTTTGATTGTGTGTGTAGGCCAATGTAGGCTATAACAAACTTTTTATACCTTCATTTTAGACTTTAATTAAATTTGTAATTTTAAAGTGCTTGAATTAGCCGTACTATACCTGTACTATTGTTTTTAGCTAAATAAACAATGATTATTATAAGTTAGTTAAAATTGGTTGGCAAAAGATGACCAAAAATCGTCCATCTTGAATCCGCCATATTGAATTTTCAAAATCTGATTAGAAATTCGTTATCTCCATCCCCAAGTGCCCCAACACACCAAATTTCAACGAAATCGGGCGTACTTCAACTCTACCCCCCCCCACCCCCTTCGAGTAGGGGGGAGCTGTCAATTTCATCACACTATATTCTTGTATTGTCAGCGCAACCATATAAGCATGGCAAATTTGAAGCCGATCGGATGTCATACCTCATATCTAGTTAGATCAAAGACATTCAAAAGTTATACCTTTATGAGTTAGATACGTTGCAAGTTAAATAAAAGCTTGTAAAAAAGTTTGATTCGCCGTGGTTTTCATGGAAGGTTTGAAAGTGAATCGTATTGAAAACGTATTTAATCCCACGTAAAAACGTGGTAATTGTTATATTATGCTGAATGAATTAAACTTGCAAATTTTGACTTTTGTAATGATGAAAAACGGCTTGGCTTGTGGGAAAGATGAAAAAGTTATACACGATGATGCATAACCATAACCTATCTATCTGTACAACCGAAAACAAAACAGAAAAAAAAACCTCGAACACGACACTTTTTGGCGACATTGGAATTATCGTAGAACACAACCCTATCGAAGGGTAAGTTTCATCACCAGAATTTAAATAGAGAAAGTGGGTACGAACGTGTTAAAATTTTAAAAATCTAGTGGTTCATTTTCGGGATTTTTGCCTTTTAATTTACCATGAAGCAAAGAGGACAAAACGTGATTTTCAGGACACTAAATATGGCTAAATAAAAAGTTTGCTTCTGGCTTGTTTACTTCGTGTGATAAAATAGATTAAAATGGCTAATTTTACGGCATTTTGATAATTAAAAAAGTAAATTAATGCCAATTAGGTAAAACCGAGGGTAAAACTAAAATATACTAAAGTGCAGTGGTAAATTTCAAAAAAATATGAGGAAAACGTTTACAGCATCATGGTAAAAGTCGGTCCAAATTGAACTTAGTCAAGAAGTAGTAGCTAAAAAAATGTCTACAAATATTTGTCTAGATGCGCTAAATCGGCCCCCCCGCACTGGATTTATCTGGGGAACTATGAGCCTCTCAAATTTTTCCCCGGCTCAGCCTTCCTGAAGCCTAGTTGGGCCTAGTTATAAGAGCTCTAAATTTTTTTTTGTTGGATTACCCTGTATAAGAAAATCAAGCAGTTTGTCTTCAAACGAAATTCGTTTAAAATTAGCTTCTCTCTGCTGGGGAGACTCATTCCTTTGGCTTCTTTGCTTTGCGTCATTTCCGAGTGAATCTCATTTAAATCGAGACCTTCGGTCTAAAGCCTAGTTTAAAATTAGCACTAGTATTAACTGATTCTGCCCACAAAAATCAAGGACTTTGGTTTTCTTTGAAAAGTTTAAAAACAAGTCAACTGAAATCTTGTATTTAATTCAGCTAAGAATCCCATTTTTCAGTTTATTTGCAAAAAGTTTTATCAAACAAACTTGAGTAAAATTAAAATAAAACAGATCTACATAGGATCCCCTAAGAGACTAACTGTTAACTCGATTTTTAATCAATACATTAATTTATGATTATTTTATGAATAAACCATGACATTACCAACTTCCCAGAAAATGTAATAAAATTTCTACCATTATCTTGTGAGTCATAAAGGATTTAATGGTTATTTTTTTTTAAGGTGAGTGACTAAAGGGGCAGAAAAACCTCTTTTCCAGTTGAAAAAGAACTCCAAGTTTCTTTTTTTCTTACTTTGTTTTTAATAATGATTTGTTTTCTGTATGTAAGTACTACACCTAAATTTTTCTGTATTAAATGTTTTTAAAATTTTGGGTATGCATAGGTTTTTTGTCCTTAGTAGTCAAACATTGTTGTTTAAGACAGACTATAATAATAACCTTGTAATAATGTTATGGTTATGGATATTTTGTTGCTACGTACCTAATACAATAATTTTAATTTTAAAATAATATAATGGCAAAAGTTCCTTTTGGTATTTTATCAAAATGTAAAATTCCTAGTAAATGCCCTAAGGAGTAAACCAATCCCCAAATTTTGTACACCTCTTGACAAAGGGGCACACATTCTAGCTCCTGCTGGGTCTGGCATTAGAATAATTTTCTGAAAATGTTCATCGGCAGTTCTCTTCAAGCTTTTGTCAATAATATAAGTTTAACCCTTCCCTAAAATTAGGGTTACAGTTGCCCTTGATTCCATTAATCAAACCCAGTCACCCCCATGTTGGTGCCCTCTCCTGTGCCAAAATTATTTATGTGTCTTTAGGGGTAGCCAACCTTTTTACTCTCCACCCTTGGCTTCACCTGTAAAACAGGAAAAAAGGGTGTGTTTAGATATATATTTTGTTAGTCCTTCACCAAGCCCTGTCTGGATGTCTGTCTAAGGATAAAGGTGATTTTTATCAATTCTAATTATTTCATTATAAGAAGGGGAACTTTTCATGTAATTTAATGTAGGTAAAACTCTTAGATTAACTACTTTTGCCTCCGAGTGCTTTGTCTTCAGGAAAAATCCATAATTAACGTCTTTAAAGCTAGTAGTACAAATTAGTGCTAATTAAATGCCAAATCACCAAATCTTGTGCTATTGTACTTTCCGAGATATGGCCTGCACTGATAGCTATCCATTAAAGATAGCAATGCACTGATTCTGCATAGTTTTTAAAATCCACATGGTGACCTGGGAGGTGACCGGCTAACTTGGTGTGATGGTGTTTTTGAAATTGGAATAAAGTTGCTTAAAAATAATATTGCTGGTAATAATGCTACATTGGTAATTACAGTGGCGTAGCCAGAAATCGAATCTGGGGGGGGTTTCATCATTTAATAAAACTCAACTACCTACCTATGGCAAATTTTTAAAAATTAGGTAGGTGCCTATTGCTTGAGCTCCTAAACTGAAGGGAGGGTAGAGGGCGGTTTAATAGGTGTTGAGTTAATATATACAAAACCTAAATACTTATTTTTTTAAAATCAAGTATCATCTAGTCTCATTTGCAGATTTTTTTAAGAATCAACCCTTAAAGCGCCGCACGCAACAATTTTGAAAAAATTACACTAAAATGCTATCTTTTATAATTTTAGGTTTTTGTAAAATATTTTTGAAAAATTAGATTCAGTTAGATGCCAAGAAGGGGTGGATTGCGTTGGTATATATAGATTTGTTGCCAAATCATAAATGCGCCGAGATGAAAATGATAAGAAAAATTATACTAAGAATACCATTTATTAAATGTTGTGAATGCTGATAAAAATTCCTTAGAAATAAATTAAAATTATAACAATTAATGACGTCATAGCACCGCAGGCAAAATTTTTAAAATTTAAGACATCACACCAAACACACTTCACAAACTGGAGTAAAGTTTGTTTTCGTCTCCTGATGATGCTAACGTTGTTAGCGAAACGCGCGTCGAGTGCAAAAAAGTGTAGTTTTGGTTTGTGGAAAACAATCATAACTTTGTGGAGTAAAGGGTCAAAAAAGTGGGGGAGCTATAGCTCAACCTGGTATATTGGGTTGAACCAGTTGAACCTTCTGGGGGGGGCTACACCACTGGCAATTATGACTTAAATATAAATAAATTATAATTATCAAATTTAAAGGCAAGTGGAACCCAGTAAACCATGGCAAGGTCCCACTTACCCCAAAAAAAGTGCTATTTGGGGTAAGAGGGACCTTGGTATTGTGGAAGGAAAAAGAACTAATTCTCTTATGCTTGTATATTTGTTTTTGTTTTCAGAAATGCTATATACAAATTTAAACTGTCAAATGTTATAAGTCTTCTTACTGACTTTTTTTTCTAATTGTCTGTTTTTTTTTTCTCTTTTTATTGTACTAAAAAATTGGTCTCTTAAAATTATATTTTTTGTCTAAAATGTTATCTACAAAAAAAAGTTTGATGTTGGTCTTTTATAGAATTACGCTTTTCTTTATTCTGTAATCTTGTTGGCAATAGAGTATTTATCTATCTATCTATTTAGCAAATCCTAAGAGTAGCCATTGACAATTTCCATTTGAAATATAGGTATTAAAACATAATACTTAAAACAGAAATATATTATTTAAAAAAATATCCAAGTTAAATTTTTGTTCTTATGGTTTCTGAAAAAATAAGTATATAGTAGATGAAGGTTTTATTCTCGGTTTTATTAAACAATTTTAATTTTACCAAACAGAAAAATCACTAACCCCCCCTTCACCTTACAGCTAAAACATTTTTCTGCTTATTCTGACCTTAGCCGTAATTTTTGTGAACTTCTAATAAAGTTAATACATAATAAACAATGCTTTACAGTACTTACTTAATAATTTTGTGCAAGTATGATGCAACCACACAAAACCAAAATAGATAAGAAAAGGATTTTCAAATATACATTATTATTTATCTTCCTTTAAATAGACAAAAAACAAAATACTTTAGATAAAATTTTACTCCCTTTTAATCTCGCTTTTAATAGTAGGTTTATAGTAAACTTTGGAGTAAAACTCCTGTCATTTTCCGAGTCATTTTCCCATCCTTGTATGTACTGAATGTGAACCATAAACTGAAATGAATTAGGTACACTAAACTGAATATTACATTGATGACAAAATATCCACTCAATGAGAGTCCATGTGGGAAAAATAAAATTATAATGTGAAAAAGACAAATACTGAGATTAACCTGGGGCTAGATTAAGATATAATTTAAATTTAAATAGGGGAAATGCATGAATGCATAAATTTACTTTTAGAAAAAAAAAATCTGCCTAAAATGTTCTAATTTGACTACAAATTTTTTTCTTGGATGCCTTCCATTTACCAACCAGGTAAAACAATTTTTCAGGAAACCAAAAATACCATTTGGGTTTAAAGGCTGATGAATTTAATGTGCCACAGGCAGAATCTGGAAAAACGAATATTGCAAATAATGTGTTTTTGCTAAAAACCATATTGTAAAAATTGACCGTAATTATGCAGTATACGGTTTTCTGCCATTTTTGATTTTTTTTGAAAAATTCTTTATGGGGGCACCTTGTAGGGTCCCTACGACCCCAAATCCGTCTGCGCCAGTTGGTTTTTTTTTTAATTTTTTTTGGTTTTTTTAATTTACTGATTTACATGACTTGAGACCCATTCCCTGATTTTTCCGGGTTTTCTTGACCAGTTTTAACCATTATGGGACACCCATTGCTAGGTTATATCGAAAAAACTTTACTATGTAAATAAAATCAAAGAAAAACAACTCACTTCTTTGTATTGTGGCAGTGTGTGATGAAGAACCCTGAACTTCTTGCTGCGTCCACAAAGCACACAAAATCACCAACAAAAGGCCACCGTAATCCCTGAGTTTGTTCGCCATTTTTCATTCACACGTTTTTTAATTATAAAGAAGTCATTATTTTTTACTCGCGTGCACTAAAAAACGTTTTAAAAAACAGCTGAACAAATTCGAAAAGCAACAAACACGCAAATTCAACACAGATATCCTCACGAACCGCGTTATGGCGGTGAACTGTCAGTTTTCCTGTTTTGCTTTTGTTTTCTTTCAATGCAATCGTTTGTTCCTTGCACTCCTTCTTTTGAGGACATACCTACTCCATTATGCGAGTACCAACATTATAATATTATAAAGTAAATTTTATTGTAGAAAAATGGCAGGGCAATAACAAATGTTAGAAAACAATCACTAGGTACCTAGATTTCTTTATGGAAGAATCTTATTTAATAAAAACTCCCTTACGATTCTTACGAATTCAATTAGTTTTGAACAAATCTGAAGAATAAAGCCGTTACTCCGACAATAAGAGTTTTTTAAAATTTCAGATCATACCGACGTCGCCATCTAGGAAAGGGTCATAAAAACTAGTCTGACATTTTAGGCAATTTTTGGCGCCTCCAACCTTAACGGTATGCTCCTCTCCCTTATTTTCACTTTGTCTTAGAAAGAGACATATAGGTTACCAGTAATTGGCGAAAGAATTCGCCAAAAGTGGTCCCACCAAAGGGCACAGAACAACCACCTGTCAGTGTCAGCATCAGAAATATTTTAAAGATTTCAGAAATGTCATGCCTTTTCGAAAGTCCACTCGTTCTCAAAAAATAATGAATATTTGTAGTAAACAAAGCGAAAATCAGACAGTCACAGTAATTAAAAAATTGGCGAAATGAAGTTGCTTCACAAAGATGTGGACAAGACCGGCGAAGGGTGAGTTCCTAAGCTAAAACTGTAAAATTAGTGTTTTTTGAGGTTATGATGTTTTGAAAAATTTTCCATATTGGCCCTTTCTTTACTTGTTTTAAAGACAAGCAAGCTCATTTTTGAATAGCGAAAAATATGAGGCTTAATAAACTGATCAATGTTGTGATTATTATTTCATTTTCTTAGATCTGTCACCCTTGTCCCAGAAGAGTCCGAAGATATGTGGCATGCCTACAACTTGATCTCCGAAGGTGACTCAGTCAAAAGCTCAACTATTAGAAAGGCAAGTACTCTATTTAAATTGTGGGTAATTATGCTGTATACTGTTTTCTGCCATTTTTGATTTTTTTTGAAAAATTCTTTAGGGGGGTACCTTCTAGGGTCCCTAGGACCCCAAATCCGCCTGCGCCCGATTTTTTTTTTGTTTTTTTTTACGAGAAAAAGGGTGCCCAGGGGGGGTTGTAATGTGTTTTTTTGATTGTTTTGGGTTGGTTTGAATTAGGTTGGGTTGGACTGTGTTGGTTTGAGTTGTTTTAGTGAAGAAAAATTAAAAAAAAACAAAAAAAAACAAAAAAAAAAAACCAGCCGGCGCAGACGGATTTGGGGTCCTAGGGACCCTGGAAGGTGCCCCCATAAAGAATTTTTCAAAAAAAATCAACAATGGCAGAAAACTGTATACTGCATAATTACCAAATTGTGTTGTAATGCAGAGTCTGTAACTTTACAAATGTGCTATAAATTGAGAATAAAGTAGAATGCAACATAAGGTACATTTTTAGGTGCAATCTGAATCCTCAACTGGCTCTTCTACCTCAAATAGAGTGAGAACCACCCTTAGAATTACAGTAGAGAGCATAGATTTTGATACTCAGGCATGTATGCTAAGACTCAAAGGTCGAAACATAGAGGAGAATCAATATGTCAAAGTAAGTAATATTGTCATAAGTTTTACCTTTATTCTTTAACAAAAAAAGTCCCTTTTATTTGAACTGTACTGATTATATATTGGATTTTTTTTCTTAATATTTAATTTGCACTTTTACTATTTTTAGTTTTTACTAATACATTATTTACATTGTGGTATAAAATGTATTAATTAAAGCTTAAAAATGTATTATGCAAGTTTTTCCTTTAGATGGGAGCATATCACACTCTAGACCTTGAAGTCAACAGAAAATTCACTCTTTTCAAGCATGAATGGGATTCGATAGCTTTGGAACGAATAGAGTTGGCTTGTGACCCTGTCAAATCGGCTGATGTAGGGGCTGTCATTATGCAGGAAGGTTAGCAAAAGTTTAGTTTATGTTGAAGGACAAGAATGCCATATTATGGGTCTTGTGGAATTTAGGAAACTTAATTACTACACTTTATGGGGTACATAAGCATTCAAAACATAAAAAATGAAGACAATGAAAGTTTGAAACTCTAGTTGATTCACAATTATATACTTTATTTTTTCTCTGTAAGATGATGGCAAATACAAAGATCTTGGGGCAAAACTGGAGAGCATATGCTCCCTGGTCTTTTACATTTGTTGGGTCTCTGGCAAGACCTGATAAAACTAACTATATTATTGTTACAAAGTATTTAATGTGAGAAATAAAAAGTTAATTCTATAATTTTGTGTCTTCTTTGTTACTGGACCTGGCTTAATGATAATAATATAATTTAAGTATTTTTTTAGGTTTGGCCTATGTTTGCTTGATTACCTCGAGTATGACGATAGTTAGGGCAAAGATTGACGTGAATATACCTAGGAAAAGGAAGGGGTTTGCACAGCAACATGATAAGGCAAGGCACAGACATATTTAAAAACTAACCAAAAAAATAAGAACCAGATGAGAAAATAGTGTTTAAAATTTGTTTTGTTAGTTTTATTCATTTTATGCTTCAAGGCACAGATATATTTAAAAACTAACCAAAAAAATAAGAACCAGACGAGAAAATAGTGTTTTAAATTTGTTTTGTTAGTTTTATTCATTTTATGCTTAGCCATATCAGTTTTTTTGTTACTTCCCTGTAATAATTCTTAAGGTTTATTAGAAAATAAACAATTAAATTTAAAAAAAAAACTTTTTAGGGTCTAACAAAATTCTATGACCAAGTAATGCAAGCCATCCTCCGACATGTCGACTTCGAAGTGGTCAAATGCATTCTGGTGGCGTCACCGGGCTTTGTTAGAGACCAATTTTTCGAATACATGATGCAAACTGCTGTGAAAACTGACTGCAAAATTTTGCTCGAGAACAAATCAAAGTTCATGTTGGTGCATTCTTCTAGTGGATTCAAGCATTCTTTACAAGGTAACTTCTTAGGTTATTTTTTTTGTTTTTTTTTTTTAAATTCTAAGCAGACACCGCCCATAAGCGGTCATCTCCCATGAGCAGACGACACTTATAATTGGACAACTTCTGTAGACGGACAAAGAAGTCGGGACCCTCGATGTCCGCTGTACACAGTACTAACCATTTTTTTTTTAATTTTTAGAGGTTTTGAAAGATCCAGCGGTGGTGAACAAAATGTCGGACACAAAGGCGGCCGGCGAAGTGCGAGCTTTGGAAAACTTTTACGCGATTTTACAGACTGAACCTTCAAAAGCGTTTTACGGCAAGAAGCACGTTGAAAAAGCTAACGAGGCGCAGGCCATCGAGACGTTGATGATTTCTGACAGTTTATTCCGGTAAGTAGTCATATTCGACACTGAAAGGTGCACAAATAGAGTGCTTATAGTCCTTGTGCCAGACCCATCAGCCATTATAATTTGACGGGACTGAAAGAAACTTAACACATGTTTTTAGGCTCATATGGAGCAAAAAATCATGAGAAAGTAGCTTTCAAATTTTTGCTTTGATGGATATAGCCAAAAATAACAGTATTTAGAGGTCAGAAGCCCAAAAAACAAAAAGTTGTTGTTTTGAAATTTACGTTTTGCTGTTTCTTGAACTAATGGTTAAGAATATCAAAAAAGTGTTTAAATAAAAGTTGTAAAGAAATATCTCACCTTTAAAACCTGAAAAAAATTAAGGATTTTGAGATTCAAAATGCATGAGTCGAGGTTGAATGTTAATACTATATTAAAATAATTACGTTTAATTTGATTGTTTTATGCATTTTATAATTTGTTTTATCTACAACCGTGCAGTAACTAAGGTTTACAGCACGATTTTGCGTGCGGTAAGTACTACTATATTACTGCAATGCGTGCGGTAATAAAAAGTAGTAAATAAGTAAAAAGTAACACAAAGTCCCTTCTTATTACGTAAATATGATGTAATTAAAGAAACATAATTTATGTTATGTAAATATTACGTAAATTTTATGAAAACTTTTTTTATGTATTTTTTTTACACTAGATTTACGTAAATACTATGTTAATGTAACAGATGTTTTTGGGTGTTTGTTATGGTTCTTTTAGTTGAGGAGTTCCATTTCAAGTTGTCAGTAATTTTTAAAACTTTTTGGGATTTTTTTCACCTTTTTTCCAATTTAGGTTTTTTTTTTAACTTTTTATTGAGCTTTTTCTATTCTTTAACCTTAATTTTCTATATTTTTATTGCGTTTCTGAAAATGTAACTTTGGAAATACCATAATTATTTACCATTTTACAACTTCCAACTTTTTCCGGTTTTCACACAACTTTTTAGAGATTTCACCCTTTTTGTTGTAGATGCCAAGATGTCAAACAAAGAAAAGAATACGTCAGTTTGGTCGATTCTGCGCGAGAATCGGGAGGAGACGTTAAGATTTTCTCCAGTTTACATGTGTCAGGAGAACGTAAGTAGTAAACTTTTCGGCCTATTCTGTGCCCCAAAAGTTTAAAAAAGGACTAGTGAATCCACTGACGAGCCCACGCTGGTCACTCCGGGCGAAACACCGTTTAATTGTTTCCCCTTTCGCTTTGGTCTTTTGTGTGTTCCTTGTGGGACACTCATTCAATTTTGAATTTTTGCTCTTTCCTCCCAAGATCTTTTGATCTTCTCTTTTTTAGATTCTTTTCGGTTGATGTAACTGATTTGGAAGTTTAACTTCTTGAATTTAATGCTGTTATTCAATTTAATAACAGCGCGGTGTTTTTTTTTTTAATCTGATTCCTGTAGACTCCTTTATTTTACAAAAAAAACTCTACAGTTTTAAAAAAAAATGACATTGAAATTCTACGTTTTTTTCCAAATTACGACAACACCGCCTCATAGGCTCACCTTTCGATAGCAAACAGGTGCGGCAAATTACAGGATCGATTTATCAAAGAATTAGATTAAATTTTTCATTTATCAATTTTGGTTTTACAGATGTCCAGACTGTCTGTTAGGTCTTGCTTGACTTGGAATGCTAACGATACATTTTTGGATCCAACAAATTTGTTTCAAATTCTTTGCGAATGTGTCACAGCCCCAATAAAACCAATTTTAATCTTGACCACAGCAGGGTGCATGGCCACTGGGAAAAAACTATTTTTTTTTTAATGATTTTATGACATGTTTTTGTAATAATACAGCGTGCATGAAAAAATAAATAAAAAAGCCTTTTCACGCACGCAATTTTTTTTAAATTTTCCTCACGCACGTTTGAAAAATGTAGTACCTAATGCGTCTTTTCCAATTTACGGCTTGCCCGAACTCCGCTGGCGTGTCGTTCAGGCAAACGCCGGTGCGTGCGGAAAAGTATTATTGTGGATGTAAATCGATTTTAAAATGATAAATATATTTTAAAAATTGATTACCAAGTAGGTACCTTTAAATGTGTGAGATAATAAATCCACCTTATTTTTTATTTGTTCATTTATCATTAAAATTAAAACGTTTAATAATACAAATATACAAAAAGAAATCTATTATGAAAATTTAAACAATAAGAGGGATTTTCCAGTTTCATGTATTTTTCGGAAGCTGCGTGGATATATGTGGGATTTAACTTGCCCAATCCTACAACCATCCATTCTGAATATTTTCTTACAAAGTTTGCAGCAAGCAAAAAAACAGTCTCTTATTTCCTCAAGTAGCCAAGAATACTGGTTTATTAAACAAAACAAAACCTTTTGCAAGGATATAAAGGGGTTATTTTCTCCAACACAAGTATGCACATAACTTTTTGGTTGGCAACCAAAATCGAGTATATCTATTGGTGTCCTTTGAATCATGAGTTGCCTATATATTTCTGCGCTTTGTGCAGTTGCCCAACTATCCCATGAGAAAATGTACAGGTGGAATATCAAGTTTATTTACACTAAACTTAAAATACTCTACTGAAATTTGTGTGGCCATTCTGCCACGGTTACCTAACTTTACTAGTTTATTGCTCACAATACTTTACAATATGTAAAACCTAGCCACATCAAATGTTTTAAATTTGAAAAAAAATACAAAGAATATCCCTAAACTAAATATTAAAATACATTGATTATTATTATTAACTACTTAAGTAAATTGGAAAGTATCAAAACAATTTTCAAGGGCATATCCCTTAACTGCTTTTTTAAAATTTGGAATGTTTTGAATACTTTTAATTTGCATTGGTAAGGATCTATATGCTTTGATAGCCCGATAAAAGGCACCTTTCTTAAAGATGGTAGGGTTAAATCTGCTTCAACTTAAAGGCGCACAAAGAAAGGGTTGGACGAACAGATTTTCAGATTTCTGGGTGGGGGGGGGGGGAGTTAGCGTAGGAGGGTTGGTTTAATTAGAAAAAAATACACGGTCTTGTGCAGGAAAATGATATTTACCCACGACCAACGAGTAATAGTAATTTTACGACCATCTCAACACGATTTTAATGGCTCATTTAAGGTCCTAAAATAATAATAAAGCTTAGACGTAAACCACAAGATGGCGTGACAAGCGATGAAACTTTATGTTATAAGAGCAAGCTAATTGATGCAAAAATGTGAATTATTTTTCTATATTATTACATATAAAGACAATAAATGTTTATTAAACGTAAATAAATCGAATATAATTTTAGTTTTTGACCAAAAATAAGTTCCGTTAAATTGAATGCAAAGTCTCTTAGTAACCTTATTTGTTTTGACGTTTTAGATAGAACGTCATTGATACTTTAGGTTATGAAAGTTGTTGACTTAAGAATGTTCGCGTTTGATATTTTTAATAATTTCTGATATTTATGATGACATTTTTATTGGTAGTAGGGAAAGTATAGTACAATAACACCGTACTCAACTAAAAAGTTAACTCATTTTCGTTTTAGTATCCTTTGGCCTATGATCGGGGCCATATTGACACCAAACTGACAGAAAATCCATGTTTTACTTGTCAATTTGGTTATTAAAATGGCAGCCACAATAGGCTAAAGAGCACTGAGGCGATAGGAGTTAACAGGCTTTTTAGTTAAGAACGGTGTTGAGTACACTAACTCGCATGTTATGGTCATTACACGCTCAGATAAATTAAGATACTCACCTGCGGTTCGCGTCTCAAACTTCATTTTCGCGTTTAATGACCATCATAACATGCTTGCTTTTTAAACTACTATTATTGAAAGTCTCCAAAATGATACGTTTTATTCAGCTTTGTTGGCAACCTTTTTATTTTTATGTACGTGTGGTTTTTCTAAGCTCAGTGATCAGCTCCTATTTATTGCACCCCTGTGAGCTCATTAAGGTGTAATAAAATTTGGATAAGAAATTTTATCCAATGATTTATTCCTTTTAAAAAAATGCATCTTTGTCTGTTCGTTTTTTGTTAATTGAGTTAATAACTTCGACAATTTTAGATTTTATTTTTTTTAGAATTAGAACAGCTAACAGGCATTGCCGCTATTTTGAGGTTCCCCATGCCAGAGTTAGAAGAGAGTGACGAGGAAGTAGAAGATAAAAACAGTGGATAACAGTAATTTATTTTATACAAAAATAGGAAATTTTTTCAAATTTACAAGTACCATTTTTTTTTTTTGGTAAAATTGAGACCCATTTTTTGTCATATTAACCAACACTCAATTATAAAAAACTCCAAGATATTTTTTTTAGCAATTTTTTAAACCCAAATATTGTTTATCAAATTTAAGAATAATTAATTTATTCTGTACATTATTTTATTTTTCTTTTTTGTTGCTTTTTTAGGTTATCAAATTAATTTTAGGATGTAAGTCAGTAAGTATTGTTATGAATGTACATTTTTTTTAAAAGAATTATGCCAATTAAAAGCATACTATATTTGAAATTTTGTATTCAGTTATTACCATGGACTTTAGTCCTTATATCTATGCTTTGAAGAGGCTGAGCCCCACAAAAATATAATTATGCACGAAGAAAATTCCGCAAGTTTGTAGGGTTCCAGCGACGTGCGTTCCATGGAAGTAAGGAAAGCAGTGCTTTCCCTAGAAAAACATAATCTTAAATGTAAGTTTTGCTAAAAATTATTTTAAATATCAAGCCCATAACACATGTGCCTTGACTCAAATCTAGTCACAGTTGAAAATCTTTTACTACTCTAGAAAAATTCAATAGAAGTTACCCCGCTGCTAGGTTCTCTGTAGCCTGCGGCTATAATACGTCGGCAGCAGCAAGATGCCTGCTTTCGTGTGCGTCGAGAGGTCACTGAACCTGTTGAATGCATCGAGTCGCGGTCGGGTGCTTTAGGCAGGCGTGGAAGCTATCATTGGAGTAGGTTATTTGTGTGTATACAGTGTACGTGCGTCGGACGATATGAAAGAGAATACGCACATGCCAATACCGTCAACTTCAGCTGACGGGAATAACGCTAAAAATGTCAGACAGTTAAGTAAGAAGGTTTTGTGTGAATGTAAGGTGTGTCTGTGTAAAATTTTGTGAGAAATTCAACAGGCAGGAGAGACTCGCTAATTATAGCTTTTGGGCAATTCCATGATAACTGACGGGACAAATCTCAAGTAATTAATTTTTCATTTAATTTTTCTCTCTTTTTAAAGATATTCCGGAACGACCATATCTTAACGCATTATGGAAAGTGTTTCAGAATAATTTAAAAGTAACGGCCAATTAATTTTTTATTTAGAATCCCAGATATAAGAAAATATTGGTGATAACTGACGGGACATGAAAACAGGCATAACTGATGTTTTGTGATAACTGATGGGACATTTCTTATAAAACGCTAACGAGAGAACACGAGAACAGTTATTATAATGATTGTACACGTTTATTGATACCCCATACACTTCTTTGGTGGTTGTAGTTATTTAAATACAAAAATCGAAAAAAATTCCAAAAACCTTTACTGCGCGTGGAATTGCCCTATTGTCAGAGCATCCACGTGTTTATGGTGACGTTATTGACGAATTTGCAAAAAGTGATCGCAGTTTTTATAAATTGCTTCCCTTACTTGACATTTCACCGCAAGCAGCTGTAGGTTTCATAGTTTCCCAGATAAATCCGGTGGTCAGTCTTATTCGACCGCCCTGTATACCTATATACATGTGGATACGATGCTTTATCGACCTAAATCGTCGATATCGTAAGCTTAATATTGGCTTGAATTTGATAAATATTTTACTTTGTTTATATTTTTCTATGGTTTCAAGTTTTTGAACGTTAGTCCCTTAACAAGTGCGAACAGTTGTACTATGCGAATTTCCTGGCCCTGGGGAAGGTGGTGAAAAATAAAAAAAAATTCTTAAATAAAAAACAAAACGTCAAATTTATAATCATTTTGCTTAATCTATACAGAGTGGATAAATTTATGTATAAAAAAGATTAACTGGATTTTACCTTTTTCTGAGCACCTTTTTTCTCGATGCTTTTTACCTTTTTATTGTCGACTTTTTGCGGTTTTTCCTTGGCCGGCTGTTCTTTCTTTGCTTTATTTTTTGTCTTCTTTTCTTCTGCCGCTTTCTCTTCGAGTAGTCTGCGCTTCTTCCTCAGTAACCTATTAAAAAAAAAGAAACCTTAGTAGCTATTTAAACATCTAGTTCCTTAGAGTACTGCTATGTATAATCGCCGTAGCAGTTTTCGTTTTGTCGCGGTTACGGTTAACCTTGGTTCTAAAATTTCCCAGAAGTATAAGCAAAAGAAGGAGACCTCGATTGTGTAATATCTTTGAATATTGTTTAAATTGACAGATAAATGTTTATGTTTACATGTGTATGTAATCAAAAGTTTTAATTTTTAATTACTTAAATTTTCATATCAAAAATGCTATGACGTCATCTATTAGCTACCATGAACAGAACAAATGGATGTAGACAGCACATCCTGTGAAGATCCATACCTTGAGAACTGCAACCATTCTGAACCGGCAAAATAGGTTGGTTCCGATTCTCAAGGCATCGAACATGACAGGATGCGCTGTCTACATCGATTTTTTCTTTTCATGTCAGCTAATAGATGACGTCATAGCATTTTTGATATGAAAATTTACATGTTATTTCTGAATTGAAAAATACTATGCTTTTTAGGTCAGGGCAATGTTAGAATATATGAAAAAATTGTTTTACATATACAGGGTAATTCTAAATTGCCTAGAAAAATTTTAACAGTGGTTAGGAACCACTCAAAGCTTTACAGAATATTTTGTTTCTCAGAATCTCGGTGTAAAATTTTCGATTTTTTTAGAAACTGCCTGTAAAATTTTTTACCTTTAATTTAAAAATAGCCAAGCACCAAGTTGTCAAAACGGTGCTTCTCAGAAAATAGTAGCAAATTTTAAAATGTAAATATCTCTAAAACCAAAGGGTTTTAGAAATAATGTTTTACCAATTCTTGTTCAGGAGAACAAATTCTAACTACAATTAAAATCTTTCTAGGGCATTTGGAATCACCCTGTATATGGTTCCCTCCTACCGGGCCGATTGAATTTGGAACGAAGTGTACATCTACATAACTTTTATAAAGGGTTCCCATTAAAATTTTTTTCACCGACTTTAAAATAAAACATTTCTGTAAAACTCTTATACCATCAGTGGCGGCAGTCGGAGTTGGGGTATTGTCAAGATCAGTCTAGGCCATTAAAAACTTTCCTAATACATTGGTAATTTTGGAAGCATGGATTGCTTTCTCCCGACATTGCCCAAATTATTTGTAGTTTGGCATCGAAACTGAGTTCGGTCGTCTGGAATAGGTAACATACATGAGAATTCGGTTATGTTTTCTTTTTCGCCATTTTTCGGCACTCATAATAAAGTTAAAAAACAAAAAAAAATCGCAAAAAACGCTAAAAAATTGTGGTTATGAAATTAAATTTTAACCTCTAATTCTTATTTTAGTAATGTCTTTAAGCTGCCAAATGCATGCGTGATACCAGTGGCGCACCGAGGGGGGGGGGTTGTGGTTAACCCTCCCCCAAGAAGCCTGGTTATGATCGCAGTGTTACTTCAAATTAAGTTTTTTTTTAATGATTTATCCTTAACCCCCCCCCCCCAAGTCAATTCCTGGGTGTGCCACTGGTGATACGCATCCGTTCTGTACCACGCGAGAATAAAAATTGAGTTGCAAGGTTTGTGCCAAACAGTTAAATAAAAGCTTGTAAAAAAGGGGATGATGAAAAAGTACATTTCAGCTTACAACTGCCCTTAGGGTTATATTCGCACCACGACACGATCGAATAAGAAGAAAAAATTAAATTGTTTTTATTTTGGCAAAAACCCCATCATCAACTTAATTTTATATCATACCAGATTTCCTTGGCCCTATCTTGTTTGCCTTCCATCATGCTCTTGTAGAGTTTCTTGTATTTTTTCTGGATCATCTTCTCTCTAAGGCGGTACTCTTGACGTTCCTGGCGGTTCTTTTCCCACGGCACTTCTTTGTATATCTCGCCGGCGGTTACCGAAAGTCTGGGTTTCTAAAAGTAAAATAATAAGCTAATTTGTATGGGCAGTTCTACAGAAATAGGTAAACTTCTTATCCCCTTTAAATATATTTTAACTACAAGGCATTCAATTTTTTCTTAAAAGTTAAGAAGTCATTAAATAAAAAATATTTAGTTTTTATTTTTTTTTAAGAACCCTAAATATCAGTGCTCTGGCGAGTCTCCACTGGACATAGTAATAGAAGAAAACTAAATAAAGTAAAATCAAAACCACGGTTTTTTACGCCTTATAAAATAATGCAATAAAACTTAAAAAACCATTAAACTTCTTTTTTAATGTAATTTTAAAAACTCTGTGCTTTAATAGTCAATAGAGTAAAAAAATTGTCGTGCCAGATAATTTATCATTCCACTGGAAATTGTTTTTTCTAAAACGTGAAAAAGATACTTTTTTGCTTGCGGCTTTGTGCACTGAGAAAATGCATTGGAAAATTCAAAAAAAAATACTTCTAGGCAAAATTTAACGATTTCTTTTTACCTTTTGCTCTGTCTCTTCTGCATCTTTATTCTTGTCATCTTGCTTTTCATTTTCTTCCTCTTCATTGTCTACTCCCTCCTCTTCTTCTGACCCAGATTCCTCAGCGTCCTCTCCTTCTTCCTCTTTTCTTTCTTGTTCCTCATCCTTTTTGTGTTGCTCTTCTATCAAGACACAATTTATGTACAGGGTGGTCCAAATTGGCAGGGATTGTGGGGATTTTTTAGTAATTAATAATGGTGAAAACGGCATGCCAGTATGTCAACCCCCAAAATTTGTATTTTTATACAGGGTTCGACAGTTCTCGTCTAGGCTGCCGAAATGCATGACAATAGACAATAGTTTATTTAGCCAAACAATTTACATATTAGTTGCAAAAATTGAAAAGATCAAGATTAAATTTAGGATTAAAATTGACCAAATCGTTATATCACTAATAGATTACAATACAACTTTTAATTAAACAAACACTCTCTAGAATATAGAGATTAATACAAAAAAAAAACAAAGTTATGATTGTTTTCCACAAACCAAAACTACACTTTTTTGCAATCGACGCGCGTTTCGTTAACAGCTAGCTAGCATTATCAGGAGACGATAAACAATTATTGTCTCCTGATGATGCTCCACATCCTCTAAGACATTAAAACACTTTTCGTTCATATTTTCATTTTTGAATACTGGAATAGTTACTTTGGCATCGTCAGCATAATTGGCTAAAAAAATTAGGATTTTTGATAATGTCATTTAGGTCATTCAAATATATAATAAATAACAGTGGTCCAAGAATGCTGCCCTGAGGAACTCCAGTTTTAATGAAAGCAGAGTCTGATTCAGTTTTTTTATTGTTTTGTATTGTTTGTACATTTAAAATTACTTTTTGCGGTCTTTCACCAAGATATGACTTGTGCCTGAGTAAGAACGCTATTCAATTCAGATGCACTGAAGAGAGATGCCGGCTAGGCAACGTTGTCAAGCAAACAGTTTAGGAAAACTTTCAACGCTTTATTTTTGTATGAGGCAAAGACGCGGGCGTGAAGGAAATCGTAGACGTAATTTTTCTCAATTAATCACTAAAGTCTTAAGATTATTTTTATTTTGAAGAGGGGAGAGGAACCCCGTCTCCTCGGCAATTTTTGTAAAATAAAGGAGTCTACAAGAATCAGAATTTTTTAAAAAACACCCTCTGTTATTAAATTTAATAACAGCTTTAACTTTGTTTTAAAGTCAAACAAGACGTGAACACGGTTACAAAAACTGTTCTAAGTAGAAAGAGTAAAGGGTTGCAGATTGAAAGACTGCACTAAGTTGTTTTTATTTTTTTTTTAATTATAATTTTGTTTTAAATTTATTACAAAAAAAAAATGATCCTGAGAACTTTTCTAACTATAGACCAATTAGCCTACTGTATTATTTTGCCAAACTTCTTGAGCTCTTAATCCACTCCAGACTTTCAAACTTCTTTCTTCCTAACTCCCTAGTGAATGAGTTTCAGCATGGTTTTTTGCCAACAAAAACCACAGCATCTAACTCTCTACTGAATGAGTTTCAGCATGGTTTTTTGCAAAGAAAATCCACAGAATCTGCTCTTCTGGAACTAAACAAAACAATCATAAAAACTCTTGGGCGCAGCACGCGGATTATTCTTGGATTTATCAAAAGCTTTTGACACCATCAATCATCTCATGATTCATGAGATCTTAATCCGTAAGTTTTAAAGGTATGGAGTGAGAGGCACAGCTCTGGATCAAAAAGTAATTTTAAATGTACAAAACAATAAAAAAATTGAATCAGACTATGCTTTCATTAAAACTGGAGTTCCTCAGGGCAGCATTCTTGGAACACTAAATAACGTTATCAAAAATCCTAATCCAATTATGCTGACGATGACAACGTAATTATTCCAGTATTCAAAAATGAAAATATAAACGAAAAGTGATTTAATGTCTTAGAAGATGTTCAAGACTGGTTTCTCAAAAATCAACTTGTTTTAAACACCGAAAAAACAACAGCATTGGCAATGACGAAACAAGCCAGATAGACGCAGAACAGATCAACTCTTAGACCTCAATAGGAATAGCCTGAGAATAATCACGGAACTGTACACGGGGCAGTGCCGACTGAACAAGCACATGAACAGACTGGGAGTAAGCAACACACCGGGGTGTAGGTTCTGTAGCTGGGACGAGGAAATGCCAGAACACATCATAGATCAGTGCGTAGCGCTGCAAAGGACAAGAATAAGGATAATTGGCCCAGGCTTAACTGAGCCTCAAGATTGGAAAACAGTCTCACCGAACAGATTGATCTCTTTTGTCAGGGAGATTGGGCTGGGTGACATCTAAGTAGGGATGAGCCACAATAGACCATCAAGCAGGTCTCAGTGGAGGGGCGTAAGCGCACCACTCATAATAAACCTAACTTAACCTAACCTAGTGACGATTATCAACATGTATACTCCTGAATATCTGACTTACGAAGGAGACAAGCTGTGTTTTGAAAATAACGCTAGAGTGCCTGAAGTTATTTTTCATAAGGATTTAAAGTACAGTTCAGGTTTTATGTAAAAAATTAAGTTGTGCTGGTTATGCAATCAGAGTTTTGGCTAGATTTTTAAAGGAATCCGCTTCTCTTAAATCTATATACTTTGGGATATTCTATTCAAATATTAAATATGGAATATTATTATGGGGTCAAAGCAGCCATATTGATGACGTGTTTGTGCTACAAAAAAGGGTAATACGTATTTTGTTTCACCTTAAATTTTACCATGTGTAGGGGAAAATTTAAAGACAACAAATTATTAACTGTTTAGGGAATTTATATATTCGAATGCTTACTGTTCCTACGAAAAAATTTCGTTCAATTTGCTGACTACAAAGCCACCAAGACGCAAAATACTAGACTAACCACAACACTATACATCAATTAAGTTCTTTAACGTATTACCTATTGCTATAAAAGAAATACAATCTTTTAGATTATTCAAAAAAGCATGTTTTAATCATTTATGTGAAATTGAGCCATACACAATCAATGATTATCTTAACTATAGGACATAACAAAACTTTTTCTGAACATGTGTTAAGTTATACAGGGTTTCTAAGCAAATCCTTAGGGGGGGGGGCTAATTTAATTGAAAAATTTTTGCATGCGGCGCCCTTTATCTTCTCACTCGAAATCAAGATCCCCCGTTTTAGGAAAACTGATCCCGTCTCTGTTTCTAAATTTTTTCGAATAAAAGTAGAGTATGACCATGGGGGAAATAATTTTTTTCTACGGTATGACGAAAATTTCGAGAAAGTTGAAGAAAAAAATAAAAAAGTGGCAGACCTCAAGATTTTCGTAAAAAAAACGTTTTTTTGTAAAGAAACAGAGCAAAATAAATCTTTTCACCCCTTTTTGGGTGTTACAAATATTGGCAGTCCCTTATTTTTCGCTTTTACCCTCCCGCTAGTTTTGAAGAATTGGTTCGCTACATGTTTCGAGATCATGTCATAAAACAACTCGAAAATATCAAATGTAGTGTAGGGCCAGCTTTATTTAAAATCAATAATATCGCAAGCAAAAAGCTCTGCAGGAAAAACAGCGCCGTTTATTGATTTCTTTGGCTGCTAGTGTTTCCGGATAGATGTCACTAGTAGAACAGAATGGAAAGAAATTTAATTAAAAGCGAAGATATTTCTTTCTAATGTTAACAACCTCACGAGTTTATTGCTCAGTATCGTAAATAATGGACCCTGCCGCCTCCTTTAAGCAAGAAAAACTGTGGTTTGGACCTGAAAACATCTAATTTTTAATTAGATTAGATGTGTGGCCGCCATCTAGCGGAATTTGCAGACATCTTGTGAACGGTTATTATTGCGACTATGATTTATGCTCCCAATGAAAGAGTGGCGACAATTTTTTCTCATGAAAGCAGTCCGGAGATAATAACAAACTGGCACCATTGCTCAATATACCTGTTTCTTTTGTGCGCGCAGAACTTTCTATGCCATTTCTGTTTGATTTATTGAAATCCTATCCCTAAGGAAAATCTTAGGAACCCTGTATAACAATTTATTATGTGATATTAGTATTCGGTTATTTTAAAACCCTTTATTTACATTTAACTGTAATAGTCTTGTGTCTATTTTTATCCTAGTTGTTTTTTTTCTCAGTGTTTTTATTAATATCTCTATATTCTAGATGGTGTTTGTTTAATTAAAAGTTTTGGTATTTTAAAAGATGTTGTTTTGCAACTAATATGTAAACGACCCAAATGTACGTTTGTATTGATTTTGGCTAAATAAACTAGTGAAAGCGCGAGACTGCTACGATAAATTGTCTCGTAGAGTCAGGACTTTAGCGTAACTGGTTATGGGAAATCAGGCCTAAACTTTTCGCAGCTTTATTGAAAGAGCAACGTCATTCGATACTAAAAGTTTGTGGATAAATGGACATTTTAATTAATTTAGCGGATTCTAATTTCAAACTAAAATAAGAAAATAATCATAATCACTGTTTTACTCCATTTGAAGGCAACATATATCGTTAAATTTGACGGAATCTTACTTGGGAATCTTTTAGTTAATTGTGGGTGACATCGGCAACAGCGTATCGATTTCTCAAGTTTATTATCTCTTTCGCTCTCATTTACTAGCCATTGCGCTTTTTTTTCAAAACACGATATTTCGGCACCCTAAACAAGAACTGTCAAACTCTTTATAATTTTTTATATTCCTCCAACTGTTTATATTTTTTATTTTATTATTTTGTAAAAATATAAATAAGACAGTAATAGAAAAAATAAGTAAAAAATACAAAAAATAAAACATACAAATCGCATCATTACTTTAATGAAAATTTTACGATTATTTAAAAAATAAAAATGGGGTCATTCATTAACGACTTACCTAACAAAGATGGATCGTACAAAGCTCTCTCCTCGGGAGGAATGTACTGTTGATCTCTCGACTTGTCAATGAAGGGTGACAAATGGGGCGGCAAAATTTCGCCCATAAAATATTTATTCACCGGCAAGAGTTGCCTTGCGTTCACGCTGTCGAAGAGCCACTGAGGTTGAATGTAGTACCTAAAAGTTGCGATTTTTTTTCAAACGACCGGAGCCACTTTCCGTACGATTTTTTTGTACGCATGAAACGGAGCGGTTTTCCTGCGTTATGGGAAACCAAGAGTAAAACCTCGTCTCAATTTTGCTGATTCGTTTATTAAATTATGGAACTGGTCGGTCGTCGCGGGACGAGTCGCTCACAGTAGCGATGGATAATCCAATTATGATGGCAATACAGTGTTGCCACTTATACGTTAAAAAACACCATTCTAATACAAATATAAAAAAAAAAACGGTTTTGGGTATTAACAAAAAGTGCAAGGCATGTTCTTTCAAAATATTTCCACTCTCAAGAAAGGAACTTTTTGTTCAATCCTTTTCCGGTCCCATTTTTGACTAAGTTGGCCATGACTTTTGGTTGACAATTTTTTATTTTTTGTTTGACAGTTTTGACACTTAGAACAAAGCTCTTTTAAATTTGTTTCAAAAGTTTTGCTTACAAAAATGGACTCAGATCTATAAAATGAGATGAATCTGGAGGAACTAATAGAAGCTGCTTATACAGACCGCTTCAAGCTACTGCGAACATAGGGGGAATCAAGTCCAATTTACTCTCCGTGCCGTACGACCGAGGTGGATTCGAAGCACGCTGCAGTGTTATCTTTTGGAAATTCATTTTGTTTTTATTATTTTGTTTTATTTCTGCCTTGCTCGAGAAACAGATGGGTAAGTTCTTAATTGAAATAATACATTTTTAAAACCAAAAATGGATGTCTACGAAGTTGCCGAAAAAGTGCAGATGGTCAAATGGTCAAATCGTCATAACCCAACACACGTTCGATATTGGTCGAGGGAAAATTTGTATTTGTATTTTGACGTAAGAACACAGTATCCCCAAAAACTAACTGTTTGGGGGGGGGGTATTATAGGGGAACACGTAATTGGGCCATTTTTTATTAACGGCAATTGCAATTTGAATGGTCCTAGATAATTGGATCTACTGCAGCAGCACATTATTCCAACTGCTAGGCAGTTGTTAGGTGTAAGATTTGGTGAAAGATGATTTCAACAAGATGGTTGTTACGCTCACAATGTTGGCCTTGTTAGGGAATATCTTGATAATGTATTTCCTAATCGGGTTATAAGTACACGGGGAACTATTTTATGGCCAGCTCGATCTCCCGATCTTGCTCCTAATGACTTCTATCTGTTTTTGAAGAAGCTTTTGAAATTATCACCCCTAACATGCTTGGAAACGTTAGAAGGGGTTTTTATAGTAGGCTCGGATATTGTCTAGCCGAGCAAGGAGGACTTTTCGAACATTTGCTTTAATTTTTTTTTGACTGGGAGAATCTTTTTGGTTTTTAGAATGTATTATTTTATTTTGAGAACTTGCTTTTATTTTGTTTCTCCTTATTATTTTCATTGTAACACGTCGTCACTGATAAATCTGAGCAGTTGACAATAAAACGCTCTTATTTATCAGTGACAAAAAATAAGAAAATTACGTTATAAAAATTTGCGTATTTATTGACCAAATTCTGGTTTTATTGACTTGTATTTAGTACGCCTCTAACCACGGTGCTGTGTGGAGCGTAGTCAATGAAACCGGAATTTGGTCAATAAATACGCAAATTTTTATAACGTAATTTTCTTATTTTTTGTCACTGATAAATAAGAGCGTTTTATTGTCAACTACTCAGATTTATCAGTGACGACGTGTTACAATGAAAATAATAAGGAGAAACAAAATAAAAGCAAGTTCTCAAAATAAAATAATACATTCTAAAAACCAAAAAGATTCTCCCAGTCAAAAAAAAATTAAAGCAAATGTTCGAAAAGTCCTCCTTGCTCGGCTAGACAATATCCGAGCCTACTATAAAAACCCCTTCTAACGTTTCCAAGCATGTTAGGGGTGATAATTTGAAAAGCTTCTTCAAAAACAGATAGAAGTCATTAGGAGCAAGATCGGGAGATCGAGCTGGACATAAAAAAGTTCCCCGTGTACTTATAACCCGATTAGGAAATACATTATCAAGATATTCCCTAACAAGGCCAACATTGTGAGCGGAACAACCATCTTGTTGAAACCATGTTTCACCAAATCTTACACCTAACAACTGCCTAGCAGTTGGAATAATGTGCTGCTGCAGTAGATCCAAGTATCTAGGACTATTCAAATTGCAATTGCCGTTAATAAAAAATGGCCCAATTACGTGTTCCCCTACAATACCCCCCCCCCAAACATTTAGTTTTTGGGGATACTGTGTTCTTACGTCAAAATACAAATGCAAATTTTCCCTCGACCAATATCGAACGTGTGTTGGGTTATGACCATTTGACCATCTGCACTTTTTCGGCAACTTCGTAGACATCCATTTTTAGTTTTAAAAATGTATTAAAAATGTAAATAAAACAAAATAATAAAAAGAAAATGAATTTCCAAAAGATAACACTGCGGCGTGCGTCGAATCCACCTCGGTCATACGGCACGGAGAGTAAATTGGACTTGATTCCCCCTATGTTTGCAGTAGCTTGAAGCGGTCTGTATACTATGGGATATCACTCAACTGTGAAGTTTAAGAAGTTGGCTCCGCCCAAGGAAGGGCTTCCAAATATTTGGAATTTAAACACTTGGTTTACTGAAAACACCCTGCTGCTTCTGCCCAATAAAGGCAGTTCCAAGGAATTTTCGTTTCTTCCAGTATGACTCCTTGTGCAAAACCTTTGCTTCTGTCCACTTCATTCGGTGTTGTTTTGACCATGCATGTTTGGCGATTCCTGATTTCGGTGTTTCACCTCTTTGGGTATTCGTCTGATGTTCTTTAAGCCTAACAGATAGTGGTCTTTTTGTTTCACCTATGTATGATTCACCGATACTCACAAGGAACTTGGTAAATGCATTCCTTATTTTGTTTGTTCTCCGGTTTTGTTTTAGTAAGAAGGCTTCGAATTGTATTTTTTTTTATTTTAAACTGTCTTGTGAATGTTATTAGTTAAGGTTTTATTACTAATTGTTGTTTTAAAAATTCTTAAGGTTTTCTTACCAAATTTTATTAAATACAAATAGATTTAAGTTTATTTTATTAATGACTGACTGAACATATTTTTAGACTAGATATTTATTATTGACTCTATGTTGCTTATATAAGTATACCTACTATTAGTTTCTGTATTATTAAGAAAATTGCTGCAAGCACAAATAAAATTTTTTGAATTTTTGAATTTTGAATTATTAGCTTTAAAAGCTGTTTGGAATGCATTTGCCTGGTTTTGGTCTTCTAATCTCTGTCCTGTTTGCTGAAATTTAGAAATAGTATCTGTTATAAGTTTAAGGCTGTAACCATTCTGCTGCAGATCCTTCTTAATGTTTCTTATTTCAATTTCCAATCTCAAGTTATGAGAATTATTACAAATTTCAACAGCTTTTAAAGCTAATAATACAATTCGAAGCCTTCTTAGTAAAACAAACAAAATAAGGAATGCATTTACCAAGTTTCTTGTGAGTGTGGTGAATCATACATAGGTGAAACAAAAATACCACTATCTGTTAGGTTTAAAGAACATCAGACGAATACCCAGAGGTGAAACAACGAAATCAGGAATCGCCGAACACTCATGGTCGAAACAACACGGAATGAAGTGGGCAGAAGCAAAGGTTTTGCACAAGGAGTCACACTGGAAGAAGCGAAAATTTCGTGAAGCTGCCTTGATTGCCTGCCTTTATATTTTCAGTAAACCAAGTGTTGAAATTCCAAATATTTGGAAGCCCCTCCTTGGGCGGAGCCAACTTCTTAAACTTCACGATTGAGTGATTTCCCATAGTATATAAGTACGTAGCCTTAGATTTTGTAGTTTGCACCTGAAGACGATCAGAGATTGTACTGATCGAAACGTGGTGTATAAATAAAATATAGACAATGAAAGTCCGAAAAACGGAGTTAATTTCATCTCTGGAACTATTTAGCCTATTTTTATCGAATATAGACAAGAACACTTCCTGAAGAATAGGCTCCAAACAAAAAAAAACAGGTTCGAGAGAATTTAATTACCTTGAAATATACTGATTAGGCATCGAAGGCCTATCGACAATTTGATGTGTGATGCTCTCATCGGTTTCGTCGAAAGTCGAGCCTACAAACAAGGTCTTGTCCCATGACACTTCACCGCCAAAACACCTGATTATGAACACCAGAGGTTCACGAGGCACTTCTCTGTTTAGGAAGAATTTCAGACCTAAAATAGAAAATCCAGAAAAATAACATAATTCTTTTTTTATACAACTTTGTGTAAAAAAATTGACTACAGGTTTTAAAGGTTAAAGTTACAGATATTTTAATGGGTGATAGAAATTAAAAAATAAGAAAAATTAATTTTTTTTTTAAAAAGGTCATGGGTAAAAATAGCGTTTTTCGATTGTTTATGACTCAAATAGAGCCAAAATGATTTGAAAAGTTTTCTTAGGTCGTAAATAAAAAATAGGACTCAATATTTTAGTGCCATTTATTTATTTTTAACTAATAATTCGGGTTTTCATAAATTACCATATCTCTACATATTATAAGAACTACTATACAGGGTGGATTCTTTAAACGGAACGGTACTTCTAGCGGGTTAGAATTTGGTTGAATAAAAAAAACCAAAGACACGTCAACTGAGATGAGATTTCCTTTAATCGTGCTATCTTGGATTTTTTTTATGTCATTTTGTTTACGAGGTATGGCAAAAAAATATATTTTTAAATATAACACCCTGTATATTTTGCAATTTTTTAAATCTGCAAACAATTATCTCTTTAGCAATACTAAACAGTAGGATCTATCTTTTACAATATTCATTCAAATATCCCCTATAAAACAGGGCATAGACAACAATTCCATGCAAGTTTAAATGCCTCTATCTTGTAAACCATGAGAGATAGAGTATTAATGTATGGTATTGTCAAAAAGATCATTTTTTTTAGAATTGAAAAATTTCGAACTATATAGGGTGTTCTATTTTAAAAAAATATTTTTGCCATATATTAAATTAAAAATCTCAGTTGACGTGTGTTTGGATTTTTTTATTCAACCAAATTCTAACCCGCTAGAAGCACCGTTCCGTTTAAGGAATATACTTAATGATGAGTCTGGGGGCCGCCGTAGACTAGTGAACAGCATCTTAGCCTGCAGAACAGAGATCGCAGGATCGGATCTCGGCAAGTACACATTGCTTCACACAACACCGAATGCAACTCGAGACAACCGACGGGCGACCCCACTTCTCAGCAGCTCCGCAGTCAACGTTGTGCGCAGAATAACAACAAAACGAGGTAGAAGTAGGCGGGACGGTTGACACTGCACCGAAAACTTTGCCGCACTCAAAGATGAACGGCCGAGGACCCCACCAAAAACTGGGTAGAAGTGACCCAAAAACAGGAAGACCTGGACTTCTCCGAGATCGGGACTCCGACAGATTTTATAGCGGGAGTCGACAAAGGGTGACTTGGAAGAGGCAGTGGCACCGGGTCTAAACCTCGATTTTCGGGTCAGCCTATATGACGGCGGGCTGCTAGAGAGAAAAGTCTACCGTCAATCAAGTTCTGCTGGAACGGTAGCGATGTTAGATAGCCGGCGGTCCACTGTGTATGCTTACTACGCAGTCTAAAGATCCCTGCCCTCGACAGAGAGGTGGGCACGTGCATCAGTAGGGGGCACGTGCATCAGTAGGGGGCACGTGCATCAGTAGGGGGCACGTGCATCAGTAGGGGGCACGTGCATCAGTAGGGGGCACGTGCATCAGTAGGGGGCACGTGCATCAGTAGGGGGCACGTGCATCAGTAGGGGGCACGTGCATCAGTAGGGGGCACGTGCATCAGTAGGGGGCACGTGCATCAGTAGGGGGCACGTGCATCAGTAGGGGGCACGTGCATCAGTAGGGGGCACGTGCATCAGTAGGGGGCACGTGCATCAGTAGGGGGCACGTGCATCAGTAGGGGGCACGTGCATCAGTAGGGGGCACGTGCATCAGTAGGGGGCACGTGCATCAGTAGGGGGCACGTGCATCAGTAGGGGGCACGTGCATCAGTAGGGGGCACGTGCATCAGTAGGGGGCACGTGCATCAGTAGGGGGCACGTGCATCAGTAGGGGGCACGTGCATCAGTCGGGGGCACGTGCATCAGTCGGGGGTGCACGGGGGGTATGGGAGAAAGGGTCCATTATGCGGCCTAATTGCCATGCCTACGGCCACCCATCTACTACTACTACTACTACTAATGATGAGTCTAATATTAAATCTAATTAACTAAAATAAATTAAAATAATGATGCATTAATTTAATCAGTTTTCCTATGTCTTTTTAAGTTTTTCTTCTACACAGCCTCTGGTTCCTCTCGACAAAGCGTCCAACAGTAATCTGCTTGGTATCTTTTTTCCACATTTGCAATTTCTGGATGGAATCGTTCTTCATGTTTGTCACTCACATCTCCACAGTTTTCAGGGAAGTAGTCTAAGTGAGAGTGTAGAAAGTGTATTGTTTAGGTCATATTACATCCCATATTTTTATGATTGTAGAAGTTTATTTACAGTCTCTGGAAAATTTTCTGCTTTTATTTCCTAAAAATTGGGTCACCATTCTAAAGGCTTCTCACGACTCTTCTTCTTTTTCCTCAAGCATGGTGTCTTTCTTATTTGGGGTCCCACAAAAATTCCCTCTTTAATCTTGGCTTGACTTATTCTCGGAAATTTTGTTTTATGTGATTGAAGGCAGGAAGATCTCTATTCAGTTTTACCGAAGTTTTTAAATAAGCCAAGTTTGACATGTGACGGCGGAAGTAATATTCTATTTGACGGAACTATATATGACCGTATCATGTAAATCAGACCTCGGAAAATATTTTAGGTGATGGATTTGTCTCGAGCAGGTCAAAATCTATAAGACTGAGCCATTTTTATTGCCGACCATTATTTTGCGTTGACTAGTGCAATGTAGAGGTCTAAACACCTTTGATTTCAAGGTATTTGGTTTTTAAAGAAATGGGGAAGAAACTGACATCACCAAATAATTTTTCAACTTCAAAAATATCCTATTCAATTTAAAAAAGAAACTGCTAATGAATTTAAAAAATCCAACAAGTACTTTCTTTAAAATTTTGACACTCTGTAAAACCAAGGACCATGTATGACTTTTTTTCTTGTTTTGGACTCCCTTATCACCCATTAAAATTAAAAAAAAAACATCACAAAATATACAAAACACAAAAAATAAAGTTAAAAAATAATAAAAAACAACACAATTCTAACATACTAATAACAACAAAAGTTGAAAAAAGATTGGTAAACCCAAAGAAAAACAGTTAATAAAAAATAATTTAAAAAATTAGAATAAAGATAAAATCTTAAAAATTACAAAAAACAAGGGACAATTATAACAAAAACAATCAAAATAAATAAAATACACGAAATAAAAGAAAAATGTAAACACACTCTACTTCAGTTATGTTACAAGACAGACACAAATTAAAATTTACCTTTAAACAGGGTTTTCAGTGTTTTAATCTTTTCCGCTTCCTGCTTGGCCTCTTCAATCTTTTCCGGGCTGTCTTCCATGTTGAAATTATCAATTTCAACCTCCTCCTCATCTGTCCTTTCTGCGGTTTTCGACAGAGGGAAATTTAAGGCAGCCACTCGTTCAGACACAAAGGCTTCTTCATCTACTAAAGCTTTTTCACTCTCCGAGGCGCTAGCAGATGTCATTTTTGGTGGGTAGTACAAGTTCAAGCTATTGTAGAGTCTAAAGTTGATAAAACCTAAAAAAAAAATATTTGAAGATTTTAACTTTTATCTACAGGTTGATTGCACACCTTCCTTAACTTTGTACATTTTTTTAAAATTTAGATCAGATTCCAAAAATATATAACACTTTGGTTTTGTGTGTGCTAGACAAGGAAAATACCCAAATTCCATGATTGTTAAAGACAAAGGTAGCATATTATTTATATACTATAATAAATAACTAAATGTCTATCAGTCTTTAATTCTTTTTACTACTGACCTAACATCACCGTGTAAAACTCAACAAAAATCGACATGATCTTGAAGTCAACTTCTGACTTTTGCTGAGGCTCAAATGCAAAGTGGTGTGGCACTATCCACGTTATTGTTTGGCCTTTTAGTTCTGCTTGGTAATAATAACCTAAAAAAAACAATAAAGAACACCTTTTAAAAATTAAGTTGTTAAACCAGTTTAAGAAATTGACCAAATTCATAAAAAAACTCACCTTTAATCGAAATAAAAACCTTTCTCAATGCCTTAGCTTCAATCACACAATGCATAAACTCTAATGTTAGCCTTCTACAAAGAGCAGACTGGTCTCTGGGCACATGTGCAAGAGATGGAAAAGTGCTGAACAAATAACATAAAGTGAGACAGTCATCCAAATCCCTAAGAGCGTCCACAAACGAAGGGTATCTTTCTTTGACAATGTGGTCCAATTTTAAGGTAGGATGGTTTTGAAGGTATTTGTGAAGTTTCTCAAAATCTTTAACAGCTCTTGCCCTGCCCACTTTCTTGTTGAAAATCTTGTAGTCCCTGAGCTTCCAAATGACAGGCTCGTGTAACAAAAATTGTATATCCTTGACATGGTACAAGGTTTTGATTCCTGACTGTCCCTTTTGGGCTCGCTTTCTGTTTCTTGGTTCTCTGGGGTAAATGCCTTTTAGGATGCACAGTCTCCTGAAGTCGTTTAGTGACAGTTGGAGCTTTTTTAAGGCTGCTTTTCTGGTCAGAAACTGCGCTCCTTCTCCCGTGGTGTACTAAAAAATAACAAAGTATGTTTGGAAAACATAGCATTAACCTCATGGTACCAACTCACCTTCTTCTTGCGTTTAGCGACCATTTTAACACTTTTTCCGTCAGCAAATTTAAAACATCTAAAAAAACACGTGCGATAAAAAAAAACTTTTATTTTGTTTTTTTGTGAGGTTATGTTAAAAAAGAGAAGTTAACAAAAGTAACATTACAGTTGTCGAATGGAGCAGTAGGCATCACGATTTATTGCCGAGGCTTTCAACAAAGCAAGTTGCAATTTTTCGTTCGTTTTTAAGGATTTTCGTTTCACAATTGGTCCTGGTTCTGGTTGAACCAGAACCGCAACCGAGCCTTTCGTTTTAAAACAATGACGTGACAGTTGCAACCCGGTTATGAAATTTTAGAACCAGCCTGGGAGGTTGGTTCGGCCCTTTAGTTGTAAACATAACCCCTAAAATTTTCTAAAATTATAGATGGTCTTTTTTTGAGTAAAATCTAAGATATCTTAATAGGGATATTTTGGAACGCTTATTTGACACTTCGTAGTGGTTGTGGTAATTACTGCGTCTGCGCAATAGCTAAACGTCATTCCGTTGTGGTAGTTAACGACTACCGCTGTCGTAAGCTACGAATCAATTTCGTTGTGGTTGTGGTTATTTTTCTGGTTAATTTTAGAGAATTTTGGCTTAATTAATTATAAAAATAATAAAATATTACAAGGTTCCAACATATAAAACATTTATTTTGTCAAATTAAGCCAAATTTTTAATTTTTTCTCATCTTTAAATTTTTTTACAAGTGACAGTTTTGAATGTATTCCAAAATCTCTGGTAAAATCGATGAATGGTAGTGGTAGTGGTTGTTGGACACTACCACAGCGGCTGTCAAAGTTGTCAAAATTTTAAGCGTTCCAAAATATCCCTAATAATATTTTAAATGACGTCATTATTTTAGAGCCGCTGTCAAAATTTATGTCAAAATAATGTCAACCAGAACCAGGACCAATTGTAAAACGAAAATCCTTTAAATCGAAAGTCCTTTTTGTGTAGGCAGAGGTAAAAACCGTCTAGGTCCGTTTTTGCGAGCTTAACATAGTCACTATTGTTCTCTTTTTCTAAATCCAGCATATTACAAAATACCAGGAAAAATATCAGCCTTCATTGCATGACGAACTAATCGGTGCGGAACTAGTTCCAGTTCCCATAAGTTTGAAACGCCATAAGCTGATTTAGAGCTAATTTTACAACCAAAGGTAAAACTCCAGATTAAAACATAGTATAAACTTCAGTTTAATCCTTGGATTAAACCATAGGTAAACAAAGTTGCTTAATTTTATAATTCGCAGTTAAACCACGGAAGAAAAGAAGGATTAGGAGCACAACAAGTTTATTTCTAGTTTAAAAAGACACCAGATAGACCAAAACTCAGCAAAGTAAACAAATTTGATAAAATCAGTCAAGCAGTTTTTGAGATATCAGCGTTGGTTACAGACAGACATACTGCAGCCAGACGCGCCACAACCAAAAATGTTCAGAACTGTTACAAAGATATATACAATGTCGTACGACCGAGGTGGATTCGAAGCACGCTGCAGTGTTATCTTTTGGAAATTTATTTTGTTTTTATTATTTTGTTTTATTTCTGCCTTGCTCGAGAAACAGATTAGTCAGTTCTTAAGTGAAATAATACATTTTTAAAACTAAAAATGGATGTCTACGAAGTTGCCGAATAAGTACAGATAGTCAAATGGTAAGAACTTTATTTGGAAAATTTTGTAAATCGCCCAGAACCTAGTTTATCAACGATTCATAGGTTTGTGCAGAATTTTGAAAAGTTTGGCTGTGTAGCGCCAAGAAACCATAAAAAACCCACTGTTTTGAATGACGAGCAGGAAGTACGAGGTGTGATGATGTGCGCTGCAGTGGAGGAAAATCGAAAGTTAACTAGCCACCAAATTGCAGAAGCAGTTGATACATCTTCAGCCACTGTCTTACGTGTTCTCAAAAAGAATGGTTATCATTCTTACAAAGCGTCAAAAACGCATCAAATTTTTCCCGAGGACAACTATCGTCGTATGGAATTTTGCGAAACAATGATGGAAAAGGCTAATTGTGCTGAAAACTTTCTGAAATCTATTCTTTTCAGAGATGAAAGCACTTTTCCATTATTGAATCGTCATAACCCAACACACGTTCGATATTGGTCGAGGGAAATTTGTTTTTATAAATGTTTGGGGGGTATTGTAGGGGAACACGTAAATGGGCCATTTTTTTTACGGCAATTTGAACGATCCTAGATACTTGGATCTACTGCAGTAGCATATTTGGTTTCAACAAGATGGTTGTCTCACTCACAATGTTGGCCTTGTTAGAGAATATTTTGATAATTAATTTTCTAATCGGATTATAAGTACACGGGGAACTATTTTATGGCCAGCTCGATCACCCGATCTTGCTCCTAATGGCTTCTATCTGTGGAGTTATATCAAGTTTACGGGCATGAAAGGGCTAATAATTTGGAAGAACTTCGTATTAAAATTAGAAGGGGTTTTTATAATAGGCTCGGATATTGTCTAGCCGAGTAAGGAGGACTTTTCGAACCGTTGCTCTAATTTTTTTTTGACTGGGAGAATCTTTTTGGTTTTTAGAATGTATTATTTTATTTTGACAACTTGCTTTTATTTTGTTTCCCCTTATTATTTTCATTGTAACACGTTGTTAGTGATAAATCTGAGCAGTTGAAAATAAAACGCTTTAATTTATCAGTGACAAAAAACCAGAAAATATAAAAATTTGCCTATTTATTGAGCAAATTCCGGTTTCATTGACTACACCCCACATAGCACCGTGGTTAGCGGCGTACTAAACACAAGCCGCGAAGTCGCGAACGGCGGCGAACGGCGATCACAAGCCTAAGTGTTGGTTGCTCCACTGATAGGTGTGCGGTGTCCCTGCATGTACGTACACTGGCAAATTGGACTTCTTCCGACCTATGTTCGGAGTAGCATGAAGCGGTCTGTATACAGTATATATACGGGTGAGCTCGGTGTGATAATAAAACTAGTCGAATTTCCTCGTGCACAATTTCTCATGTCTCTTTAGATAATCTACACCTCTTTAAAATCTACATCGTACGTCACACTCCTTCAAAGGATTATTTTTTCTAGGACGAATAATTTTTGATCTTCTTGGTGGTCATCATTTCATCCAGTTTATAAAAAATAAATACTAAGTCATCGACCATAGCGATTTCACTTTTACAGTTTTTTTTTACCAAAAACAAATTTAAATAAATTTTTAACTATTTTGAGGTTATATTCTTTCGGTAACTATTAAATTAAAGTTTAACAAACACTCAGACCGCCGGTAACGGTTATACCGAAGTTTGTTGGTAAACTGCACTTATAAAACGTAAAAAAGTCAACATCCGTGGTTTAAACTTAGGTTTGACGTTTAACTATGAGTTGTAAAATTGCGTCTTAAAAAGAACTCGCCGTTGCCGTTTTGTTTTTGTCGCGGTTACGGTTAACCATAAAAATTAAAAACTTTTGATTATATAAACATGTAAGCATAAACAATTTTCTGTAAATTTAAACAATGTTCAAAAGTATTACACAATCGAGGTATCCTTCTTTTGCTTATACTTCTGGGAAATTTTAGGATCAAGGTTAACCGTAACCGCGACAAAAAGAAAACAGCATGTTGCGTTCATCACGCGATGCTTTCAACACAGGGTTATGTTACAGCGTGCTTTCAATAAAGGAGGTTCCAACTTTTAGCTCTCAATATACGCTGTAAAAAGAATAAACAAGGTGATGGAAGATTTAAAAAGTGTATCAAGTTTAGCAGATTTCGAAGAAGCTCCAAATTTCAGGTTTGTAATATTTTATTTAAAATACACATAAAGGTTCACCTATAGAACGACAACACTTCCATCCGCCTCAAAAATTCTTGCTGAGCAGGAGCGTCAGCGACTGGTAGGTATATAGTACATCCTATGAAAACACTATTCTTTGAACAGAATACATATTATTAAATAGAAAAAAGGGCTCTGGTGCACTATCCGGACACTAAAACGGGACGTTTTTTGAAGACGATTCTTTTTGAAAACGGTAATTTAGAGGTTTTTAAATTTATTTAGGAGCGGAAAAACGAAAAAAAATACGGTAATTATGCAGTATACGGTTTTCTGCCATTTTTGATTTTTTTTGAAAAATTCTTTATGGGGGCACCTTCTAGGGTCCCTAGGACCCCAAATCCGTCTGCGCCGGTTGGTTTTTTTTTTTGATTTTTTTTGTTTTTTTTTAATTTTTTTTCACTAAAACAAACCAAACCAACACAGTCCAACCCAACCTAATCCAAACCAACCCAAAACAATTAAAAAAACACTTTACAACCCCCCCTGGGCACCCTTTTTTCTCGTTAAAAAAAAAAAAAAAAAAAATCGGGCGCAGGCGGATTTGGGGTCCTAGGGACCCTAGAAGGTGCCCCCATAAAGAATTTTTCAAAAAAAATCAAAAATGGCAGAAAACCGTATACTGCATAATTACCAAAAATACTGTTTTTTAATTAAAAAGACAATTTACATGTAAAATGCACACATAACCAACAAAACTAGGGTCATACTGGCTATTGAGCCATTTTTCAGAAATGCGAGGATGCCAAATGTCAGGTACCCACAGGATTTTTTTTTGGGGAAGAACTCAGGTTGGGTTGGGCCGGGTTGGTTGGGTAGGGTTAGTTTTGGTTGGTTGGGTTGGTCATTATTTGTTTTTTATAAATTTCTAGGGGAGCCAAAAGAAATCTGGGCTCTGGGTTGGGTTGGGCCGGGTTGGTTGGGTAAGGTCAGTTTTGGTTGGTTGGGTTGGTTATTATTTCTTTTTTTATAAATTTGTAGAGGAGCCAAAAAGTTAATATTTTTGTTCCTTTTCCCTAATTTTCATTATTTTCTGGAAATGTGGCAACATTGTAAAAATATCAGGGCATGGATATTGCCAGGTATTGTTTTGATCAAGTAAAAAGAAGAAGAAGGAGCCAAAATTAAGGAAAGAGTGAGGTTAGGGTACTCTTTTTTATGGTTTTTTTTATTTATTTTCTCCAAAAATACTGGATAACCCGCAAATTTTTTTTTTTGAAAAACACTATTTAGGAGGCCTATTTTAAGCATAAATTAATTTTTTTCGAAAAATCGTGTGTCCAGATACTGCACCGGCCCCGAAAAAAGTATTCCAAACTTACCTTCATACCATACTGTGAGCACATCATTATCTCCAAAATACCCTGCATGATATCAGTGTTCTATATACAGACCGTTTCAAGCTACTACGAACATAGGGGGAATCAAGTCCAATTTACTCTCCGTGCCGTACGACCAAGGTGGATTCGAAGCACGCTGCAGTGTTATCTTTTGGAAATTCATTTTGTTTTTATTATTTTGTTTTATTTCTGCCTTGCTCGAGAAACAGATGGGTAAGTTCTTAATTCAAATAATACATTTTTAAAACTAAAAATGGATGTCTACGAAGTTGCCGAAAAAGTGCAGATGGTCAAATGGTCAAATCGTCATAACCCAACACACGTTCGATATTGGTCGAGGGAAAATTTGCATTTGTATTTTGACGTAAGAACACAGTATCCCCAAAAACTAAATGTTTGGGGGGGGTATTGTATGGGAACACATAATTGGGCCATTTTTTATTAACGGCAATTGCAATTTGAATGGTATAGATACTTGGATCTACTGCATCAGCACATTATTCCAACTGCTAGGCAGTTGTTAGGTGTAAGATTTGGTGAAACATGGTTTCAACAAGATGGTTGTTCCGCTCACAATGTTGGCCTTGTTAGGGAATATCTTGATAATGTATTTCCTAATCGGGTTATAAGTACACGGGGAACTATTTTATGGCCAGCTCGATCTCCCGATCTTGCTCCTAATGACTTCTATCTGTTTTTGAAGAAGCTTTTGAAATTATCACCCCTAACATGCTTGGAAACGTTAGAAGGGGTTTTTATAGTAGGCTCGGATATTGTCTAGCCGAGCAAGGAGGACTTTTCGAACATTTGCTTTAATTTTTTTTTGACTGGGAGAATCTTTTTGGTTTTTAGAATGTATTATTTTATTTTGACAACTTGCTTTTATTTTGTTCCTCCTTATTATTTTCATTGTAACACGTCGTCACTGATAAATCTGAGCAGTTGACAATAAAACGCTCTTATTTATCAGTGACAGAAAATAAGAAAATTACGTTATAAAAATTTGCGTATTTATTGACCAAATTCCGGTTTCATTGACTACGCTCCACACAGCAACGTGGTTAGAGGCGTACTAAATACAAGGCGAACGGCGGCGAACGGCAGCGAATGGCGATCGGAAGCCTGAGTGTTGGTTGCTTCACTGATAGGCGTGCGGTGTCTCTGCATGTACGTACACTGGCAAATTAGACTTCTTCCGCCCTATGTTCGCAGTAGCTTGAAGCGGTCTGTATATATAAATCCTTTATTTAGTCAAGACTAAGTAATTTCCAATAGTATTAAAATTTCAATGTCTTTAAACATATTTTCTTGGATCTTCATATAATTTTTTTGTGATTCCATGTCTATGGCCTACCAAAGGGCTGTCTAACTGCAAGTAGTAGCACTCAATCTCAATCTCAATAAGCTTTATTGTCTCAAAATAAACATATTTCATTGACAAAGCAATTGTTATTATAAATAGGTAAGTAATTAAACTCTAAATCATGCAATACTCTTATTAAGAATTTACATTGTGGCTAAAAATTTAAGGAAAAGTATAAAACAAAAAATACAACATTTAAAAATAATGATATGCGCTGTAAAAGACAATTAAATAAACACACCACAAATAGTGTTATTAGTTAAAGTTTAAAAGAAGCAAGACATTTAAAACGAAATTATATTATTTACTAAGTTATTCACTAATAGTAGAGAGGGGCATCCCATGGGGCTGGCAATTAGACTAGTCTAACTGTAATGAATTAATCGAATCTACTATCAGATTTAGATTCTTTATTGATGTTAAGTGCGTTATCATAGCACTTACACAAGTCAAGTTGTATACAAAAATTACGGTAATTATGCAGTATATAGTTTTCTCCCATTTTTGATTTTTTATGAAAAATTCTTTATGGGGGCACCTACTAGGGTCCCTAGGACTCCAAATCTGCCTGCGCCGGTTGGTTTTTTTTTTTGTTTTTTTAAATTTTTTTTCACTAAAACAACCAAATCCAAAACCAACCCGCAACAATAAAAAAAAACACATTACAACCCCCCCCCCCGGGCACCCTTTTTTCTCTTTAAAAAAAAAATCAGGCGCAGGCGGATTTGGGGTCCTAAGGACCCTAGTAGGTGACCCAATAAAGAATTTTTCATAAAAAATCAAAAAAGGCAGAAAACTGTGTACTGCATAATTACCAAAATTACTTTAAAAAATAAACACCATAATATCAAGTCATAAAATAACCTTTTTTAAAAATAAATCACTAATTAAAAAAAACCAAATTTGGTCTTATTGTAATATAAGTAGTAATAAGGACAGTTAAAATGTAAAAAAACTAAAAATAATTTTAAATAAAAATAAATAAAAGACACTAAATAAAAAATATAAATAAAACAATTACTATCAGTTTTATGGTTTTAAACACATTTAAAGAATAAAAGAATGTTTAAAATTTAAGTTAAAACCGAGGTTAAAACGTAAAAATAGAACAAACAAAACACTTTTTCAGTTTACTTACACGAAGTGAAACAGATATAAATGAGAAATAATTTAAAACCCACTGAAGACTATATGAACTAACTACAATGTTTTTTTCCAGCTTTGTTAAATGTGAACCTTTTGAAAATACTGAATCTCATGCTTTAAAAGGGAATGAAACTGACCCAAATTATTCCAAAATCAAAACGGAGATTCTTGAAGACTGCAACCCCAACTGCAAGAGTACAATAAGTTTGGGCAAAGCAAAAAACATTTTTAAATGTGACACATGCTCATTTCAGGCAAAAACAAAAACCAGCTTTATTAAACACATACTGATTGCACATCCAACTGCAAGCATCAAATGTCCCCATTGTGATTATAAATGTAAACGTAATTCTGAAATAACAATGCATCTAAGACGCAATCACCTTGTGAAACACAATGCCAGCAAAAACAAATTTGCATGCAACATCTGCGATTACACATCTCCACTAAAGGCAAACTGCACTAGGCACATGTTAACGCATAAAAATATCAAGGAAGTGCCTTCCTATCGTTGTACTCTGTGTCATTATCAAACAAAGTACAAACCCCACCTGAATCAACACCAAAGAGTTGTTCATACAAAAGATATCACAATGTTCCAGTGCAAAGAATGTCTCTTTGAAACCAAATGCCCAGATGAACTGGAAAAACACATACATACTGCTCATAGTAAAGTCCCAGATGAATTTGTTACCTTTAGGATACAGAGAAATTTGTACTAAGGTAAGTAACAAATTATCAGAGATGCAGGAAGTTGATCTTGGAGTACCTCAGGGTTCGGTTCTTGGTCCACTAATTTTCCTTGTGTTCATAAATGACCTACCACAAAGTCTTTTTAACTGCTGCAGATATTGTTGCACTTTTTGCAAATGATGCCAATGTGGGAGTCAGGGCTTGAACACCTGAGGAGCTCCAGAATCGGTTGAATGCTGTAGTTTAGTAGTTTATTTTTTCAGCTTAAAAAACTTACGATGTTTTATACTATTGTCAAAATATTTTGAGTTCATTTATAAATTTTATGAAAAACTAGTGGCATTTATTAAAAACAGTACTAAATTGTTCCTAAAACTTTTTAAAATCTAGATAAGACCTACACATTAAAACACAATACAATTAAAAACAATAAATATACAATTTGATTACATAAGATGGAGGCGTTAAAATGCCAAAAGGTTTGATTTTTGAACTATTAATTAACAGATTTAAATATTTAAGAAATCTTGATATTCAAAATCATATTGTTTCATTGATTCATCGATAGAATAAAAAGCTTTGGTTTGAAGAAATTGTTTTATTTTTTGTTTAAATTGTTTTAATGGCAAAGCTCTTATGTTATGTGGAAGTTTATTGATTCCATGAGGTTTTTAGACACAGAAAATTGACTCTTAGTTTTCTCTGTTTCTTGTATTATAATTATGCATATCCAGAACTCTTCAATAGTTGTTTGAGTTCTGGTAAAAGTATTTAAGACATTCACATATGTATTGGCTTGTTCTGGTAAGTATCTTCAAAGCTTCAAAAGAGCGATTATTCTCGCTGCCCTACTTTGCAGTCCGAATATACAGGATGCATGCGCGTGTTCCCAGGCAATTAAGCAACCCATAGGCCCAGACAGGTTGCAACAACCCATGATATATAACAAGTGAGGTGCTCTTATCAACAATTTTTGAGATGTTCCTTAAGATGTATATGACTGAACTTAGTTTTTTTGAGATGTTCAGATTCAGATTCTTTATTGATGCTAAATGTTCCATAGCACTTACAGAAGTCAATTCATATAACAAAAATTACTTTAAAAAATAAACACCGTTATATTAAGTCATAAAATAACCTTTTTAAAAAATAAATCACTAATTAAAAAAAAACAAAATTTAGTCTTATTGTAATATATAAGTAGTAATAAGGACAGTTAAAATGTAAAAAGACTAAAGAGAATTTTAAAAAACAAACATCAACAAAAGGCACTAAATAAAAATATATAAATGAAACGATTACTATCAGTCTTATGGTTTTGGTTTTCTCTATGAAGATGAAGAAAAAAAAAAGTGTTATGGTTTTAAACACATTTACAGAATAAAAGAAGGTTTAAAATTTAAGTTCAAACGTAAAAATAGAATAGACAAGATACTTTTTCAGTTCAGTACTTTTTTTTACTGGTGCTAATTGTGCTTGCGCACTTCACAAGTCAAGAATACAACAGGGTTCCCACTGACCTGGAAAATCTGGAAAAGTCAGAGAACTTTGAGAGCTATCTGGAAAAGTCAGGAAATGACCAAAAAATCCTCAAAAGTCAGAGAAGTGGCACACAAAACCTGGAATTTCTCTTTCTCAACCTATTTTTCAAACCAGCTCACCTCGTATATAAGCTCAACATCTGTTTCGCGCTCAATCAGTCCACCTAAAATCCAAGAGCAAGAGAAAAGGGATAGGAAAGCTTTTTAAAACATTTAGGACAAGAACCGCATCATTACCAAGGGTGAAAGATTGTGTTTATTGAACATATTTGGTTTTCGTTTCGAAATAATAAATATCACCTGGCATTATTTCTCCTTGTTCTAAGCACACATCGCGCTATCTTCTGTTACAACTTTTAAGTGTTGTGGTCTAGCGCGTTTTTTTTAATCCGACAATATTTGTCATGTAATGTATTTATCCCTAACCTTTAAATGATGTGGAGTGCAACTATGGGTGCAACTGCGATACGAGATTTCGAGAATTTTCAATTTTTTTTAAGAGGAAGAGTTTAAAATGTCGAAAAAAAGTTTCTAATTTAGACTGGATAAGTCCTTTCATAAGTCCACCAGAATGGCCGTGTCTACAGGCTGTGAAAACCAATAAATATCAAGCATATTGTTTAAAAAATATTGAATTGAATAATATGGGGCGTCAGGCCATCTTAAGACATTTTAAGAGCAGTGGTCATGTAAAGTACGTGGAGGCTGAAAAAAATTGTAGGAAATTGTCTTTGTTAATTAAGAAAACTGATACACTATCAGTCTTGGCCCAAAATGACAATGGACCTACATCTACACCAACTACTGGAAGTGAAGGAACTTCCACAGCAACTTCTTCCACTGCCAAAAAGGGTTCTACTCCTTTTTTGTAATCTTTTCTTATTAAGCAACCAGTTATAGATGCAGAAATATTGTAGTGCAAGGTGTCTTTAAGATTAATCCTGCTGTTGCCAATTATGTCCACATCATCTGTGAAGGCCAGTAGTAGGTTGGGTCCTTTCTGGTGGACTTTAGCCATTGGTTTCCTAATTGCATATTCTAATGCTATGTTGAAGAGTTGTTGTTGATACCAAAGAAATCAGAGTAGCTCTGTTCCACCCTTATCTTGCACCTTGTATTCTCCGTACACATTTTTACCAGAGATGTCAGCTTTTAAAAGCCCAGTTCCTGCATTGCTTTCCACAACTTTGCTCTACATAATCTTTCAAATACCTGTCATTAATCAATAAACATCTGGTGAAGTTCTCTGTCAAATTCCCAGCATTTTTCCATTATTTGTCTAACGGTGAAAATCTGGTCTATATGCTTATGGGTGTAGTATTGGTATTACTTCTTAGTTGTCCGTTGTTTGTTGAGAGGAAGTTTTCGGTTCTGGGTTGGTATCATGTTTTGTGCTTTGTTATTCCCTGAAGGTATTCTTTTATTTTGTTGTTTTGTCTGTTTTCCTCCATTTCTCTTATTATATTTAAATGGTGGTCTCTCTTTTTCCTTTATATCATTCTGCGTGCTTCAGATCTTTGTTGTTTTTACTCTTCTATATTAGATGCTGTTGGGTGTTGAAGCATTTTTTTCCTGGTCATATTTCGTCTTTCCGTCGCTCTACTACAGTCGTCATCAAACTACTTCCTTATTTGTTTTCTCTTTTTGTCGAGCACTGACCCTAGTTACTGTTTCTTGGATGTTCTTCCAGAGCTCGTTTACATTGTAGCCCCATTGCGGTTCTTTTATTTCTTCAGTAATTGGTTTCTGATATATTTCCTGTATTTGTTCTGTCTTGAATTTTTCCGTATTCCAGCTTATGCTGGTCTTCTTTTTCGTGTGCATGTGCACATGTGCATATATATTAACACTTCGTGCAATTTAGTTTTATAACTTGCTAGATGAACCAAAAAAACATGGGTAGAACTAGGCAAATTAGTCTTTTATTTTTAATACTTTTAAGTACCTGATTCCTTTTTACGATTTAACGAATTCGGTTCCTGTGATTTTTGTCTTCAAATAAAGTTTCGAACAAAGTTTCTAGTTTTATTTATCTGCATTTTCCCTTTTTATCTCCATAATATAAATACTTGCTATATTTGAGCTTTCAAAACTTTACTTGGTATCCACGTAGACGAGCAATTTATATTCAAAAAATACCTGGAATTTTTAAAACATGGTCAGGGAAAACCTGGAAAAGTCAGGGAATTTGGAAATTAGAATTTGGTGGGAACCCTGTACAATGATAATCTAGTACTAAAAATTTACAATATTGATATTCAGTAATTTAAGAACCTAAAAAGCTGTATAAGTAAAATGAATTTAAATAAAATATTTAGAATAATCAGGTCTACATGTATTCAAATTAAATATTTGGTCAAGTACACAGTTCAAGTTCTGACATTTTAAAAGTAAACGCACAATACACAGAAACAAACAAACAAAAACATTTTTAGAAAAACTACATAGAGACAAAATTTGCAGTTAGAAATTCCTCAAAATTATAGAATGCATGATTTATTAAAAACTGTTTTACTGTGTGTTTAAAGTATTGAAGCTCTTTAACTCTGTTATGTAATGCCTTATAAAATTTAATACAATAGCGATATGTTCCGTTTCTGGTCCTTGCCAAACGATGCCGAGGCAAAACAATATTATTCCTACCCCTTGTATTAACAGCATATATATCACTGTGCGCTCTAAAGTTGGAAAGATTCTCTTTAACATGCAACAAACAAAGCAAAATATATTGAGGAGAAAGTGTCAATATCTTTAGTCTTTTAAAGGCATCCTGACAAAATCGTCTCTCTATGCTAAGTCAGACAAAACTCTCACTGCTCTTCTCTGTAATCTAAAAGCTATAGTACAAGCGTTCGCAGTAAAAATTATGATGGATAGGTAACCCTCGCCATTTTTTGATAAGCTGGGCATTTTCTCGCCCTGAATACGAAATGAACAATCCTGTACGTCAAAATTGTCGATAAGGACTCAGCACACCAATCCAAATGTGGTTAATTTTAGAGGGGGTAGGATAACCCCCACCATTTTCACATGATGTAGTAGTACCACCAGACCAAAAATCAACTGGTGTGTCGGACCTCATTCATGGATAAGGGTTCGGCACACCACTCTAAAAATTTGCCGATCGGTGCTGGCAGAATGAACATATTGCTATTGCTAAAAAATCTATAGCTTTGAACTTTTTTAATCGCCGAAGAACTTTGCATATTTATAAATTTTTGTCAAATAAGAACAGTGTAATATAATTTAACAAACACAAGTAAAATAAATTAAAATAGTAGTTAAAATCGATTTAAAATCGTAGTTAAAATCGAGTTAAAATGGAGGACATCACAGATAGTAATTTTTTTAGTTTACTTATGGCAGACGAAATAAAATAACGATAATAACAGGTAATGGTGAAAACAACATAATGTACATTAGTTGTAGGCACTAAACTGAATGTTATTAAACTGATTGTGACTATAAAGAACATTTTCTTTCAACAAAACTTTAATTGTGTGTTTGAATTTCTTATAGGACTCTATTTTTTTAATATTGTTCGGGAGTTTATTGAACACCCTTATGCCCATATAAAGGGGTGACTTCTCGAACAAAGCAGTCTGGTGTGGGGGAGAGCTGAAATGGGATGCATACCTTGTCTGTATACCTATATTGTGATCACTGTTTGTTAAAAAATAAAATGTAGTAGTAGTAGTATTTATATCTACTCCCAGAAACCTGGTGTTATCAACATTTGGGACTGTTTTGCCATCACCCTAGTGGTGATTGTTGGTTCTGAATTTGGGAAATTGACTTTAGGTTTTTAAACAAAACTGTCACGGACTTTTGTGGGTTTAAAAGTAGTCTGTTGGACTGACATCAATTTGCCATTTTTGTAAAATTATGATTCATTTTTTGTATCAAAGTAGAGTAGCAAACTGGTATAATCCACCGGACTCCTCCTCAAAGATTTCACAAAAAATCAGAAACAAAAGCGAAGAAAGAATCCCCCCCCTGTGGAACCCCGTACTTCACTGACTTGGTGGCTGATTTAAATTTATTATTAACTATATCGCCCTTTTTGCTGGTTAATTGTACATATTGCTTGCTGTCAGTAATGTAAGAGATAATCCATTCCAGGGGTGGCCCCTTTATGCCATAGGATTCAAGTTTTTTGACTAAATGTTTATGATTGACCAAATCAAAAGCTTTAGAGAGATCATAGTAAATCCCTACAGTGTAACACTTATTGTCCAAATGTTTGTAGATAAGATTAATTGCTTCAAACAGTGCAGTTTCAGTTGACTTTCCCTTTAAAAAACCATGCTGTGTGGCTGAAAACAAGCTGTTTTTTAAGAAGTAATTAAAGACATGAGCTTTTCGAAAACTTTAGAAAATACTGATAGGTTGGATACTGGCCTGTAGTTTTCTGTTTCTCTCCTATCACCCTCTTTATAAACAGTAATTATTTTTGCAATTTTTAGTTTGTCTGGAAACTTGCCTGTTGAGAAAGAGAAGTTAATAATATTTTCTAAAGGAACACTCACTATGTCAGCGACATTTTAGAAACTCGCAGCTTGAATTTTCGTACCTAAACAGCGTCAAACACTCTGGTTCCGCCACCTCAATCAAAGTTGAACCTTCCATAACGGGCTGCTCTATTCCCAAAAGCAGCCACTTCACGGAGAATTTTATGCATCGTCGTCATGAAAGAAAAAACCTGACAATTTTTAGGTTATCTAAAAAGTTTTTGTTTAATGCATGTTTTTCTTTTATTAATGTTTGTTAGTTCAGTGTGTATTATTTGTCTGTTTTTTTAGATTTATACAATTTGTTTATTTTGTGTACTTTTTTATTTAAAACTTATTATGTATATTTATTGACTTGTCCATACATCACGTAAATATATGATCGAAAGGATGAATAAAGATTGATTTTATTTGATTTAAATGCAATATGCAGTCCACTCAATGTCTCCGAAAAAGCAAAAGCTAAGTACTTATAAAATAAAATCTATATGTTTTTTGGGGATTCATATGCTAAAACTCCTTTTTTGGGTTCTTCATCTCTAGGTTAAGGAAAACCTTTTTCAATAAGTAGAATTAAAAACATCCATGCAAATTTTTCTAAAAGCTACGCTCATTTGCTCTGCCCGTAAGGTGTAACCCATTACTAGAGAAACCAGCTGTGACTTCTATATGATTAAAATTATGACCATATTTTGTAATAAATAATTTCCTAAAACCATAGGTTATGCAATAAAATAGTTTAAAACAATAAGTTGTAACCAGAGCTTATAAGGTGAACCTTTAAACTTTGGGTTGGACGGGACAAGAAAAACCAAAACTTAATTTTAGTAAATTCTTACTTGTATATATTTCAATTTTTTAGAAAAATGCTTTATCATGGCTTTTCCAAACTAAACAAAAGGCATTGGAATTAAAGGAGAAAGCATGTTGTTAACATTTATGTTAAAAATTATTGTAAACCATGAACCAGTAAAGCTTTTCTTTTGGGTTATAGTGTGTGTTATAGTGGTTTTATGATTTGGAGTTATTTCAAGGTTTTTAACACAAATCAGTACATTGTTAAAGCGTTTTTTTATTTTTTTAATAAAATAAACTACACACCAAATTTCATTATAGTTGGATAATCAGTTTCTTCAGAAACCGTCAGAAAATCTGGCCTAATATTCCTTAAAATTTAGTTTCTTAATACTATTTCAGTAAATAAAAAATATGTCAATTTAAATTTTTGTAGGGAGTTTTTGTAAAAACCCCTTTTTTTATTTCAAAATGTATTTTATGAAGCTTATTTTAAAACTTTTAACATCCAAAACCATAGATAGCCATGGAATATGTCACTGTCACTGTTCAGAAAAGTCACACAAATTCTGTCTGCAGAATATCTTTAAAATATTAAATTTACAGAATGTCATTAAAAAAATTAGGCAGTACGTGTCTCTTACGACGTTAGAAAAAGTATTAAGAACGCTGTGTTTCTATTTTAAATGAGGCAATAAGTGAAATCGCCACTTTCCAGATTTTCTGTCGTTTCTGAAGAATCGTGACCTATATCTCAAATTCCTTGACATATATATTTTAACTATTTTCTACTACCCTTTGCTTCACAGTTATAAAAATATCATTTAATTGATCTAGATATACCTAACTAGCTGGCCGCCCGCGACTTCGTTCGCATGTTTAAAATTGTAGATTCCTCCTCCTTCTCCACCTTACCCCGCACTTTCATGCCGTCAAACCTTTAGCCCCTTACTCGAGTATCCGCTTTGCCTGAAGTTTTTTCCCGTTTTTTTGCTTTAAAGGGTCATAAACTTTTGTTCCCGTGAACCGATTTTTATGAAATAAAGCCTATGTACACTCCCCAAATATCCAAATAATGCAGCAAAATTAAAAAAAAAACACTTTCTTTGATTCCGGTTTCATAGGTAACTTATTTTTTAGCAGTTCATTGTTTTTATAGAACATGGCGGCGGGGAGAGGAGAGGGGCAACAAAAAATAACCTTATTGCCTTTAGTTTGATACCACACAACCCATATTTTAGTTGGTCAATATTTTCATTAAATATGGGGTTGGGAGGGGTAATAAAAAAAAATTTATTAGAAAAACACTTTTTTTTATACCTTTATCAAAAACATGATTTTAGTAACTGTGTGCAGATAAGCATGGCTTTTTTGGTTACCGATGCAAATTTTTTTTTTATCACAGGTGCAAGATTTCTGTTCATTTTTTACCCAAAATTCAAGAGAAATAGCGGAAAATAGTAATATTGATAAAAATCTAATTATTCTTGCCTAAAAATTAAGCCATTTCCGCCAGTTTTCACCAACTATTTACGAAAAAATCATTTAAAAAGATCGTCAAAATATAAAACTGTCAAAGATTAAAATGTCGCAACAATGAACATCACCGAATAAACACGCACATCGCTATGGAAACTTGTTATTTCACTTACCAGCCGCCTTGATTTATAGTGTAAAGATGGTGTGTTGCGAGAAGTGCTCTTCGTTCGAGATTTTTAAAAGTATTTTCCTGTTTTTCTTGGATTTTGTGATAAAGGTATTTAAAAAAATAGTGTTAACAACTCGCGGCTAAACTGTGCTTTTTTTACTCGCGTTTTTAAATACCTCGCTGCGCTCGTTATTTAAACCAACGCTTGTAAAAAAGCACTATTTTAGTCACTAGTTGTTAAAACTTCTTTTAAACCATATCTGCTTTTCCTTTTTTTATATGAATTTTCTTTGTATGCCCTTCTAGTAAAAAAAAAACACTTTTATCAGAAAATTGCATTTATTTTCAAAAACAACAAAAACACTCAAAAAAATATAGTAAAGTAATGGATTAAGTGTTTAAGAGTATGGTCTTCACTGCCAGTTTTCCTTGTTCTACCTCATGCAAAATTTTTCGTGCAAGGGTATTTTCGGCCCCACGTATTTCTATCCAAATATAGATTTTTCAAACATTTTGGTCTCATTTTAAATACAATACACATATGAGCAGGCAAAATACGCCATGTTTGAATCTATATTTCACAAAAATGAAAGTCAGGCTTTATTAAAATGAGACTGAAATTAAAAAATTTCAGTATTTGGAAGGAAAAATGTGGAGCCAAGAATAGCCTTGAAAGCGATATTTTGCATGAATAAGACAAAGAAAGCTGCCACCAGCGAAGACTACTTATCTTAAGCAACATGACTAAATATAATTTTTAATGTTATAAGTTTTTAATTTTTTATATAAACCCTTATAAAAATATTATAAATTAATATTACTAATAACTATATACAAGATTTTACTAGATCGATACTCATCAATTATAAGAAAAATATCAAACCTTATATTATTGGATAACTAGCATTTTTGTAATGAAATTTACATTGTTTTTATTTACAAAAATTGGTCCTTTGGTGTGTCCAGCTATCACAAGAAAAACTCATTAGAAATGTTGAAACAATGTACAAAAACATGTATTTTGTACAAATGGAGATGTGTGTTTCGTTCTTAAAAGATTGCATTACACACTAAAAAAGTGGTTTTTTTAACTAAATTTTAGTTGTTTACATGCCATATAATGGCTACACAGTCTTTATTAGAGGCCCTGTATACAATTTTTGACAGTTATTATTTTACCAGAGGTGAGTAACTCGATTTGGCAGTTGTTAGGGAAATTTTGACATTTTTTTTGTGTGTTAACAGTGATAGTTGGCAATAATTTCGTTGCTGTCACATTTTTGATCAATAAATGTACAGGGTGATCGGTTATAAGTATTCCTCTGGTAAAACAAGAACTGCCAAATGTTTAGAGGGCATCTACTCTTTATTATAGGTGGTGTCTTATAAACTGGCATTGATTTCATTTGCTATAATGTTTTATTCCTTGACCCATTTTGTTGGTCGATAGGTTGTTGGAAAGCTAATAAAATTATTTTTTTTAACAGATCGGACCAACACCGCTCTCAACTAAAAGCCAGTTAACTCTTATCTCTTCTATCGCTATGATAGGCTAAAGGATAGTAAATCGAAAAAGAGTTAACTGGCTTTTTAGTTAAGCAGGTGTTGATCGGACAGTACGCACTTTCCGGTCGTATTTTTAGGCCGAGAAGTTCTTTTTTACAGGCAGATCTCAAAAAGGACCTTTTTTTTATTTTAGCAATGACTTGTGTTCAGTCAAGTTGACATGCTTTTAAATTTTGCTATTTCTGTTTTTTGCTTACCAAAATAAAGAGAGCTTTGAGGTAAGTTTTATCCATAATTTTTAATGTTGTATTACGTCTTTGCTGCTTTGATGCTGACAAGCAGACAATCTGTTCATTGCTTTTTTTGTTTTTCCTCTTAAAGAAAATTTTATTGACTTTCCAAAAGGCTATTGACCAATAAAATCGATTAAGAGTCAAAGAAGTTGTAATCATTTGAATCAATTCCGTTTTTATGGGCCACCTGTTATTTAATATGGGTATAAACATTTTTTTTACATTTTTATATATTAAAAAAAAATAATATTACGAGACTCAGCATGGTGAACTTTAAAACACAATAAATTCATATACCAAGTTCCATATTCCTTTTGATTGATTAATTAGTGACATTTTTAAACTCCATGTTTATCCATATTATGTTATATAAACCTTCCTTGAGGAAAAGTTTTGCCATGAGTGATACGGGCCAATTTGGAGGGACAAAAATTTCATATTTTAACAGCAGTTTGATGAGTGGAAAAAGAATGCCTGAACAACCTGATTTAAATATCAAATTTGACAGAAGAGTTGTGAAATGTAGGAAAAATAACTTTATTTTTTTTTTTAGTTTGAACTTTGTGGTAAAAAAATTTGCTTCAGGAAAGGTTTATAAAAGATAACTCTATACACAAGCCTATATCTAATAAGAGATCAACGCATATGATAGTTTTTAACAAACCTATCACTTCAAACGGCAACAATTTTACTGGGATCCACTTTCACCCGGATAAACATGATATCGTCCTTCATGAACTGCCTCTTTTTCAACATCTCGTGCGACACAAACTTGGGGAAACCAAATCCCAAACTGTCTGGCTCTCTGCTGGGTCTCTGGAAGTTTTTCCACGTGGGATCGGGAATGAAACTCTCGACAATGTTGCAAGCTTTCTCTGGGCAACTGGATTGGTCGAACAGGGTGAAACTGACCGAGTGGGCGAAGGGCCAGCGCAAGAGCGAGTCGTACTCGCCCGGTAAGATTTTGATGTACACCGAGATGTGGCTGTCCTCGCCTGCGCCGTTGCCGTTGGGGAAGAGGGAGGCCTGCAAGGATAAGAAAAATGCATTTAGTGTTTTCGAAACTTGTTATACTAACTAGTTATACTATCCTGTTATATTTAATAGTTTACTAGTTATATTAACTTGTTATACTGGGGGAGTTATACTAAATATACTAACTACTGTTTACACTTTTTTCTCTATTGGTTGGCAAATTACAAGTATTTTAGAATCCATCTTATGTTGGATGATGTAACAGATCAGTAAAAAAGCGTTTGCAGACAGAATGTTAATACTGAGTTTTGGGATACCCTGTATATAATGTCTAGTAAGATGATTACGTTGGATGATGTAACAGATCAGTAAAAAAGCGTTTGCAGACAAAATGTTAATACTGAGTTTTGGGATACCCTGTGTATAATGTCTAGTAAGATGATTACCTGTAACTTATATCCGTATTGACTAGTATAAAATGGTGGCGACACCAACTCCATCCCCTCTTTGGTTTTCGCTTCGGCTATCTTCGTAGAAAAGTCACTGATTTTCCATATCAGCGTTCCCGAGTAGTTGAGCGATAATCTGCCCAGTGCGCTTTTTAGCGAGTTTATTTGTTGGGTCTGTTTCGAGACCACTGTGCACATCAGCTGCAGGTGTTGTTGGCAGCTCTCTTCCAGGTGTTTTTCCATTGAGTATCTGCAAAATAAAGATGAATTTTTGTGGATAATATATGAGGATCTAAAGTTTTATTATTTTTAATATTATGCTTAAAAATCTTAAGACGAAAAGTAGGAAAAATATATAGGAACTCACCTTGGTCCCTTAAACCTGCACCCGGCTTCTTTAAAGCTACAACTATGTACGGAAATTGTGCATTCTTCTTTGAGATGGGTTTCTAGCTCTTCTCTGGCCAGTACATTGACGTCACACCTAAAAGAAAAAATACATTTATACTCATTTGTTATATTAGGGTATACTAACTTGTTAACCACTGTTTTAACACCTTTACTTGTTACCCAACTTGTTATACTAGTTATACGAACGTATACTAACTTTGTTGGGAATTTGGAACCTTTGGTTGCACTAAAACAAAATTATGATTGTTTTCCACAAACCAAAACTACACTTTTTTGCACTCGACGCGCGTTTCGCTAACAACGTTAGCATCATCAGGAGACGATAAACAATGAACTAAATTAATCTACGCTCTATCTTATATACAATCCTTGAGTGGGCGGAGATAAGACTAATAAATTGTGATTGATCACGATTTTTAATCCTATCTCCCCTCAACCAAAGAATAAAGTGTACTAAACGGGATGGGTCCTCTATCTTTATTTAAACTATTTCTGGATTTAATGATTTCCATACTTTCATATGCATTTAAAAGTCTTTTGTTTGGTACACTTTTTAGAAGTTTTAGGTTATCTAATGTGAATCTATGATTGTTTTCAAAAGCATGCTCGGCCACACTTGACTTTTCTGTTCTTCCGTATTTTAAGTGTGCTAAGTGTTCTTTAAAACGTGTTTGAATAGAGCGTCTCGTTTGGCCAACATATTTTTTGTCACAATCCATGCAACTAATTTCGTAAATTCCACTTTTTTCTAGAACTGTAGTTTTATCCTTGGGATTTCCTAGTAAGCTTCTTATTGTGTTACCGGATTGATATACTAATTTAAGACCGGTGTTATTAAATACTTTGTGTAATCCTTTCGTATAATTAGGATTATAAGGAATTGATACAAATTTTGAGTCGCAGGTATCTTTTTGTCTGAAAAAGGTAGAATTCCGAAAGGTCTTTTGAAAAGAATGTCTATTTATCAGCTTATTTATTAAGCCATCGTCGTAACCGTTTTCGCCAGCTATATTCCTAATCCTATTCTTTTCTGCTTCAAATCTTTCTTTGTTTAAGGGGAAATTTACTAATCTATATGTTAAAAAGTGCAAACTTGCAAGCTTATGTTGTAAGCTATGAAAAGAGTCATTTGGAATGTATCTGTTGGTGGCCGTGCCTTTTCTGTATAGGTCAAAGTCCAATTTATTTTTATTTCTTATAACTAAAGTGTCTAGAAATGGCAGTGTACCGTTGTTCTCTGTTTCATAAGTAAATTTAATAGTGGGAAATTTGTTATTTATTTTTTCCATAAAATTTTCAACACTAGTTACTTTAGTGTTGAATACTGCAAATACATCGTCTACATACCTGAACCATACTCTGGGGAAATACTCAAATTCTTTACTTATATCTGATTCAAATTTGCTCATAAATAGGTTTGCGATAAAAGGTGATAAACTATTACCCATTGTGGTTCCTTCTAATTGCTGGTAGTAGTTATTTTTATATTGAAAGTAATTTTGATTCATGCAGAGTTTTGTTAAAGATAGGTATTCTAATGTCTGTTTGTCTTCTAGATTGTTTTTTCTTAGTAGTTCCTTCAGGTATTGTAAGGTATTGGGGATCGGCACACTAGGGAACAACGAACTAACATCAAACGAGATTAAAATTTCACCTTCTTGGAGTGAAATATCTTTAACTTTGTTGATAAATTCAAGGGAATTTTGAACAGAAAAACCTTTTTCCTATATCGGTAAATTTTCAAACTCGTTTGCTAGCCATTTCGAAATGTTGTAAGTAGGTGATCCTATAGCAGAAACTATAGGTCTAACCGATTTTCCAGGCTTGTGGATTTTCGGAAGACAATACAGTTTCGGCATAGTAGTAAGTTTATATTTAATATTGTCAGTAATAATATTGTTACATTTTTTAATTGTGTTTTTTACTTCGTCAATCATTTTTGGTAAGGGGTTCTTTGGGACTTGTTTGTAGGGTCCATTTTTTATTAGGTTATCTACCCTTTCGAAATAATCTGTTTTATCTAATATAACAACTTTATTACCCTTGTCAGCCTTTAGATAGAAAACATCTTTTTCTCTCAAACTTTTAATTGTTTTATTGTGATTTAATGTACTATTTTTATTGTTTTGAGAGATCTGATATCGGCAAGCATCTCGCACATAGACCTTTGTGCCTTCTGAAAGATAAGAGATTGAACTTTCAATATTTGCAATAATATCACTTAAATTATCTTTTTGTGGGGGCAGAGGTTGAGGGGAGATAGGATTAAAAATCGTGATCAATCACAATTTATTAGTCTTATCTCCGCCCACTAAAGGATTGTATGTAAGATAGAGCGTAGATTAATTTAGTTCATTGTTTATCGTCTCCTGATGATGCTAACGTTGTTAGCGAAACGCGCGTCGAGTGCAAAAAAGTGTAGTTTTGGTTTGTGGAAAACAATCATAATTTTGTATACTAACTTGTTATTCTAACTTATTATTTGTTATACTAACTTAGTATTCTAATTCGTTATACTAACTTGTTATACTAACTGGTTATAATAAACACTAAAGTTGTACTGACCTATTCGGACACGCCACCGGTACTCGTCCGCATTTAAGGTGGTGGGCGGTTAATGTGTCTGCCACGAACTCCTTGTTGCAATATCTACAGGGCAGCAGTCTTTTCGAACAGTCGGCAGACTTGTGTTGCGACAGGTGTCGCCGGTGGATTTTGACCCCGCACTTGTTTTCGCAGTATAAGGGTTCGTAGCCGCAACTGCCGATGTGATTCTGAAAAAGGAAATGAGTATACGAATCAAAAAACCATGCAGGACCTCTAGGTGACAGCAAAAATGTCCCCCTTGAATAATGACGTATTCGATAGACAATGGTACTCGAAAACGCCCATTGATAGTTTCGGTGGAACACTCTGTGTGTGCAAATTCCCAAAAAGAAAACATTCTCAAGACTACGCTCAGAACTATACACATGTCTCCCAGATTTGTGTTTAATTTTTTTTTACACCATACAAAAGCTGCTAAAGAGCCGTTAACCCACAGCCTCTTGTTTTAATTTAAGCATATTATTCTGCATGTGAAAATTCCTGAAACTTGTGTGAATGTTGTCACTTACTTTGTTTATACGAGCCTCTTGAAGCTTTTTTAATATAAGGACGGTTTAAAAATTTTGTCGTATAAACACCACGGATACAATCGCTTTAAGCCATGAACCAATTTTGTTTCAAAGCGATTTAAGAAAGCGTTTTATCGCTTTAAAACCGATTTGAGAGTTGGTAGAAACACTTTAAAAACGCTTTAGCCATATCGCTTCCAACTAAAGTATCACTTAAATTGTAAAAATAAAAAAATTGTAATTGTGAAACAATGGAACAAAAAAATAAAGTTAAATATTTAGGAATAATATTTGATGAGAACCTAAAGAACATATTAAATATGTAAGAAATATATTAAAATATATTTTGAGTAGCTTTTTCTTTATAAAACATACTAAGTTATATTTTTATTTTGTTATATAGATATTAAGTTACGGAAACAGTATATGGGGTGGAATTTATGAGGAAACTTTATATAATTTAAAAATTATTCAAAAATCTTTTATTATATAGAAATATAGAGGGATGCAATAAGAGAGAGCATAGAGCAAATCTTTTCAAAAAACATAAAATTTAAAAATTTTCTGAATTATTCTGCATAAACGAATAGTGAAGAAATCATAATGATCAAAATTATTTTATACCACAAGTAACAAAAACACATATCAAAGGATGTTTATGTATTTATCAACAAAAATATTGAATTCAATTCCAAAAGAAATTGAGATTTTTTTCAAACTCCATAGTAGAAGCAATTTTAAAAAGACAATAAAAAAAAAGTGTCTAAATAATTAATTTTAATTTATTTAAATTAACATTTCAAAAATTTGAAACGTATTATATGATGTTTTCTATTTTTTACTTATTTTAAAAAGCACACAGGATTAATTTCCTTGTTTTTTGAAATGAGAAAATACTATGATTATGTTGAAATATCAAATACAAAATGTGAATTTAATAATTTTAGAAAGTATTTTACAAATACTTCAGACTAAGATAAGATACTAAGAACATTTAATGAACTATAAATGTATAAAATCGGTTCTAGGCGCGTATAAACGTAGTAACTAAAACAGTATGTTGAACAGGACTATACAGATATTTGAGACGACTCTTTCCACACTATTTGCTTACCGTAATTGAGATCCTTAAACCCTTAGATTAAAAAGAGATAAGATTCCTGACAGTTACGGAGGAACAATGTTTACCTTTGTGTTGTTTACAGTAAACACACCAGTGGCGTACCTACTTTATTTACACATGGATTATATTATTAAAATTTTACTATAATATGAAATCTGCAAAATAATTTAAAAAACATGCAAAAAATGATTCTGCCAATTTGAGCTTTGGTAGATTTCTAACAATAAATAATTTTATACAAAATAAATTTATTACAAAGTTTGTATATGATTTATAGCAATTTAAATTTTCAACACAATAAAATCATGCCAAACATTAAAACAAAGAAACACAGTTCATAGCACCTGGAACATCAAGAAAAAAAATATAATATAACCTACTAGCTAAAAATTATGCTATTGTGTTTGTTAATTTTGTTATTTTTTCTGGTCATTAACAGAAACTTACTTAAACTGACTTCTTCAGTGCACAATAAAGTCAATAATGCTTAGGGTATATAGAGACAACTAGGACAGGCAAAAAGATTCAAATGTCAATTCGAAGGGCGAGCGCAGATGGCAACGGCGGCAGTATAAATTAATCTTAATATTCTGATAAGAGGTAGGAATTCAATATTCTTACAAACCTGAACACATGTGAATTAACTTATTGTTGTTTGCAAATTGGTTTAAGGACTTTACCTACCTTTATTTTATAGTCTTTATAAAAAAAAACTTCGAAAATATCTTATTTACACATTAACTACTTCATCAAAAGTATGCTTTATTTTATCGTCTTTATGAAAAAAACCTCGAAAAAAACCTTATAAAAACGTTCGAAAATATCTCATTTGACGCATTGGGAATTAACTACTTCATAAAAAAAAACGTGTTTTTTGATATTTTAATCTAAGCATCTACTAATCTAAGTATATTTCATAAACTTTTTTTTAATTTTCGGTGTACCTACCGGCATGTACCGCCACTGACTGATTTCACTTGCTCTCTCTTTGTTTTCAAAAATTGGACGATTTGTTCAAAAATATCACTTTAAATGCACTGAAATATTCTACTGGTAAAAAAACACTCTATAAACGTTTTTTGACAAAACGTGATCTTAAAACGATTTATAAACTGGTTAAAACATCGTGAAATATTAAAATTAAAAGCTTATATTTCTCACCTTTGTTTTGTTGTGATTTTATTTGTAAATAAACACTGGTTATTATTTGCCAAGGAGTTTTCATTGGACCATATATCTTGTCTCTTTTTAATCTAAGCTTAAACCACAAACACAAATTACCGTAACCGTATGCTTTTGCATAGAAGAGAAAACAACAATTCCTGTTTTTGCCAATTCAGTTTCACAAAAAAATTAAAAACATAACAAAACAAAAAAACGAATTATCACCTACCAGCTGCAGCTTTTACACAGAAATAAATCTGGTTGGTTGCAAAAAATAACCGAGCGGGTCGTCCCGTTAAGCCTCCGTAAGTAATCTATTTCGGTTTCTGTTATTTTTGAATACGGGAGAAATTTTGCCTACGGATCACCAATTTTGATGGTCTGTTAACGCTCTAATATCGCTACGGCTATTTTTTAATAATAATATATGTCAAATATTTTACCTCTAATGCGTGTCCGCTAAACTCTTTATTGCAAAATTCACACCGCGTCCTCCTTTGGGGACACGTGTACTTTAGATGGTCCTCCATAAGGACGCGTGGAATTTGGGCGCCGCATTTGCTCGTGCACGCCAGCGTGTCATGTTTGCACGTGTTTAGATGTCCCTAAAAAAAAATTAAAAAAATTTAAAAATTGGATGAGGTCTGTAACTTTGTTATTTATGGGAATATTGTTCTCATGTAAAAAACTTTTTTAGACATTTTGACAAAGAACTCTGTCAAACTGAAGTTTCCCTAACGCATCTAGTTTCTGAGATATAACGTAAAGTTGGTATTTTTCTTATTGAATGACCTTTTTTGTTCTTTGATTTTTTAAATCAGCATAAAATTCCCTTTAAAATGATATATCACACTTTATGCTTTGTATTTTTTTAATATTTTTATTTTTTTGATATTTATTTATCTTTTAAACTTTTAACGTAATTTTTGCTATAAAGTAAAATTAAAAAGATAAAATAAATATAAATATTCGTAAAAAGTAATAAAAAAAATACATAAAAAAAAAATACAAAATATAGAACACAAAGTGCAATGCATAATTTTAAAGGAAATTTTATGCCGATTTTAAAAATCAAATAAATAAAGGGTCATTCTATAAGAAAAATACCAACTTTGTGTTATATCTCAAAAACTAGATGCGTTAGGAAAAATCCAGTTAAAAGGTTAAGTTCTCTGTTAAAATGTCTTCAAAAAAGCTGTTTACATGACATCAATATTCCTATAAATAACGAAGTTATAGACCCCATCCCAAAATACAGACTTTTTAAAATGCCTCCGTAGCTCGGAAATGGTAAGACATATCATTTTCGTATTTAAGCTTGTCTCAAAAATCGAGCCCAGGACATGTATGCTATTTTGTGGCTATCTTGCCTAGAAGTACCCAAAAACCCCAAATTCCAGCGAATTTAGCCCACCCTGTATGTGTGTATGATGCATACACATTAGATTAAATATGCGCTTTACCGCTGGCCAAATTTTGTAAGCAACATCTATTAATCTAGCCAGCCATGGAAATCCTAAAACAAAAGACATTGGCTTAGCTCCGACTTTTTGTACATTTTCAGTCAGTATCGCCCGACTTCGCGACGCCACGCCATTTTTGTTGTTTATTTGTTTTGATTTCGTGTTTTTATTTGGGCTGCGCGTATTTCTCACTGTTAAAAATTATAAAAAAGTAAGTTAAAAGTGGCCGCTGCGTAAAAAGATATGCTGTGTTTATGTAGAGCACATCAGACAATGAAAGAGGAGCGATGCCATCGAAGGATCGAGTGGAGAAGGTCTAGAGGTTGGTACATAGGCTCTTTTTTTTAAAGCTGCAAACGGGATTATGTTACTTTCTCAGTGGCACGTATTATAGTTTATATTTTTTTCATGAAAACTGCGGCGCCCTATTTTGGGTCGAAAGTTACATTAATGGTCAAGCCATGATGGTAATTTAAGGCTTAAAATATTTTAGCATAATTTAAGGGGTAACGTTTTTGATGAAGCAATTTTTTACTATGTTTTTCACATTTATATGCCATGATATTGCTCACATTTAAAAGCTTTCTTTCCATACTTTCGATTTCTAGAATAAAACACACACACTAAAAAAAAGTATTTTAGAGAAAGATGGACATAATTTAAGGCAAATGTTTACTAAAAATCTTAAGTGTTGTCGTGCATATGATTTTTATTTTGCAATTTTTATCCAAAAAACAGCAAAAATTGTAATTTTTCAAAGCGTAAAGTGAGAAAAACATAAGGTGGTATTAATTTTTTTCAATCAAAATCCTTTACAGTCTTTAAATTTACCAAAAAACGTGTTCTACTAAAGTGTATTTTAGCACATGTAAAAATGATTTAACAGGTATTGAAGAAAATTATTTTAAGGGTCATCATGGCTTTACCACTCGCTTTACCATAATATTAGATCTTCGGCATGAAACTTTTTCTTTACTTTTACAAAATTTTGATCTCACCCCCCCTTTTGAAAACCTCATGTCACTATGTGAACCCGTTTTTGAGCTACCGGGGCTTTTTGAAAAATATGCATTTTATAATTTGACCACTAACTTTTTAATAAAAATTAATTTTTGGTGTACATTTATAAAGTTCCACCTGGCAAAACTTTTTTATTATTCGTCACAAAAAGATAAACAAAAAAGTGAATTATGTACTCATTAAATTATGTAGATTTCTATTAGTTTCACTTTTTCTAAAAAATCACCCGTTCGTTACACACAGGATATCCATGAGGTCCTTTTTTTAATGGAACACCCTGTATATTTTTCAAAATGTTGATAATCTTTTTTGCCTTACTTAAAAAATATATCATATGTTACCATTGTCTTGAATGGTCATGGAGCAAATTCACAAAAACGTTGCCATTAGAGTAATGTGTTGAACAAAGAACCTAAACTATTTTTCCTTGGAGTATTTTTGATTTTACTCGAAAACTGCTAAAAATAAGCCCTACATGATATGTTATATGTTTGGAATCAGAAAGAAAAGGTCTATAAAAATTTTATAAAAAAACAGCCACTCTGCGTGTGTTATCTCTATAGAGTCGACCAATCAAGCAGATGTACTTTTAAAATCATGGCGAATGCGTGACAGCTCCAGCTGATTTAATGCACGAAAACCTCGTTAGGTACGATAAGGGAGTCGTAACATTACGACAGTCGCTGCATATGAAACGATGTTTTGACGCATGTGATCAGCTGGAGCTGTCACGCATTCGCCATTAGTTTAAAAGTATACCTCTACTCGATAGGTCGACTCGATGGAGATAAGGATACGAATGCCGATAAACCCGAAAATTAGATTTGAGTGTCTATTCACTTTTTAATTTATCTTCTTGTGACAAATGATAAAAAGATTTTCCCAAGTGGAACTTTACAAACGGTCACCCTGTACATTATTTTTTAATAGATAATTTAAAGTAAAATTTATTTGTCAGGTTGGATTTTTTTGAAACGTTTAGTTTTTGAGATATAACATTAAATTGGTATTTTTCTTATGGAATTATCCACTTTTTACTTGAATTTCATTTAAAACGCACTTAAAATTTTTTTTGGTAATGGAAAGTTGAAGTGAGTTTTTTAAGCCCTAATAGCACAGAAATATTCCCCAAACATTCGCTAGGAGATTGGGAACATTCCCTGAATGTTCCCTCAAATCCTCTCAGCATACCAGGGATGTTCAGGGAATATTCTGTGTCCGCAGTTTTGATATTCCTAGAACATCCTGGTAGAACATTCATAGGATATTTTCGCAGGATTTTCATAGCACATTCATGAGCTTGAAAAAAGTTCTCTCACAAAACCAAAAAATTTAAAAAAAAGTTTTTAAACAGCGATGGGATTGGAACTCTCAATCTTCTGGCATCCATATAACACTTTTCCAACGACTTAACCTTTTGTTATTGTGAATTGTTATATGCAGGATAACTCGCGAACGGCTCAATGGATTTTCATTTTTTTTTATTGGATAAAAATATTCCATCCTTCCCCGAATCCTCCCAAACGGTAGTGGAAGGGGATTGTGTTATTTGTTCTATGCAGGATAACTCCCGAACGGTTCAACCGATTTTCATAGTTATTTTTTTATTGGAAATAAATATTAGCCTACCCCAATAAGCTTTTTGAGCAAAATAAAATCTTAAATTCTACTGCGTACTGATGATGATGATGATGATGATGAGGAAGGAAATTGGCAGAACATTCACGGAATATCCTGCATAGAATATTCGCTGAATGTTCTATCCAGGATATCCAGGGAACGTATTTTCAATGTGCTGTCAATATCCAAAAGGAAGGGCATTTTCCGGACTTTAGTAGAACATTCAGGGAATATTCTGCATGGAATATTCGCTGAATGTACTGTCCAGGATATTCCAAGAATGTTTTTTAAATGTGCTGTCAATGTCCAAAAAAAGAAAATTTTTCGGACTTTCACAGAACATTCCTGGAATATCCTGCATAGAATGTTCGCTGAATGTACTAGGTAGGATATTCTGAGAATGTATTTTAAATGTGCTGTTCATGTGCTAACTTGAAAGTTATTCAGATCACGTTTTTGGAACATCCTACGAATATACTGTGAATGTGCCAGAACATTCAGACATTCACAGCACCTTACTGACATTCCCTGGAATATCCTGTGCTATTAGGGAGGGAATAATTTTTTTTATCCCTGCCAGCTACCACGTGCTCTTGCAAAAGGTCATTTTCTAAAATGACCATTTGCAAGAGCAAAGTACGGTCAACTATGAACTTTTTGTTGAACAAAAAAGAACTAATGATTTAGATTATGAGTCATAGACCGATTTAGGATTTTACATGATAGAAAACTTTTTTAATTAAAAAAATATTAATTAGGTTAGTTTTATTGTAAAAAAATATAGATTTAAAATTATAAAATTTCTTATTATGTTTTTAAATAGTATTGTGCTATGGCCCCCCTTATCCAAAATCCAAAAAAAGAGTGCAAGTTGCAAGAAGATGGATTGGGTGGGGGTTATTTCTGTTTCACTTTGTTGAGAATTAAACTAAGTATACCCTGCCAAAAACACCGATTCAAATCTTTAAAAAAAGTTTTACGAGATTTTATAATGTTTTGTAATGGTTTTATAGTTTTCTATGCGGTATGTATGTAAAAACCAAGACAAATCTCATACAGTATACAGATGTTTTTATCAGTTTTTTATTAGGGTGTACATTACCTAAAAATACTATTTATTTTCCTTACACCAAAAAAAATTTACGTAGATAATTATTATTTAATTTAAGAAAAAATTTTTGAACAGTTTTTTTTTTAATTACCTACCTTGAGTTTTCTGAGTTCGTCTGACCACTTACAGCCGTCTTTGTGATGGATGCAGTAGACCACTGAGCTCATAATAGCCTTCTCTGACTCAGGATCCGAATAGATCTGTAACAAAGAACAACAAAAAATCATATAAATACCGCTAAATATCTAACAAAAAGTTATTGATCCAAACAAACAGGAGGGGTCCCAGGGGGGGAGGCGATTGCTACCTCTCTTGGAGTCAACCCAACACACCAGTTTTTTAAAGATATTTAAATTGTTGCATCCGCTGGGACGCTATAGGGTCAACGATGATTTCAATTTTAGTTAAGATATGTTAACCAATCATTCAAGACGTGTAAAGAATTGCATTTTTAATATAACAGATTTTTTAAACATTTTCTGCAAAGCAAAATAATATCAATTTGGATGCCACAAAAAGAGAAGGTGCTTATTCCAAAAAAATTTTTTTTGTAGGCAGTTTTGGATTGTTGTTGAGATAAAAAGATATATATCTACTAGCTTGTCACAATATTATTTTATTGTTGTTACAGTGTTGATTTTTGTCGGTAAAAAAGCACATTATTGTGGATCTATAAAAATTCTTTCACACAGAATTTTTAGATAAGAACTCATTAGAGTGCTTAGGCAACCGAATTTTTTCAGAACAACGCAACGGTGTGTGTGTTGTTTGCTTACTCTAAATTCTTGGCCTATAATTTTTATTGCGTATAAAATAGGTAATATAAAATTTAAAATTTTCAGAAACCAAAAAAAAATCTTATTAGTACAGTAAACATGATTTATTGTTCAAAGATTGGGTACATCTTTATTGACAAAGCTGTGTCTTAAGGCGCAATTACACAGACGAACATGCTTAAACAAAAGCTCGTGCAAAAGATCTGAAATATTTTGCGGGAACATTTTGTTCTGGTAAATTTTCGAGCAAATTTTTGCTATCCATTTTGGAAACATATTTTTAAAGATGGGAATAAATATCATTTCACATCAGTGATCAGTGATCTTAATTCTTTAAAAAAATGGAACAACAACTTTTACTTTTTTATCAAAAAAAAAAAAACCGTCGGCAAGCGAACCATTATTATCAGTTTTCTTTCATTAAAAAAAGAAAACGGAAATATCTTCGAAGTAATTACTTTTTAAAATGCAGGTGGGTATGTTTAGGGGACTGTTCTGGAGAGTAGTTATTTTTTCAGGACCCTGGGGGGGGGGCGGCGGTTCAAAATAGTCGGAACGCAGCGCTGTCAAACGCTCTATAAACCAATTTAAGTCTGCTCTAAAGTACTTTTTATTTTTTAACTCCCAACAATATTATATAAAAATTTTGTTGGTAGTTATTTCGTTAAAAATCTGAAAAAATTAGGCATCCCGAATTGGGTCGAGTTTGGTATATTTATTAGTTTCATTTAGGTGCTATATAATGTCATTAATGGCGTTTACTGTTAAGCAATTTTGGTAAAAATGTATAAAAAATGCAATTTAAAATCTATATATTTTACGGAAAGTGGTTCTTTTAAATAATGTTTTTTTCAATTTCAAAAACCAAAAAAAAAATCTTATTAGTACAGTAAACATGATTTATTGTTCAAAGATTGGGTACATCTTTATTGACAAAGCTGAGTCTTAAGGCGCAATTACACAGACGAACATGCTTAAACAAAAGCTCGTGCAATATTTTGCGGGAACATTTTGTTCGGGTAAATTTTCGAGCAAATTTTTGCTATCCATTTTGGAAACATATTTTTAAAGATGGGAATAAATATCATTTCACATCAGTGATCAGTGATCTTAATTCTTTAAAAAAATGGAACAACAACTTTTACTTTAAATTTTTATCAAAAAAAAAACCGTCGGCAAGCGAACCATTATTATTGGCTATCAGTTTTCTTTCATTAAAAAAAGAAAACGGAAATATCTTCGAAAATGCAGGTGGGTATGTTTAGGGGACTGTTCTGGAGAGTAGTTATTTTTTCAGGACCCTGGGGGGGGGGCGCTGTCAAACGCTCTATAAACCAATTTAAGTCTGCTCTAAAGTACTTTTTATATTTTAACTCCCAACAATATTATATAAAAATTTTGTTGGTAGTTATTTCGTTAAAAATCTGAAAAAATTAGGCATCCCGAATTGGGTCGAGTTTGGTATATTTATTAGTTTCATTTAGGTGCTATATAATGTCATTAATGGCGTTTACTGTTAAGCAATTTTGGTAAAAATCAGATCAATCGAAGTTGCTTATGAGGTAAAACGTGAATTTCGACATCAAATCGTTTTTCCGTCGGAAAGCACTTAATTAAAAATACCTTGTTTTAAAACTTAGTCTTTCTATTTTCAGTTAAGTTCAATGAATTCCCATAAAACTATAAAATTTAAATTTGTAAGAAATTTCTATACCAACATTTCTTCAAACAAAATTTGCTTAACATTCTCTCCAAAATTTCCGTGAGTCTTTTTGTACGAGATTTTGCTCGAACTTTTCTTTGAACATTTTGCTCAAGAGGCTCGTGTAAATGTTTGTCGGCATTTCAACATCAAAGGAAAGTTTGTCTGTGTAAATGCGCCTTTACGTCTAATTAAATATAAAAAATCATTAAAAATTAAATACATTATTAAAATAAATTAAAAGTTCCTACCTGACAAAGGCAGGTTTAAGGAAAGTTGATACATAGTGTAATGATATAAAAGGTCTGTGAATACATTTATGAATAATAGTATAACGAACACAAGAAGAAAAAAAAACAGATCAGTTGGTAAGTAGAAAACGAAAATAAATATATGGATAAAAAGAAAGTAACTGCCATTTACCTAATTAATCTATACATATAACAAATCTCCAGAAAAACCATCTACATACAATATTTTTCCAAATATTTCTCCAAAATTTCCGGTGTTGGCCTCCAACCAAACGACACAGACAACGAAAATCCAGTCTCTAGAACTTCCGTCTGCCTGTTTGTTCCAGCATCACGCAAAAACTACTGGACCGACCCTGATGGGACCTTCATTACTTGGACTCCCGGGGAGCACACAGGCCCTATTTGATCAAAATCGGTTCACTGGAATAAAAGTTATGACCATTCAAAGCAAGAAAAACCGCAGGCGATGTTGCGGGGTCTTCAGCTAGTATTAAATGACCTACCTATTTACAGTGGCGCACCCAGGAATTGACTTAGGAGGGGGGGTTAAGAATAAATAAAAAAAAACTTGATTTGAAGTAAAAATGTGACCATAAGCAGGCTTCTCGGGAGGGGGGTTAAACGCCCCCCCCCCCGGTGCGCCACTGATATTTAATTGTTATTAAGAAAGTGAGATCAGTTTTTTGTAAACATTAAAAATTAGTTTAAATTAATATCTGAGATCACAGACAATTTTCTAATGGCAACTGTTTTTGGTAAGTTTTTTGTAACACAAGTACAGAAATTTTAGGAATCAATTAAATTTTCAAAACTTTAGGAAATAAAAATGCTAAAAAGTACGACAAACTCTGGAAAATGTATTATTGCGAGGTATTTTCAAATTATTACACATTTTTCAACCGAAAAACCGCAGCAAGAATGAAGAAATGTTTACATGACGTCAAACGTGAGATTATTGGCTCAGAAATTAGAATAAATTGAAAATCCTGCGGTCGAAGAAAATAGGCGACCATACCGTTACCAACGTTTTACCTCCACCATTAGACATAACGCAAAATAATTATGTGGGTTCTGAAGATAATGATAGGCGCAACAATGAGCAGAATGAATTATAGTATATTAATTAACATAACCATAACATACAGACCGCTTCAAGCTACTACGAACATAGGGGGAATCAAGTCCAATTTACTCTCCGTGCCGTACGACCGAGGTGGATTCGAAGCACGCTGCAGTGTTATCTTTTGGAAATTCATTTTGTTTTTATTATTTTGTTTTATTTCTGCCTTGCTCGAGAAACAGATGGGTAAGTTCTTAATTGAAATAATACATTTTTAAAACTAAAAATGGATGTCTACGAAGTTGCCGAAAAAGTGCAGATGGTCAAATGGTCAAATCGTCATAACCCAACACACGTTCGATATTGGTCGAGGGAAAATTTGCATTTGTATTTTGACGTCAGAACACAGTATCCCCAAAAACTAAATGTTTGGGGGGGGGGGTATTGTAGGGGAACACGTAATTGGGCCATTTTTTATTAACGGAAATAGCAATTTGAATGGTCCTAGATACTTGGATCTACTGCAGCAGCACATTATTCCAACTGCTAGGCAGTTGTTAGGTGTAAGATTTGGTGAAACATGGTTTCAACAAGATGGTTGTTCCGCTCACAATGTTGGCCTTGTTAGGGAATATCTTGATAATGTATTTCCTAATCGGGTTATAAGTACACGGGGAACTATTTTATGGCCAGCTCGATCTCCCGATCTTGCTCCTAATGACTTCTATCTGTTTTTGAAGAAGCTTTTCAAATTATCACCCCTAACATGCTTGGAAACGTTAGAAGGGGTTTTTATAGTAGGCTCGGATATTGTCTAGCCGAGCAAGGAGGACTTTTCGAACATTTGCTTTAATTTTTTTTTGACTGGGAGAATCTTTTTGGTTTTTAGAATGTATTATTTTATTTTGAGAACTTGCTTTTATTTTGTTTCTCCTTATTATTTTCATTGTAACACGTCGTCACTGATAAATCTGAGCAGTTGACAATAAAACGCTCTTATTTATCAGTGACAAAAAATAAGAAAATTACGTTATAAAAATTTGCGTATTTATTGACCAAATTCCGGTTTCATTGACTACGCTCCACACAGCACCGTGGTTAGAGGCGTACTAAATATAAGGCGAAAGGCGGTGAACGGCAGCGAATGGCGATCTGAAGCCTGAGTGTTGGTTGCTTCACTGATAGGCGTGCGGTGTCTCTGCATGTACGTACACTGGCAAATTAGACTTCTTCCGCCCTATGTTCGCAGTAGCTTGAAGCGGTCTGTATAGGTAAACCATAGCAAAATGCATATTAGCAGTGCTTACTATCATTAGTAAATTTATCTTTTAAAAGTGGCAAACAAAACGCAAATGTTGAGCAATATAATAAACTGATATAATTGGTCAAATTATTTGGATATTTGCTGCTTGGTATAATAATATGGACTTATTGGAGATTTTTTTTAGCCAGGCAATATGGGCGAGTTTGTAAATTCACCGATGAGCTCACCGATGAAAAAAATTAAGTTTGTAAATTCATCTATGCTTCTTGGTGATATTCATCGAGTTCTTAAATTATCCGATTGATTTCACCAATTGCCGACTTGTTAAGAAGTCGCGTTAAAAATATTTGAAAGACAGTTTTCGAGGACTAATGCTGGGTGTATACAGCAAAATAAAATAATATAAGAATAAGGACATCCCATAAAAAAAACATATTTGTTGTGATCTTATGATCACGTTTGACCAATCGTAGGGGTAATTCTAATTTCTTGATTTATTTTATTTATTAATTAATTATAAATTTTATTTAAATTTGGGCTGGTATAAGATGGACATAAGTTTTATCCTCGCCATATACTTCTGAAGCCCTACGAGGTTTTTTCATTCGACTTTATTGTAATACATGGGAGTTTTTCGAAAAAGCACAAATTTCTTAATTAGAAAAAAATATAAAAAAATCTATACTATAGCTAAATACTGACTGATTTTTATCGCGTTTTTTTAATTTTCGACGGCTCATTGAACTCAACGTTAACGTTATATTTCCTTTGTTAAAAAACCGATGACTCGCCCTATTATGGCCGGACAATATTTTGACACTTGATAGATACGCGTGCGCCGCAGCCATCAGATTTAACGCCGTAAAAAATCCGAAAATAAATTTAAAAAAATTAGAAAGAAAGTAACCAAAAACAGCAAATAAAAACGTTTACGTTATAAATAACGACGATCGCATAGCCGCTATTCCGATAACGCTCATTTCACAAGCAATTTAAAGTCAGTGTAAGGCACTAATAGAGAGAGAGCGTTAATAGACCATCAAAATTAGTGATACCTTAGGCAAAATCGGCTATTTTTCTCCCGTATACAAAAATAACTTAAGCGAAATACGTTACTTACGGAGGCTTAGTGGGACCCGCTCGGTTATTTTTTGCAACCAACCAGATTTATTTCTGTGCAGAAGCTGCAGCTGGTAGGTTTTGAATTTTTTTGTGAAAGTGAATTTGCAAAAACTGTTTGTTGAATTGTTGTTTTCTATTCTATATATATAGTTTGTATGTGGGCAAGAGAATACGGTTACGGTAATTTGTGTGTGGTTTAAAAACTCTTTTTAGCATCTCAATTACGGTAATACGGTAAGCAAATAAGTTGACGATAAATTAGGGGTCTATTAACTCTCTAGTGGCAGTAAGTCTCCATAAGTCCCTATTGTCTAGGCTTTTTGAACCATAAATCCGGACCTCTTCTGCCTTCAATTTTTCTGTCTATTGTTAACTTGTAAAAGCTCCTATTCGTCATTTCTCAAGATATAACCAAAATATTCAAGTTGAAGTCGCATAGCAACGAATCGCACGAATTTGGAGTGTTTTTTTGCATGTGATCCCAGTTCTCATTGAATAAAATATTGCGCTGCTTTTTTATTTTATTCCATTACAGCATGAAAACAAGGAAGTCTTTAATTTCCAACCTAACTGTAGTGTGCACATAAATATCTGCAACAGTGCCCCTAATAGATCTTAGAGTAAGCCTAGAATGTGGATATAAAGCGATATCCTCTATGAAATCAAGAGTGTTATTAGACGCCTTTTTGCGGTTAATTTCCCCATGAGATTGGGTTTGATTCGATGTAATCATGCAGTTATGTAATCAGATAGTAGTGGATTAATAGAAAAAAGAAGGTTTTAAACACTGTTTGATAGGCTAAGCTCCATAGTAAAAAAATTTTTTTTTAGTAACAAGCTTAGGAAGGTCCACCGTTTATCATAACAAAAGTCCCCATTCCTTCCCCCTCGGGAACTGTCATTTCTAAACTCCAAAAAAGCGTTTTTCTTGGATAACTCCTAAACGGTGACAGACTGTAAAAAATGACAAATGGAAAAAATGTTGCAAATTTAATTCTCTATCAATAAGTAAATAGTGATAAGGCGCATTTACACAGACAAACTTTCTTTTGATGTTGAAATGCCGACAAACATTTACACGAGCCTCTTGAGCAAAATATTCAAAAAAAAGTTCGAGCAAAATCTCGTACAAAAAGACTCACGGAAATTTTGGAGAGAATGTTAAGGCGCAATTACACAGACGAACATGCTCAAACAAAAGCTCGTGCAAAAGATCTAAAATTTTTTGCGTGAACACTTTTGTGAGCTTTTCTTTGAACATTTTGTTCGGGTAAATTTTTGAGCAAATTATTGCTATCTGTTTTGGAAACATATTTTTATTAGTAGAATAAATAAAATTTCACATCAGTGATCACTGATCTCATTTCTTTAAAAAAATGGAACACCAACTTTTATTTTAAATTTTTGTGAAAAAAAGCCGACGACAAGCGAAACATTATTCTTGGCTATCAGTTTTGTCACATGGATTAGGGTTACTTATAATATTTTTTTCTTAGGGTTTTTCCCGGATTTTTTTGCCCGGGGGTTTTTTTGGGATTTTCTTCCGAGTTTTTTTATTTCCAAGGGTTTTTTTTTTAATTCAAAAAACAACCCAGGAAAATTTTTCTTTTCCAAAAAAATTTTGAGTTTTTCCAATATCGGCAAAAAACTCAAAAATTGCACTTTTAAGCGGTAATCCGCGCCTCAAGACTATGAGGAGTGGTGGGAAGAGGATTTTTTTTTAAACATATTTTTGTAACTTTACTTTACCCTTAGGTTTGATTATTTTTTTTAATTCCTCACACCAGATTTACCTAGTTAGTTTAGGGCCCCAACGGTTAATGTAATAATCAAGGTCGATTACTGACACTATGCAAAGGAGCAACATTCCGATTCAGAAGTCTAGTCTATTACTGCTAAATTATATTTTTTTAGACAAGGGTCGGGATCGTAGGGTTGTAAAAGTGGGTAATAAACGGGTATTATTTAGACCGAACGTGCTTTTGTTCATATATTTCAGATTTAATAAAATGTATAAAGGTTTTTTAATTTGACGTAATTATTATTGTATTGTGTTTTAAAGTAAGAAGTAAAATAAAGAGATATTCTTTTAAACCTAAATTTTTATCAATACATTTTACAGGCAACAACAATAAATAAGTGCCAATTATAATTTTTTTATTCTCGTTTTTTTTACAACCCAAAAAAAGTTACAAGTATACTGGCATATCCCCTATAAAAATCAGGTCAATCGAAGTTGCTTATGAGGTAAAATGTGAATTTCGACATCAAATCGTTTTTCCGTCGGAAAGCACTTAATTAAAAATACCTTGTTTTAAAACTTAGTCTTTCTATTTTCAGTTAAGTTCAATGAATTCCCATAAAACTATAAAATTTAAATTTGTAAGAAATTTTTATACCAACATTTCTTCAAACAATTCTCTCCAAAATTTCCGTGAGTCTTTTTGTACGAGATTTTGCTCGCACTTTTTTTTGAACATTTTGCTCAAGAGGCTCGTGTAAATGTTTGTCGGCATTTCAACATCAAAGGAAAGTTTGTCTGTGTAAATGCGCCTTTAAGCAAAATTTGTTTGAAGAAATGTTGGTATAGAAATTTCTTACAAATTTAAATTTTATAGTTTTATGGGAATTCATTGAACTTAACTGAAAATAGAAAGACTAAGTTTTAAAACAAGGTATTTTTAATTAAGTGCTTTCCGACGGAAAAACGATTTGATGTCGAAATTCACATTTTTACCTCATAAGCAACTTCGATTGACCTGATTTTTATAGGGGATATGCCAGTATAATTTTAACTTTTTTGGGGTTGTAAAAAACCGAGAATAAAAAAATAATTGGCACTTATTTATTGCTGTTGCCTGTAAAATGTAATTATAAAAATTTACGTTTAAAAGAATATCTCTTTATTTTACTTCCTAGTTTAAAACACAATACAATAATAATTAAGTCAAATTAAAAAACATATATACATTTTATTAAATCTCAAATATATGAACAAAAGCACGTTCGGTCTAAATAATACCCGTTTATTACCTACTTTTACAACCCTACGATCCCGACCCTTGTCTAAAAAATATAATTTAGCAGTAATAGACTAGACTTCTGAATCGGAATGTTGCTCCTTTGCATATTGTTTGTTCAGTGTCAGTAATCGACCTTGATTATTACATTCAATTGACAGTAAATAACTATCTTCAGCATTTTCATGAACCTTTTGCTTTTTTAAGCAACCGTTGGGGCCTTAAAATAACTAGGTAAATCTGGTGTGAGGAATTAAAAAAAAACAATCAAAGCTAAGGGTAAAGTAAAGTTACAAAAATATGTTTAAAAAAAATCCCCTCCCCACCACTCCTCATAGTCGTGAGGCGCGGATTACCGCTTAAAAGTGCAATTTTTTAGTTTTTTGCCGATATTTGAAAAACTGAAATTTTTTGGAAAAGAAAAATTTTCGTGGGTTGTTTTTTGAATTTAGGAAAAAACCCTTGGAAATAAAAAAAAAACTCACAAGAAAATTCCAAAAAAACCCCCGGGCAAAAAAATCCGGGAAAAACCCTAAGAAAAAAATATTACAAGTAACCCTAATCCATGTCACAAAACTGATAGCCAAGAATAATGTTTCGCTTGCCGTCGGCTTTTTTCCACAAAAATTTAAAATAAAAGTTGGTGTTCCATTTTTTTTTAAGAATTGAGATCACTGATCACTGATGTGAAATTTTATTTATTCTCATCTTTAAAAATATGTTTCCAAAACAGATAGCAATAATTTGCTCAAAAATTTACCCGAACAAAATGTTCAAAGAAAAGCTCACAAAAATGTTCACGCAAAAAATTTTAGATCTTTTGCATGAGCTTTTGTTTGAGCATGTTCGTCTGTGTAATTGCTTAAACCACTCTGAAAAAAACCCAAGCAAAAATTCCTTTTTAGCATTTTCATCAAGATTTCTCAACCTACGAGTACCAAACTTGTCAGGGTTGATCTAAGAACAATGACCTAAAATATATCGGAAAATTAAATTTTTCCAATGGAGTAGTCCGATTTTCTTAACTATAAAATTTTAAAATGTACCTAAACTCTTTGATACGCCACTGTTACTGACATATACAAAAAAATGCCCCGCTTTTCACTGGATCTTATACTAGATAAAATTGCATTTCCAACGACACCTTTCGCTTGTATTTGCTGCTTCTAGTAATAACATAAGAATTTTTTTAAATTTTTTATTTTTTTTTTAGTAAACTTCTTAAATGAAAGAGCCAAGATAACCTACTCGTCCCATCCCCAGAGCTATTTTGTAGTACTCTAGGCAACAAATTTTAATTTTATAACATATTATAAGAACTACTGCACTTAATGATCAGTCTAATATTAAATCTAATTAACTCATAGCTAATTACAATAATGACCTTTCTTATTTCTTTTTAAGTTTCCCTTATACACAGCCTCTGGTTCCTCTCGACAAAGGGTCCAACAGTAAACCGTTAACATTGAAACATTTCACTTCCCTTCCCCCCAATTTCTCCACAGTTTTAGGGGAAGTAGTCTAAGTCAGAGTGTAGAAAGTGTATTCTTAAGGACATATTACATCCCATATTTTTATATGATTGTAGAAGTTTGTAATCTCTGGCTAATTTTCTGCTCTTTTATTTGAAACTAATGGCCTTAAACAAACCCTATAAAAACTATTATTTTAGATCTATAAATTATATATTTCGAAAACTAATCGCTACACTGAGAAAAAACTCGGGTTGGCATAACTCAAATATGGGTTTTCCTAGCCCGAAGCGTGTTGCAAATAGGGGACAGCCAGCCTCAGACCTGTGTATTTCGACAGCCCAATCAACTGATTTCTGATGAGGTTCCATTCATGAGTCCAAGCTCCGAATAGGGGTTAAATTTTTTGGTTCGGAGAACTTATAAAACTAAAACTACTACAAACCTTATTCTGGGCTACATAACCCACAATTTGGATTACCACAACTCAACTCCAAGCTACCAGAACTGGACTCTGGGCTACCAAAACCCATATTTTGGGCTGCTTGAACTCGACTTTGAACGACCACAACTCAACTCTGGATTCCCAGAACTCATATTCGGAGCTACTAGAACTCGACTTTCGATTACCACCACTGAACTCCAGGTTGCCAGAACCCCAATTCTGGGCTACTGGAACTCGACTTTGGACTGCCACGACTCCAACTCTGGGTCCCACAACCCAAATACTCCACTCCACTCTATAAGGAGTAGTTTATAGGCATCTTGTGTCATTTTGCAAGCTTCAGCAAAATTGAACTACTACTACTGAAACTCGACGTTGAACTGCCACGTCTCCAACTCTGGGTCCCACAACCCAAATACTCCACTCCACTCTATAAGGAGTAGTTTATAGGCATCTTGTGTCATTTTGCAAGCTTCAGCAAAATTGAACTACTACTACTCGAACTCGACTTTGGACTACCACGACTCCAACTCTGGGTCCCACAACCCAAATACTCCACTCCACTCTATAAGGAGTAGTTTATAGTCATCTTGTGTCATTTTGCAAGCTTCAGCAAAATTGAAAAACACCGTATTTTGGGGATATTCCTTGCACACTCACCCACTCGAGTGAAAGAAAACGCTAATGGGTATGCTACGGGTGCACGACATACATGGCGCGTTCGTCGAAAACGGCCGCGTAATAGGCAGGTTCGATTAGATTCAATCAAGAAAAATATCGTCCGACTACTTACGTCAGACGGACCGTGCGACGAACTCACGTTCCGAGATGTTGAGGCGCAATTACACAGACGAACATGCTCAAATAAAAGCTCGTGCAAAAGATCTGAAATTTTTTGCGCGAACATTTTTGTGAGCTTTTCTTTGAACATTTTGTTCGGGTAAATTTTTGAGCAAGTTATTGCTATCTATTTTGGAAAAATATTTTTAAAGATGAGAATAAATATAATTTTACATCATTGATCAGTGATCTCAATTCTTTAAAAAAATGGAACACCAACTTTTATTTTAAACTTTTGTGAAAAAAAGGCGACGGCAAGCGAAACATTATTATTGGCTATCGGTTTTGTCATATGCAATGTTAAAATAGTTAATGATGGAGGTAATAACATTTAATTCTTTTCTTTAACTTTTTTGGTTTTCTTTCATTATAAAAAGAAAACGGAAATGTCTTCGAAGTAATTACTTTTTAAAATGCAGGTGGATATTTTTAGAGAACTGTTCTGGAGAGTAGGTAGTTGTTCCCTGGGGGGGGGGGATAAGGAGGTTTAGACAGTCGGAACGCAGCGCTGTCAAACACTGCTGTAATTTTGTGTGTCAATGTTCATTTGACCAAAAAACTCCCTCTCACTAGTCTACGGTTTTTACCTTCTCGTAACCCAGCAACAGCAATAAATAAGTGCCAATTTTTATTTTTTTTGATTCTCGTTTTTTTTACAACCCCAAAAAAGTTACACAAGTATACTGGCATATCTCCTATAAAAATCAGATCAATCGAAGTAGCTTATGAGGTAAAACGTGAATTTCGACATCAAATCGTTTTTCCGTCGGAAAGCACTTAATTAAAAATACCTTGTTTTAAAACTTAGTCTTTCTATTTTCAGTTAAGTTCAATGAATTCCCATAAAACTATAAAATTTAAATTTGTAAGAAATTTTTATTACCAACATTTCTTCAAACAAATTTTGCTCAACATTCTCTCCAAAATTTACGTGTGTTTTTTTGTACGCGATTTTGCTCGAACATTTCTTTGAACATTTTGCTCAAGAGGCTCGTGTAAATGTTTGTCGGCATTTCAACATCAAAGGAAAGTTTGTCTGTGTAAATGCGCCTTTGTGCTGCAGGCTGCCGAATCGTAAATCACAGAAAAAAAATTGGGTTCGGTCTGTTTGGCAAGTAGTTTGTTTATGTCGTAAATGAAATTAAAACAGGTACGCGATTCAGCTCAAAGATTACCTCGGCACTTTCCGCACCTGTTCGGCTATCCATTTGTGAGTTCCTGCAGCTCCAAACTGAATTACCAGAACTCAAAAAATTTATTACATTTGAAAAGGCTGTACTAACACAGGCTGTGGGTAAAAGTAAGGTATCCCTTAAGGCGCAATTACACAGACGAACATGCTCAAATAAAAGCTCGTGCAAAAGATCTAAAATTTTTTGCGTGAACATTTGTGTGAGCTTTTCTTTGAACATTTTGTTCGGGTAAATTTTTGAGCAAATTATTTCTATCTATTTTGGAAACATATTTTTAAAGATGAGAATAAATAAAATTTCACATCAGTGATCAGTGATCTCAATTCTTTAAAAAAATGGAACACCAACTTTTATTTAAAATTTTTGTGGAAAAAGCCGACGGCAAGCGAAAGATTATTATTGGCTCTACTATCAGTTTTGTCACATGGATTAGGGTTACTTATAATATTTTTTTCTTAGGGTTTTTCCAGGATTTTTTTGCCCGGGTTTTTTTTTTGGGATTTTCTTGCGATTTTTTTTATTTCCAAGGGTTTTTTCCTAAAGTCAAAAAAAAACCCAGGAAAACTTTTCTTTTCCAAAAAAATTTTGAGTTTTTCAAATATCGGCAAAAAACTCAAAAATTGCACTTTTAAGCCGTAATCCGCGCCTCACGACTATGAAGAGTGGTGGGGAGGGGGATTTTTTTTAAATTTTTTTTAAATATATTTTTGTAACTTTACTTTTCCTTTAGCTTTTATTGTTGTTTTTTAATTCCTCACACCAGATTTACCTAGTTAGTTTAAGGTCCCAAAGGTTGCTTAAAAAAGCAAAAAGGTTCATGAAAATGCTGAAGATATAGATATTTACTGTCAATTTAATGTAATAATCAAGGTCGATTACTGAGACTGACCCAACAATATGCAAAGGGCAACATTGCGATTCAAAAGGGTGGCCGGCCTACTACCTGCGAAATCCAAAACGCGGGATGATATATCGGCGACACAGTCTACTAAATTACTGCTAAATTATATTTTTTAGACAACGGGTTCGTAGGGTTGTAAAAGTGGGTAATAAACGGGTATTATTTAAACCGAATGTGCTTTTGTTCATATATTTGAGATCTACTAAAATGTATATAGGTTTTTTAATTTAAAGGAAGTAAAATAAAGGGATATTCTTTTAAACGTAAATTTTTATCATTATATTTTACAGGCAACAACAATAAATAGGTGCCAATTATTATTATTTTTATTCTCTTTTTTTTTACAACCCCAAAAAAGTTACAAGTATACTGGCATATCCCCTATAAAAATCAGATCAATCGAAGTTGCTTATGAGGTAAAATGTGCATTTCGGCATCAAATCGTTTTTCCGTCGGAAAGCACTTGATTAAAAATACCTTATTTCAAAACTTTGTTTTTCTATTTTCAGTTAAGTTCAATGAATTCCGATAACAATATATATTCTGAATTTGTAAAGAAATTTTTATACCCCCAATTCTTTAAACAAATTTTGTTCAACATTCTCTCCAAAATTTACGTGTGTTTTTTTGTACGAGATTTTGCTCGAACATTTCTTTGAGCATTTTGCTCAAGAGGCTCGTGTAAATGTTTGTCGGCATTTCCACATCAAAGGAAAGTTTGTCTGTGTAAATGCGCCATTACACATGCAATGGTCTTTCCAACCAAAAAATAGGTTACCACAATCCATACACGTGGGTCAAAAGTCTGGAGTTGTGGTAGTACAAAATCCAGGTAAATTTTAAGAAAAAAATATTTTGTTGGTTTCCCCCAGACCAAAAACGAGAAGTTACTGCAGCCCATCCCAAATGAGTTGCAGCTATTCACATGGTCAGCTAGAATAACTCAGACATGTGTATTACGGCAGCCCGAAATTGCCAACCCACGCTCTGGGTAAACCCTGTTTTCTCAATGTAGACTTTTAAATAATAATTATAGCTTTGAATGGAAAATCTTCGGGAGAATTAAAAGAGCTTTCCAAAAAGGTTCCACTCAACCTGTCTTCAAATTAACTGAGATTTTACTGCAAACTGAATTGTTAAGGACTCAAAAGAAAGTTGTAAACAAGGCTAAAACCTTAAAAGTAAAAAGTTTAGTTCAAAAATTAGATACGGAAGAAAATATTTCAAAAGATTACGCCCTATTGATGAAGAACTGCTACCTATATTCCAATTTTAAAGGCCTGTATCGAAAGGACACCCAAATCGTAACAAATTCGGGTTTACCTTTACAATAAAATTGTTACCGTTTTTTTGGGTAAACTAAATGTGTCAATATTTAATGGTCGACGATTTTATCTAGACGGGCGTGAAAATCTTCGAAAATACTGCCTGGTTACATTTTTACGGTCGAAGGTGTTTTAAATTGATTTAGATGAATAGCTTAACATGTGGCACTAAATTCATAGAGGAAAGTATTTCGATAGGATTCCAAAACTCACGCCAAACTACTCAAAAAAATTTATAAATGAAAAAATAGTGAAACATGAATCACTTCTTTAAGTATTATAGCTTTGAAATATTATAAAGTAACTCTTTATTTAACATTCTAGGAAATCTGCAACATACACATAACACTAACAGTTGGTTGTATTAAATTCCAAACAAACCATGCACACATGTGTTTAGTTATTTTCCAGTGAAAAATCCCACAGTCTATTGACTTGATGATAAATTTTTGAGATAAGGGCAATATTCGGCTTTTAATGTTAAGTCCTAAACAAAGTTTGAGTGGGTTTTGGTAAAGGACAACTCGTTTTTCTAAGTATTAATAATACCATTATTGAGTACTTATATACGTAAGTTTATTTTAAGAAAGGATCCTTACCGAGGTTTAGATGGCAAAACAAGATGCTGAAACACCCTACTATGGTCCAGAATCCTATGCTGATACTGCAGCCCACTCCCACTGCAGCCTAATGAAGCGCCACGCGTTGAAAAATTTAAACAAGTGGGAAAAAGGAGCAATTGTCGATATGCTGGAGACATACTTCAGGACTGAGACAGGCAAAAAGGTTCATCACATCAATAAAACGAGCTCAACAGTGGAAAATCACCAAAAGGCAAAGCAGAAGACAGTAAATTTGTCGATATCCCAACTGAAATCACAAAACAACTCCTCAACGAACGAAACTCTGAAAGGGGCTGAAGTACTTAAGAGGTATGGTCATCACCCTAAGCAGTGAGCCAACTATATCCCCCAAAAGAATAACGTTTTTCGAAAGAAAGCCTCAGATGCTTGGACAAAAACAAAAAATACTATAAATTAATGTGAGATTTACAAACAAAAACAAGTAAAACAAACAAAATGCTGTCTGAATAAATGCAACTAGGTTATCTGATAACAACTTAATCTTAGTAACCCACATATACCAAAAACGCATCATGATCCACAAAACTGTAAAATAATTATCTAGGCGACACAAATATGATATTTAAAAATAAATTGTTACTAGAAGAGTTTTCAGGAAATGTCCAAGTGGCTTTCATAATGGGTCATGTGATATCGATATTTTTTGCAGTCAAATAAAGTCGAATTGTCAGCCATTAATCACGCGATGGCCTCTTAGAGGACGCAATTCAGGAATGTTGAAAGAGAGTTAAGAAACATGAATCTCTACCGTTCATGTAGTAGTTTACCTAACTAGTGCGGAAAGTGCCACTTTATGCGCGAGTTATAGGTACAATATTTTTTCTACTCTAGTGACTAAAATGTTTACCTATAACACAAAAAAGAAATTTTTTTAAAAGTATAGCAATATACTTATTTTTTATTTTTGGTTGAGTGCGGAAAAGTACCATCAGTTAATTTTTCCGCACGAAAAACAGTGCAGAATAGGGAATTTTCCGCATGTTGGTAGAAAAAATAAGTTTATTATGTTACCATAACTATAACGGCTTATGTGAGCATTCGCTCTCTAATAACAACTTTTTATAGCTTGAATCTTGTTCTTAGGCATTTCCTTTGGTCGCCAATATAATCGACTAGGCCATTTGATTACAATTTCCTGTCGGACGTAGTGCATATAAATATCAATATTATTAAATTCAATAAATGATGTCAAAGTCGTTTCGTTGGAAGCGGAAGAGTTATTTTATCCATGTTCCTTTGCTACTCGCTTCCTTAACTTATTTTACGGCGTCAAATAAAAACTAGCCTATATTTAAACCCAGATTACACCCTATCTTCTTGCCAAATTTCATCCAAATCGGTTCAGCCGTTTTTGTGTGATTGAGGAAGAAACACACTCCAATCGTGTTCTTAAATAGAGATCTCATATTTACATTTACACAAAATTCGGAACTTTTTGCATGTAAAAGCTAATATTTTGCAGCAATTTATAATTCAGTACATTTTTTTTTATTTCATAAAATTATCTTAAAATGAATTTTTGGCATTGGTTTGCGTGTATTGGTGTTGTAAAATATGGTATAGAAATAATTAATTTTTCAGTTAAATAATGTATAAATTTATTAGTTTAGGTAATAAATATAATTTTTGAAGGAATAATTGCACTCCAAAACCCATTTAACTACACTGTGACATACTCCCGACTAGTCGCGATCGCATCGTTGACTCAACCAAAAAATCATCCACCAAATTATTGCAAAAGAGGGTCGTGTTTAAACAAATGTAAACGTTATGATACAGCTTGTATAGCAAATGTTAATCAACACGAAAATCTTAGCAGAGGGCGTGGCGCATTAACAAAAAGAACAAGTAATGAAAACAGATATAATCAAGTAGTCCAAAGTATTATTACCTGACGTTTCCTCAGGTTAGAATTTATAATTTGTATGTTGACTTTTTCTTATGTCTGCATCCTGCATGGTAATCTTTCTTGTATTTTGTCAGACTTGCTTTATAAATAGGAATAATTTATAGTTATTCCAGCAAATAGATTATTATGTACATATTTAGTTGAAGAATTTAAATTTTACAAAGCTGCAACACCGAAATTAACCGAACAAAATTATAACAATGACCATTAAATTATTATTGAAGAAAAAGGTCAACTACATGCAAGAGGAAGCTCATCGTTAACTTCGGACATAAATATTCAGATTAAAATCGCACATGGGACAGGTACTGTGCACTGTACTCCTTATAAATCAACTTTTAGTCCAGGAGGAGTTACTGCAATTGGTAGTTATGCTAAGGTGACCATTTTTTCCATATCAAAAAGCAGGACATTTTTCTGAACATCATCAACTTACCATTTTAAAACTTTAGCACGATTAAATCTTAGATAAGGTCTTTCAGAGAATCAGATATATAAATAAAAATTTTCTTGCCAAATATATTATTTATTAACGTACATACATGTCAAACTTGCCTTCAAAACTGAATCATTTCCGTAAAGTATTTTTTTGTAAAATTTCAAACAGGGAATATTAAAGTTATACTTTACAACTAGTTAAGTTTTGTTACTTGTCCAGGTGTTATTCATCAATGAAAAAAATCTCCCCGGTGGTGCATTAGTTCCAGGCAAGCACAAACAGTATTGAACTAATTTTCCGATGTTTTGCCTTAAATATTTCAACCCATCTGTCTGCAACCGATGTTAATCTTTTTTTCCTGTCCAGGATTTTATCTTCGGAGCTGTAACGTATCACCGAGCAAATTTCATCGAAGAGTTCTTCTTCTGCCAGATCGATATTTAAAAAATTTCGAAGAATGTGGTCAGAGCAAACCTGAATACTGTTATGAGTAGGTTGGGTATTTAATAAAATCCAACTGAATTTGTCTGTGTCTTTAAAATGTCCTCCCCATTCCTGTAAGTACTGGAGGCATGTTTCATAAAAATCAACTGCTTTTTTTTTTGAAAATGTCTGGGTTAATGAGGGCTTCTTCTTCTACATTTCTTAAATTTTGTCTCACCTGCAGGGGCAAGAAAACATTTGCAATTCTGTCAGATAACTTGACTTTTAAATCGCAGTAAATATTGCTGGTTTCTATCAGATAAATGTCTTGCCCTTCTCTTTTCAAAACTGCTTTGTGAAATATTAATGAGATATTGTGCATTGTGATAAACGAGGACAAATCAGTAGTTTTCTTTAAAAAGCAGTAAAAAAACAGGACATAACACTGCACGATTTTTTAGTAAACCATACAAATATTTATTATTTGTTTAATAAAAGACAAGCTGTAATCCTTGTCGACAATCAGGGCAAAATCATACCGAATACCAAAGAAAAACTAAAAGAATGGTGTAGCTACATAGAACATCTCTTTACCGATAACCGATCCGAACAGTCAGAAGAATTCTCAAACGAAGGCATAGATATAACACCAGAGAAAGTAAATAATAATATAATAAAATACGCTGGTCAAACATTTCAACTTGATATATTGTAGCGGTAAAATCCCTGCTGACTGGCTAAAATCAACCTTTGTTACGTTGCCTAAAAACATTCAGCAAAGAAGTGTAGTGGTTACCGGCGAATCAGCCTAATGAGTTAAAAATATTTCTAAAGATTATCTATAAAAGAATTTATGGGAAATTCGAATCCTTTATGGGCGACACGTAGTTTGGATTTCGTGGTGGGTTCGGGCATTCAAGTCTTAGTTCAGCGGTCTAGGGATGTGTCGGTGCCAGTATATGCCTGTTTCATAGATTATCAGGAAGCGTTTGATCGAGTCCAATACGAAAAGCTCATAGAATCGCTAAAAGAAGTTGGTCTAGATGACCGAGATCTAAAGATAATCGGTAATCTATACTGGAATCAGACTGCTCAAAAAAAGGTTGATGGCAAACTGTCCGAAGAGGTCCAAATAAGGAGTATGCCAAGGTTGTATATTGTATCCGCTGTTGTTTAATATCTATAGTTACAAAATAATAGAGAACGCACTTCATCACTCCGAAGAGGGTCGTCTAACCATAAACGGCATAAAAATCAACAAAAATAATAGCAGGCACGCTGGAAGGCCTGCAAGAGTTGTTGAATCAAATTGCTGCCAAAAGTTCGCAATTCGAGCTTAACTTAAATGTTGGAAAAACAAAATGGATGGTCATATCCAAGGAAAAAAACATCCGAGGCATGTTAAGGCGCAATTACACAGACGAACATGCTCAAACAAAAGCTCGTGGAAAAGATCTAAAATTTTTTGCGTGAACATTTTTGTGAGCTTTTCTTTGAACATTTTGTTCGGGTAAATTTTTGAGCAAATTATTGCTATCTGTTTTGGACACATATTTTTAAAGATGAGAATAAATAAAATTTCACATCAGTGATCAGTGATCTCAACTCTTTAAAAAAATGGAACACCAACTTTTATTTGAAATTTTTGTGGAAAAAAAATTAAGGTTACTTATAATATTTTTTTCCTAGGGTTTTTCCCGGATTTTTTTGCCCCGGGGTTTTTTTGGGATTTTGTTGCGAGTTTTTTTTATTTCCAAGGGTTTTTTCCTAAATTCAAAAAACTACCCAGGAAAATTTTTCTTTTACAAAAAAATTTTGAGTTTTTCAAATATCGGCAAAAAACTCAAAAATTACACTTTTAAGCGGTAATCCGCGCCTCACGATTATGAGGAGTGGTGGGGAGGGGATTTTTTTTTAAACATATTTTTGTAACTTTACTTTACCGTAAGCTTTGATTGTTTTTTTTTCATTCCTCACACCAGATTTACCTAGTTAGTTTAAGGCCCCAACGGTTGCTTAAAAAAGCAAAAGGTTCATGAAAATGGTGAAGATAGATATTTACTGTCAATTTAATGTAATAATCAAGGTCGATTACTGACACTGAACAAACAATATGCAAAGGAGCAACATTCCGATTCAGAAATCTAGTCTATTACTGCTAAATTATATTTTTTTAGACAAGGGTCTGGGATCGTAGGAGTGTAAAAGTGGGTAATAAACGGGTATTATTTAGACCGAACGTGCTTTTGTTCATATATTTGAGATTTAATAAAATGTATATATGTTTTTTAATTTGACTTAATTATTATTGTATTGTGTTTTAAACTAGGAAGTAAAATAAAGAGATATTCTTTTAAACGTAAATTTTTATCATTACATTTTACAGGCAACAGCAATAAATAAGTTCCAATTATTATTTTTTATGATTCTCGTTTTTTGACAACCCCAAAAAAGTTACAAGTATACTGGCATATCCCCTATAAAAATCAAATCAATCGAAGTTGATTATGAGGTAAAATGTCAATTTCGACATCAAATCGTTTTTCTGTCGGAAAGCACTTAATTAAAAATACCTTGTTTTAAAACTTAGTCTTTCTATTTTCAGTTAAGTTCAATGAATTCCGATAAAACTATAAAATTTAAATTTGTAAGAAATTTTTATTACCAACATTTCTTCAAACAAATTTTGCTTAAAATTCTCTCCAAAATCTCAAGTCTTTTTGTACGAGATTTTGCTCAAACTTTTCTTTGAACATTTTGCTCAAGAGGCTCGTGTAAATGTTTGTCGGCATTTCAACATCAAAGGAAAGTTTGTCTGTGTAAATGCGCCTTTAGAAGTAAATGGGCAGCAACTTGAACGCGTGGATTCACACAAATACTTGGGTGGTCTCCTCAATGAGAACTGGGACAATATGCAGAAAGTTCGTGCAAGAATTGAACAGGCCAGAATATGTTTTATCAAAATGAAATCAGTGTTGTGTAGTCACGATCTTAATACCAGTCTCCGAATTCGTGTGCTTCGGTGTTATGTTTTTAGCATCTTATATTATGGCATGGAAGCATGGACACTGACTGAGGCCATCTGCAAAAAGTTGGAGGCATTCGAGATGTGGTGTTATCGAAGAATACTAAGGATATCTTGGATGGACCGAGTAACTAGAATAAATAAAGATCTTGACGTTTTATTTACCATCAAAAAATCGAAACCTTGAATATTTTGGCCATATCTTGAGTAATGACAAATGTAAACTTTTAAAATTGATAATAGAAGACAAATTTGAAGGTAGAAGAGGTCCGGGTCGTAGACGGATATCATGGCTTAGACAATGGTATGGTGTTAGTACTAGGACACTTTTCCGAAAAGCAGTGGACAGGGTACAGATCGCGCTGATGATAGCTAAAGGCGCAATTACACAGACGAACATGCTCAAACAAAAGCTCGTGCAAAAGATCTAAAATTTTTTGCGTGAACATTTTTGTGAGCTTTTCTTTGAACAATTGTTTCGGGTAAATTTTTGAGCAAATTATTGCTATCTGTTTTGGAAACATATTTTTAAAGATGAGAATAAATAAAATTTCACATCAGTGATCAGTGATCTCAATTCTTTAAAAAAATGGAACACCAACTTTTCTTTTAAATTTTTGTGAAAAAAAGCCGACGGCAAGCGAAACATTATTCTTAGCTATCAGTTTTGTCACATGGATTAGGGTTACTTATAATATTTTTTTCTTACGGTTTTTCCCGGATTTTTTTGCCCGAGGGTTTTTTTGGGATTTTCTTGCGAGTTTTTTTTATTTCCAAGGGTTTTTCCTAAATTCAAAAAATAACCCAGGAAAATATATATATTTCAAATATCGGCAAAAAACTCAAAAGTTGCACTTTTAAGCGGTAATCCGCGCCTCACGACTATGAGGAGTGGTGGGGAGGGGATTTTTTTGTAAACATATTTTTGTAACTTTACTTTACCCTTAGCTTTGTTTAGTTTAAGGCCCCAACGGTTGCTTAAAAAAGCAAAAGGTTCATGAAAATGCTGAAGATAGATATTTACTGTCAATTTAATGCAATAATCCAGGTCGATTACTGACACTGAACAAACAATATGCAAAGGAGCAACATTCCGATTCAGAAATCTAATCTATTACTGCTAAATTATATTTTTTTAGACAAGGGTCTGGGATCGTAGGGTTATAAAAGTGGGTAATAAACGGGTATTATTTAGACCGAACGTGCTTTTGTTCATATATTTGAGATTTAATAAAATGTATATAAGTTTTTTAATTTGACTTAATTATTATTGTATTGTGTTTTAAACTAGGAAGTAAAATAAAGAGATATTCTTTTAAACGTAAATTTTTATCATTACATTTTACAGAGAACAGCAATAAATAGGTGCCAATTAATATTTTTTTATTCTCGTTTTTTTTACAACCCCAAAAAAGTTACAAGTATACTGGCATATCCCCTATAAAAATCAGATCAATCGAAGTTGCTTATGAGGTAAAACGTGAATTTCGACATCATATCGTTTTTCCGTCGGAAAGCACTTAATTAAAATGTCTTGTTTTAAAACTTAGTCTTTCTATTTTCAGTTAAGTTCAATGAATTCCCATAAAACTATAAAATTTAAATTTGTAAAGAAATTTTTATACCCCCAATTCTTCAAACAAAATTTGCTCAACATTCTCTCCAAAATTTACGTGTGTTTTTTTGTACGAGATTTTGCTCGAACATTTCTTTGAACATTTTGCTCAAGGGGCTCGTGTAAATGTTTGTCGGCATTTCAACATCAAAGGAAAGTTTGTCGGTGTAAATGCGCCTTAACGTTTGAAGAGAGCATGGCACTTGAAGAAGAAGATACCAATATGGACTACTTTTTTTATAAAGTCCAAATTCGTTATTTGAAAAAAACATTAAAATATATAAAAAAATCATAACTTTCTAAGCTGACCATCTTCTCTTGGTCCACGGTACTGCCTCTAAATCACCGCTCGCGAAGAGACAGGACAAAGCGGCGAACCGCTCTCGCCTGTGAACTGGACTTTATATAGGAATACCAGACGCATGGGTCACCAACGTGTTCGATCTTGCAGAAATACCATCGGGTATTTTATTATTGGTCGATTGCCTACCACATTATTATAGAGGTATTCTTGAGCGGTGGTAACAGACAAACTTTCCTTTGATGTTGAAATGCCGACAAACATTTACACGAGCCTCTTGAGCAAAATGTTCAAAGAAAAGTTCGAGCAAAATCTCGTACAAAAAGACTCACGGAAATTTTGGAGAGAATTTTAAGCAAAATTTGTTTGAAGAAATGTTGGTAATAAAAATTTCTTACAAATTTAAATTTTATAGTTTTATGGGAATTCATTGAACTTAACTGAAAATAGAAAGACTAAGTTTTAAAACAAGGTATTTTTAATTAAGTGCTTTCCGACGGAAAAACGATTTGATGTCGAAATTCACGTTTTACCTCATAAGCAACTTCGATTGATCTGATTTTTATAGGGGATATGGCAGTATACTTGTAACTCTTTTGGGGTTGTAAAAAAAACGAGAATCATAAAAAATAATAACTGGCACTTATTTATTGCTGTTGCCTGTAAAATGTAATGATAAACATTTACGTTTAAAAGAATAGCTCTTTATTTGACTTCCTAGTTTAAAACACAATACAATAACAATTAAGTCAAATGAAAAAACCTATATACATTTTATTAAACCTCAAATATATGAACAAAAGCACGTTCGGTCTAAATAATACCCGTTTATTACCCACTTTTACAACCATACGATCCCGACCCTTGTCTAAAAATATAATAATAATAATGTTGTCCCTTTGCATATTGTTTGTTCAGTGTCAGTAATCGACCTTGATTATTACATTAAATTGACAGTAAATATCTATCTTCAGCATTTTCATGAACCTTTTGCTTTTTTAAGCAACCCTTGGGGCCTTAAACTAACTAGGTAAATCTGGTGTGAGTAATTTAAAAAAAATCAAAGCTAAGGGTAAAGTACAGTTACAAAAATATGTTTGAAAAAAAAAACCCCTCCCCACCACTCCTCATAGTCGTAAGGCGCGGATTACCGCTTAAAAGTGCAATTTTTGAGTTTTTTGCCGATATTTGAAGAACTCAAAATTTTTTTGGAAAAGAAAAAGTTTCCTGGATTGTTTTTTAGAATTTAGGAAAAAAACCCTTGGAAATGACAAAAACTCGCAAGAAAATCCCAAAAAAAAACCCCGGGCAAAAAAATCCGGGAAAAACCCTAAGAAAAAAATATTATAAGTAACCCTAATCCATGTAACAAAACTGATAGCCAAGAATAATGTTTCGCTTTCCGTCGGCTTTTTTTCACAAAAATTTAAAATAAAAGTTGATGTTCCATTTCTTTAAAGAATTGAGATCACTGATCACTGATATGAAATTTTATTTATTCTCATCTTTAAAAATATGTTTCCGAAACAGATAGCAATAATTTGCTCAAAAATTTACCCGAACAAAATGCTCAAAGAAAAGCTCACAAAAATGTTCACGCAAAAAATTTTAAGGCGCAATTACACAGACGAACATGCTCAAACAAAAGCTCGTGCAAAAGATCTAAAATTTTTTGCGTGAACATTTTTGTGAGCTTTTCTTTGAACAATTTGTTCGGGTAAATTTTTGAGCAAATTATTGCTATCTGTTTTGGAAACATATTTTTAAAGATGAGAATAAATAAAATTTCACATCAGTGATCAGTGATCTCAATTCTTTAAAAAATGGAACACCAACTTTTCTTTTAAATTTTTGTGAAAAAAAGCCGACGGCAAGCGAAACATTATTCTTAGCTATCAGTTTTGTCACATGGATTAGGGTTACTTATAATATTTTTTTCTTACGGTTTTTCCCGGATTTTTTTGCCCGAGGGTTTTTTTGGGATTTTCTTGCGAGTTTTTTTTATTTCCAAGGGTTTTTCCTAAATTCAAAAAATAACCCAGGAAAATATATATATTTCAAATATCGGCAAAAAACTCAAAAGTTGCACTTTTAAGCGGTAATCCGCGCCTCACGACTATGAGGAGTGGTGGGGAGGGGATTTTTTTGTAAACATATTTTTGTAACTTTACTTTACCCTTAGCTTTGTTTAGTTTAAGGCCCCAACGGTTGCTTAAAAAAGCAAAAGGTTCATGAAAATGCTGAAGATAGATATTTACTGTCAATTTAATGCAATAATCCAGGTCGATTACTGACACTGAACAAACAATATGCAAAGGAGCAACATTCCGATTCAGAAATCTAATCTATTACTGCTAAATTATATTTTTTTAGACAAGGGTCTGGGATCGTAGGGTTATAAAAGTGGGTAATAAACGGGTATTATTTAGACCGAACGTGCTTTTGTTCATATATTTGAGATTTAATAAAATGTATATAAGTTTTTTAATTTGACTTAATTATTATTGTATTGTGTTTTAAACTAGGAAGTAAAATAAAGAGATATTCTTTTAAACGTAAATTTTTATCATTACATTTTACAGAGAACAGCAATAAATAGGTGCCAATTAATATTTTTTTATTCTCGTTTTTTTTACAACCCCAAAAAAGTTACAAGTATACTGGCATATCCCCTATAAAAATCAGATCAATCGAAGTTGCTTATGAGGTAAAACGTGAATTTCGACATCATATCGTTTTTCCGTCGGAAAGCACTTAATTAAAATGTCTTGTTTTAAAACTTAGTCTTTCTATTTTCAGTTAAGTTCAATGAATTCCCATAAAACTATAAAATTTAAATTTGTAAAGAAATTTTTATACCCCCAATTCTTCAAACAAATTTTGCTCAACATTCTCTCCAAAATTTACGTGTGTTTTTTTGTACGAGATTTTGCTCGAACATTTCTTTGAACATTTTGCTCAAGGGGCTCGTGTAAATGTTTGTCGGCATTTCAACATCAAAGGAAAGTTTGTCTGTGTAAATGCGCCTTAACGTTTGAAGAGAGCATGGCACTTGAAGAAGAAGATACCAATATGGACTACTTTTTTTATAAAGTCCAAATTCGTTATTTGAAAAAAACATTAAAATATATAAAAAAACATAACGTTCTAATCTGACTATCTTCTCTTGGTCTACGGTACTGCCTCTAAATCACCGCTCGCGAAGAGACAGGACAAAGCGGCGAACCGCTCTCGCCTGTGAACTGGACTTTATATAGGAATACCAGACGCATGGGTCACCAACGTGTTCGATCTTGCAGAAATACCATTGGGTATTTTATTATTGGTCGATTGCCTACCACATTATTATAGAGGTATTCTTGAGCGGTTGTAAAATATTTTAATGGGATCTTAAAAGAGTGACATATTTTAACAAATAGGTAAGTCTACCATAAAAAAAAATAGTAGTACCTATGCGTGGATGGTTCAAGATCTTTGATTGAATGGGGGTTAGTTTTAGGTTGTGTTTCAATAGTAGAATATTTGTATTGTTTTGTTTTTCGGACTGAAGAAACGATATAAATGTTCTGTGGATACTAATTAAGAACCGAAAAAACATTTCGGAAAGTTTCATAAGAGATCTTCAAGAAACTGTGTTATTGATATATGAAATTACGAAATTACTTATTTCTCGGCAATCTATTTTTGCACACACCAATAATGGTCTATGCATGGACCCATGCATGGTCGAAAGTGAATATCTTGAAAACAACGTTTATGAGGCGAAATTTTTATCCACCTGGGTTTGGCATTGCCCAAGGCGGAAAATATACATGATCAGGACCCTCTTACATGCTGCACTTCCTGTGAGATAAAATATACACATTTCTTTCATGAATGGTTTACATTTAGTTCATTCTTGGCTGCCAAGTTTGATTGTTGATGTTTATAAGAGCCAAGTCAAGGTTGTTAACCCATTTACTACGTCTATACGCGTCTAAAATCGGTTTTACATAAGGACGGTTTTAAATAAAATCGAGTTCTCCAACGGTTTAAATACGTCCAACCGCTAACCTAATGACCTAACCTAGCTTACAGTTTTAATTTTAAAAAAACGCTAATAAAATAACTAAGTTTTTCCGTAAAAGTGTTTTTACCGACCGCAAAATTGCTTTTAAAGCGGATAAATTAAAATTTTCCGATTTCGTACTTAAAACGGTTTCAATCGTATTTATCCGACGAAATTTTGAAACCGTTCTTATATGAAAGCGCTTCGAAAGGATCGTATAAACAAAGTAATTGATAAAGCAGGAAAGGCACGCATTATGATTGTAGGAAGTGACTTTTATTACCTCTATCATCAGTTCAACGATGCGGTAATGTCTTTTGGATAAAAACGGTTTCTACTTACGTTTTCAATTAAAAATCAATTTAAAAAAAGAGCCTTTTCAACGAAATTTATATTTTTTTAACCGATTTAAAAAAAAGACGAGGTTGTAAGTTCGCCACCTATTTTTTTAAATATGTTTGTGTCATGATAACTTTCAAACGGCTTAATCGAATTCCCTAACTTTTTTTATTCGATTCACGAGAGCTTCATGGTCCTGTTTAAAAACATGCTAAATAATATACATAACCTCAATAACCAAAAATAATGTAATTTGGCAGCTCAGCCATTCAAGATAAAAGTTAATCACGGGTAATATCACAAAATACGAATTAACGAAGGCATTAACCTACTCCTTGTGACCACTTATATATTTTTTATGTTTCTTTGTGTCAAAAAAATGCCAAAAACATGAAATTTGGGTGTTTTTTTTTATATATATTAAAAGATTAGCTTAAACTTTTTATTCTCAAATATTTTTGCACACTATCCATGAAATAATTGTATAATAAATAAATAAAGTAGGCTTGCTAGTATTACCATGATTTATTCATTTTGCGTAAATCGCTTTTCTTGTAATTTAAATATTGTTTCTATTTTGAGTGGAAAGAGTGTTCCGTCAGTTACGTTTCGTCCGACGCAACATTTTGTTAGTTAAATTCTTAACCCTTTTGTTTTTTGGTAAAATAGTAACAAATTTTTGAAGGTCCTATTGACAAATAAATAATTAATACAAAAAAGAATGGCTGAGCTGTTGTTGAGCGAAATCCGTTTATTTGTTTTGACGTGATTAAAGGGCAAATATACATATACACAAACAAACTTTAGCATTTTTAATGTTAGTAGGATAAGCCTATACATTTTTTCTTATACCTTCATCGAGAACATCATTTTAGTAACTGTCTGCAGATAACTAAAGCATGGCCTTTTTGGTTACCGATGCAAAAAAAACTCTTTTTTTAATCACGGGTGCAAAAAAAGATTTCGGTCCGTTTTTTTACCCAAAATTAAAGAGAAATTCTTGCGTAAAAATTAAGCCATTTCTGCCAGTCTCCGAATGAAAAGCCACATCGCCATGCTCTTCGTTCGAGATTTTGAAAAGTATTTTCCTGTTTTTCTTGGATTGTTTGATAAAGGTAATAAAAAAATAGTGTTAACAACTCGCGGCTAAACTGTGCTTTTTTTTACTCGCGTTTCTAAATACCTCGCTGCTCTCGTTATTTAAACCGACGCTTGTAAAAAAGCACTATTTTAGCCACTAATTGTTAAAACTACTATTGGCACTAAAAAATAAAAAAAATCCTAACTTTTCAAAACAGTCTGTTGAATTTTCTTTACTTAATGAATAACCACCGTAAAATCCAGTTAAATCACTTCAAATAACCTCAAAATTAAAATTTCATGGTTTTATTTTTTAATATGGTTTAAAACTAGTCGTGAATGATTATTTAAATATCTTTATTATTCAAGAAGTTAACTAGAGCTTTGAAACAAACAACGAGGAACGAAAAATTTCTTAAGTTTTTTTGTATCTTTGCAAAACGTGCATAAAATTAAAGAATAATGTCGGATCTTTATTTATTACTTAATTACATTTTTCTTTTTAAAAAAACTTAGTTATGTTTCCGGTTACCTTGAATTTGAATTAAGTACCTGCTTTCAAAAAAAGTTATTTTACAGGATCAATATAAATTTTTTACGGTTATTGTTTCTTCCCACTTATTTAAGAAAAAAAACTGCACCTGGAAACGTTTTTTTCGATAAAAAGGCTCTTTTTGGTAAGTTTCAAACCCGATTTTTAAAAAAATCGGAGAGTTATCAATAATTTTTTCTGGATCACATTATTCTTTTTTATATTATAAAGAAAAGATAGATCCTACTGTGTGGTATTGCTGAAGAGAGAATTGTTTGCAGATTTCAAAAATTGAAAAATATACAAAATTGCCATACATCGTAAACTAAATGACATTTTTGGTAAAAAAACTGTAAGTAACAAATTTGAAATAAATTTTTAAGAACTATTTTGAGGTTAGAATATTTCGGTAACTATTAAACTGTAGTTTAACAAAAACCCACACCGCCCGTAGCGGTTAAACCGAAGTTTGTTGGTAAACTACACCTATAAAACGTCAAAAAGTCGACATCCGTGGTTTAAACCGAGGTTTGACGGTTAACTATAAGTTGTAAAATTGCGCACCCCAGCCAAGGAAATCAATGATCGATAAATCATGCTTTCGAAGCTTTTCTATTTCATTGAGTTTTAGAGCGGCAAGGGTCAAGATTGCCATGACATGGCCAATGGGATAATGACGGTTCGATCTGAGCCTGCGTGAGTAGCTGACGCACGCGCATTGGAGTCCGTCATTAATCAATTTTCGCAGGGATTTCCGCTACGCTTTTTATCATAGGGAAATACACGAGCAGGATGTTCCAAATTCGATGCTCACCATGGGGATCTCCTAAACTGTAGGAGATACGAAAAGGTTTAAATTAGGGCAAAGTTGCGCAATTTGACGCTTTGCTCAAAACCAAAAAAAAAGTTTACAAATTCCGGGTATTTCCGGAGAGCGAAAAAAAAAGTACTTTTAGTTGTTATTTTTCTGCGCCCTTATTCTTAAAGCTGTCAAAAAACTATTTTATTTCAGTGCACTGTCAAGTTCATTTTTTCGTATGGACACATGCTTTTTTCTCCTGCCGTTTGGTTCATAAAGGATGACAGATATTTTACAACCTCATTTTGACAAGTACCTGACGTTTCTAGTTAATTGACCATCATCAGCCCCAATTCAAGGACTAAAAAAACAAAGAAAAAAACGTATTTTTAAAATATTAGGTAAAGTTATGTATTATTTCGAAAATATCTTAAGTAAGTTAAAGGCAAAAATTAAATTTGGACTGATGATGGTCAATAAACCCAAAACGTCAGGTGACTTGTCAAAATAAGCTTTCAAAATGTTATCTGTCATCCTTTATGAACCAAACGGCACGAAAAAAAAAAAGGATGTGTTCATAAGAAAAAATGAACTTGACAGTGCTCCTGTCACACTGAAATGTCAATTCTCAAAAACGGACATCTCACCAGGTAGATCCTAAAAAAAGTTTAAAGCGTTTTTTGGCAGCTTTAAGAATAAGGGCGCACTATCCGGAATTTTTGAACTTTTTTTTTGTTTTGAGCAAAACATGAAATTGCACAACTTTGCCCTAATTTAAACCTTTTCGTATCTCCTTCCGTGAATGTGTAGGGGAAGCCGGGGCAATATGGGGTATCTAACTTTATAAACCAGATTTTATTATAAAGAAAAATAATTTGTCTTGAACATTTTGAATTTAGATAACTGTATACACTATGTTTAGACTTTAACTTACTAAATAAGCAATTTTATACTGTTACCCAATTATTTTATCATTTATTGTACATTAAATGTTTTCCCATTTTGCCCCGTACACGGCATGGCAGAGACAACATGAAATCCATCCCTCAGTGGAAGTACTGTAAAATTCATCGCAGTAAAAACATATTGCTTCGTCTTCGTCAGTTGATGAATCTTTATCGTTTTCTTTCTTTTGCTTGATTTCTTTAATCTTTTTAGTTGTTTTTTTCGTAGTATTTTTCATTAGGCTCTTAATTTTTCTTTTCACGCCTTTAGCTTTTTCGTTTTTCTGTTTAATTGAATTTTCCAGTGCCATTTTGTAGGGAGTAGACGTTAAAATCGCCGTTTTTCCTCGTTTTCGCTGGGGGCGTTTTGCAGTAATAGTTACTTTAGGAATTGGCTGCAAATCCTGCGGCGATGCGAGGGGAAATATGTTTGACACGTTTAGAACTTCCTCATTATTCGGCTCTCGAGGAGGCGCATCAGGCATCCACGAACATTGCGGTATCGGTTCAGCATCATTGTTGATATTTCTCTTGTTCACATATGGCGGCGGAGTTGTCTCTTCCTTTCTTTTATGAATTGAAACTTTTTCTGGTGTTTGATGATGAATGGTTTTTTCTGGCGTTTGATGGACATCACCTAAGGATGGCTGTTCATCTTGTTGATTAGTCTGGGTATAGGCCTCATCGGCTTCATTGTTTATGGGAATATCGGTCGTAGACGCTGGTAGATAGTCACTATCTTCAAAAATATTTTGATTCGGGGGCCAAATTCCAGTTTTTTTGAAAGCATTCATAGCATTTTTCATCGTTGCTGTGTTGATATAGGCAGCGCCAAAAAGAGACGATATTTGCCAAAGTGTTACTACTTTTCCAGGATTACTTCGTAACCAAACTCTTACCTCATTCTCGTAGTAGGTACTGAGAGGTTTCATAAATCCAACGTCAAGTGGCTGAAGTTTATGCGAGCAGTGAGGAGGTAAACAAAGCAGAACCACTCCATTCTCTTTGGCATAATTGATAAGGTCCAGATTTTTCGTATGCGTAGCATGCCCATCGAAAATTAATAGTACGATGTTATCTTTTGAACCTCCAGAAAATTGCACAAATTTTTTAAACCATCGAAAAAAAATGTCACTTGTCACCCAACCAGATTCACTTGTTTCGACCATACACCCCGGTGGCAAACCAAGTTCAAATTCTGGACGCTTCCTTTTCCTGGGAAAAATGAGACAGGGAGGAAAATAACTTCCAGAAGCTGAGCAACAAATTTCCACAGTTACTGTTTCACCTCGATCTGCAGACGTGAGAACACCCACTTGGCGTTTACCTTTAAGGGCCAGTATCTTGGAATGTCCTTTTGGATTTACAGTGAGTCCTGTCTCATCACAATTATAAATTTTGTCGGCGGATAATTGATACTTATCTATAATACTTAGAAGCAAACCGAAAAACTGATTTACAGCTACTTTGTTGAATCCCATGGCTCGAGCTCCTGATGTAGCTTCTGGTTTTCTTAAAGTTATAGTCGGGTGTTTTCGAAGAAAATGCTCCATCCAGTCAGGACCGGCCATTTGAGTATCTTGACTAAACCTGTTTGCAACACCATTTGCGACCGCCAATTGGTAAACAAATGTTCTTAATTCTGTCATGGTGAAGCCAAATAACCTTGATTCCATATCCTTTACATACTTGACAATCTCTAACTCTTGAGCTTCAGTAAACACATTTCTGACACTTCCTAAATGTGCGACTGTAAACATTGTCCCCTGTTCTCTTTTTGCTTTTGCAACATAACGCTCCAATGTCGTTTGAGGTACTTTAAACTGCTGCGCTGCTCTTTTATAACCCATGGTTCTTGTAATAACCGCTTGTACTGCTTCTTTCATCGACTCTGCAGACCAGCTTTGGCGAGTTGTTGTTCTTGTGTACTTTCGCACCATCTGAAAACAAATGCATTCAAGTATATCATCATCCAAACTCGGTATTTGGGGCAAAACGGGGTTCCCTGTTTTGCCCCGTTATTAATACCCCGTATTACCCCAACCACATACTAGAATAAAACAAACAAAAACACAGTGAACAACTATTATTTTTACGCCGTGCTTTTGTTGAGGCGTGCTCTATAAGGACACTAAAAACCTAATATGAACAACACGTCCAAAATTCTTCGAAAATCCTACTTACCTTAGTTAAATGCAAGAGCCACTTTCACAAAATACGACGTTTATTACACTATCACGGACAAAATCAAACTAACGCTCGACAAATTCATGCCGCGACTATTGCAGTAAAGTAAACTGGTAGTGGGGATAAGGCGCCTGAGATTTGGCGGTTTAAATCGAATGGAATTCAGCTAAGATGGTGCTACCCCATTATGCCCCTGTACCCCATTATGCCCCGGCTTCCCCTATATGGTTGCAATATATGATCTTAAGTAAGTTATATACCTTTATGATCTTAAGGCTTTTCCTTGCCTATTTTACAAGAGTTAGAGCTAGAAGCAACAAGTTAAAATTCAAATAAACTGTGTAAGTCATTATATAGTTATTTTTGGCCTATTATTATTTATTAAATATAAGGCAGTGAGTAAGACCTAGTTCTAAAAAAAATAAAAATAAAAAACAGACCATATCCGGTTCTCCTGTGAATATTATCATTAATAAAAGCAATGCTTAATTAAAGTTAATTAAAACTGTATGCATGATTGTATTTCGAGTTATAATGTACTATGTGTCAGACACTCCTGTCCTAGACCTGTATTAAATATTATTTTATTAAATAAATAAATGTTTTCTGCTCAAACGCAGGCTAAAATTTTACAAAAAAAAATATTTTTCTGACGATTCGGAATGAAGTCAAACCGAATTTAAATATCAACTAATTAGCTAGCTATGCATTCATCTTCATTTAGCGGGGTTATTGTTGAAAAATATACTCAAATTACTAATTAGTTATTATTCGTCATTATTGTTTTAACCTTTTCTGCGGGTAAAAACCAACCCTCATAATTTTCCAAGTATAACAATATATTATATGTCCCTCATTTAAAAAAAAAAAACAATTATCTCATGTCATAACTCACTAAGCTCTCAATTATCTTCAATTAACTTCTTTTTATAACTAAATTTTGGTGACTTTCAATCTTAATTTTAGGGACATTTTAATTAGAGTTGACCCCTGTCAAAGAGTTTAATTGCATTTTATTTTGCTTCCGACCGTCCCGTTCTCTGGAGAGTTCTTTCATTTTAAATACTATATTAGTGTATACTAATGGTAAAGCCATGATGGTAATTTAAGGCTTAAAAAATTTTAGCATAATTTAAGGGGTAACGTTTCTGATTAAGCAATTTTACTGTGTGTGTGTGTTACATAATATTGCTCACATTTTAAAGTTTTCTTTCCAAACTTTCGATTTCCAGAACGAAACACTCACATTTTTAGCGTTCAAAAAAAGTACTGCAAAAAACATTTTGTCTCTGTTAAAATGAAAAATATTTAGAGAGAGAGGGTAGAATTTTAGAGGTAGATGGAGAGATAATTTAGTGACGTGCAAAAATATTTAAGGTTGTTGAAGAGAGACAGCAGGCTTTAAAAAGTATTTTAGAGAAAGATGGACATAATTTAAGGCAATTGTTTACTAAAAATTTCTGTTATGTCATCCTTTTTTTTTATCCAAAAAATAGCAAAAATTGTAATTTTTCAAAGCGTAAAGTGTGGAAAACATAAGGTGATATTAATTTCTTTCAATCAAAGTTCTTTACAGTCTTTAAATTTACCAAAAAACGTGTCCTACTAAAGTGTATTTTAGCACATCTAAAAATAATTTAACAGGTATTTATTTTAAGGGTCATCATGGCGTTAAATAATGTAAAAATCAGGGTTGGCCATGACGCAGTCTGCTCGCTTCCAGAGGATTTTTTGGCTTAGCGTTTTTTCCAAGCTGACTTGATTGGGAGAGTTATTATCAAGACGACTTTTGTTTCGGAAAATGCAAGGCCATAGTTAAATACGGGTATATCGTTTATTGAAACTTTGTTTTCAAAACTATCGAAATATTTTTGTTAATTTTTCTTTCGTTGTATTTGTAAATTTTAGGCAAAAATGTGACGGAAATCATAGTGTCAAGTTTGTATTTAGGTAAATTTAATTTATAATTAACTGTCTTAGTTGTTGGGCTTATTTCATAATATTGTTTATTTGTATTTACCTCAGGTTTTTTAGCACTTTCTACTGATTTCTTTGACATTTTCGCTAATTTAATTTCTGGTTTTTAAACGGTTGAAAGTTGGCTAATTATTTTTTAAATAAAAAACTTTGGTTCTTTGCTTCAGATTAATTGAATAATATTTCATCATATTCCTTAAGAGTTTCGCTGATACTTTAACCATTACTCGTTAATAACAATTAAATATAAGAAAATTGACAGAAATAAAAGTTAAATTATTATTAATATACTCAAATTACTAATTGGTTATTATTCGTCATTATTGTTTTAACCTTTTCTGCTGGTAAAAATCAACCCTCATAATTTTCCAAGTATAACAATATATATGTCCCTCATTTTAGAAAAAAAATTATCTCATGTCATAACTCACTAAGCCCTCAATTATCTTCAGTTAACTTCTTTATATAACTAAATTTTGGGGACTTTCAATCTTAATTTCAGAGCGATTTTAATTAAAGTTGACTCCTATCAAAGAGTTTAATTGCATATTATTTTGCTTTCGACCCTCTCTGGAAAGCCCTTTTGTTTATACTAAATTAGTATCTAGATATATATCTATATAACTATCAGATGCTATAGTGGCCCAAGTGTCGCAAATTGTATAAAAACTTTGAAAAACAAAGAAAATAATGTAAAAATCAGTGTTGGCTATGACGCAGTCTGCTCGCTTCCAGAGGATTTTTTGGCTTTGCGTTTTTTCCAAGCTGACTTGATTGGGAGTTATTATCAAGACGACTTTTGTTTCGGAAAATGCAAGGCCATAGTTAAATACGGGTATATCATTTATTGAAACTTTGTTTTCAAAACTATCGAAATATTTTTGTTAATTTTTCTTTCGTTGTATTTGTAAATTTTAGGCAAAAATATGACGAAAGTCATACTGTCAAGTTTGTATTTAGGTAAATTTAATTTATAATTAACTGTAAGTCTTAGTTGTTGGGCTTATTTCATAATATTGTTTATTTGTATTTACCTCAGGTTTTTTAGCAAAAGGCGACTTCCACTTTCTACTGATTTCTTTGACATTTTCGCTAATTTAATTTCTGGTTTTTAAACGGTTAAAAGTTGGCTAATTATTTTTTAAATAAAAAACTTTGGTTCAGATTAAATGAATAATATTTCATCATATTCCATAAGAGTTTCATTGATACTTTAACCATTACTCGTCAATAACAATTAAATATAAGAAAATTGCCAGAAATTCCAAAAGTATTTTATTTTAAATAGAAGAAAAGTGTGTTTTTTTTCTTGTTATCTTGCTTTGTTATTTTATTTTTTTGCTAATTCCTCAATTATTTCTTACCGTATCTTTAAAATAAACTTCAAATCTATTTAATTTTAATTACTAATTTCATTTTCAAGTTTACTTGTAATTTTTTTACTTTGTTAATTCTTCCATATACGTATTTTGTTTTTAATTTTATTTATATCTATTCATAAGTCAATAATTTTTTTGAAATATTTCGACAATAAAATTTTTTGTTGGTTGATCGAATACATACCTGATTTACTTCGCTCAATGAACCACAATTGTTGTTATTGTTCATCATATTGTTCAACTCTGTCACTTTGACACTCTGATTCGACGGAGCCAGGGAGTTACTGCTAGGAGTTGGGCTGATTTGATGAATGTTCACGCTTTCTTTGGAAGTTTTATTGGGGGAAACTCTGGCAGGGAAACTAAGAGTTTTCGTCCACTGCGCCAAAGAGCGGACCATTGTCGAACTTTTTAAAGTTTCTCACTGAATTTCACTTTTCAACTCGCTTAGGTTTTTTGGTGTCGCGATCATAGGATTCGAATTTCACTGAAAAATTTTTTTACACGGTTACCGAATAATTTTTTTGTCATATATTTGGACTATCGAAACTTAACTGGTGACGTTCACGTTTGACGTTGTACATTCAACTGTTTTCAGTGTTGTTGCTTTGCTTCGGTTCGTCCTTAGTTGCGGCCTTAGTTCCCCCTCCGCCGGGCAAGATTCCCATTGAGGAACAGCTGTTTTCTGTTGTAAACTCGAAGAAACGAGAGGCTTGCGGGGGCTTCGAAGAAGAAGCGGGTAGAGTGAGAAAGTTTGGTTTGGTATGATCGATTTTTTTTTGACAAGCTTTTATTTAACTTGCAATGCGTGTATGTGTATAACTATGTAACTAGATAGATAGATAGAGTTTGTTCGGGATCGGCTTCAAATTTGGCATACTTATATAGTTGCAGTGACAATACCCCTACTCGAAGGGGGCGGAGGGTGGGGGGGAGGTACAGTTGAAGTACGCCTGATTTCTTTGAAATTTGGTGTGTTGTGGCACTTGAGGATGGAGATGGAGGAATTTCTAATCAGATTTTGAAAATTCAATATGGCGGATTCAAGATGGACGATTTTTGGTCATCTTTTGCTAACCAATTTTAACTAACTTATACACATCCGTTGCGTTCAAATTTGTCATGCGTTTATAGTGATAGTACAATTATGTGTCATTCTTAGGCACCCCTCCCCCATACGAGAGGAGTGGACTGGGGAAAACACCTAAGTTTGTCCGATTTTAACCAAAATTGGTATACGGGGGCTTTTGGGGATAAGGAATACGAATTTTTGATCAGATTTCGAAAATTCAATATGGCGCATTCAAGATGGACAATTTTCGGTCATGTTTTGCTATCCTATTTTAACTGACTTATCCACATTCGATGGTGTTCAAATTTGGTATGCGTTTATAGTTTCGGTGAAAATACAATAATATGGTATTCTCAGGTACTCACCTCCCTCTAACGAGGGAAGTGGAGGGGGAAAAATATTTAGTTTGTTTGATTTCAATCAAAATTGGCATACAGGGGTTTCTAAGGAGGGGGATTATGAATTTTTTATCAGATTTCAATATTTCAATATGGGGGATTCAAAATGGACGATTAAGGTTACAAATCTAAAAATTAAGGGTGTGTGTTCAAATTTGGTATGCGTTTCTAGTTCCGGTGAAAATACAATAATACTATGGTATTCTCAGGTACTCACCTCCCTCTAACGAGGGAAGTGGAGTGGGAAAAATATTTAGTTTTGAAGGAGGGGGATTATGAATTTTTGATCAGATTTGAATATTTCATTATGGCGGATTCAAAATGGACGATTAAGGTTACAAATCTAAAAATTAAGGGTGTGTGTTCAAATTTGGTATGCGTTATAGTTCCGGCGACAATAAAATAATATGGTATTATTAGGTACACACTTCTCTCTAACGAGAAAAGTGGAGGGGATAAAAGCTTTAGTTTGTTCGATTTAAATCAAAATTGGCACACAGGGGTTTTTCGGGAAGGGGATATGAATTTTTGAGCAGATTTGAAAATTTCGATATGGCGGATTCAAAATGGACGATTTAGGGTACAAATTTAAAAAATAACCTTTTATTAAAAAAAACTTAAAGAACATAAGCTTTTATTAAATGCACTCAAAAGTAGAAAATAATTTTTTTTTCTTTCTTATACCATATAAAAGCAATGGGCACAAATTAAAAATTTAAAAAAAAATTAAAAAAGGATTTAGCGAGCGTGAATAAATAACAAAATCAATGAATAGCGAGCTTTCCCTCAAAAAAGGTAGTGGTAACCTATTCATTGATTTTGTTATTTATTCACCCTCGCTAAATCCATTTTTAAATTTATCAACTCCAGAGCTTAATCTGTAAAGATAATTTTATCGTCTCCCGAGAGATGCTTAATTTTCCTTCAAATTGAAGGTACATCTGCTGATTCTGCAATTTGACAGATTATTATCTTTTAGATGAATCCTGTGTCAGATTTTTTCATAATCATTTCATCTCCTAATTCCTGGCACCGTACTGAGGAGCACCACAAGTGCGAAATACGGATCTACGGTTGATTTTGTAAAAATTTTAACTTTACCGTGACAAAGAGAGAACTACAAAAGAAGAACTAAATTCTTCTTCTATTCGAATGATAAACATAATGCTTTCATGTAAAGAAGCTGAGAACGGGTGAGATTGCCGTGCTTGCCAAGCCTTTGAAAATGTCCTTAGGTTATAGAGTAATACAACCGTTTCTTAGATGAATCGTCGATGTGACCGATATAGAATATCTGATTTTTAATTTGCGCCCATCGCTTTTATTATGGTATAAGAAAGATAAAAAATTATTTTCTACCTTTAAGTGCATTTAGTAAAAGCTTGTTCTTTAAGAGTTAAAAAAATCTAATTTATAGATCGAATATGAGCCGATAAGCAGTCTATTTAAATGTCAAAAACTTCAGGGCAAACTTGGATTTATTTGTCAACACTAATGTGGCTTTTCTTATCTAACTTTGCTTTTTCTGAGACCAAAATGATTTTAACTGACATTTTAGACTTCAGCATGCTTTAGCAGGATATTGGGTACCTACTTAGGCGGTACCCTTAGGTTGTTTGATACATTTCAAAGTACAAATTCCAACGGCACTTCGCTCAACTTTATTTCAGCAACTATTGCAATGGGTTCTCAATACTTTGATGGCTCTTAGAACGTAGTTTGGGACCAAACGGCGTTCAACTTTGGTTGAATTTGCACATGTTTGGATCTGTTTTGTTGTTTGTAACGAACTTTTTTGATTTATATGTTTTCATCAGGTTCTTGCGAGATGGTACTTGCAGAAATGTGGTACTGTGGTTTTGGGTTTAAGGATGGTCTTTTCAAGTTTTGGCGCGTTTTTTTTAAATTTTATATTCATAATTTTGGTTTTCCTAAATTTGTTATTCTGCGTTATTCTCTTTTTCAATAATTTAGTAAAAACGTGCAGGTACTGATTAAAAGTTCATTTAGAATAGCACAAAACTTGACACCTGTCAGCTTAAGCTGACACGCGTCAAATTTTTTATTTGGATATTTTAGGTGTACAGCACATCACCGACCGAAGGTAAAGTCCTATTTACAAGGCGCTTTCAAAATCAGAGCCCGTCCTCCCAAAAATTGGTACTGTTCACCAATAAATTCACTATAAAATAACAAATAAAAAATTTGACTATAAATGAGCCTTAACCTCGGACCGTTTTTTTGCAAAGATTTTTTTTAAATGTTTACGATCGAATCTTCTTGTCTTCCAGTTTATAGCCCAAGCAGCAATTTACCGGCGTAGCGACGTTGTTAAATGCGACCTGACGTTATGATGCGACGTCGTCGACCAAAATGGTGGATGATTTTTGAGTCCTTACGTCGTTGTGACACTAGCGCCCTCTGTGTTATTGATTTTTTGGTGGCGTTTCACTACCCAAAATGTCATCTCAAACTTTGGGATTTTCGGTTACTCAAATGAACTTATTTTTATACACTTTAGAAAATGGCAAACAAAAAATTATAATTTGATAATTACCGTTTATTAAATAGTATTTATATGGCCATTATGGGAGCAAAATTTAAAAACGCAATTCGGTTCACTGACAAATATGCTTAGAAAAGGAATGAAAAAACACCCGCGCCCTTGATTTGTTTGTGTTTAAACGAAAAATATTGTTTTTTTTTTAATGTAAAAAAATGGATGCTACTAAAGCCCTCTTTTTAGGACTCCCTGGTCAAATACCTATCTCGCCCGGAACATAAAACGTCTCCAAAATGCCATTCAATGGTGTTTGTAGTATTTTTTGCCGTGTTTAGTAAATATAAACAATGGCAGCCACTTCGAACATAAACGACGGCATCAAAAATGCGAATATTATGAGAGTCCCAAAAAATATACGTAAATGGACTACAGTCGTCAAACATTCCCAAATGAACCACTTGCCACGACCGTTGGTTACTATCAACCCAACATGCGACTGGAAAACGCTTCAACAATTCCGCCGATGACAGTCCCCATAACCTTACTTTTTATTCGATTTTTCTAAAATAAATTTAGTTTTTTCCAAATATGGCAGGACACTTCAAAGATCCTACTTCTTGGAAGCAAAAGCAAAAAGTATTTTTAGTGAGCGGCAAGAAGTGAAGCTGTGGATCAGATATTACTGTTTAAAGAATACCAGTCTTCCTTTTTCGCCCATATACTTGTAGGATAATGTCATTTCTCTGTCAGGACCCTAATTCTTGAGCAGGGAACGACATAGATTTGTGTCGAATGATCCCACGTCGAACGCATTTTGTATTCTTGAGCGGTGATCGCTCATTCCATTCTATTCCCGACTCCAAAGCCAGGGATCGATCCCATTTCTCAGGCAAGCATATGATCCTTCTTTCGAGATTCAAGAATTAGGCGCCTGACCAGTTGAGCCAGTTATTTAAAATCTAGAGAGAGATAGGGCGATCTGCCGTACATAAGTGCAGCAGAGAAGGAGAATATAATGCCTTTCCTTTGGAAACTTTTCTTTTTCCCAAGAAAAGGGCACTTAAGTTCGTTAAAACTCAGGCCGGAAAAAGTCGCGAGACAGGCCAGAAACGTCACGTAATGTGAAAGTTTTTTAGACGTTGATACGTCGGCAGAACGTAACTATAGTCTCATAAAAACGTCCAGACGACGTCACTGGTTTACTAGAAAATGCACCAACGCGTGACAGGTCGGCTAAACGTTGAGTAGGCGGTAACAATGTCACTGTAGTATTATCTAACGTTAAAGCAACGGAATTTTGTCGTAATATGCAAGACCGTCTGAAGATCACTAATTTCTACACCCAAATTAATTTGGTCAGAAAATTGTTGCTTGGGAGATAAGTTTCGATCTTGTTGCGTCTCGTCAGGAAGACGTAGGTTTCAAAAAACTTCGTGCTTTTTTTATCATCCAGATATATTCGTTTTAAAGACTCACAGAGTACATAAAACTATATAAAAGTGTTGTAATCGTGGGCTGTGGGAATGAAGGAAAAAACCACTTGTCTTTGGCAACGTTTCGTATGTTTATTCATACTTTTTCAAGCCTCAAACGTCGGTTATGCTTCAAGCCAACAAGTGTGGCATAGCTTGGACACAGAGGACATCTGAACCATTGTAAAATGAAAGTTTATAGTTTTAATTTTAGCGTTAATTTGCTTTTTTTTAGATTTCTGTCCGTTTTTTACTCAAAATTAGAGAGAAATAGCGGAATATAGTAATATTGAAAAAATCTAATTACTCTTGCCTAAAAACTAAGCCATTTCCGCCAGTTTTCACCAAGTTATTTACGAAAAAATCATTTGAAAACATCGCCAAAATATCAAACTGTCAAAGATTAAAATATCGCAACAATGAACGTCACCGAGTAAAAAGGCACATTTACCAGGCGCCTTGATTTATAGTGTAAAGATGGTGTGTTGCGAGAAGTTCTCTAAGTTTGAGATTTTTAAAAGTATTTTCCTGTTTTTCTTGGATATTTTGATAAAAGTATTAAAAAAAATTTGTTATGAAGAAATAAAAAAACTATTTAGCTTCTTAACTGAATTCAAGACCTACTATTTATATTTTATGCTCAGATTGTGAACCAAGGCACTCTAAATTTTTTTAATAATGTGGCGTGCCTCCTTTATCACATCCTACTATATGATTTATTGAAAATATTTAATAACTCGACAATTATTTATCCGACTTTTGTAAGAGGCACATCGTTTTAAAGGAAATTAAAAAAGCATTGAAAAAATATAAAAAAATTGGGGTGTTCCATAAGAAAAATACCAACTTTGTGTTATATCTCAAAAACTAAAAGTGACTCATAAAATCTGATTTGGTAAATAAATTCTAGTTTAAAAACTCTACAAAAATGCTTAATACTACAAACATATTTTCATAAATAAAAAAGTTATAGGGCCTATCCCAAAATGCAGACTTTTCAAAAAGCCCCCGTAGTTCAAAGACGGGGTGACATATTGAAATGTAGTTTTTACCAAAAATCTTGTCTTGAAATTTGAACCTCGCAAAGGGAGGCCCGAAACCCCCCCAAATCATCGAATTTTCGACACCCTGTACAATCTCTGTGTGCACAGACAGATCTTGAATTTTGCCTTCAAGCATATATATGGACGAAAATTTTGAAGTTATTTTTTATGTGGTTTTTGTTGATTTCATGAATTTTGTTTCCCAATCTACCAACCAACAGTAATGATGTATTATATTGATTGAGTGGGTTTATGTATTAAAATTTAATTAACTTAATAGTCAGAAAGTAGACTTTACTATGAATCTAGGACAACCAGAAATTGCATTGAAAATGATGGCTTATTTGAACAGACACCATCTGTTTTACGAAATTTTAATTTATTTACGATTTATTAAAAGAAAAAACAAGAAAAAGCATTTTCATACAGTGCCTACTAGTGAGCCCTTTTTTTAAATCTTAATACCACCGAGAATACCACTCTACGAATTCGTGTTCTTGCTTCGTTATTTATTTATTAACGCCAAACCATTTAAAAGAAAACATTAAAAGAAAACAAGTCCAAATCCTTAAACAATAATTACACTGTGTGACACGAGTGGATGTCTTTTGTTTCTATCACGTCTTGTTTTTGTGACCCTCATGTTGTCCATACTAGTAAGCTAGCTATAGTTTCCCGCGACGTGTGCGTTGACGAAAGTGATGGTACTAAAATGTTTTTTCTGATCGATTGAAAAAAAAGTACATACCATACACGACCGGAAAGTGTCTTTACAGGTCTCCGCAGGTGTAAATTTCCTGCGTAGACCTGTAAATACCTATTTTTTTCAAACGACCGGAAAATAACCACTTTCCGTACGATTTTCATACGGAAAGTTCTACATTACAAGGCATGTTCTTTCGAAATATTTCCACTCTCCAGAAAGGACCTTTTTGTTCAATTTTCCGGTCCCTTGATCCTTTTCCGGTCCCATTTTTGGCCAAGTTGGCTATGACTTCTTGTTGACAGCTAGTAGCTTGTTTTTTTGGGCAGTTTTGACACTTCTAAAAAAGCTGTTTTAAATTTGTTTCGAAAGTTTTGTTTACAAAAATGGACTCAGATCTAGAAAATGAGTTGAATCCGGAGGAAATAATAAAAGCTGCTTCAAGAGTCACATACACCGAAAAATCGACCACCCATTTTTAATTCTCAAAGTAAGAGTATACTATAAATATAAGTAAATAAAGAACAAACCTAGAAATCTGCCTTTTATGAGCTCTTTTATCATTATTTTGCTTGATAAGTTGGTCATGGTTGGCCATAACTGGTCGTCAGTCATCACTAATTTAGCTGTGTGAAGCTAATAGGCACTACACTTGCACAAGTTAAAAATACAAAAATCATTTCTAACCACAAAACTTTACTTGTTTTTCTTAGTTTAATCTTAAAAACTACCGGCCTTAGCGGCAATGGCTATCTAGCCAACAAGAAGCAGAAAATATCAGGGGGACTGTTCATAAATTACGCAACACGGCTAGGCGTCGACGAAAGTGATAGATACTAAAATGTTTTTTCTGATCGTTTGAAAAAAAAAGTACGTACGATACACGACCGGAAAGGTTTACAGAACTCGCCTACGGCTCGCCCTGTAAAGACCAATTTTCCGGTCTAGTGACGTAAATACCTATTACCTACCGTTCGTAAAAAAGTATTTTTCGAATAAAAAAAATATTAATGGAAGGAAAATTTAAGGCAGGAGATGTTCACGAATACCTTGGCTTAAAAATCTGAGACAGTGGTATTGGTGGGTAATTCGGTATGGTGTTAGTAGGTACCGCAAAACTTGAGAAAGGCAGTATTAGATATGGTGCAAAGAACGCTGATGATAGCCAAGAGAAAAAGAGCTGAATTTGCGGCAAAAATGGGTAATATTAGTCACTAGCGCACCCAGGAATTGACTTGGGGGGGGGGTTAGGGATAAGTAATAAAAAACGTAATTTTAAGTTAACCCCAAAAATCCCCCTCTCGGTTCGCCAGTGTATTAGTGTAACTACTAAATGGTAATTAAACAAGAAATTATCAAGCTTAAAGGAAACCAAGTACAAATACGGAGTTTATTCGTAATAAATATTTGTATTAAGTTGAAATTTTACTCATTTTGCAAATATCATAAAAGTTCGGTATCTTAATCGTGAATAGTTGTTGTATGAGTAAAGAAATCGATATGGCACAAATAAACAAATGCTAATAATTAAAAATGACGGGTAATAATAAAAATTACGAAAATGTAAATACCCACAAGATAAATATTATGACCTTAACTTGGATACCCCTGTAAAAACAAAGTAAGGGCTGGTTTCTCCCTGGCGGGTTATCAGTGAGTTAAATTACCTCGAGTTATAAATTTCAGTTTTTTGCTGTTTAATGCTAATATTTTTTTTAGGTTAACCCTGGAGTTAACTTTAACTGGTATTTTAATGATTTTTACAAATCTTACTAATCTCAGGTTTCTGCTGTTTAAGGCCAATATTTTTTTAGGTTAAACCTGGGGTAAGATAACTTACCCTCACTTTGAAGCCAGGGTCACCCTAGAGTTAGCTTTAACTCGCATTTTAATGATTTTTACAAGGTGTTGTTGCTATTGAGAAACCGACCTCAAAATCTACTCGGAAATAAATAAAGAAAAAATTGCCTATATTGCCTTTACATAAAACTAAAAACTATTTTTTCGAAGGTGATTCACATGGTTTTACAAAATTTTCAGTTTTTTTACATACTTCTAATGCCCTGTTGATTCCAAAAAATAATAAAGCCTTTTAAAAACAGACAAAAACAAAACAAGAAAAATTAGTGGGTTAATACAAAATTTTGATGGAATGCTCGGCAAAACACTAGATAACAGAATGAGAAATAAATTCCCATTTGTCCATGACTTGTTGATTTGATCGTTCGTATTAGTCGTCTATAAAAACTTATGGTGTACTGAAGATCCCTAACAAGGGTGAAACACGTGTTTGCGTTTAGTCTAGTCTCCAAGTTGGTAAAACTCTCTTTTTTATTTACAACTAATTTCAGTTGTAAAAATTTTTAATTTTATTTGTTCACATCATATTTTGTCATCTAGAATATGGCATCATTATTAACAAAATAAAAGTGGCTATTAAATTATAATAGATATAGGAGTATAATACGGCCTTATAACGGTATAACGTTTTTTAAGTATAGAGCTACCTTGTAGTATCTACCATGTTTTTGGTGTTTTATTGTTCTCGAAAAAGGATTGTGGATAAATTATATTGTTTGTAAAAGAAGAAAGAATCCTGTCTTCTTTTGTTTGATTTTGTATAATACCAAAGAAAATTATACATTTATTTTACGATTGTCTCTTATTGAAATTACATAAATATGGTCGTGAAAAGTACCCAAGGGGCTAATTTTTGAGCTGGGAGCGTGTGGTGTGTCGTGCGAACGATCATAATACGTCTCAATTCAACAGACGCACGCGCAGAAGTTTCACAAGACATAATCTCTTTTAAGTTTTTGACGTCTTGTTTTTGTTTCGTGAGTTTTCTTGTGCTTTTTTGCATAGATTAAGGAACTATAGATCCGTCACTTCACCCTTCCCGCCAATAATTATTTTTCGCGAAAAGTGCGGTTATGTTTCCGCGTGCAAAGGAACTGCCAACATAATAATATTTAGGTTGGCAATATTCTTTCTAGAAATCTGCAGCTCCTCCTCTTACCCCTTCTAGGGTTGTCCGTCAGAGGGCACATTATGACAAAAGTGACAGAATGTCGGTTATGACTCATAACTTATGAGTTCCATTTTGAAAACTGAGGTTTGCCAAGGTTTTTAAAAAGTGATTTCGTGATTATTCCTGTTCAAAAAATTGTGATTTTATCCGTCGATTACAATGGCTGAGAAACAAAGAGTTAGAGCGTGTTGTATTCAAAGCTGCGGAGACCGTGCCATGATCCCAATAAAAAAACGGGGAGACATCGTTTCCCCAAAGGTAATCCTGTAATTTTTCAGAAGTATAGTGAAGCCGTTAAACGCGAATAAACTAAGTGTTGATGAAATATATAACAGATTTTACGTGTGTGATAAATATTTTGCTCCAGAGGGCATTTTGCAGACTAGACGCAGAGGTCTTAGAGAGTGATGTCCCACACTTGCATTTGGACTCCATTTAACTATTTATATATAGTGTTAAAACACCCTTTCCTTATTTCATCAAGTTTAGTATGGCTAATTTTTGTGGATATCAATAATAAGTTAGAAAATGCGACACTTGTGTATTCCAAACCAGGGGTATTAATATTATTTACACCAAGCTTTTTCTAATGTGTGGGTTTACCATAAATTGCCCCACATATACAGTAAAAATTTTTTGAGATTAAAATTATTTTTTTCTGTTTCACAAATTTAGTTTGGAATACAAAAGAGTGGCATTTATTGTTTTTTATGTACTAAAGAAAAGATAGGTATAAACATTTTAAAGAAAATTATTTAATATATAAAAAAGCACAGACGAGATCATATTGTAATATTTTCTTTATTGTGAAAAATATAAACTAACATGTTTCGAAATATGCCATAATCTTTCATAATAAAACAACCAGAGGTTTTGTACTACAAGTGCATTATGGGTAATTTGTATTTATTTCTTAAAAATATGCTTTTTTATTTTAACTTAACATAAGTAACAATTTTGTTTTGTGTCTAGTAAAAAAGCATATTTTTAAAAACTAAACACAAATTGCTTGCAAAGAAAGAACCCTACACAAATTACATTGGAAATGGCTATTGGCTAAATGTCATAATTTTTTTATTTGTTGTAGTACTCAATAAACAAAGCACAAAAATAAAAAAAACCGAGATACGGAGCAGGATTACTTTCTGAGATATGGAGCTTTAAAGTTGACGTATTTTAAGGCTATATCTTTGGACATGTTCTAATTTTTTTTTTCACAACTTTGTTGATTACCGCCAAAATAAAGTAATTCGTTTCTGTATTTGTCCTGAATGAAACACCCTTTCCATCCAAGTAAAAATGTCCTTTGCTACCACCAACCAACCGGCGGTAATCAACAAATTTTTGAAAAAAAAACTTGTACCATGTCCAAAAATATGTCAACTTTAAAGCTATATATGTCAGAAAGTAATCCTGCTCCCTATCTCGTTTTTTTTTTATTTTTGTGCTTTGTTAATCGAGTACTACAAAATATAAAAAAATTATGACATTTAGCCGACAGCTATTTTCAATGTAATTTGTGCAGGGTCCTTAAAAAAAAAGCGAAAATTTAAGCGAGCCCCATCTAATGGTCATATTACAAACAAACAAAAAATCGATAGTACGGTTATCGCGAATTTAACCGTGAATCATCTAGTGGTCGTATTACAAATTAAAAAAGAAAAATCAATATAAAAGTATGGTTATTGGTCGCGTGCATATCTGCGCAGACTCCCCAAACTCCAAATAGTTCCGAACCGTTTAACACGTAACTGTCGTATCTATTGTAGCTCCTTAACCTATGCTGTTTTGTGCGTGAAATCTGGCGAGAAAGTCTCTGCCCGTAGCTTCGGATGTTTTTCCATGTATTCCAGCAAAACTTTTTTTTTAATATTATTTAGAGGTGTCCTTTTTTTATTATCCATGCCGCACACAGATTTTATTTAAATATGAAAAAATAATCGCGTTTTTTTCGAAAAAAAAAAACAGACAGGGTGTCCCATTTTCGTTGGGATTCAATAGGCAATTGTAAATTAAATGATTTTCAGCTTTTTGGACAGTTTTATTAAGTCACTAAATCAATAGCCAACGCTTCGACACCATCCGTGTCATTATCAAGAGGCCATTTCAAGCAAATGTAATTTTATTAAAAAAACGAAAAACGCTTTAACAATCTATTGGTTTTTGTTAAAAATCTTGAAATAACTCCAAATCATAAAACCACTAAACACTTTTTTTTGCTATGTAAAAAAGCCGAAATATAGAAACAATTTCGGACCTAAAGCAAATAATATTTTTTCGATTATTGTATTTTTTGTCCCGTCCAAGCCAAAAGAAAAGCTTTACTGGTTCATGGTTCACAATAATGTTTATGCCTTTTGTTTAGTTTGGAAAAAATTGACTTATATAAAAGCATAAAGTAAGGAACTAAATAAAAGTAAGAATTTCCTAAAATTAGGTTTTGGTTTTTCTTGTCCCATCCAACCCAAAGTTTAAAGGTTCGCCCTATAGGCTCTGGTTGAACTTATTGTTTGAAACTATTTTATTGCATAACCTATGATTTTAGGAAATAATTTATTAGAAGATATAGTCATAATTTTAATCATACAGAAGTCACAGCTGGTTTTTCTATTAATGGGTTACTTTTTTGTTCCGTCCAACCGCTTGAAATGGCCGCAAGGCCAGATTATTAGTTTTTGTCAAATTGCATATTTTGCGATCTGTTTTGAAATTTTTTCAATCACGTTCGAATGCTCGGTACTCGCTTTTTTCGTAGGTACTATCACTACTGTCCAAAAATCTGAAAATCATTTCATTTACAATTATATTATTGGAAGTAAAATAAGAAATTTAAATTCAATAGGAAACTCCGTTGTTATTGAAGATGGAGACATGCGGTTTTTTTCAGCTTTAAAAAATGGTATTAACAGATTCATTCTGTCCCTCGTAGTTTTTGAGCTGCAGGGGAAAGTTGAAAAATGGTCGAAATTACCATGTGATGATATCTCCATTGATGTAAGAGATAATTGAGTTCTGTAAAAACATTTTTAGAAAAACACAATGATCTTTTCGAAATTTTATTCCGACGTTTCGTTTCGTAGATCCCATCATCAGGATCAAAAAGTTAAATACGGACCAACATGTTTTACATATTTTAGTTTCTTTTTAAGTTTATTTGATGATATTTTTTTTTTAAATTTGAAGTTTCGATCCCTTCTCAGTGCATTTTTTTTTGTGGTACGGCCCTGTCGTTTCAGTTTAATAAATACTATATAGTAGTCCTGGACAAACCAAGATGTATTATATTACCTTACCGGGTGAACCAAAAAAAAACCGGACAAATTGTTTTTTGCTATAACTTTATTTATCAATTTCAATTTAAAAAAAAACTTGATAAGACAAATAAGCGTTTTGAACAAAGCATTCGCTTTGCCGCCATATTTAAATCCAAGATGGCGGAGAAAATCAAATGCTTACCTTTTTTAAACCCCTTTTTGTTATATGTTGTCATTTTTTTTTCTAAATATTTTGTTTTGTATGTCGAAAAGTAACATTTATACCTAAATAATAAAACAAGTTTGAAAAAAGATGAGCATTTGATTTTATGCCCCATCTTGAATTTAAATATGGCGGCAAAGCGAATGTTTTCTTTTAAAAAGGTTTATTTGTCTTATCCATACAGTTTTTTTTTATTGAAATAGGTATGTTCATATATAGGGTGACCATTCGTACCCCATTTTGGTATTCCGTCCCCGATTGTAAGTGTCTCCCTCAATGTCCCTCATTGCTAAGAAAAGTCCCCCACGCATGCATCGCGAAAAAAAAATAACTGAAATAATTTTTGTTAGGCATAGAAATATTCCACATAATTATTATTTTGAGACTTTCGACGAGTATACATTTGTAAAAAAATATGTTTCTCAAGAAAAGCTTGGTAATGGGAATAACAATAAAATTATACCAGACAATTTTGGAGCATTTTAGAAACGAGCAAATGGTTTGCGGAAATTTTGTTAAAATGGCTGAATACTCTTTCAGACCACTGAAAAAAGTAGATTAAATGTAGAAACTTTAAAGGCGTTAATAGTTAAATATAATATAACTGATACTTGCGAAAAAATTTAAACAAAAAAAAATCATTCTTTAGAGAAAAGTTAAAAATTTTTTTTTTGGTTTGTTAAGTTTGAAATTTTTTTTATTTAAACATATGCATAATATGAACTGGTGCACCGAGGGGGGGTTGAGGTGAAGCCTGGTGATAGTCACGTTTTTACTTCAAATTAATTTTTTTTCATTATTTATCTTTAACCCCCCACCCTCCCCCCGGAGTCAATTCTTATGTGCGCCACTGTAATATACAATATTTAACATTCACAAAAACCCTTAAATGTCCCCCATTGCCCTGCAAAAAATCGGGTCACCCTATCATATATTATATCTTGGTTGTCCAGGTCTACTATACAGGGTGATTTCTCTAGAAAGGCTTTAACTGTAGGTAGAACTTGTTGTTCTAAACAAGAATTAGTAAAATATATTTTTGTAAACTCTTTCGTTTCAGAGATATTTGCATTTAAAAATTGTTAATATTTTCTGAGAAGCATCCTTTACTACGTGGTAGAAACATCAATTTTTGAAAACAAAACTTTGACAACTTCAAAATGCTTGACAAAACCCCTAATACTTGTCATTGTCAGCCACACGTAGACTTGCTTGGTAAATTGTTTTAAAGGGAATTCTCAAAAAAAATACAAAAATCTAACTCCTAAATTCAGAGAAAAAAAATATGAAATTTGAACAAAATAATCACATAACTTTTCTTAGATTAATGATATCTAACCACTGTTCAAATCTTTCTAGGGTATTTTGAATCACCCTGTATAGTAGTTAAATATAGATAGTCTCAAAGAAAAATAAAATGGGACAGGACCGTACCAGAAAAAAAATGCACTGAAGATGATTTTTTTCGGGATCGAAATTTCAAAATAAAAAAATTATATTTTATCAAACAAACTTAAAAAGAAACTAAAATATAAAACAAAATTATGATTGTTTTCCACAAACCAAAACTACACCTTTTTGCACTCGACGCGCGTTTCGCTAACAATGTTAGCATCATCAGGAGACGATAAACAATGAACTAAATTAATCTACGCTCTATCTTATATACAATCCTTTAGTGGGCGGAGATAAGACTAATAACTTGTGATTGATCACGATTTTTAATCCTATCTCCCCTCAACCAAAGAATAAAGTGTACTAAACGGGATGGGTCCTCTATCTTTATTTAAACTATTTCTGGATTTAATGATTTCCATACTTTCATATGCATTCAAAAGTCTTTTGTTTGGTACACTTTTTAGAAGTTTTAGGTTATTTAATGTGAATCTATGATTGTTTTCAAAAGCATGCTCGGCCACACTTGACTTTTCTGTTCTTCCGTATTTTAAGTGTGCTAAGTGTTCTTTAAAACGTGTTTGAACAGAGCGTCTCGTTTGGCCAACATATTTTTTGTCACAATCCATGCAACTAATTTCGTAAATTCCACTTTTTTCTAGAACTGTAGTTTTATCCTTGGGATTTCCTAGTAAGCTTCTTATTGTGTTACCGGATTGATATACTAATTTAAGACCGGTGTTATTAAATACTTTGTTTAATCCTTTCGTATAATTAGGGTTATAAGGAATTGATACAAATTTTGAGTCGCAGGTATCTTTTTGTCTGAAAAAGGTAGAATTCCGAAAGGTCTTTTGAAAAGAATGTCTATTTATCAGCTTATTTATTAAGCCTTCGTCGTAACCATTTTCGCCAGCTATATTCCTAATCCTATTCTTTTCTGCTTCAAATCTTTCTTTGTTTAAGGGGAAATTTACTAATCTATATGTTAAAAAGTGCAAACTTGCAAGCTTATGTTGTAAGCAATGAAAAGAGTCATTTGGAATATACCTGTTGGTGGCCGTGCCTTTTCTGTATAGGTCAAAGTCCAATTTATTTTTATTTCTTATAACTAAAGTGTCTAGAAATGGCAGTGTACCGTTGTTCTCTGTTTCATAAGTAAATTTAATACTGGGAAATTTGTTATTTATTTTTTCCATAAAATTTTCAACACTAGTTACTTTAGTGTTGAATACTGCAAACACATCGTCTACATACCTGAACCATACTCTGAGGAAATACTCAAATTCTTTACTTATATCTGATTCAAATTTGCTCATAAATAGGTTTGCGATAAAAGGTGATAAACTATTACCCATTGTGGTTCCTTCTAATTGCTGGTAGTAGTTATTTTTATATTGAAAGTAATTTTGATTCATGCAGAGTTTTGTTAAAGATAGGTATTCTAAAGTCTGTTTGTCTTCTAGATTGTTTTTTCTTAGTAGTTCCTCTAGGTATTGTAAGGTATTGGGGATCGGCACACTAGGGAACAACGAACTAACATCAAACGAGATTAAAATTTCACCTTCTTGGAGTGAAATATCTTTAACTTTGTTGATAAATTCAAGGGAATTTTGAACAGAAAAACCTTTTTCCTTTATCGGTAAATTTTCAAACTCGTTTGCTAGCCATTTCGAAATGTTGTAAGTAGGTGATCCTACAGCAGAAACTATAGGTCTAACCGATTGCAAGATAGTGGTGTGAGGATTCATCCTCTTCCCAGCACTCTCCGCAAGTTGAGTCCCGCACTACCTTCATCCTTGCCAGGTGCTTTTGGAGCGCGCAGTGTCCAGTGAGAACTCCTATTAGGGGATCTCTGTTCGTTTCCTGCGCAGTAACCAGTCCCTTCTTGTCTTGCTGAAGCCCTGGATGAGCTCCTTGGCTTGCCTGACGTCCCCTGTGTGTTGCCACTCCTGATTTCGTCTTGTATGGGTCCATTCCCTGGTGGCAGAGTTCATCTGACCTCTGGTAAATCTCAGACACGGTTCCGGTCCGACGTATGCTTGGGCTGACCCTTTCCTTGCAAGCTCGTCCGCCATCTCGTTACTTGGGATCCCCATGTGTCCCGGAACCCAGACAAGTTCAACCTCTTTTTCCCCTGCTAGATCCTGGAGGGCGTCCGCGCATTCCTGGACCAGTCCTTTTGGCATTGTCGGTTTACAAAGTGCTTTTATGGTAGCCTGGCTGTCCGTGCATATGTAGACCTTATCTTCTGCTCCGGTTCTTAATTCTTCCTCTCGTGCGGCTGCCAGTATGGCATACGAAATGAAACGTCGGATTAAAATTTGGAAAGGACTATTGTGTTTGCCACAGACATGTTTTTACAGAACTCAATTATCATTTTTCAACTTTCCCCTGTAGGTCAAAAACTACAAGACAGAATGAATCTGTTAATACCATTTTTTATCCCATCGAAAATGGGACACCCTGGCCACCACCACAGAAGATGATTCGTTCAAAATAGTTCAAATCAATACCTTCTTCACATAGGCCAATCAACTCCTACCGTTTTAGTGTCCTTTTCGCGACCTTCGCCGCTATATTGACAGAAAAATAATGGATTTTCTGTCAATATAGCGTAGGAGTTGATCGGCCTGTATAGAGAGGGTACTGTTCAAATTCAACACTATCAACAATAAAAGGTGGTCATTTGCTCCGTTCAGAAATTCGGGGAACGTTCACCGGAGAGAGGGATCGGGTTGATCGGGTGGAATAGTTCCCAAGGAACGATCACATCTCTTAGGAGAGCGATCATTCTCTCAAAATTCAAAAATTGGGGTGCAGGTATCATTGTAAATCTTATGCCCGTATGCACCAAACCTGCATTTCGAAAATGAACTTTTAATCGTTTTAATTGATGCCACCGTTACTAGCTATTGTTGGAAACTGTGCAATATAACAAATATGGTTGGCAAATTTGTGCAGTTTGGCATGAGCTAAAAAGGATCATCATAAAAGAAGAAATTGGCCACGAAGACAATCTTCTGTGCCGGGAGTGAAACATATTACGAACAATCATTTAGTTCCTTCAAATCAAATATGACTTCCGCCGTTACGTATCAAACATGGCTTATTTTAAAATTCAGTTATGAATAGAGATCTTCCTGCCTTCAATCACATAAAACAAAAATTTTCCAGAACAAGTGAAGCCAAGATTAAAGAGGGAATTTTTTGTGGGACCCCAAATAAGAAAGCTTCTCGTGGATTCAGGATTCGACGCTGTGCTTGAGGACGCTTTGAGAGAGAGGCATGGGAATGGTGGTGGCCAAATTCTTAGGAAATAAAAGAGCAGAAAATTGTCCAGAGGATGTAAACAAACTTCTAGAAAATACACTTTTTGTGGAGATATGAGTGACCAACGTGAAGAACGATTCCATCAAGAAATTGCAAATTTGGAAAAAAGATACCAAGGGAAGTTGAATGTTTCAGCGGATTACTGTTGGACGCTTTGTCGAGAGGAACCAGAGGTTATGTATAAGAGAAACTTCTCTGATCTGATAATTTGGGAGGGTGGGGATTTAACCTCACATCACCTAGGCCTCATTAGACCCATTGTGCATTCTCCTATAGGGCTTCCCCTAGTTCGTCAGCCATCCTACGATCCGAACGTAGTTGATAACGTCGCCAAGGGGAGCCTCCCGTATATTGGCTGGTATTGGCCAAAACTCGTCGAAAATAGCCTTTCGAGTAGATGACAGCGCTGGACGGTCGCAGAGAATGTGTTTCATGGTTTCATCTTCTTGTTTACAACCTTTACATAGAGGTGTTTCAGATAACATCATTTTATTGAGGTGTTTATTTAGTTGGCAGTGATCGTTCATTAGGCCCGTGACAAAGCGCAGTTTCTGTTTGGTCATTGATTTTTTTGCTGATGCTTGAACAGGGTAACGTAGTAATTCCCTGGCAAGGTTGCAGTTTCTAGTTTCATCCCATCTTTTTGCGAATGTTCTCGTATTTGGTTCGCCACTGTTAATGCGTTTATACTGGCAGAAGGGGCAGGTTCAAAGAGTGTTTGTCCCGCTGCCTTCCTGGCCAGCGTATCTGGTTTCCTTTGTATTTGCCATGACCTTTGATCCATTTTAGTGTGACCATGTTGTTGTTGACCAAGGTTTCATGGCATTCTAGTACTGAGCCCATTGTAATACGTGATCGTTGTAGGGCTAGTAGTGTTTGTCTGCTATCTGTGAAAATGCAGATGTTTTTTCCCGAAATATTTTTCGTGGATATTTCTTTTGCTGCTATAAGGATACCATTCAGTTCTGTTTGAACTACGCTGGCGTGATAGTTCGCATCGAGAACCGTGTTCAGTTTTGGAACTGTCCGTGTAGATAGAGATAGTACCTCCCAGAGAGAGAAACTTAAAAAGACATAAGAATGATTAGTTTAATTTGCCATTGTAGTAGTTCTTATAATATGTATGTCCGTAAATTACAAAAAAATCGATCTTTATATGTTTACATCAGATATTATGACTTAAAATTTTGACAACTTTGACAGCCGCTGTGGTAGTGTTTAACAACCACTAACACTCGCATCGATTTTACCAGAGTTTTTGGAAGACACTTTTAAAAAAATTAGAGATGAGAAAAAATAAAAAATTTGGCTTAATTTTACAAAATAAGTGTTTTATATGTTGGAACCTGATAATATTTTATTATTTCTAAAATTAACTACGCCAAAATTCTCTAAAACTAACCAGAAAAATAACCACAACCATAACGAAATGGATTCGTAGCTTACGGCAGTGATAGTGGTTAATTACCACTCGGAATGACGTTTAGCTATTGCGCAGACGCAGTAATTATCACAACCACTACAAAGTGTCAAATAAGCATTCCAAAATATCCGTAATAAGTAAAACGCATAAAAGCTTAACCGCGCCCGATTATTTCAACCGACATGAATTCTTGTTTCAAAGTTAAAATATAGAAACAAATTCCAAAAAATATTGCATCCTAAATAAGTCCAAATAAAAATCCACACCAAGAGGCCTTACAACCAAATAAAAACTGTAAGAATGGTAAAAAAATTTTAAAAAAATTGTATTCTAGAAAGACTGTGTTGGCAATGGTATTTAAATTTAAGTAAAAGTATTTTTATCATTCATTAAATATATTATATCAGTCACTGTCCGTATATTACAAAAAATGGATCTTCTTTATATGTTTACATATGTAGTGATGTGAATGTGGCGGCAGGTGTTACTGTCGAGGCATTAGCTGTAGGAGAAGTTGTTGAACCTTCGTCTGAAGGCGCATTTACACAGACAAACTTTCCTTTGATGTTGAAATGCCGACAAACATTTACACGAGCTTCTTGAGCAAAATGTTCAAAGAAATGTTCGAGCAAAATCTCGTACAAAAAAACACACGTAAATTTTGGAAAGAATGTTGAGCAAAATTTGTTTGAAGAATTGGGGGTATAAAAATTTCTTTACAAATTCAGAATATATATTGTTATCGGAATTCATTGAACTTAACTGAAAATAGAAAAACAAAGTTTTGAAATAAGGTATTTTTAATCAAGTGCTTTCCGACGGAAAACGATTTGATGCCGAAATTCACATTTTACCTCATAAGCAACTTCGATTGATCTGATTTTTATAGGGGATATGCCAGTATACTTGTAACTTTTTTGGGGTTGTAAAAAGAACGAGAATAAAAAAAAATAATAATTGGCACTTATTTATTGTTGTTGCCTGTAAAATATAATGATAAAAATTTACGTTTAAAAGAATATCCCTTTATTTTACTTCCTAGTTTAGCCTTTTGCAATAAAATTAAGTCAAATTAAAAAACCTATATACATTTTATTAAATCTCAAATATATGAACAAAAGCACGTTCGGTTTAAATAATACCCGTTTATTACCCACTTTCACAACCCTACGAACCCGACCCTTGTCTAAAAAATATAATTTAGCAGTAATTTAGTAGACTGTGTCGCCAATCTATCATCCCGCGTTTTGGATTTCGCAGGTAGTAGGCCGGCCACCCTTTTGAATCGCAATGTTGCCCTTTGCATATTGTTGGTTCAGTGTCAATAATCGACATTGATTATTACATTAAATTGACAGTAAATATCTATATCTTCAGCATTTTCATGAACCTTTTGCTTTTTTAAGCAACCCTTGGGACCTTCCTTCTCCAAATCCCACTTCCCTCCCCTCCCCCCCCCCCAACAGAAACAACAAATAGTTCTTTAGAACAGTCACGACATTTAAGCCCTTCAGGCAGCTAGTCTCCCCAAAAATCGACAAAACTTAGGCTACCTAGCGGTAGGGAGAGTTTAAGAGGTCCACTTGAAGGTCAAGTGGGGGTGGAAGGAAAGGTTTGGCAGAATAATTAGTGTCAGCGCACATAGTTGTCCGCTAACACTAAGGATTCTTCCAGATCGGGCCCTCTTACCGGGTGTTGTTGTTGTTGCCTTGGGACCTTAAACTAACTAGGCAAATCTGGTGTGAGGAATTAAAAAACAACAATAAAAGCTAAAGGTAAAGTAAAGTTACAAAAATATGTTTAAAAAAAAAATCCCCCTCCCCACCACTTTTTTTTACTTTAGGGAAAAAACCCTTGGAAATAAAAAAAACCCGCAAGAAAATCCGAAAAAAAACCCCGGGCAAAAAAATCCGGAAAAAACCCTAAGAAAAAAATATTATAAGTAACCCATGTGACAAAACTGATAGTAGAGCCAATAATAATGTTTCGCTTGCCGTCGGCTTTTTTCCACAAAAATTTTAAACAAAAATTGGTGTTCCATTTTTTTAAAGAATTGAGATCACTGATCATTGATGTGAAATTTTATTTATTCTCATCTTTAAAAATATGTTTCCAAAATAGATAGCAATAATTTGCTCAAAAATTTACCCGAACAAAATGTTCAAAGAAAAGCTCACAAAAATGTTCACGCAAAAAATTTTAGATATTTTGCACGAGCTTTTATTTGAGCATGTTCGTCTGTGTAATTGCGCCTTGAAATGGACCAATTTTTGTTCGCTTCCAGCACAGATATTCTAAGTGACGAACAATGCGATATTTACTAAGTTTTCAATATTATACGTTTTTATTGTTCATAAATAAGTAAAACGGGTTAAACGAGGATAAAAGCTTAACCGCGCCTGATTATTTTAACCGACGTGAATTCTTGTTTCAAGTCGTAATCAAGCGAAATAAAAGTAAATATAGAAACGAAACCAAAAATATTGAATCTATTTTATCTATAGTAATAAAAGAACGATAGTCAACATAATATACCATATACCAACTATAAACGCCTCAGGTCAAACCACTTAACCTACAGTTATAAAAATTTAATATTGGGTACGACTATTTCGCCTAGCGCCAGTAGCCGATTTTTGAATCTGCATGCTTTTAAGTTAACCTGTTGTCGGTATCAGCTAGCGGGAGTGTTTCCAATTCAATTATAAATGCACCTGTAAATTCAACCTTAAACATTACACCTCTTTAATACGTAGTTGGGTAGCGTTTTTTTAGCAGGCAATTCTGCAATAAATGGTTTTTTTTAATTTTAGTATTTTTCTTGGTTTTTTAGCGGCGCAGAACGCAAAAAGTCAAAAAAAGTAATCTAACCCCAAATTTTTGACCCGGTGCTAAAAAATCCCTGGTGTCCCACTGTGGATAAAACTAAATAAAGTCTCCGCGTTGCCATAGAAAACAAATTCAATGACGTAAAATTTGGCAAAAAAATCAGGTCGACATAGGAAATTGATTTCCCGTACAGTGTTGCTAAAAACAATTCCCCAGATTGTAACTACCACCTTAAAAGGAAAAATTTTAATATTTATTTTCACGCTAGCAACGCAGCGGGTAATCAGCTAGTCAATATTAAAGTGCAACAAAATTACTGGCTTTTTATTTCAGGAGTTGTGTTTTATTAGAGAACTTCATGAATCAAATAAAATTAGTAAAAACTTCACTAATTTGGCAAATGAAATCGAAAATCAAGCATCTTGTTCTTTCATATCGCGCTCTTTGTCGGAACAGAGAACATGCTCTATAAAAGAAAAATAAGACAATCTTTTCAATACGTATTGAGTACGACTGAAAACATACTAATGTTTATTTAATGTTGATCCGATTGGTTTAGATCAACAATTAAAACTTATCAGTCATTGTTAAAATCTTTATTTTGACTGATATTGAAAAAAATAGAGTATAGATAAAATTTGGTTTATGACTCACTTTTACATTTTTTCGGTAAACTTAACTTTGATTTCTGTCACAATAGATCACCGAGAGTGTCGTCCCGTAATCTTCATTTATCTCTTTATTGGTCAGTTTTAGAAGATTTTTTTACCACCCATCGAGAAGTCGGTGGTTTTCAAGAGACCCACTCTTTCATGTTTTATTTGGGTACCATAAAAATCTTGGGGTGGTCCAAAGGTTCTAGAGTAAATTAGTGTCAACAATATTGGAACATATGTTAATTTTAAGTGAATGGTAATGGACGGAATCTCCAAATCCCAGAAATAAATAATTTTCAGATTCAGATAATTTTAAAACAGTTTGAGCAACGAATTAAGCAGGTCAAACTTGGACTAACAAAGGCCTAAAAAAGCAATTTTTTTAAATTTGACTCTCTGTAATTTCTTCATATTTGAAAACCCAAGTATTTGCTCGACTTGTTGTTCATTTAAATCTTTTTCTAATATTTTTTTCCTTGGCTATAAACATTCATTTTGTTTTTCCAATATCAATCTGACTGCAACTTGATTCAACAACTCTTGCAGACCTTCCAGTCTTTGATTATGTCGTCAGCATGTTTTAGGTTGTTAATGGTCCTGTTTGCAACTGATAAGTGCATTTTCCATTATTTTAAGTGATATTAAACAACAGCGTACATAATATAGAATTGAATAGGATTAATATATTTTGTGTTATGTTGAAGCAGGTCACTTTAAAAAAAAATCCTAATAAATAAAATGGAGTAAAATTAAAAACGGATTAAAATAAAAAAATGTGGTAAAAATTAGTACAAACAAACAATTTAAATAATAAATAAAAATCAGTACTTGTAAATACTACACCACAAAGATTTTTAAAGACTGGTAGTGTAGAAGCAGTTTTTTATTAAATGTTCTTTGATGGAAGATTAAATTTTTTTTTGTATTTAATATTCAAATTTCTTGAGGTAAATGGTTATAAAAATTTAAATCCAAACAATTTTTAGTTGTCTTAGTTAACCTATGCTTTATACTAACTGCCAATAATTTAAAATTATATCTTTGCTTGAAGAATATAAGGTCTTGTCGTATGCAAATTGCACACACTTTTTTGGAGTTAGGAAAATCGCTGACATAAATGGCAAAGAACAGCGGCCCCAAAACTGATCCTTGAGGGACGCCGCTAGAAATGTATACAAAAATGTTGAAAAAGAGTTTTTATTGAAAACGCATTGGTATCGCTCCTCCAAATAAGACTTTAAAAAATGCTCTGGAATTCCCCTAATTCCCGCCAGCTCTAATCTGCAACTTTGGAGAACATATCTTCTTATGGTTCCAGCATGTAGATTGCCAATTATTTTTCGGTCTCCGGAGGAATTATAATTTTATTCAGTTCTTAATTTTTATTTTCACTCCTATTTTGACCTCAAATTTATTTTGCTTTACCGAAAGAAGTATGTCGGACTTACCAGGAGACCATGAGCCTTTATTTTAAAAATTATGTGGCAGAAATTTTTATTTTATTTACTTTTTTTTATTCTTGTCATTTATTCTTACCTCATATCTATTTTAACATAGCAACTCGTCCTTCCTCATAAGCTTTTTATTCCTTATCTAATTTTACAGAATTTATTATTTTATTAATTTCTTTATTCTTGTTTTTTCTCACCTCACGTCTATTTGGGTATACCGATAAAAGGTATGTCAAGCTTACCATACATAGAAACGGTTTCCTTTCTCTTGTCGCGATCTTTTCTCATAAAAGAAGAATCCTGTAACGGTTTTTTGTCGTCTCGTCTTCAGTTTATTAACATTCGATACGATTTAAAAGCAGTTTATGTGGCTTACAAAAACTTGATATGGACGACCTTGCAAGGCCACCACCGGATGAATTATACCGAGAAAAAACCGCAATATCCAACGAAAGAATGTTTAATAGTATCCTCTTCAGAATAAACTAGAGTTTCGAACTTCAATTTTCTTTATTTTTTACTTGTTTACAATGTTTCGAATGCTTATGGGCCTGCAATCGTCATCAGGTGAATACTAGCTAACTAACTTTTGTTCATGAACAATGACGTTTACAGTTGATTGGTTCCGCTGTTTCGCAATTAAAATCTGTTGCCTCCGAAGAGTAATGGTTTCCAAATATCCTTGATGGTAACGCTTTCTTAAGAAAATACATTCTGGTTCCTCTGTATGAATGCTGTTTTTTTGAACTTCCGCTTGAATAGATTTTTCTTCTTGGCGACGACCTTTGCCTCTTTCCATGCCATATGATGTTGATTTTCCCAGCAATGTTGAACTATTTGGGATCCAGTTGTGTCCCCTTGTCGAGGTTTGTGTTTGAGTTCTGTAAGGTGAACTTCCATGGGTCGCCTGGTTTCTTCGATGTACAGTCAGGCCCTCTCCGCAGTTGTGAAGTGCATTCTCTATTTTTTTGAATGGAAATGTATCCAAATGATAATAGAAAAATAGTGTATTGAAAAATTTGTCTAATCATCTAGCCAGCCTGGTTAATTATACAACATCATAATTTAAGTCAACTTGACTGCATAATTCCAAACCATGAGCAGATTTTAACTTCCTCCTTTCTTTCCTAATAGTTAATGTTTGTCTTGCCTTTTCCAAATTTCTTTGTTTTTTGTTAATGACATTTACACAAAAAAGTGTTTATTTTCCTATTCTCAGACATAAACCATTAGAAAGAGAGAAGTTGATTTTTTTCACATGGATAAGATCTATTTTATCTTTTATTTCAAAATGAAATTTTATGTCTTAAAATACCAATTTAAGTTCTTTTGATGAAAAGGCTTTCAAAGTGATTGATGTGGAAAAGATTACAAAAACACAATTTTCAATTACAAGCTATTTGTCTTTTGTTTCTTTCTCTATTGTTTTGTTAAATTTAAAAATAATAGGTGTGATTGCTTTAAAAAAAGATCTAACAACAAATGTCAAACTTCTGTTAGAGTACTCTGTGTAAATTTGATGTAGAATATGGTTGGAATGACTTTGTGTGTAAGATTTTTTTTTAGTTGTTTCTACAATACAGGTTAAAAGGTTTGGGCGAATTTGTAAATTCAACAGATTTTTTTTACTTTAGGAATTTGAATTTTTTGATAAAAACCGATCATGACGACGATGTTTTTAGATTATGTATTGTTTTTAGATTTGTTTTTTGATGTTTTATTTTCATATGAATAAAAAAATAGCAGATTTATTTATAAAACCAATTGAAAACGGTAATATAATAATTAAGTGGCTACTAATGTCAAAGAACAATATAGTTACCGTAGCATTTGTTGCAGTATATTATTCGGTTGCTGCTTTATCATTTTTCAGCATCTATTACGATTAAGTATTTCGTCTAAATCCTCTGAAGTCAATTCCAATAGATTTAAGGCATTTTTTCTTGGCAGAGCTAATTAAATGAAAGTGATATTTATTGGAGAGACTCAACGGCCCCTAGAGTTGGTGTACATCGATGACATAACAATTGTTAAATGGGTGGAATCAATCGAATAATCACAACTTCATTCCATATTTACAGCTTGATTCAAATTTTCCTATGGGACAGATTTGTTACGACAATTTGATTGAATTGAATTTAAATAAGAAGAACAATGAGATATAATTTTTCTTGGAATGCAAAGCACTTCATGGGTAGAATACTTAGAGAACCGTTCTTGGAATGTAGTAGTCCTGCATGTTCTGTAAAATGTAAATAAAAACCATATTCTAATGATTCATGTTAAGAAAAATGAAACAATAATGAATCTTTTTAACGTGGGAGATATGTGTTCTGTGGTATGCTATAAGGTGGAATGCGGAATAGTGTAGGTACTTCTAGTAACGTGCAAATGAAAAATGTCTTAACTGTAAAAGGAAACAATTAAATAATGTTTTGACTTTTACATTTCCCTTCTCAATTTTTTTTTGTTATTATTGTGATTCTGGAGAAAAAATGTTTTCTTTTTAAAGATTATTTTTCTTTATCAGTTTATTGATAATTTAATTTTTACAGATTTTTGAACATCTAACCTTGCTGGATCAAGATTTGGAACATGGTAAGTCATTTTAAAAAATTTTCAAGGGGGCTAAAATGATCCTTTTTTTAAATTGGATTTTTTCAAAACGTCTTTTAAAATCCGTTAAAAACTTGTTATTTTTTGGACAATCAAATGCCCTAGGCTAGGATTGCCAGGGTCCCCTTTAATTAATTGTTTTATGTTGACCCGATGTAATAGTAATAGAGATAGGTAAGTAACAAAAAAAAGTTTTATATTGACCGGGATTTTAACCCACAACCGCCAGAATAACAGTTAACGCTCTAACAATTGCGCTGTCGAGCCCATGCCGTTTTAACCGACTATTTGGAGGTAGTAGGGGGGTGATTCCTGAAGCTTTCGGTGGCTTCGAAAAGCGAGAGTTACATATGCATACCTCTTGCATATTGAAAATTATTACTTATATTTTTATCCAGCTTTAATAAAACGCTACAAGTTAGGCGATTTCGGCAAGCTTTGGTACATGGTTTGGTACCCTGTTTGATATGTCAAATGCTTACCAACCGATTTCGGATACGAAAATGATGACGTCACCTACTACTACTAAGATTTAGGGTAGTTCGTGTTAGGTATAAACCTCTTACACTTCTAGTCTTAAGTTTCCCATGGGTATTTGTCGCATTTTGTGTGTCGCAGTTTGGAGCCCTTCACGACTCTATTTTCTTAGGCATCCAGGGGTCTGCGATAGATCCCTGGTCTGCCTCCCGGTTGGTACAGGAAGGCTTCCCGTACCAGGGGGTTATCATGCCCCTGCACCCGTCTCTAGAGATTTTCTTGGAGTTGGATTTGAAGTTTTTGTTGTTTTCAGTTGCGATGGAATATCGTTTACTTTTACCTTTTTAAGAAACGAACAAATAAGTTGGATTTGAAATTTTTGTTGTTTTCTGTTGTGCTGGAATATCGTTTACTTTTACCGAAAACGCTAAGTTAGCTTATAGGTTACTCAAAGGTGAATATTGCTGTCTTATATTTACGTTTGTTGGACAGTCAACAGTTGATGAAAAATATGTACACCAACTGACCCCCTCTTTTTAAGAAAAATAGAGTTTTAACTTTGTGTTCCCTCTATATTCTAGAAGTATCTTGTACGGGCTATAAAAAATACAAACCTGAATTTGATATTCCTAGAATATACAGCAATAGAAGATCATATGAAATGAGATTGCCTCTGCCAGGATCAGAGCTCATTAAAAGAGCAATTATTTATGAAGGCAAAATAGTAGTTTTCACAACTAGTGGCTAAAATAGTGCTTTTTTCGCGACTAAAAAAAAAGCACAGTTTAGCCGCGAGTTGTTAACAGTATTTTTTTTAGTACCTTTATCAAAAAATCCAAGAAAAACAGGAAAATATTATTAAAAATCTCTAACGAAGAGCATTTCTCGCAACGCACCATCTTTACACTATAAATCAAGGCGGCTGGTAAATGAAATAACAATGGTTTTTACTCGGTGACGTTCAATGTTGCGACATTTTAATCTTTGACAGTTTGAGATTTTGAAGATATGTTTTTAAAGGATTTTTTCGCAAATACTTGGTGAAAACTGGCGGAAATGGCTTGATTTTTTAGGCAAGAATAATTCTATTTTTTCAATATTACTATTTTCCGCTATTTCTCTTTAATTTTGGGTAAAAAACGGACAGAAATCTTTTTTACTAAAATCATGTTTTTGATGAAGGTATAAAAAAATATATTTAATAAACTTCCACTCCCCATTAGAGAACTAAAAAATGAAAAAAGTTTCAGAAAAAAAACAAAAAGTTCCTACTAGACAAGGTATACTATAGCTTTGATGAATACTTTAATGATGTATAACTTAATTTTTCTTTCCTGTTGTTTTATCATGTATTTGCCTGATGATCTTTTTATCCTATTGTGCAACTTTTACTTAGATTTGATGTATGTAAAATTTTAAAAGTTAATGTGTCAAAATACTTTAATAATGATGTTGCTGTTATATAATTTTACGTTAACTATGTTGGGAATTTGGAACCTTTGGTTGCATTAAAACAAAGTTATGATTGTTTTCCACAAACCAAAACTACACTTTTTTGCACTCGACGCGCGTTTCGCTAACAACGTTAGCATCATCAGGAAACGATAAACAATGAACTAAATTAATCTACGCTCTATATTATATACAATCCTTTAGTGGGCGGAGATAAGACTAATCATTTGTGATTAATCACGATTTTTAATCCTATCTCCCCTCAACCAAAGAATAAAGTGTACTAAACGGGATGGGTCCTCTATCTTTATTTAAACTATTTCTGGATTTAATGATTTCCATACTTTCATATGCATTCAAAAGTCTTTTGTTTGGTACACTTTTTAGAAGTTTTAGGTTATCTAATGTGACTCTATGATTGTTTTCAAAAGCATGCTCGGCCATACTTGACTTTTGTGTTGTTCCGTATTTTAAGTGTGCTAAGTGTTCTTTAAAACGTGTTTGAATAGAGCGTCTCGTTTGGCCAACATATTTTTTGTCACAATCCATGCAACTAATTTCGTAAATTCCACTTTTTTCTAGAACTGTAGTTTTAACCTTGGGATTTCCTAGTAAGCTTCTTATTGTGTTACCGGATTGATATACTAATTTAAGACAATATAAAAATAACTACTACCAGCAATTAGAAGGAACCACAATGGGTAATAGTTTATCACCTTTTATTGCAAACTTCTTTATGAGCAAATTTGAATCAGATATAAGTAAAGAATTTGAGTATTTCCCCAGAGTATGATTTAGGTATGTAGACGATGTGTTTGCAGTATTCAACATTAAAGTAACTAGTGTTGAAAATTTATTGGAAAAAATAAATAAAAAATTTCCCACAATTAAATTTACTTATGAAACAGAGAACAACGGTACACTGCCATTTCTAGACACTTTAGTTATAAGAAATAAAAATAAATTGGACTTTGACCTATATAGAAAAGGAATGGCCACCAACTGGTATATTCCAAATGACTCTTTTCATTGCTTACAACATAAACTTGCAAGTTTGCACTTTTTAACATATAGATTAGTAAATTTCCCCTTAAACAAAGAAAGAATTGAAGCAGAAAAGAATAGGATTAGGAATATAGCTGGCGAAAACGGTTACGACGAAGGCTTAATAAATAATCTGATAAATAGACATTCTTTTCAAAAGACCTTTCGGAATTCCACTTTTTTCAGACAAAAAGATACCTGCGACTCAAAATTTGTATCAATTCCTTATAATCCTAATTATACGAAAGGATTACAAAAAGTATTTAATGACACCGGTCTTAAATTAGTATACCAATCCGGTAACACAATAAGAAGCTTACTAGGAAATCCCAAGGATAATACAGTTCTAGAAAAAAGTGGAATTTACAAAATTAGTTGCATGGATATGACAAAAATATGTTGGCCAAACGAGACGCTCTATTCAAACACGTTTTAAAGAAAACTTAGCACACTTAAAATACGGAAGAATAGAAAAGTCAAGTGTGGCCGAGCATGCTTTTGAAAACAATCATAGATTCACATTAGATAACCTAAAACTTCTAAAAAGTGTACCAAACAAAAGACTTTTGAATGCATATGAAAGTATGGAAATCATTAAATCCAGAAATAGTTTAAATAAAGATAGAGGACCCATCCCGTTTAGTACACTTTATTCTTTGGTTGAGGGGAGATAGGATTAAAAATCGTGATCAATCACAAATTATTAGTCTTATCTCCGCCCACTAAAGGATTGTATATAAGATAGAGCGTAGATTAATTTAGTTCATTGTTTATCGTCTCCTGATGATGCTAACGTTGTTAGCGAAACGCGCGTCGAGTGCAACAAAGTGTAGTTTTGGTTTGTGGAAAACAATCATACTTTTGTTATAATTTTACGTGTTTATTTTAAAATATTTTTATTATATTTAAATAAATTTGGTTTATGTCAATTTGTTTTGTATATTTAATTAATTCTATTTCGTCTTATTTAGCATAGGTTACTGACTTGATAACTATTAATTAATTAAGGTATAGCTTAAGCTGTAATACTGTATTTGTATTTTTGCTCAATAAATCTAATTTTGATTTGATTTGACAAATATTTGTGACAAAAGGTTGTGGAAGATTGTGTGATAGCCACAGCAGTTTTTCTTTTAGCCAGTTGTTAAATCTTCTTCAGCAAAATAAACCACTTAAATCGGAAAATAACCACAAGAAAACAAACAAAAAAGTTTGGTTAAGGCTCGTTTCTCTTGTACTCATTACTATGACATCACAGTTACCAATTGCTTAACCAAATGGTATATTAAGGAACTTTTTTTCCGACTTTAATAACTAGATACTTTTCGCCCTCTATTCAATTTGTTTGCTTAAAGTTTCTTTTATAATAATTATCAAAAATCATCTTGGATCGTCTCAGTAAAATATCCTTTCAAATCTCAGCCTTGCCAGCAACATTGTAACAATCGCTCCTTGTTTAGCCTAGAATTCGAAGAATCAAAGACTGTTTGTATGAAATCTCGGCAACTAGCAAAACCAGTATAATGTGTAGTTAAAGAGAGTGCAAAGAAATACCCTCGAGGTATGATTTGGTACAAATATAAAATGACAACATTCAACGGATGCAAGTGGCAAGATCAGTGGCGTACGTAAGCTTACGATAATAGAGACCTTTTGCACCTATAATTTTGATGCCTTTTTACTTTATCGCTTATTTCGGGCATGTGTAGTTACGAGGTAATAACGGAATCCCTTACTAACCAATAAAGTTTGACGTTACTTGCGGGTGAATACCGTATCCCTTATTATTGACATGGTTGCCGACAGTAAAATCGTTCAGTAGAAAAACAAAATATTTAAATTCATTTTTGAATGCAAATAGGTTCTGTATTCTTTTTACAAGTTTCCCGATCGGCTTCAAATTTGGCATGCTTATATAGTTGCGGTGACAACACAAGAATATAGTGTGATGAAATTGAAAGCTCTCCCCTACTCGAAGGGGGTGGAGAGGGGTACAGTTGAAGTACGCCCGATTTCGTTGAAATTTGGTGTGTTTGGGCACTTGGGAATGGAGATAACGCATTTCTAATCAGCTTTTGAAAATTCAATATGGCGGATTCAAGATGGACGATTTTTGGTCATCTTTTGCTAACCAATTTTAACTAACTTATGCACATCCGATTGCCTTCAAATGTGGCATGCATTTATAGTTCCGATGACAATACAATAATATGTCAGTGTTAGGCACCCCTCCCCTCTACGAGGAGAGTGGAGGGGGAAAAGACCTAAGTTTGTCCGATTTCAACCAAAATTGGTATACGGGGGCTTTTGCTTTTGGGGATAAGGAATACGAATTTTTAATCAGATTTTGAAAATTCAATATCGTTAACGTTTGGTATGCGTTTATAGTTCCGGTGAAAATACAATAATATGGTATTCTCAGGTACCCACCTCCCTCTAAAGAGGGAAGTGGTGGGGGAAAAAGATTTAGTTTGTTCGATTTCAATCAAAATTGGCATAGGGTACGAACTACAAAAGAGGAACTAAATTTTTCTTCTATTCGAATAATAAAAGTAATGCTTTCATCTAAAAAAGTTGAGAATGGATGAGATTGCCGTGCTTGCCAAGCCTTTGAAAATGTCCTTATGTTATAGAGTAATACAACTGTTTCTTAGGTGAATCGTCGATGTGACCGATATACGGTACCTAAAGTTAAGTTATGGTATAAGAAAGATAAAAAATTATTTTCTACTTTTGAGTGCATTTAATAAAAGCTTGTTCTTTAAAAGTTTTTAAAAATTTATTAATTGTAAAGGTAAGTGTCAATTTTTATTTAATCATTTTCTTTGGCTAGAATTTTGTAAGAAATGTAAAACATTGACTTGCACTGGCAACTGTGTCTTGTATTTTTTAATGAAAATTTGTTACAACCATCCACACTTCTCGTAATTTTTGGAACATTATTTTCCGACACTTAACGAAAGAATGAGGCATCGAAAAAGTACACCTGTGAAGATTAGAAAGAAATAGTTCTGATATCTGCAGAAAAATAATTCCCTCAAAGACATTGAACTGTTATACCTTTATGAATTCCCCCAAAGACATTCAACTATACCTTTATGAATTCCCCAGACCCGATCTGTCTCCTTATATTGTTAATTACGTGAGTAAAGATTTGCAGAGTTTCATAAGTTTAATAAAGTCATTTCTGTTTTTGATAGGGTCTTGCCCCATATTATATATCAGTTTTTTATTCCTGCTGATCAAGAAGCATATTTTCTCTTCGAACGTTGGCTATAATTAGCGCTATATTTACATTTTAAGGCGCATTTACACAGACAAACTTTCCTTTGATGTTGAAATGCCGACAAACATTTACACGAGCCTCTTGAGCAAAATGTTCAAAGAAATGTTCGAGCAAAATCTCGTACAAAAAAACACACGTAAATTTTGGAGAGAATGTTGAGCAAAATTTGTTTGAAGAATTGGGGGTATAAAAATTTCTTTACAAATTCAAAATATATATTGTTATCGGAATTCATTGAACTTAACTGAAAATAGAAAAACAAAGTTTTGAAATAAGTTATTTTTATTCAAGTGCTTTCCGACGGAAAAACGATTTGTGCCGAAATTCACATTTTACCTCATATGCAACTTCGATTGATCTGATTTTTATAGGGGATATGCCAGTATACTTGTAACTTTTTTGGGGTTGTAAAAAAAGCGAGAATAAAAAAAATAATAATTGGCACTTATTTATTGTGGTTGCCTGTAAAATATAATGATAAAAATTTACTTTTAAAAGAATATTCCTTTATTTTACTTCCTAGTTTAGTCTTTTACAATAATAATTAAGTCAAATTAAAAAACCTATATACATTTTATTAAATCTCAAATATATGAACAAAAGCACGTTCGATTTAAATAATACCCGTTTATTACCCACTTTTACAACCCTACGAACCCGACCCTTGTCTAAAAAATATAATTTAGCAGTAATTTAGTAGACTGTGTCGCCGATCTATCATCCCGCGTTTTGGATTTCGCAGGTAGTAGGCCGGCCACCCTTTTGAATCGCAATGTTGCCCTTTGCATATTGTTGGTTCAGTGTCAGTAATCGACCTTGATTATTTCATTAAATTGACAGTAAATATCTATATCTTCAGCATTTTCATGAACCTTTTGCTTTTTTAAGCAACCCTTGGGACCTTAAACTAACTAGGTAAATCTGGTGTGAGGAATTAAAAAACAACAATAAAAGCTAAAGGTAAAGCAAAGTTACAAAAATATGTTCAAAAAAAAATCCCCCTCCCCACCACTCCTCATAGTCGTGAGGCGCGGATTACCGCTTAAAAGTGCAATTTTCGAGTTTTTTGCCGATATTTGAAAAACTCAAAATTTTTTAGGAAAATAAAAATTTTCCTGGTTTTGTTTTGACTTTAGGAAAAAAACCCTTGGAAATAAAAAAAACTCGCAAGAAAATCTCAAAAAAAACCCGAGCAAAAAAATCCGGGAAAAACCCTAAGAAAAAAATATTATAAGTAACCCTAATCGATGTGACAAAACTGATAGTAGAGACAATAATAATGTTTCGCTTACCGTCGTCTTTTTTTCACAAAAATTTTATATAAAACTTGGTGTTCCATTTTTTTAAAGAATTGAGATCACTGATCACTAATGTGAAATTTTATTTATTCTCATCTTTAAAAATATGTTTCCAAAACAGGTAGCAATAATTTGCTCAAAAATTTACCCGAACAAAATGTTCAAAGAAAAGCTCACAAAAATGTTCACGCAAAAAATGTTAGATCTTTTGCACGAGCTTTTATTTGAGCATGTTCGTCTGTGTAATTGCGCCTTTACGTAGTCTGTCCGTCCAAGATATCCTGATCATTCTACGATAGCGCCTCATCTGGAATGGCTGCAACTTTTTGTTCATGGAATCAGTCAGTGTCCATACCTTCACGCTTTAATATCAAATGCTAAAAACGTAACAAAGAAGCAGACACCAGTGTCGCCAGCATATCTCAGGTCGCTGATTTTTTTGCCGTCCATAGTCAGACCCTCTTGGCAGTTGTGAACTGCATTCTCTATTATTTTATTACTGTAGATATTAAACACTAGCGGATACATTATACAACCTTGACAGAGTTGGCCAATAGCTTTTATTTGCGCTTTCTAGTATAGGTTGTAATAATTTTTAGATCTAGATCATCCAGACCAACTTTTATTAGTGACTCTATGAAATTTTCTGTCTCTGTTCCATACATTTGTTTGGATAATCATTATACTTATTATGCGGTAATCACTATACATTTTTGCTGAATGTATTTTTTGTTAGTGTAACAAATATTAATTTAAGCAAGTCAGCAAATCTTCGTTGTTTTATTAGCTTTAAAACTTTTGCTTTTCTGTTTTTAGCTAAATATATTTCGTCTGGTGCCGATTATAGATAGATAGAGATTTTCCACGAAATTATACCATTATGTCTTAGTTGTCTCTAACTTCAACCTTTTGGTATGCCTTCTGTTACTCCACTGTATCTCTCCATTCATTAATTAACATTTTATACCATATTTGGCTCCAACGACCTTGTTAAAGTTGTTGTCTTACTTTTTAGCCCCAACGACTCGCTTAAAGTTGTTGTTTTACTTTCTCTCTTTTTCTATAACATCAACTCTTTCCTTTATATGTAGTTCTTATTGTAGACCGAGTGCATTGTACATATTTAATTCTCTTACGGAGTTTGGATCATTTTACTTTGGTTTTCTCCAACTTCAACTTTTTGGTATGCCTTCTACTGTTCCGCCACTGTATCTCTCCACCCATTGACATTTTATACCATATTTGGCCCCGACGACCTTGTTAAAGTTGTTGTCTTACTTTCTCTCTTTTTCTACAACATCATCTCCTTCCTTCCCAAGCAAGTAATTCTTGTTGTAGTCTGGGTGCAGTGTACATAAAGCGGGTTTGGATCTATTTTATTAGTTGAAATAAGAACCCATCAAGATTACTGGAAACTTCCGTGTGAATGATTAATTCTAAAACGTTTTACCACTTCACTAAAAACTTGTATTTTTCACTCTCTATACGTGTTTCGTCCACTAAGTTGGCATCTTCAGGAGACTAAGACGGGTTTTTATCTCTTCTTAAAGATGCTAACTTAGTTGGCATGACACCTGTAGAGAGCGAATAAATATAATGTTTTGGTGAGGTGTTAAAATGATTTTAAATTAATCATTGTGTTAACTTATTTTAACTCGAAAATGTTTTTAAATTCATAACGTTCAGTCAAAAATTTCAGGGTACTCCCGCCTCCTAACTATCACAAGTACTTCTAGCTATGATCTTTAGTTGGTTAAATAATAATACTAAGATGAGAACGACCTTTACTGAAGAAGGTACGACCCACTCGGTACTAACGGAAAAGGTACACAATACGCGAGCAAACTGCCAATTGGGTGCTAATGAAACAAATACATGGCCGTTTAAGGAAATTAGCACGATGATTTTTGGTTGATTAAAACGCATTTACTTCATATACTTCAAGATATACAGGTAACTGGAGGACAGAAGCTTAAGCAAGCGTTAAAAAGTGGTTGAAGTTACCAGGATTCTAATTATTATTTTAAAGCGCATTTACACAGACAAACTTTCCTTTGATGTTGAAATGCCGACAAACATTTACACGAGCCTCTTGAGCAAAATGTTCAAAGAAATGTTCGAGCAAAATCTCGTACAAAAAAACACACGTAAATTTTGGAGAGAATGTTGAGCAAAATTTATTTGAAGAATTGGGGGTATAAAAATTTCTTTACAGATTTAAATTTTATAGTTTTATGGGAATTCATTGAACTTAACTGAAAATAGAAAGACTAAGTTTTAAAACAAGGTATTTTAATAAAGTGCTTTCCGACGGAAAAACGATATGATGTCGAAATTCACGTTTTACCTTATAAGCAACTTCGATTGATTTGATTTTTATAGGGGATATGCCAGTATACCATAATTGGCACTTATTTGTTGCTGATGCTGGGTTAGGTAAAAACCGTAGACTAGTGAGGAGGAGTTTTGGTCAAATGAACATTGACACACAAAATTACATGACAACAAACAAGGGTCAACGCAGTTTTTTTATGAAAGTTTTAGAACAAATCTTTCCATAAAGAAAGGGCTCTTCGACGCAAAACAAAGAAATTCGTTTTATTTTATTGACGCGTAGAACTTGCGTTTCCGATTTTTTAAATATTGAAATTTTTGGCGATTTTTACAAGCTTTTATTTATGTATGTTTGTATGTTCGGCTCAAATCTTGCAACTCAAATTTGGTATTCAATTTCAGTTTTCGGTGTGTATTTATAGTTGCGGCGACAATACAATAATATGGTATTATTAGGCACCCCCTCCCGCTAATGAGGGAAGTGGAGGAAGAAAAAGATTTATTTTGTTCGATTTCAATCAAAATTGGCATACAGGGGTTTTTAGGGAAGAGAATTATCGAAAGGATGGATTTATGATAGTCTAAAAATTAAAAAATTATTTTAAATAAAAAGAAGCTTTTATAAAATATAAAGTGCAATAAAAATTAAAAAATTAATTTTACCATTCTCATATCATAATAATAAAAGCGACGGGCCCAAACTAAAACTAAAAAAGGCCATCCATATATCAGAGAAACGTAGAGTAGTTTGGGTCGAGTTGGGTTGGATTTACTTCACAAAAAATTGAACTTACAATACCAGATAAAGCATTCTTTATATTTACACGTCGTAGTTGTGGTGAGAGTATTTTTTGTACTCATGGTATTTATTGTCTTTTTGATACGTTAGTTATAAACGCCTTACCACTCATATCTCTTTATATTACTTCCTAGTTTAGTCTTTTACAATAATAATAAAGTCAAATGAAAAAACCTATTTACATTTTATTAAATCTCAAATATATGAACAAAAGCACGTTCGATTTAAATAATACCCGTTTATTACCCACTTTTACAACCCTACGATCCCAACCCTTGTCTAAAAAATATAATTTAGCAGTAATAGACTAGATTTTTGAATCGGAATATTGCCCCTTTGCATATTGTTTGTTCAGTGTCAGTAATCGACCTTGATTATTACATTAAATTGACAGTAAATATCTATCTTCAGCATTTTCATAAACCTTTTGCTTTTTTAAGCAACCCTTGGGGCCTTAAACTAAGTAGGTAAATCTGGTGTGAGGAATTAAAAAAAACAATCAAAGCTAAGGTTAAAGTAAAGTTACAAAAATATGTTTTAAAAAAAATCCCCTCCCCACCACTCCTCATAGTCGTGAGGCGCGGATTACCGCTTAAAAGTGCAATTTTTGAGTTTTTGCCGATATTTGAAAAATTCAAAATTTTTTTGGAAAAGAAACATTTTCCTGGGTTGTTTTTCGAATTTAGGAAAAAAACCCTTGGAAATAAAAAAACTCGCAAGAAAGTCCCAAAAAAACCCCCGGGCAAAAAAATCCGGGAAAAACCTTAAGAAAAAAATATTACAAGTAACCCTAATCCATGTGACAAAACTGATAGCCAATAATAATGTTTCGCTTGCCGTCGGCTTTTTTTCACAAAAATTTAAAATAAAAGTTGGTGTTCCATTTTTTTAAAGAATTGAGATCACTGATCACTGATGTGAAATTTTATTTATTCTCATCTTTAAAAATATGTTTCCAAAACAGATAGCAATAATTTGCTCAAAAATTTACCCGAACAAAATGTTCAAAGAAAAGCTCACAAAAATGTTCGCGCAAAAAATTTTAAATCTTTTGCACGAGCTTTTGTTTGAGCATTTTCGTCTGTGTAATTGCGCCTTTAGATCTTAAATAAAGGGGAAGTTCAGCAAACTTCACAAATGGCTTGAATAAAGACCTCTTGATATATCTTCATTCTTTTCTTAGCAGAGACAACATTTTCAAAGGAGGAATGTCAAGATTTTTAAACATGAAGCAATACGAACAATGGAAGAATTTGAGGAGGATTCAATAGAGAACTTTGTTATTATTGAAAATACGGGTTTTACAACTTTTCTGAGCTTTGGAAAATTTCGCTGATCTCATTTTCCATAATTCGTTTGGTCGTTGAACCCTTCCTAAAAAAATCTAATTATCCAATCTCTAAATGCACGTGAGTAAACCAAAAAAATACTTCTTGTTAAGAAGGTCTTAACATCTTGAAAACTTCAAAACCTATTAGGCTATTATGTCCCTCTTGTTATTCAAATTACGTTTGTCAAGCAGAAGAACTGAAGAACATTTCCTTTATCTGTTTTTAAATAATACCAAGTATTCGACACACACATAAAAAACATATTAATCTGTTTTACATATCAAATTTTTGACGCTCTATACGGTAAAGATCGCATCCATTTTTGACAAAAGGTTTTATGTTTATTCTGGAATGCATTTTTGTCCATTGTGTAGAAGAAAGCTTTGTAAAAAAGAAAATAGAGAAAAAAATGTTTATCTTTGAGCTTAGAGTTACACCAACAATGAAGAGGATGTATCAGATGACAATGATTGAGATTCCGATCAGAAAGAATTTGCTTTTAAAGAGTTTTTTATAACGTTTTTATGAGCCCAAAGGTTTTACATCTAAATAATTGCTAATTAAGTATTCTAAAGTCCAGTAGGGTACGGTTACACTATTATTATAGTAAGGTTAATACGACTGCTATGATAACTTTATTATACTAGAATCGAATGTTTAGAAATTAATTACTGAACGTTAAATCACTTTTAAATAAAAAATTTTAAGGACTGCATGTATGCTAAGTGATAAATATTACATAGAAAAAATAATTTTAACAGGAATACACTTTTGTTCTTCTTTAATCATCCAAGATTTTGAACCAAAGCTTGGTCTTAAAAAATCAGAAAATTTACCATCATCCTATTTGGTCATAACTAGAGGCACTCTATGCATTTGACAGTTGCTGGTTTACCAGAGGTGGGCAACTCATATTGCCCTCTCTTTCTAGTCTTGTCATATTTGCATGTAAAACCGATTTTTTATAATTTCCCCTTTTTGATTGATGATGACTTTTTTTGTTATTAAAATATTACAATTTTTTTTTCTTAAAATAATAATAATTAAAATAATAATAATATAAAATTTCTTTTTCTTTTTTCTTTTTCTTAAAGTAATAATAATATACAGGGTGTTCCAAATTCGATGCTCACCATAGGGATCTCCTAGACGGTAGAAGACACGAAAAGATTTAAATCAATGCAAAATTACGCAATTTGACGCTTTGCTCAAAACTTAAAAAAAAGTTTACAAATTTCGGGTAGTTTCGGAGGCGAAAAAACCGAAATCTTTATTTTTAGTTTTTATTTTTGTACGCCCTTATTCTTAAAGTTGTCAAAAAACGCTTTAAATTTTCTACAGGTACTTTTTTAAGATCTCCCTAATGAGAGGTCCATTTTCGAGATTTGACATTTCATTGTGACAGGAGCACTGTCAAATTAATTTTTTTTTATGGACACATGCTTTATTTTTCTCCTGCCGTTTGGTTCATAAAGGATGGCAGATATTTTACAACCTTATTTTGATAAGTATCTGACGTTTTGAGTTAATTGACCATCATCAGTCCAAATTCAAAGATTAAAAAAAACAAAGAAAAAAACGTATTTTTAAAATATTAGGTAAAGTCATTTTTAAAATTTAAAAAAGAAGTACTGCAATGGGGTTTCCAAAATATCTTGAGTAACTTAAAAGCAAAAATTAAATTTGGGCTGATGATGGTCAATAAACCCAAAACGTCAGGTGGCTTGTCAAAATAAGCTTGCAAAATGTTACCTGTCATCCTTTATGAACCAAACGGTGAAAGAATAAAAGGATGTGTCCATAAGAAAAAATGAATTTGACAGTGCTCCTGCCACACACTGAAATGTCAAGTCTCAAAAGCGGACTTCCCAATAGGTAGATCCTAAAAAAGTGCCTGTAGAAAGTTTTAAGTGCTTTTTGACAGCTTTAAATAAGGGCGCAGAGAAATAAAAACTAAAAATTAAGATTTCGGTTTCTTTTGCCTATCTCCGGAACTATCCGAAATTTGTAATTTTTTTTTTAGTTTAGAGCAAAGAATCAAATTGCGCAACTTTGCCCTGATTTAAACCTTGTCTTATGTCCTACCGTTTAGGAGATCCCCATGGTGAGCATCGAATTTGAAACACCCTGCATAGTATTATTTAAATTTAACTAATTTTACTTAACTCGCAAATTCGACTATTTTTATTAATTTTCTTGCGTTTCTTTTATCTTATCTTTCTAATAGACCATCAAGTGAATTTGCAAAAACAGAAATTGTTGTTTCCTTTTCTATTTTATTTACATTGGCAGTTTGTATGTGAGTAAAACAATACGGATAATTTGTGTTTGTAGTTTAAAAAATCTTTATAGCATCTAAATTACGGTAATACGGTAAGCAAATAAGGTGACGATATAATACCTCATAATGTATCTACATTGCGAAATTATTTATTTTCAATGGTTGACAACTCACAAAAAAATTATCAACATTTCCTTAACAACTGCCAAATCGAGTTGCTTACCTCTGGTAAAACAATAACTGTCAAAAATTGTACACAGGGCCTCTAGTAATAACTGAACAAGGGAGATTTTACAAAAGAAATGAAAAATTTATAGGGCAAGAAAAAAATGAAAACTCTCATCTTAATGTAGATAAAATTATGTTAAAATTTAACGATACAGAAAACAACGATATACCTAGCTTTGTTTGGTAATCTATTTCAAATAACGCTCTGTTATAGGAAATACAGATGTTAAAAAATCTAGATATATTCGGGAATACAAACCAAGTCAAAATAGTTTGAATTTTTGCTAGACAGACAGCGTCCTTTGTTGAAATATCAACAGACTACAATTAGCAAATTTTCCAAAGCTCAGAAAAGTTGTGAAAACCGTATCTTTAATTCTAACGGAGTTTTCTATTGGATCCTCTGCAAATGGACCATGTACAGAGTGTCCCTTTTTCGATGGGATTCCTCCGTTTCTATTGAAGATAGAGACATGCCTTTTTTCGCATTACCGTCTTACTTTTTTGAGCTTTAAAAAATGGTATTAACCTATTTATTCTGTCCCCTGTAGTTTTTGAGCTACAGAGAAATTATCAATTGATGATATCTCCCTTAATTTAAGAGATAATTTAGTTCTGTAGAAATATGTCTGTGCCAACTTTTTTAGAAAAACATAATGGCCTTTTCGGAATTTTAATCCGACGTTTCATTTCGTAGATACCATCATCAGGATCAAAAAGTTAAATACGGACCAAAATGTTTTATAAGTTTGTTGGTAATAAAATAAATATTATTTTTATTTGGAAGTTTCGATCCCGAAAAAATCATCTTCAGTCTATTCTTTTTTCTGGTACGACCCTGTCCCATTTTAATTTATTATTTTTTAAAGCCATTTATATTTAAGTACTAAATAGTAGACCTGCACAACCAAGATATATTATATGAATATACCGGGTGAACCGAAAAAAACCGGACAAGTGTTTTTTGCTATAAAAAAAACTCTATTGATAAGATAAATAGGCCTTTTGAAAAAAAACATTTGCTTTGCCGCCATATTAAAATCCAAGATGGCGGAGAAAATCAAATGTCTACCTTTTTTAAACCTCATTTTGTTATATGTTATATTTTTTTTTCTTAATACTTTGTTTTGTATGTCTCAGTTACAATCTGGGGAATGGTTTTTAGCAACACTGTACGGGAAATCAATTTAACTATGTCTACCTGAGTTTTTTGCAAAATTTTACGTCACTGAATTTGTTTTCCATGGCAACGCGGAGACTTTATTTATGTTTATCCACAGTGGGACACCAGAGATTTTTTAGCACCGGGTCAAAAATTTGGGGTTAGGTTACTTATTTTTACTTTTCGCAAGAAAACCATTTATTGCAGAATTACCTGCTAAACACTTGAACTGCGTGTGTCTCCCAAATTCAATGAAGTATGATTGATTGATCGGTTTTCTTTTCCGGAGTGCACAGGCTTTTAGAAAAAAGGAAACTTACTTTTTATTTTCACTAAAGCAAGGAAATATAAAAAGTAAAAATGCAATCCAGAGGAAATTCTGAGTATTTCTCTATTTTTTTTTGTAATGCGGGTTTGTTCTAAACCGCAATTATTTTGAGGCTTTTGAGATAGATGACAGCATCAGAGCTTTTATTTTGAAGAAAAAATAATTCAGAATTTTGAAAAATCCTTTAGATATTTTTGTTAAGCATTTAAAAATGTTAGTTTTCCCTGTGCACTCTGGCAAAAGATTAAAAACTTAAAGAACAAGTTGTACTTTTTTTACTTAAAATCTGGGGAGAAATTAGCGAATGTTTTTTTAAAGAGGCTCATTTGTCTTATCAATAGTTTTTTTTATTGAAATTGGTAAAGTTATAGCAAAAAACAATTTGTACGGTTTTTTTCGGTTCACCCGGTATATTCATATAATATATATCTTGGTTGTCCAGGTCTACTATATAGTAGTTAAATAAAAATGGCCTAAAAAAAAAATAACTTAAAATGGAACGGAGCCGTCCAGAAAAAAATGCACAAAATTAAAGAAAATATATTTTATTATCAAACAAACTTAAAAAGAAACTAAAATATGAAGTAACTTTTTGATCCTGATGATGGTATCTACGAAACGAAACGTCGGATTAAAGTGATGAAAAGACCATTGTGTTTTTCGAAAAAGGTCGGCACAGATATGTTTTGGCAGAACTCAATTATCTCTTAAATTAAGGGAGATATCATTGGTAATCCATTTTCCACCCTGTACATCAACGAATCTCAAAATATCTGCTTCAAAAAAAAAAAACCAAACCGATACAAATTGCGTCGTATCAAATCTCACCCTTTCTTTGTTTTGGCTGCTCGAAAAAATAAATTTGTCAACAACCCCTTATGCCAACATGCGCTCGTAGCTTGTTAGTGACTTTTTTAAAGATAAAAAGAAGCAGCTGTGCCTACGCGAGAGAACTAATTTTAAAAAGCGCTTTTCTAATTTGAAATAAAAACCGGGCTAAGAACAAACAAAGGGTTCTTCGAACGCGTAGAATGCACCACATCCCTCTTTGAAAATAGATACTTGTTTCCTTTTGGTGTTTAACGACTATTTTAAGATGTAAGGGGTAAAAAGGGGACTAATTGTTTTCGACACTCACTTCCAAGGCACAAATCATTGCGTATTTAGAGTTTAATTATTTGTTAATAGGCAAGATTTTTGTTTTAAACTTTAACATAAATATCTATGTTTTAAGTTTTTTTTTAAATATTGAGTAGATTTTTCGACAAATTGAAATTGGGCAAACATTTTTTAATGGGATTGGAGGAGGGCTTGTACGCAGTACAATTGTTTATTGTAAATAACTTAGCAGGCTTTCGGCCTTAGGCCATCATTAGAGCTAATTGTTAATTTTGTTAGAATCCAGTACATAAAATTATATAAACGTGTCTGCTTACAGACTACTAAACTATAGGATTTTGTTTTAACAGGTTACAAACAAATATGCAAGTCGAAATATCACTAACATTTAAGGACAAATACACTTAAAATTTAAAAAAATAATAATAATATTTTTAGTGTATTTGTCTATTAAATGTTAGTGATATTTCGAATTGCATATTTGTTGTAACCTGTTAAAACAAAACCTAGAGTTCAGTAGTTTCTAAACAAACACAACTTCAAGAATATACCGAGCCTTTTTATGTATTTGAATCTAAAAAAATTGACAATTAGCTCTGATGATGGCCTAAGGTCGAAAGCGTGCTAAGCTATTTACAATAAACAGTTGCACTGAGTACAAAACCTCTTTCAATCCCATTGTTCATAAAAGTGCCCTCAGCCAACCAAACAACTAAAGGCGCAATTACACAGACAAACTTTCCTTTGATGTGAAAATGCTCAAAGAAATGTTCGAGCAAAATCTCGTACAAAAAAACACACGTAAATTTTGGAGAGAATGTTCAGCAAAATTTGTTTAAAGAATTGGGGGTATAAAAATTTCTTTACAAATTCAATATATATTATTATCAGAATTCATTGAACATTGAAAATAGAAAAACAAAGTTTTGAAATAAGATAGTTTTAATCAAGTGCTTTCCGACGGAAAAACGATTTGATGCCGAAATTCACATTTTACCTCATAAGCAACTTCGATTGATCTGATTTTTATAGGGGATATGCCAGTATACTTGTAACTTTTTTGGGATTGTAAAAAAAACGAGAATAAAAAAAATAATAATTGGCACTTATTTATTGTTGTTGCCTGTAAATGTAATGATAAAAATTTACGCTTAAAAGAATTATCCCTTTATGAGTTCCTAGTTTAGTCTTTTACAATAATAATTAAGTCAAATTAAAAAACCTATATACATTTTATTAAATCTCAAATATATGAACAAAAGCACGTTCGGTTTAAATAATACCCGTTTATTACCCACTTTTACGAACCCGATCCTTGTCTAAAAAATATAATTTAGCAGTAATTTAGTAGACTGTGTCGCTGATCTATCATCTCGCGTTTTGGATTTCGCAGGTAGTAGGGTGGCCCTTTTGAATCGCAATGTTGCCCTTTGCATATTGTTGGTTCAGTGTCAATAATCGACCTGTATTATTACATTAAATTGTCAGTAAATATCTATATCTTCAGCATTTTCATGAACCTTTTGCTTTTTTAAGCAACCCTTGGGGCTAGGTAAATCTGGTTTGAGGAATTAAAAATCAACAATAAAAGCTAAAGGTAAACTAAAGCTACAAAACTATGTTTAAAAAAAATCCCCCTCCCCACCACTCCTCATAGTCGTGAGGCGCGGATTACCTCTTAAAAGTGCAATTTTTGAGTTTTTTGCCGATATTTGAAAAACTCAAAATTTTTTTGGAAAAGAAAAATTTTCCTGGGTTTTTTTTGACTTTAGGAAAAAACCCTTGGAAATAAAAAAAACTGGAGAGAAGAAGAAAGAAGATCCCAAAAAAAACCCCAGGAAACTGACAGTAAAGCCAATAATGTTTCGCTTGCCGTCGGCTTTTTTTCACAAAAATGTTAAATAAAAGTTGGTGTTCCATTTTTTTAAAGAATTGAGATCACTGATCACTGATGTGAAATTTTATTTGTTCTCATCTTTAAAAATATGTTTTCAAAATAGATAGCAATAATTTGCTCAAAAATTTACCCGAACAAAATGTTCAAAGAAAAGCTCACAAAAATGTTCACGCAAAAATTTTTAGATCTTTTGCACGAGCTTTTATTTGAGCATGTTCGTCTGTGTAATTGCGCCTTAAAACATTTTTTTTTATATTTAGAAACCACCGATGTTGGAGTTAGTAAGTCGATGATCGCAACTGTACTTTTACGAGCGGTAAAGTATACCGCATACCATTGAATCACATTGATAATGGGACACCCTGTTTGAAGCTTTGTTCTCAATCAAGTTAAAAACGACCCAAAGGGCTTTTAATTCCATAATACATAGTATACCATAACATAATAGAGGGAAAGATAAGAAGACCATAAAATATGCCGGCAAGTCCTTACCTTTAACCTCTTCTCGCAATTCATACCATAGATAAAGGAGAGAGGGTAGATAACGCCTAACTAGCGTTGAGATTTGTTTGTTAACACCATTTTTATGGTAACTACGTTACAAGCGGCAACCCAACCTTAGTTTTGTTTTTTAAATGGAGCAGGACTCTAAAGACAATTCAAAACAGAAACTCAAAATCTATAAACACAACCCGTGTTTATCTAAAATAGAGTAAAAAAAAGTCCAAAAAATCAGATAACAGACAAAGAAAAAACAAACAAATATGGACGACAGGGAAGTTAGCAACCGAACCACAGATAAATGCTGGTTGGCTTAGTAAATAGGGCTGTCAAACAAATTTAAAAATGGCGGGTGTAGGGTAAACAAAGCGATTTTCCATAACACGTAATGCTAATAAAATTAGAAATTTTGGAAAAGTACAAAAAGATGCAGATTTAACAAACTGACTATTTTATACAGTAATCTTTTCTGAATCGGGGAGAAATGAGCATTTTGTCGAAATGTAAGAAATAAACTCAAAATTTGCAGTTTAAAAAGGCAATTTCATGTACTTTTAACTCTCTCGCACTTGCACAGTGTGGATAGGCCTTGTCTCTCTCAGTTCAGCCTGAAGATCGGGCCAGATCGGCTTGAAGGGAGTCAGTTGCGCTATCTTATTTGAGAGAGATGACACTTTGCCAAACTCTTGATTTAAATTATTACATCATATGGAGAAACGGTTAGTTTATATTGCCATATTATTTGTGTTAGATTGTCCTATGACACGGAAGTAAAAATAAAGGTGGAATGATAATAACCCCTGAGAAATTTAACAAAAATGACCGCCTTATGTAGGCGTCAGTTATGAGCCTAAAAGAACGTAGTAATCGAATTGACTTGACATTTTTTTTTGGACGTGTCTTCCACAATCATGATTTTTCGTAATATATTAAAATTTCGGTTTTTTAAACTTTTGTTAATAGAAACAGTAAAGTTATATCATTTTTAGATGGGTTTCAAACCCCCTGTAAACGTGATATATTTGCCTGCTTTTTCCATTAGCCACACACCTGTTTGAACCAAACCAAAAGTTACTAGGATGTTACCCCGTTGTTTTTTTAGTCAAAATATAGTGTTTTCGTTTTTCTTGCGTGTTTTTGCTAAAAATACAGTGTTTTGATTTGTTCAGTGCTGTTATACAACCGCAATGACTAGTTTTTTTGTCTTTCATAAGTACTGTGCGATAACCCTTTTTATTATTAGCCTCAGAGTTAGGGGAATTTTGTCAATACCAACTGATTTAGGCCCACAAATGTCAAGCTCATGTAGCGGTCATTTTATTTATAGGATATTATCATGCCACCTTTATTTTTACTTCCTTATCCTATGGTGATCGGCGAAGGAGAGTTTCAGGGGAAGCTAGCATAAAAATGGTGTCACACATGGTGTTTGCTAAGGTTTGGATGCGCACTCATCGAGAATCGTTCTATTCCCCTCTGATTTTTCTATGGTTCGTACCGATCAAAAAATAAAAGTTGATGGTCCAATGAGTTTATGGTCCTCTTAAAAAATGTCGGTAAAAGATTGACGAAAAGTTTTCAGAAGTACTTTCAGTTATTAAAGTTCACAAAAGTGAAGTGGGCTTTTTTATTGAGTATAAATATTTAATTTATTGGGTACTTCACTAAATAAAGGGTATCTTTTCGTCTTGCAAATAAGAGATTTATAATATTAATCGGTACAGAGTGTTTGTTTATAACTGGAACTCTCAGTATCTTTAGGCGCAATTACACAGACGAACATGCTCAAACAAAAGCTCGTGCAAAAGATCTAAAATTTTTTGCGTGAACATTTTTGTGAGCTTTTCTTTGAACATTTTGTTCGGGTAAATTATTGCTATCTGTTTTGAAAACATATTTTTAAAGATGAGAATAAATCAAATTTTACATCAGTGATCAGTGATCTCAATTCTTTAAAAAAAATGGAACACCAACTTTTATTTTAAATTTTTGTAAAAAAGAGCCCACGGCAAGCGAAACATTATTCTTGGCTATCAGTTTTGTCAGATGGATTAGGGTTACTTACAATATTTTTTTCTTAGGGTTTTTCCCGGATTTTTTTGCCCGGGGGTTTTTTTGGGATTTTCTTGCAATTTTTTTTTATTTCCAAGGGTTTTTTCCTAAATTCAAAAAACAACCCAGGAAAATTTTTCTTTTCCAAAAAAATTTTGAGTTCTTCAATATCGACAAAAACTCAAAAATTGCACTTTTAAGCGGTAATCCGCGCCTCACGACTATGATGAGTGGTGGGGAGGGGATTTTTTTTTATATATATTTTTATAACTTTACTTTACCCTTAGCTTTGATTGTTTTTTTTAAATTCCTCACACCAGATTTACCTAGTTAGTTTAAGATGAAGATAGATATTTACTGTCAATTTAATGTAATAATCAAGGTCGATTACTGACACTGAACAAACAATATGCAAAGGAGCAACATTCCGATTCAGAAGTCTAGTCTATTACTGCTAAATTATATTTTTTTAGATAAGGGTCGGGATCGTAGGGTTGTAAAAGTGGGTAATAAACGGGTATTATTTAGACCGAACGTGCTTTTGTTCATATATTTGAGATTTAATAAAATATATATAGGTTTTTTAATTTGACTTAATTATTATTGTATTGTGTTTTAAACTAGGAAGTAAAATAAAGAGATATTCTTTTAAACGTAAATTTTTATCATAACATTTTACAGGCAACAGATATAAATAAGTGCCAATTATTATTTTTTTATTCTCGTTTTTTTACAATCCCAAAAAAGTTACAAGTATACTGGCTTATCCCCTACAAAAATCAGGTCAATCAAAGTTGCTTATGAGGTAAAATGTGAATTTCGACATCAAATCGTTTTTCCGTCGGAAAGCACTTAATTAAAAATACCTTGTTTTAAAACTTAGTCTTTCTATTTTCAGTTAAGTTCAATGAATTCCCATAAAACCATAAAATTTAAATTTGTAAGAAATTTCTATTTCTTCAAACAAATTTTGCTTAAAATTCTCTCCAAAATTTCCGTGAGTCTTTTTGTACGAGATTTTGTTCGAACTTTTTTTTGAACATTTTGCTCAAGAGGCTCGTGTAAATGTTTGTCGGCATTTCAACATCAAAGGAAAGTTTGTCTGTGTAAATGCGCCTTTTGATGAATGAAAATAAACGGTAGGTTTGAATTCAAAAATTTCTTGGCAAATTGCAACGAACTTAAGCGCTATAACAACTTTTATTTGTTCTCCTTGTTATACAGGGTGTGACAATAAAGCTAATTTTTTTAAATGGAATTCACACAATATTTTCGCATTTTTGAATTTTTCAAAAAATTAGCTTTACAAAAATACCAAATACCATTGAAATATCTTTTGTAGTTTCTGAGATATTTGCGTTTAAAATTTTAATAAAATATATTAGAAACGACCATCTGATCAAGCTACATTGCCTTCAATCGTTTTTTTTTTAAGGCCACTAGATTTTTAAGTTTATATTGTTAAAATAAAGAAAGCTTGATTAGTTGGTCGTTTCCGATATATTTTCATTTTGAAAATTATTAAAACTTAAACGCAAATATCTCAGGAACTACAAAAGATATTGAAATAGTATTTGATATTTTTGTAAAGCTAATTTTTAAAAAAAATATAAAATTCAAAAATATACAGGGTGTTCTATTTTAAAAAATTGTCTTTATTGCCACACACTGTATACCAAGGGCAACAAAAAAAAGTTGTTATAGCGCTTAAATTCGTTGTAATTTGCCAAGAAATTTTTGAATTTAGACCTACCCTTTATTTTCAATAATAAAAAAGATACTGAGTGTTCCAGTTATAAACAAACACCCTGTAAATGATATACAAAAGCTATATTAAATAGTGACACCTATTTGGCGGCAAAGCCGACCGACATCTCAAAAATAGGCAATTCCTGTTTTTTAAGCCACAGTGGGTATACAGGCCGCTTCAAGCTACTGCGAACATAGGGGGAATCAAGTCCAATTTACTCTCCGTGCCGTACGACCGAGGTGGATTCGAAGCACGCCGCAGTGTTATCTTTTGGAAATTCATTTTGTTTTTATTATTTTGTTTTATTTCTGCCTTGCTCGAGAAACAGATGGCTAAGTTCTTAATTGAAATAATACATTTTTAAAACTAAAAATGGATGTCTACGAAGTTGCCGAAAAAGTGCAGATGGTCAAATGGTCAAATCGTCATAACCCAACACACGTTCGATATTGGTCGAGGGAAAATTTGCATTTGTATTTTGACGTAAGAACACAGTATCCCCAAAAACTAAATATTTGGGGGGGGTATTGTAGGGGAACACGTAATTGGGCCATTTTTTATTAACGGCAATTGCAATTTGAATGGTCCTAGATACTTGGATCTACTGCAGCAGCACATTATTCCAACTGCTAGGCAGTTGTTAGGTGTAAGATTTGGTGAAACATGGTTTCAACAAGATGGTTGTTCCGCTCACAATGTTGGCCTTGTTAGGGAATATCTTGATAATGTATTTCCTAATCGGGTTATAAGTACACGGGGAACTATTTTATGGCCAGCTCGATCTCCCGATCTTGCTCCTAATGACTTCTATCTGTTTTTGAAGAAGCTTTTCAAATTATCACCCCTAACATGCTTGGAAACGTTAGAAGGGGTTTTTATAGTAGGCTCGGATATTATCTAGCCGAGCAAGGAGGACTTTTCGAACATTTGCTTTAATTTTTTTTTGACTGGGAGAATCTTTTTGGTTTTTAGAATGTATTATTTTATTTTGAGAACTTGCTTTTATTTTGTTTCTCCTTATTATTTTCATTGTAACACGTCGTCACTGATAAATCTGAACAGTTGACAATAAAACGCTCTTATTTATCAGTGACAAAAAATAAGAAAATTACGTTATAAAAATTTGCGTATTTATTGACCAAATTCCGGTTTCATTGACTACGCTCCACACAGCACCCTGGTTAGAGGCGTACTAAATACAAGGCGAACGGCCGCGAACGGCAGCGAATGGCGATCGGGAGCCTGAGTGTTGGTTGCTTCACTGATAGGCGTGCGGTGTCTCTGCATGTACGTACACTGGCAAATTAGACTTCTTCCGCCCTATGTTCGCAGTAGCTTGAAGCGGTCTGTATAGTACAAGTGCAAACTTATTTTCAATTTTTTTTTTGGGTCGATGTTCCGATGTTTAAAAAAAGTATCGATGTTCTAACATCGATGATCCTTGAAACATCGATGCTTTGTGCCCATCACTAGTATGAACAAAATATTATTGCAAGTTTTTATTGTTGATTTAAATTTTCGTTTGGATTTTCCTTTATGAGTTTGGAAATTTTTAACTGGCACTTGGATTTTCTGAAAAGATAATGTTCTCTTCCAACTTTGGCTATTGTTTACTACTTTTCTGAATACCGTTTTATAGTAATCGAGAGTAATTTTGAAAGTTAAATTCTGCCACTATTTCGTCATCAATTTTTGGAGCTTTATCAAACCTTTTGGGTAATACACGTCTTGACAAAATATGACATGCTGCTATAATGACAAATATGTCATTGTCATGTCTATATACCGGGTGTCCCAAGGTGACTAACCTATTAGAATATTTTGGAAACTATACTTTTTTTATTTCTTATTTTAAATTGCATTTTTGCATTTTTGGATTCTACAAAATATTTTAGGTACATTTTATGTATAATGTCCTACATCTATGTTCAACTGTTTTTAAAATATTGACAGGTGAAAATTGACATTTTTTAACTTTGACAGGCCGTAACATCGAAACGGTTAGGTTAGGGATAGAGCAAAACGGTTTTTACATTCCTATCTTGGTTTTTCACAAGCTATCGTTTTATATCTAAACCCAGAGTTTTGGGGGGTTTCGGGTACTTCTAGAGGAGATGGAAAAAATTCGACCCCCTTTCGCGAGGCTCAAATTTCAAGAATATATTTTTGGTAAAAAACGCATTTCAATGTGTCGGGGGCTTTTTGAAAAGTCTGCATTTTGGGATAGATAAAAAAGTTATATTTTTATTTATACAAATATCTTCGTAATGTTAATTGCATTTTTGTAAAGATTTTAACCTAGGATTTAATTACCAAATCACTTTTCATTTTCGAAATATAACACAAAGTTGGTATTTTTCTTATGGAAAACCCCAATTTTTTTTAAAATTTTTTGAATGTTTTTTTAATATTCTTCAAAACGATGTGCTTGTTACAAAAATCAGATAAATAGTTGTCGAGTTATTAAATATTTTCCCCAAATCATATAGTAGGATGTGATAAAGGCATTATTAAAAAAATCTAGAGTACCTTGGTTGACAAACTGAGCATAAAATATAGGTACGTATAATGAATTCTGTTAAGAAGCAAAAAGTTTTTTATTTCTTCGTAACAAATTATTTTTATCATCTCAGATTGACAACCATGGCACTCTAGATTTTTTTAATAATGTGTCGTGCCGCTTTTATCACATCCTACCATATGATTTATGAAAAATATTTAATAACTGGACAACTATTTATCCGATTTTCGTAAGAGGCACATCGTTTTGAAGGAAATTAAAAAAGCATTCGAAATGTATATAAAAAAATTGGGGTGTTCCATAAGAAAAATATCAACTTTGTGTTATATCTCAAAAACTAAAAATAACTCATTAAATCTGATTTAGTAACTAAATTTTAGTTTAAAAACTCTACAAAAATGCAATTAACACCATGAAGATATTTTCATAAATAAAAAAGTTATAGGGCAGCCATTCCAGCTAAAAGTCCACCACGGGTAATATTGCAAAATACAAATTAACGAAGGCATTAACCTACTCTTTGGCACCAATTATATATTTTTTAATTTGCCTCCAAAAGCTGAAACTGTTTCTATTAAAAAAGTAATTGAAAATCCTTCTTTTTGACAAAAAAAAATGTCAAAAACATGAAATATATTATTAATACTCTCAAATATTTTTGCACACTATCCATGAAATAATTCTATAAAAAAATCAATAATGTAGGCTTGCTAGTATTACCAAGATTTATTCATTTTGAGTAAATCATTTTTCTTGTAATTTAAATATGGTTTCTATTTTGAGTGGAAATAGTGTTCCGTCCGTTACGTTCCGTCCGTTACGCAACATTTTGTTTGTTCAATTCTTAACCTTTTCGTTTTTTGGTAAAATAGTAACAAATATTATTTAAGTGTGATTTTAACTTTACGATTATATTAACTTTTGGCGTTTTTTGAGATCCTATCGGCAAATAAATAAATAATACAAAAATGAATAAAGGTATGCTTCTTTTTCCTGTTGCGTCCGTTACGCATATTAAAAGGCTTTCTACCAACTTAATAAAGTAAATAAAAAATAGGCTTATGTTTGAATTGTTTGAGTACAATTAATGTATTTATTTTTTGGTATCAGCGTTAACATATTTGCAGTAACTAATGGCAATATTTAATTTTAAATTTAAAAAAATCGTGCAAAGTGTGCGTCCGTTACGCTGGAACGGCTGAGGGCCTATCCCAAAATGCAGACTTTTCAAAAAGCCCTCGTAGCTCAAAGACGGGGTGACATATTGAAATTTTGCCTTGAAATTTCAGCCTTGCAAAGGGGTGTCGAATTTTCTCCATCTACTCTAGAAGTACCCGAGTCCCTCCAAAACCATCGAATTTTGGACACCCTCTACCTAATCTTATTTTTGGTTAGGTACTAAATTATATTGGATTTATTTACGTTTAATAAAAATATTTATTGTCTTAAAAATATAGAAAAATAATTCACATTTTTGCGTCAAAGTTCATCGCTTGTCACGCCATCTTGTGGTTTACGTCTAAGCTTTAAAATTATCCTAGGACCGTAAATGAGCCATTAAAATCGTGTTGAGATTGTCAAAAAATTAGTATTATTCGTTGGTCCTAGGCAAAGTTAAATAAAAGCTTGTAATAAAAGAAAACCCAAACCATTTCATTCGTTACTTAAATGATATCTTTAAAAATAAATTTGGTGTGGGCAAAAACCGATGACCCAAATAACAAAGACATTCTTCAATTTCCTATTTAAAAACCATACCGCATAGGGTTGCAGGGATATAAATAACAGCTGTAGGTTTGTAATATCCAAAAAGGCGGATCAGAAATAAATAGAAAACCAGCTGATGTGTTTTCTACATTTGGTATAGTGCGAATTATAGAGGGTGCCTACTATGAACATTGGGTTTTAGGCTCACCATGAACGTAGGGTATCATATTCTGTGAAATTCCAATCACGAATGTTATTAAACTAACCCCCTTTCCAAAAATTATTTGTTATTTTATGTTTTCTATTGTAAATTCCAATTATCTACTGAAATTTTGGTCCATTTAGATGCGGTGTTTATTTCTAATGGAGTATTTTTAAGGCGCATTTACACAGACAAACTTTCCTTTGATGTTGAAATGCCGACAAACATTTACACGAGCCTCTTGAGCAAAATGCTCAAAGAAATGTTCGAGCAAAATCTCGTACAAAAAAACACCAAAATTTTGGAGAGAATGTTAAGAAAAATTTGTTTGAAGAAATGTTGGTATAGAACTTTCTTACAAATTTAAATTTTATAGTTTTATGGGAATTCATTGAACTTAACTGAAAATAGAAAGACTAAGTTTTAAAACAAGGTATTTTTTATTAAGTGCTTTCCGACGGAAAAACGATTTGATGTTGAAATTCACATTTTACCTCATAAGCAACTTCGATTGACCTGATTTTTATAGGGGATATGCCAGTATACTTGTAACTTTTTTGGGGTTGTAAAAAAACGAGAATAAAAAAATAATAATGGCACTTATTTATTGCTGTTGCCTGTAAAATGTAATGATAAAAATTTACGTTTAAAAGGATATCTCTTTATTTTACTTCCTAGTTTAAAACACAATACAATAATAATTAAGTCAAATTAAAAAACCTATATACATTTTATTAAATCTCAAATATATGAACAAAAGCACGTTCGGTCTAAATAATACCCGTTTATTACCCACTTTTACAATCCTACCATCCCGACCATTGACTAAAAAAATATAATTTAGCAGTAATAGACTGGACTTCTGAATCGGAATGTTGCTCCTTTGCATATTGTTTGTTCAGTGTCAGTAATCGACCTTGATTATTACATTAAATTGACAGTAAATATCTATCTTCAGCATTTTCATGAACCTTTTGCTTTTTTAAGCAACCGTTGGGGCCTTAAACTAACTAGGTAAATCTGGTGTGAGGAACTAAAAAAAAAACAATCAAAGCTAAGGGTAAAGTAAAGTCACAAAAATATGTTTAAAAAAAATCCCCTCCCCACCACTCTTCATAGTCGTGAGACGCGGATTACCGCTTAAAAGTGCAATTTTTGAGTTTTTTGCCGATATTTGAAAAACTCAAAATTTTTTTGGAAAAGAAAAATTTTCCTGGGTTGTTTTTTGAAGTTAGGAAAAAAACTCGCAAGAAAATCCCAAAAAAAAACCCGGGCAAAAAAATCAGGGAAAAACCCTAATAAAAAAGTATTATAAGTAACCTTAATCCATGTGACAAAACTGATAGCCAAGAATAATGTTTCGCTTGCCGTCGGCTTTTTTTCACAAAAATTTAAAATAAAAGTTGGTGTTCCATTTTTTTAAAGAATTGAGATCACTGATCACTGATGTAAAATTTTATTTATTCTCATCTTTAAAAACAGATAGCAATAATTTGCTCTAAAATTTACCCGAACAAAATGTTCAAAGAAAAGCTCACAAAAATGTTTACGCAAAATATTTTAGATCTTTTGCACGAGCTTTTGTTTGAGCATGTTCGTCTGTGTAATTGCGCCTTAAGATTGCTGCCCTTATGTAAAAGATTCGTTATCCCATGATAACAAATGAAACTACTTTTGAAAATATTGAAATTTTCAATTTATGACTTTATTGCATCTCTAAGCCAATTTAATTTCTACTTTTTCTGCTAACTTGGATATGAAAGCCGTTTTCTCTTTGTATCTTTGGCTTCAGGGTCACTTTTTATTTCGTTTTATTAAAAATACATTTCTTGCATCATTTGTGCAGTGCTATTCCATGTAGACCCCATAGAAGATTCTTTTTAGTTACTTATTTAGTTTGTGAGATAATCGCCTTCAAAAATTTTAATTTTAGGACTGCAGATATCTCGAAAATTAGATATGCAAACCCTATGATGTGGGCCATCTTTAAAAAGCAAATTTTATAAGAATTTCAAATTTGGTATCAAAAACACCGCACAAAAAAGAATAGGATTGCCTCCAAAAATGTCCCTCGAAAAAGAGCTACGTGAAGGATTTTATAATTTTAATTTTTAATTAAAGCTAGGGGTATGTCTATCTCAAAAATATTTAGTTTAAAGTGTATATATTTTTTTCTTGAATGTGTAGTTTAGGCGAAATCTGGTTATATGGGTTTATATCTGTCATTTACTAAAATGTAATCAAAATACTTAAGCTTACGTTTTCTTGATTGAGAGTAAAATATCTCTTGTGAGCAAAATGTCCGTGTTATCCCAAGCATTCTACAATCATCTCGAATTCCTCCAGTTAGTGTCCAAGTCTCTACGTCGTAATATATAATGCTAAACACAAAACAACAACTAAGCACACGAATTCGGAGAGTAGTATGTAGATAGTTGTAAAAAATCGTGAGTATAATAGTCTCGAATACATTTTTCGAAGTTTTTTACGGAATCTCTCCGCCACTGATGCAGAACTCTCTTCATCTGCGCTGTATATATGTTTTATGGTATTTAAAAATTATTGGTAAACTTCCGAGAACCATGCCCCAGACCACTTAAAATTGCCGCTAATATATTTTCGAGAGGGTTGATATTTATAGGACTGTTATTTATTAAGGGTGCTGCTAAAATGGATGTTTAAGAGGGTTGTTTTTCGTGTATGGATAGGTGCAACTATTTTTGCTAATTGGAAACATGTTGTACTCTCTAAATGATCGATTGTACAGGGTTACCCCTTTTCTTTTTAACGTAATATTAGAGAATTATCGTAGCGTGTGGTATGAGCTAAAGCGGCACTATTTTGACATTAGTATTTGCATCAAGGAAACTTAAGATTATTTGGCGATCCAACTAATTTGTTCAATAATTCCCTTATTATCTCGTAATTATTTTATTAATCGAACGTAATTTGTAAGGGTTTATTTAATTAAATTACACTCTTTAATCATTCCCTATTATCTCCTAAAACTCCCCATTATTTTGAGTATACATAGTTAAAACACATTAAATGATAGGTATGTGTGTATTTATTTGTTACACTACTTCAATAGGCTCTTCAATAATTCCATATTATGTCCTAAAACTCCAGGTTTATTTGTTAGGTACATTATTTTAAAACACTCTTTAATAATTCCCTATTATTATTTCCTAAAACTCCCCATTATTTTGATTATTCATAATTAAAACACATTAAAACGTTAGTCGTATTCACATGAGTTTATTTGTTACTTATTAAACTCAAAAGGTACCCAAGTTTTAATAAGCGCCCATCGCTTTTACTATGGTATTAATATTTCCCCTATTATCTCGTAATTATGTTAGGTATTCTTTATTGAAATGTTAAATAATTTGTAATGGTTTATTTGTCACTCTTCAATAATTCTCTATTATCTCCTAAAACTCCGCATTATTTAGAGAAAGTATTCTTTATTAAAACATCAAATGCTAGGTTCCCAAATTCAATCAATCATTCAATCAAAATACGCTTTATTGTCTGAAAAAACAAAATAATTTTTCATTGACAAAGCATTGAGTTTATTTGTTACACTTTATAAACTCTTCAATAATTCCCTATTATCTCATAAAAGTCCTAAAACTCCGCATTATTTAAAATATCCTTATAATTAAAATATCAAATGATAGGTACACATTCATAAACTCTTCAATAATTCCCTATAATCTCCTCAAACTCCCTAATATACTGGAGGACAAAAAAAAATGCAACACCAGAAAGGACAAATATTTTTAAAGTAATTTATTTATATATTAATACATCAGGATGCTCTTAGTAATTGATTACATTTCCAAGAAGATTCCTCCATGATAATCATCAACAAATTAATAATGAGTGGCTCCTCCATGGTTATTTATGCACTCGTTTGTTCTATTGGGCATTGACAAAATAATATGGTCTATATCTATTGAGGAACACTCATCCAAATCCTCCTTATGGCATGCAAGAGTTCATCTTAGTTTCCAGGGGGACGTGGTAATCGACTAAGATTGCGCCCTATCATATCCCATACGTGTTCGATAGGCGACAAGTCAGGCGATCTTGCTGGCCATTCAAAAGTCTCTATGCCAAGTTCATGTAAGTTTGTTTCACGAGTAATATGCAGTTGAGATCGCATTTGGGATAGTTTGTAGGTTGGGATGTAAAACTGGCTGCAGCATTTCATCGATATATTGCAGCAGTCAGATTGCCGTTGATGAGGACCAGAGGTGATCTGTTTCCTAAACATATACCCCATACCATGATACTTTGCTGTCGCCTAACCTTCATGCGTCCATCATGGCCGCCTAAATAAAAACCACTCGTCATTCCAGTTTTGCCGAGCTCTGCTCCACTCCAAGCGGCGAGCCTTATGTTGTGCGGTCAAAGGTAGCACCAAAAGCGGACGGTAAGCCCTCAGCCTCATACCAAGCAAACTTCGATTAACTGTCATCCTTAAAAACACTCGTCCTGCAGCTGCAATTAGAACATCTCTTACTTGGCGTATACTGTCACGTCGATTTCTGAGAGCAAGAAGTCTGAGATGCCGTAAATCACGACCTTGTAATAATCTAGGGCGTCCAGAACCCGCACGACTCTTAACACTGTTGATGATGGATTAGCATTAACGCTTCATGCAATTTCCCGTAAACCAAAACCAGCCTCTTTCATGACCACGATGCGTCCTCTCTCGAAGTCGTTTAAATGATGAAATTGTTGGCGACCGCGAACTCTTGGCATTTTTATTTTTTTAAGTAAACTGTAAGCAATCCAAAAAGACCAAAAACTACGAGAAAAATGATTTAAAATTTTTAGAAAAGGTCTTTTATCGTTGGTTATGTATCAGTTAAGCAACCAATATTCAGGCTTGCGATCACCACTTGCGTGATTTTCGTTTGTGGGGAGTGTATTCAATGAAACCGGAATTTGGTCAATAAATACGCAAATTTTTATAACGTAATTTTCTTATTTTTTGTCACTGATAAATAAGAGCGTTTTATTGTCAACTGCTCAGATACTGACAACGTATTACAATAAAAATAATAAGGAGAAACAAAATAAAAGCAAGTTCTCAAAATAAAATAATACATAAAAACCCCTTCTAACGTTTCCAAGCATGTTAAGGCGCAATTACACAGACGAACATGCTCAAATAAAAGCTCGTGCAAAAGATCTGAAATTTTTTGCGCGAACATTTTTGTGAGCTTTTCTTTGAACATTTTGTTCGGGTAAATTTTTGAGCAAGTTATTCCTATCTATTTTGGAAACATATTTTTAAAGATGAGAATAAATATAATTTTACATCAGTGATCAGTGATCTCAATTCTTTAAAAAAATGGAACACCAACTTTTATTTTAAACTTTTGTGAAACATTATTTTTCTTTAACTTTTTTGGTTTTCTTTCATTACAAAAAAAAAACGAAGTAATTACTTTTTAAAATGCAGGTGGATATTTTTAGAGAACTGTTCTGGAGAGTAGTTAGTTGTTTCCTGGGGGGGGGGGATAGGGAGGTTTAGACAGTCGGAACGCAGCGCTGTCAAACACTGCTGTAATTTTGTGTGTCAATGTTCATTTGACCAAAACCCCCTCTCACTAGTCTACGGTTTTTACCTTCTCCTAACCCAGCAACAGCAATAAATAAGTGCCAATTTTTATTTTTTTTGATTCTCGTTTTTTTTACAACCCCAAAAAAGTTACAAGTATACTGGCATATCCCCTATAAAAATCAGATCAATCGAAGTTGCTTATGAGGTAAAACGTGAATTTCGACATCAAATCGTTTTTCCGTCGGAAAGCACTTAATTAAAAATACCTTGGTTTAAAACTTAGTCTCTCTATTTTCAGTTAAGTTCAATGAATTCCCATAAAACTATAAAATTTAAATTTGTAAGAAATTTTTATTACCAACATTTCTTCAAACAAATTTTGCTCAACATTCTCTCCAAAATTTACGTGTGTTTTTTTGTACGCGATTTTGCTCGAACATTTTGCTCAAGAGGCTCGTGTAAATGTTTGTCGGCATTTCAACATCAAAGGAAAGTTTGTCTGTGTAAATGCGCCTTTAGGGGTGATAGTTTCAAAAGCTTCTTCAATATTAATCCGAAGTTCTTCCAAATTATTAGCCCTTGTTCGCAGTGCCCTGAAACTCATTGTATATTAAAACATTAAATGGTACGTAATTCGTATTCATTTTGTTGTTTTGCATTGCTATAATTATGCGCTTATTTCGTAATATTTAATTGCTACTTTGTGGGGATTGAAATGGACTTCTCACTTACGTGCGTTTTGCTATTACGAATAAGGTCATGATAGTTTTTTTCATTTCCATTATAAATGCATTTTACTTGTTTTACACGATTACCTAGGTTATTTAATCGAGAACAAAAGTAAGGTTTTATTTTTATCTTTAATAAAATATTGGTAAAATTTCTCTTTGAGTAAATCTGTTTTTTTTTTGAAGCCTTATGACGAAACTGCGGAATGCATCGTTTTCGAAAAAAACGTAAAAAACCGTAGCACACAGGGGAAATCCGATACAAAAAAAAATGATACAAAGGTTGTACAATCTAGGAAACTTCCTTATTGTTAAAGTAGCAACAAAACCTTGCGGAAGGGCACTGTTTTCCAGAAAACTAATAAAAGCCGTAGCACAAAGAAGAAATCTCAATAAAAACTAAGTTAAGTAAAAAATTGTATAATAACATGCTTTTGTAAGAGCCACTAAAAAGTAAAAAATAATTTGTTTTTTATACCTTCATCAAAAACATGATTTTAGTAACTGTGTGCAGATAACTAAACCATTGCTTTTTTGGTTACCGATGCAAAGAGCTTTTTTTTTGATCACGGGTGCAAAAAAGGATTTGTGTCCGTTTTTTACCCAAAATTAAAGAGAAATAACGGAAAATAATAATATTGAAAAAATCTCATTATTTTTGCCTAAAAATTAAGCAATTTCCGCCAGTTTTCAACAAGTATTTACGAAAATATCATTTAAAAACATCGTCAAAATATCAAACTGTCAAATATTAAAATTTCGCAACAATGAACGTCAACGAGTAAAAAGGCACATCGCTATGGAAACTATTATTTCATTTACCAGCCGCCTTGATTTATAGTGTACAGATGCTGTGTTGCGAGAAGTGCTCTTCGTTCTTTGAAAAGTATTTTCCTGTTTTTCTTGGGTTTTTTGATAAAGGTATTAAAAAAAATTGTGTTAACTAACTATGCTAAACTGTGCTTTTTTTTACTTGCGTTTTTAAATACCTCACTGCGATCGTTATTTAAATTCTCATCTTAAAAATATGTTTCCAAAAAAGGTTGCAAAAACTTGCCCGAACATCTAACAAAATTTTCGGATTTTTTGCACGAGCTTTTGTACGATCATGGCATGTTCAGTCTGTGTGATTATCTTATCAACTGCCAGGTACAATCCTATGACTCATCCCTGACGATTCCTAGAGGCCCTGTATACGATTTTTGACAGTTATTGTTTTACAAGAGCAACTGGATTTGATAGTTGTTAGGGAAATGTTTGAAATTGTGTTTTGGCAATGTTAGTTGGTAACCTGTGACAATAAATAACTTTGTCACTGTCAGATTTTTGATTAAGAAACGTCAGGTTTAAAAATGGAATTTTGCTGTATCAAAAACTGTAAAAATACGTGCCTCGACGAATTTGTATTGTTCCGTTGTCCAACGGAGAAAGAAAGTCACAAAAAGTAAAAAGAAAACATGCATTTACCAAGCTGGAAAATTAATAAAAATAGGCGAATTTGCGAGGTAAGTGAGCTACAAGAAGTATAAAAAAAATATAGATCATAGGAGACTTTATATTTTACCGACTATTTTACCTATTATTTAAATTTTTAATATCTACCGTGTGTATTGACTGTTTGTTTTTGTGTTTTTTTGTCAAAGCTTGACATATTTTACTAACCAAAACAAATCAATCTTTCAAAAACTGTCTGGGGAAATTATAAAAAGAAACATCAGTCCATTTCATAAAATCCGTTTTACATGCAACAACTGTCAAATGTATAGATGACCTTTAACGATTCCCAATGGAAATTTTTGCATAAAAGTTGGGTATACAAGTGCTCTTGTAGGCATTCTGCGCCCTGGACTTTGTGAGTGAGACATTTTCTGGGTTAAGGGCCAATTAATGCGCAGTTTATTTTAGAAGGGTCTAAAGGCGCATTTACACAGACAAACTTTCCTTTGATGTGGAAATACCGACAAACATTTACACGAGCCTCTTGAGCAAAATATTCAAAGAAATGTTCGAGCAAAATCTCGTACAAAAAAAAACACGTAAATTTTGGAGAAAATCTTAAGCAAAATTTGTTTGAAGAATTGGGGCTATAAAAATTTCTTTACAAATTTAAAATATATATTGTTATCGGAATTCATTGAACTTAACTGAAAATAGAAAAACAAAGTTTTGAAATAAGGTACTTTTAATCAAGTACTTTCCGACGGAAAAACGATTCGATGCCGAAATTCACATTTTACCTCATAAGCAACTTCGATTGATCTGATTTTTATAGGGGATATGCCAGTATACTTGTAACTTTTTTGGGGTTGTAAAAAAAACGAGAATAAAAAAATAATAATTGGCACTTATTTATTGCTGTTGCCTGTAAAATGTAATGATAAAAATTTACGTTTAAAAGAATATCCCTTTATTTTACTTCCCAGTTTAGTATTTTACATTAATAATTAAGTCAAATTAAAAAACCTATATACATTTTATTAAATCTCAAATATATGAACAAAAACACGTTCGGTTTAAATAATACCCGTTTATTACCCACTTTTACAACCCTACGAACCCGACCCTTGTCTAAAAAATATAATTTAGCAGTAATTTAGTAGACTATGTCGCCGATCTATCATCCCGAGTTTTGGATTTCGCAGGTAGTAGGCCGGCCACTCTTTTGAATCGCAATGTTGCCCTTTACATATTGTTGGTTCAGTGTCAGTAATCGACCTTGATTATTACATTAAATTGACAATAAATATCTATATCTTCAGCATTTTGCTTTTTTAAGCAACCCTTGGGACCTTAAACTAACTAGGTAAATCTGGTGTGAGGAATTAAAAAACAACAATAAAAGCTAAAGGTAAAGTAAAGCTACAAATATCCCCCTTCCCACCACTCCTCATAGTCGTGAGGCGCGGATTACCGCTTAAAAGTGCAATTTTTGAGTTTTTTGCCGATATTTGAAAAACTCAAAATTTTTTTGGAAAAGAATAATTTTCCTGGGTTTTTTTTTACTTTAGGAAAAAAACCCTTGGAAATAAAAAAAAACTCGCAAGAAAATCCCAAAAAAAACCACGGGCAAAAAAATCCGGGAAAAACCCTAAGAAAAAAATATTATAAGTAACCCTAATCCATGTGACAAAACTGATAGTAGAGGCAATAATAATGTTTCGCTTGCCGTCGGCTTTTTTTCACAAAAATTTCAAATAAAAGTTGGTGTTCCATTTTTTTAAAGAATTGAGATCACTGATCATTGATGTGAAATTTTATTTATTCTCATCTTTAAAAATATGTTTCCAAAATAGATAGCAATAATTTGCTCAAAAATTTACCCGAACAAAATGTTTAAAGAAAAGCTCACAAAAATGTTCACGCAAAAAATTTTAGATATTTTGCACGAGCTTTTATTTGAGCATGTTCGTCTGTGTAATTGCGCCTTAAGATGCAAAAAGAGCCCATGTGCTTCGCATATTTATTTAAATAACGCACAGCCTACTAATCACAGAAAATGTGCCAAAATTCCCAAAGCAAAAAATGTTGATGCTGTTTTTGTGCATTTTTATAGCAGTTTCTTCATCACATCCGATAAATTTTACTTTTAAACGACCCCAATGCGTTTAAAAAGCTCTAAAATGGAAATTATATTGTAGTTGAAGTACCCCCCCCCCCTATTATGTCTGTTAATGAGTGAGATAGAAAAACGTTTTAAATACGAAAGTTGTTTGGCTTATAAAGATCTTCAAAAATATTAAAGTAAAAAAAACCAAGAGTCATATGAAGTGTCAAATATTGATAACAACTTTCTTATTTTAAATACAACACGCTGTATTTTTTTGTATTTTTGAATTCTAGGTTTCTTCCTGATTTCATAAATGTATAAATCATATGAACTGGATTCAATAGTTTTTGAGATATTGGACTTTAAAGTTTTTTCACTCAGGTGGCTATGACTAATGCAGGATGTTTATCATTTTTTAAAACGCAAAACACTTCAACACGCCTACTTTGATTTAGCAGTTTTTAAAGACAAGGAAAAACATCATTGCCTACTACACCCCAAGTTGTCATTCACAGCCACCTAAGTGAAAAAACTTTAAAGTCCAATATCTCAAAAACCCATGAAACCAGTGCACATAAGTTATACATTTCTGAAATCAGGAGGAAACCTAGAATTTAAAAATGCAAAAAATACAGGGTTCTGTATTTAAAATAAGAAAGCTGCTATCAACATTTGACTTTTTTCTAGCTCGCATATTAACAGATATAATAGGGGGGGGGGGCATTTATAATAAAACGCCCTGTACATTTAAAGTAACATAAGATCCTTTTAATTTATTTTTCTATCTATAAATGCCCACCCCCTTAAACTTTTTTAATATTGGTCATAGAAAGGTGAAACAAAAACTGGATGGAATTTGAAAATGTAAGTTTTTTTACCCCGATTTTACATTTTTTAAAAAGCTGACTGTATACAGGGTTTTCCATTAAAGCAATTTAAAAAAATAGAACACCCTATATATTTTTATATTTTTAAATTCTCCTTAAAATTACCTTTACAAAAATATGTAACACTATACATTTTTCTTTTGTAGTTTTTTATATATTTACATTTATATTATCGTAAAAGATACCCCTATAATTTTTATAATTACTCGTTAGGTAAAACAAAAATTGTCCTAATCTAGTAGCCCCTGGAAAATCAAAATATGACATTTACAGCTTATTGCTGCTTTAAAACAAAACAAAAAAGAGAAAGACATAACTAAGTTCAATAGTTTTTGTATATTTTATCTTAATCTAGCCTCTGGAAAAAACAAAACAGCACAACCATGCATTTTAATTATAATAACCTGTCATTTTACTTCACAAAAATCTTACTTTTCGTATATTTTGGAAAATGATTTATTCTCAGGAAGAAAAGCAAGCTATTGTGTTAACGTGTGTTGAAAATAATTGTAATGCGGTTGCGGCTCGACGAAATTATAGAAATAGGTTTCCGGAAAGAAACTGTCCATCTTTGAAAACTATTCGTCGGCTGTTTCGAAAACGAACAGTTGCGGAAAACGAAGAAGCAAATTTAAATATCCTTTTGCATTTTGAAGAAAATCCTACGATATCAATCCGCAAAATTTCAAAAACTTTAAAGCAGGATGGACAAAAGACGAATTCCTCCTATGGCAAAGTGAGAAAAGTATTAAAAAACAAATACAAACCTTACAAATTTCAAAAGGTTCAAAAACTTACCGAAGAGCAAAAAAGAAAACGAGTAGAATTTTGTGAATATATGTTGGGTAGGATGGATGAAGATCCAAATTTTCTTTTCAATATTTTATGGTCAGATGAAGCAACTTTCGTAAGTTGTAGCGTACCAAATAGACAAAATAAACATTTTTGGAGCAGAGGAAACCCTAACTTTACCAAAGAAATTAAGTCCCAGGGAAGGTTTTCAGCAAACGTCTGGTGCGGTATTTTTGTTGACAAAGTGGTAGGACCATTTTTTTTTTGAGCGGTCCCTTATAGGAGAAGACTACTTGAACTTTTTGGAAGGATATTTTACCAACTTTATTGATGATTTGCCGCTACCTCGTAGAGAAACTTTAATATTCCAGCAAGATGGTGCAACACCACACAATATCGTAGCTGTTCAACGATTTTTAAATAATGAGTTTATGGAGTGGATTGGAAAAAATGACAATACGTTGGCCACCGAACAGCTACGATTTGACTCCGTGCGATACTTTTTTATGGGGGTACCTTAAAAATAAGGTTTACGTCTGGGATATCCAAAGTACAGATGAGGCAATTTATACGATTAAGAGAACGGTTTGAAAAGTGTATTCAAGTAAGAGGAGAAAGGTTTGAGCACCTTTTGAGGCGCAAATTTGGTCTAGAGAGGGGTTTTAAAAAAAAAATATATAATCTTTAAAACATAAATTTTTGTTTTTGATACATCACCGTCTACTATTTACCGTAAAAAGTAAAATGCCCTATGTAGCCCTTTTCTGGGGGGCTATTTTTGGAAAATATTCTAAAAACCTTAAATAGTAACTCCCTATTTTGACTTCATATTTGAATTCTCGCTGAAATTCTCTTTACAATGGTACCCCATATCATAAGATTTGCTTTACTAATTTTCGAGATATTGGCTTTCAAAATGTCAAAAATTCAATTTTCAAAGGCCCGTATCTTAGAAACTAAACAAAATATCTGTATTTGGTTTATTATCGATTTTGGGGGTTTTATAAGAGCAAATAAAAAATGACAATGGTTTGACGTTTGCATATTCCTATTTACAGTTTATTGATTTTCAGTGATTTTAACGATATTATTTCAAAAATATAAAGTAGAAGGTCACATTGTCAAACTGTTGTCATTTTTTTATATCCTTGTAAAAAACCCCTAAAATCGATAATAAACACAGTAGAGATATTTTGTTTAGTTTCTAAGATATGGGCCTTTGAAAATTAAATTTTAGACATTTTGAAAGCCAATATCTCGAAAATTACTAAAGTAAACTTTATGATATGGGGTACCATTGGAAAGAGAATTTCAGCGAGAATTTAAATATGAAGTCAAAATAGGGGGTTGCTATTTAAGGTTCCCAGAATATTTTCCAAAAATAGCCCCCCAGAGAAGGGCTAAATAGGGGATTTTACTTTTTACGATAAATAGTAGTTGGCGATGGATCAAAAACAAAAGTGTATGTTTTAAAGATTATATATTTTTTTTCTTAAAACCCCTCTCTAGACCAACTGTGGGCGATAAATCATTTTCTTTGGTTTTTTAAAGTTGTTAATTGAAAAAATTAAAATTTAATATGATTAAGTTAAACTTGCACTTAAATATATGTATTTTGTGTGGATTTTTCTGTTTAAAAATAAAAGTTATTATTATAATGAAAATGCTGTTTTCCAGACGCTACTAGATTAAGACAATTTTTTTACAGGGGTGTCTTTTATGTTAATATAAATGTGAATATCTAAAAAACTACAAAAGAAAAATGTAGTGTTATATATATTTGTAAAGGTAATTTTTTTTGGAGAATTTAAAAATATAAAAATACATAGGCTGTTCTATTAAAAAAAATTTCATTGCTGTCAGCTTTTTAAAAAATGCAAATTTGGCTAAAAAAAATTTACATTTTCATAATCCATCCCGTTTTTGTTTAACCTTTCTACGACCAATATTAAAAAAGTTAAGGGGGAGGGTGGGCATTTATAGACGCTCACTCTGTACATCGGGCAACGTTGATATTTTTCGTATTATCTGGTCTTCTTAGTGCATGCGCAGCAGATTTTTCGCTTTTGTCCTGGCTCAAACCGTGCCAAACCCAACCGCGATTTTGAATTTTCTTGTTTGTTTTTTTTTTAAGTCATTTTCGTTACACATTTTGCGACACTTGGGCTATAAGAGTTTCTCATAGTTATATGGAATAATCAATTTGACAAAAAAGATTATTCTGTTTGGACTTTGGATTCAAATGAAAAGACACTTTTGCTCCAAACCAGTCTTTTTATTATGAGGATGTGTCACATTTTTAAAAGCTCAGATCCTCTGGCTAAAGAACCTCATCAAAAACGCATTAGACCGCATTATCGCAAAAGCACAGTTCACTACGCGTATGTTTTAAAGGCTTTGTTACATTTTCCGAAATCAGTACTTTCAATAGCTTATCTATTTACAGTTAGATAATTATTGGTTCTTTAAAATAAATAACGTGAGTCATTTTTACTAGGGAGCTTTGGAGCTTTTGCACTTATAATTTTGTTTGCTATCGCTTATTTCGGGCATGTGCAGTTACGAGATAATAACTAACTAATAGTTAGTTAGTAACTAAACCTTACTGACCAATAAAGTTCGACGTTACCTGCGGGTGAATACCGTATCCCTTATAATTGACATGGTAAAACGTTAAGTAGAAACACAAAATATTTATATTGATTTTTTAATGCAAATATGTTATGTATTCTTTTTAATTGTGAAGATAAGTGTGTCAATTTCTATTTAATAATTTTCTTTGGCTAGAATTTCGTAAGAGATATTAAACATTTACTTGCACTGGCAACTATGACAAGTGATTCCGATCTGTTTATCATAACCTCCCTTTTTTTATTAATAATTAAAATTCACCGTTAAAAACAGAAGAATAAAATATTTTAAATGGAAAATATTATTGGACAAATTCTTTTTGTAAATCTTGATAATAATAAATACAGTATAAAGTTGGCGTGCAAAAACTAAAAAAGTTGCCTTAAAAGTAACGGGACGTCACCTAACGGAGATTTTTTATAATAGGTGCAAAAGGTCTCTAATATTGCATTTTAAATTGTGGCCAAAACAGAGCTATAAAACAAAGCTATTACTTTAATAGACAGTTGCACAAATAGAGAGTGCTTAATTGTAATCAAATCTTAGTGCGCATGCTCAGAACGGATACGTCGTACAACAGCGACGACTACGTCTCACCTATCTCTACGACCACCCTTGCAGTATTCGTACGTAGCTAGCGTATCCTATCCACTTTGTTATCTGTGGGTTTTCATATTTCCCATTCTATTGCCCTCTCACTTTTTTCGACAGGGAACAAAATATAAGTATGAATGAAGTAATGATGAAGTAAAACTGTGCTTCAAGCACTGAACAAGAATTGGTTCGGTTACGTGGTAGGTTGTAAGCACAACTTTTATTCTTTTCTTTAGGGGCGCTTTTGAAAGTTAAATTTCGGGTCTATCGGCATTCGTATCCTTATCTCTATCGAGTTGACCTATCGAGCAGGTGTACTTTTTATACGGGTTTATACGCACTTTTAAACGGTTTTACAAACGCTAATCCGCATTTTTAAAACGATTTTAGCTAAAGCGCATCGGACCTCTTAAAACGGTTTAGGTAGTTTTGAACGGTTTAAAATTTAAACGGTTTAACGGGCCCGTGTAAACTAAGTAATTGCGCGAGTTATTGACCGGTTTGCTAAAAAAAAACCGGAAACGAAGTTTTTTTGAGATCATCTTATATTTGAGATATTGCAATATAAAACTTAAAAAGCTTTTTAGACCCAAAAAAAAACCAGGGGGGGGGAGGATTTTAGCTAAAGCGCATCGGATCTCTTAAAACGGTTTAGGTAGTTTTTATACATGCGTTTTAGGAAAACGGTTTGAAATTTAAACGGTTTAACGGGCCCGTATAAACTAAGTAATTGAGCGAGTTATTGACCGGTTTGCTCAAAAAAAAAACGGAAACAAAGTTTTTTTGAGATAGTCATCTTATATTTGAGATATTGCAATATAAAAGGTAATATTTCAACTTAAAAAGCTTTTTAGACCCCAAAAAAAACCAGGGGGGGGGGATTTTAGCTAAAGCGCATCGGACCTCTTAAAACGGTTTAGGTAGTGTTTATACATATGTTTTAGGAAAACGGTTTGAAATTTAAACGGTTTAACGGGCCCGTATAAAACTAAGTAATTGAGCGAGTTATTGACCGGTTTGCTCAAAAAAAACCGGAAACGAAGTTTTTTTGAGATAGTCATCTTATATTTGAGATATTGCAATATAAAGGGTAATATTTCAACTTAAAAAGCTTTTTAGACCCCAAAAAAAAACCAGGGGGCGGTGGGTAATCACCCCCCACCCCGGATTTAAATTTTTTACGAAAACATTTACAAAATCAAAAGTAGGGCCTAAACTGCGGCGAAATAACACCTTTGATATTTAAGAGACAAGAGTTTTTTTGTACTTCAGTGCAAAATGAACTTCTTGGATTTCGGTTGCTCAGACACAGGGTGGAACCTACGACGATGCCGTTTCGTTCTTATTAGGGCCTAGCTAAGTGTAAAGGCGCATTTACACAGACAAACTTTCCTTTGATGTTGAAATGCCGACAAACATTTACACGAGCCTCTTGAGCAAAATGTTCAAAAAAAATTTCGAGCAAAATCTCGTACAAAAAACTCACGGAAATTTTGGAGAGAATGTTAAGCAAAATTTGTTTGAAGAAATGTTGGTATAGAAATTTCTTACAAATTTAAATTTTATAGTTTTATGGGAATTCATTGAACTTAACTGAAAATAGAAAGACTAAGTTTTAAAACAAGGTATTTTTAATTAAGTGCTTTTCGACGGAAAAACGATTTGATGTCGAAATTCACATTTTACCTCATAAGCAACTTCGATTGACCTGATTTTTATAGGAGATATGCCAGTATAGTTGTAATTTTTTTGGGGTTGTAGAAAAACGAGAATAAAAAGATAATAATTGGCACTTATTTATTGCTGTTGCCTGTAAAATGTAATGATAAAAATTTACGTTTAAAAGAATATCTCTTTATTTTACTTCCTAGTTTAAAACACAATACAATAATAATTAAGTCAAATTAAAAAACCTATATACATTTTATTAAATCTTAAATATATGAACAAAAGCACGTTCGGTCTAAATAATACCCGTTTATTACCCACTTTTACAACCCTACGATCCCACCCTTGTCTAAAAAAATATAATTTAGCAGTAATAGACTAGACTTCTGAATCGGAATGTTGCTCCTTTGCATATTGTTTGTTCAGTGCCAATAATCGACCTTGATTATTACATTAAATTGACAGTAAATATCTATCTTCAGCATTTTCATGAACCTTTTGCTTTTTTAAGCAACCATTGGGGCCTTAAACTAACTAGGAAATCTGGTGTGAGGAATGAAAAAAAAAACAATCAAAGCTAAGGGTAAAGTAAAGTTACAAAAATATGATTAAAAAATAATCCCCCTCCCCACCACTCCTCATAGTCGTGAGGCGCGGATTACCGCTTAAAAGTGCAATTTTTGAGTTTTTTGCCGATATTTGAAAAACTGAAAATTTTTTTGGAAAAGAAAAATTTTCCCGGGTTGTTTTTTGAATTTCGTAAAAAAACCTTGGAAATAAAAAAAACTCGCGAGAAAATCCCAAAAAAAACCCCGGGCAAAAAAATCCGGGAAAAACCCTAAGAAAAAAATATTATAAGTAACCCTAATGCATGTGACAAAACTGATAGCCAAGAATAATGTTTCGCTTGCCGTCGGCTTTTTTTACAAAAATTTTAAATAAAAGTTGGTGTTCCATTTTTTTAAAGAATTGAGATCACTGATCACTGATGTGAAATATTATTTATTCTCATCTTTAAAAATATGTATTCAAAACGGATAGCAATAATTTGCTCAAAAATTTAACCAAACAAAATGTTCAAATAAAAGCTCACAAAAATGTTCACACAAAAAATTTTAGATCTTTTGCACGAGCTTTTGTTTGAGCATGTTCGTCTGTGTAATTGCGCCTTAAGATTACTGCTCAAGCGGAAGAAATCCTCTCAATGATGCCCTATGTGTGAACAATCGAAACCAAGAAAATACCTACTGTGAGAGACATTTAATTATGCCATCTGTATGCAGGTTACGTCTACGAGCAAGCAATTATAAATCGCAAAACAGCCGAAAGGTGCCGTACTGCATGATTTAAAAAACAAACGCTAGAGCCGTAATCTTTGGCACATAAGCGCGACCGAAATTCTCTGTCATTGTGGTACACCTAGCTGATGAGTACCTAATAAGGACGAAACCCTGTGTGTGAGCAATCGAAATTCAGGAAGTTTATTTGGATTGAAGTACAAAAAACTCTTATGTTTTTGTTAGATTTACAGCAGAAATCTGTTACATTTACATTACCTTAACGTATTTTTGTGACCTGTTACTTAACACAGCTTGTAACCTTAACGAGGATATTTTATTGTCGGTACATCAATAATTGTCTTAAACATTTACGTAACAGTGTTACATCGCTAGGTAAAATATTTTTTTAAAAATTTACCTCTAACTTGTTAAATATTGGTTCAAAGAATAATAATCAAAATAAAAGAAAAAAATATGCGCTGACGGGACTTGATCCCTCAGTCTAAAGACGATACACCAGGGTTTGAGCGCCTTAGACCACCAGAACATCCCGGTTTTGTTAAGAAATGTCACCAATTCTCTCTTCTCTATATTAATGCAGTGGTGATTTGGTTGATACGATTTTTACAGAAAATAAGAAAATGGTTTTTTTATTATATTATATGAAAAGGTTTCAGCTGCAATTAAAAAAAAATTATACAAATAGTGAATCACAATAATTTGATCGAATCATAATTTGGCAAAATTAAAAAAAAACCAAAAATACCTGAAAATCAAATCATAAAATGATAGTACGTTACTGCGAATACATATACTTAAATTTATACTTATTTTCCCTTTTGTGGGAAGTTATCAAAAAAATTGCAGGATTTATTTTTTTTAAAATTTTCGCCATATTTGAGTTAAAAGTTTCATTAATTTTGGAATTTTTGCATAAAACTTACAATTGTATTTGGTCATTTTCCAATATCAACCAAGTTTGTTTTAAAGTTGACATTAATTGAGCTGCTTTCATGCGATCATTAATAAACTAAACTTGTCTCAACTTTGATGTATAGTGTATTTTGTCATGTCACAATATAGAAACAGATTTGTTTTAAATTTGACATTTAATAAACTTACAATATTGTGTAATATCATGTAACTGTAAAGAAGCAAATTTGTTGCGACATTGACATTTATTAAACTTCAAATAATGTTATTTTTCAGTTACTTTATCGTTTACATTTCTTGTTAAATCCAAGATTAAATATCAACGTAAAATTAGCGCTTCTTTCGTGTATCAGCGAAACTTTCACATAGAATGTTAATTTTGAACTTACATTTTACTTTTTTTAAACATTTTTCTTAACGTACAAAGTTACATTAATTCTACATTTTTTCAACGTTGAAAGCCTGTAATGTAACAGACCTTGCTTAGTGGGAATTGGTAATAGGAACAGCCGAACCAATGAAAGCACGATAGAAATACTGGTTTGTTTGAAAGTTTGAGACAATGATGTGTTTGAAATTAACTCTGTGTTTCGGACTTCCATTGTCTATATTTTATTTATACGCGACGTTTCGATCAGTACAATCTCTGATCGTCTTCAGGTGCAAACTACAATCAATTCCTAAGGCTACGTACTTATATACCGTGGGAAATCACTCAACCTTGAAGTTTAAGAAGTTGGCTCCGCCCAAGGAGGGGCTTCCAAATATTTGGGATTTCAACACTTGGTTTACTGAAAATACCCTGATTCTGCCCAATAAAGGCAGCTTCAAGGAATTTTCGTTTCTTCCAGTGTGACTCCTTGTGCAAAACCTTTGCTTCTGCCCACTTCATTCGGTGTTGTTTTGGGTTCATCGCTTTCGCCAGTGGTGGCCAATATTTACATGGAGTGGTTCGAATCACACGCGGTTGATACCGCAACATATAAACCTCTGGTTGAGATATGTTGATGATACTTTTATTGTCTGGACCGGGAATGACCAACAACTTTCAGAATTTCTTCACCACCTAATATAACATAACGATCAGAGATTGTACTGATCGAAACGTCGTGTATAAATAAAATATAGACAATGGAAGTCCGAAACACAGAGTTAATTTTAGAAATACTGGTACTAAAATGTAAAACACAGAGACGTCCGATCGAACAAATTCCACGTCTACGCCTAGGCACCTTGTATGTAACTTAAACTGCGTATTATTTACGAATTTTTGATAGGGTGTTGTTTGTCGGTTCTTAGCAATTTAAAAGCGGTGTCACATGACATAACCTCGGCGGAAACCATCGCACACGTGTGCCGAAGATGTGGCCACCATCAACCGTCGAAAAAGATGGGCTTACCGTGAAAAATTTTATTGTTTTTTTTCCTTGCACTTCCGCTTCCAACTGAGGATACGACGGTTATTTACGCTACAGGGTGGCTCAAAATAAGCTACCCCTGACTCGTGTAACACCAACTGATGCACGTGTCCTTTAGCAGGATGCGGGTTTTCTTTTTTAACGGCCAGTTACCCCGCAGTATTTAAGGGTGTCTTAAGCGAAGCTGTATTTAAAATACGCTGTTTTATTTGCTAACTTCATTTGGTATAACCCATTCTAAACGTCACTTAGTTTGAGGGACCTTTAAATACGATGGTTTAACTGGTCATAAAAATATTCAATTTAGGCTTTTATGAATAACCTACATTTAGTCATTTAACTTAGAATTAGTATAGAGCCTTGATTTGATGTTTTCTAATTTTACTAGCTGGCCGCCCGCGACTTCGTTCGCGCGTTTAAAATGGTAAATTTCCCCTCCTTCTCTACCTTACCCCACTTTCATGCCCTCAAACCTTTAGCCCCTTCAACTCGTCCATCTACTCGAGTATCCGCTTTACCTGAAGTTTTTTTCCTTTCAAGGGTCATAACTTTTGTTCCCGTGAACCGATTTTGATGAAATAAAGCCTATGTACTCCCCAGAAATCCAAATACTGCAACAAAATTCTTCCAGCAGTTTTTTTTTGCAAAAAAACGTTTCTTTTTTGTCCAATCGAGTGGTGGGGGGAGGAGAAGGGTAACAAAAAATCGCAAAAGTAATAGAAGAAGCACTTTTCACGATTCTGGACTTTATTTCCTTCAGTTTGATACCCAACAACCCATATTTTAACGGATCAAAATTTGTATCAAATATGGGGAATAATCACCCCTATTAATAGGGGGTTGGTAGAAAAATACTGAAACACATTTCTATCTGTTTTATTAGTAGACTCTACAATACCAATTTCTAAAGATTCTAAGATACAGAAGATTCCCCCTTCGAAATCGAATTTCTCCACCCCTAGTTGAAATTTCGAAAAACGCCAAAATATGTGTTTACTTATTTTATTAGTAGAATCTACATAACAATTTTTGCGGCTTTTTGTTTCCGAGATATATAGAAAACCTCCTTAAAATTTCAACCCCTATTTTTACCTCCTTAAGGGTAATATTTTCAAAAATCCTTTTTAGCGAGTACCTACGCCACAAACCCAATATGTTCTAAAATTTTCTAACTGTAGGTCCAGTGGTTTGACCTGTGCGTTTATAGTTGATGTTGACTACATTGTTTCTTTTGTACCGTATACAAGGCAGTAATATGGAGTTGATTTGTTTATTGGAGGTGTTAAAGTTACTAGCGTTCGTTTGAGCACCTTTTTGCATTCCTAAGATTGCGGGAAAATTGGTTTGCATGACTCGCCGGGCACTGACTTATTGATGATGCATTGTGTTTCTATTTTACGATGCTAAAAGTACGAATTAAATATTTAAAATATACCAAAATTTTTTTATGCACTTTTAATCTCTTATTTTAGGGATAAAAGAGGCCCTTTTAATCCCTCCGGGATTAAAAATTACATTTAGATTTACTTGGGTGCAATTTGCAAGGCTTACGAAGGGTGGACAGTTGGAGGCAACATTTTTAGTTATAGACGTATTCTGCACATACGTAGCAGTCGCCGTTGTCGTCTTATTTTCTGAAATTGATCTTCCTATGGTTGATGCTGATGCCATATCGACATCGGAGGAGACATTGGTGACGCCGTTTGATAACAACAACTGATTGACATTTGAGTAACACTTCCATGGCACAATAAATTTTGAGTGAATCCACAAATATCAGTAATAAGAGCTGTCAATCTTGAAACTAGTGTACCGTTAAGTGGTGGTCTACTGTTAGTTTTGTGATTTTTTATTTTTAGTTTTTCGCATTCTAAAGTGCATAAATTAGTATATAAACCTCGTGACTAAAGTGTATTTTAGTCCCTAGGGTAATAATGTACTATTTCATGGAAAATATTTATAGTACTTTTCCTCTTATGAAACATTCAATAACAAAAAAAAATTGTGGGGTCTCACCTACTATCAATTTTACTCTCCCCAAAAACAGTTGCAAATAATTAATACCATCGACGCGACTTATTAATTAAAACCATAATACCTAAAAGACAAAATTTATGTCTTCGGAAGACAAGCAAAGATAAAACTCGTAAAAAATATGACAGCCGACATGTGTTAATTGTGAAAACATGTGTGATTGCCAAATTTATTATAAGGAAGGCCTGAAAAAGACATAAACCACAAGCCTCTAAATCATTTCTAAATCATATCAGTTTTCATAGTTTTAAACCCCTAAGCCCATATGTATAAAAGTCTACCTCAACCTTTATTTTTATAGGACACAAATATTTTGGGGCTTTTAAAAAACACGCCCCTTTCTAAAATCTAACTTAGAGGGTTAAATAAATAAAATAATAACATATTCGTAGTATATATATTTGTGGATGATTTAGATTGGGCGCACTTTTTACCCCTCATTTTAGTGACAAAGTCTTACTTTCTAAAGACGAGCTTTCCTTTGATGTTCGAAATGCCGACAACATTTACGCGAGCTTATGTGGCAAAAGCTCGTGAAAAAGCTTGTCGAAAAGCTCGCGGAAATATTTGCGAGAATGTTCGGACAAAATTTGTTTGAAGAAAAGTAGGCATAGAAACTTATTAAAAGTCCAAAATATATCATCGGAAATCATTGAACTTAACTGAAAACAACTAAAAATTAAATTTTTAAAACGATTTGATGCACAAATTCAATTTTTACCCCATAGGTGACCAAGGAATGGCCAGTTTATTTGTAACTTTTCTGGGGTTGTCAAAAAAGGATAGAGAGGAAATAAATAATTAATGGCGCTGTGAAATGTAAAATTTAAGTCTTCTGGCTGGTTGTTGCAATTTACAAAAGGAATTCTGACGTCGGTTGTCATGGAAAACTCAAATAAGACAGTTTCATTCATAATATCAAATAATTGTCATGCCAAGTCAAAGGAGATATAAAAAGTTAAAAAGTGCGATAAAAAGTTAAAGTGGAGATTAAAAAGTTACAAAAAATAAGAAATAACAGAACAACCAGAACATTTATCATAATTCTTTAATAGTAGTTTTCAGAACTAGTGCCTAAAATAGTGCTTTTTTTTACAAGCGTTGGTTTAAATAATAAGCGCAGCGAGGTATTTAAAAACGCGAGTACAAAAAGCACAGTTTAGTCGCGAGTTGTTAACACTATTTTTTTTTAATACCTTTATCACAAAATCCAAGAAAAACAGGAAAATACTTTTAAAAATCTCGAACGAAGAGAACTTCTCGCAACACACTATCTTTACACTATAAATCAAGGCGGCTGGTAAATGAAATAACAATCGTTTCCATAGCGATGTGTCTTTCTCGTTGTTGCTACATTTTAATCTTTGACAATTTGATATTTTGACGATATTTTTAAATGATTTTTTCGTAATACTTGGTGAAAACTGGCGGAAATGCCTTAATTATTAGGATAGAATAATTAGGTTTTTTCAATATTACTATTTTCCGCTATTTCTCTTTGTAACCAAAAAAGCCATGCTTTAGTTATCGGCAGACAGTTACTAAAATCATGTTTTGGATGAAGTTATATAAAAAAAAAACATTTTTCCCGGAAATCATGCAGTGTTTAAAAATTCTCAATAGATTTTGATAAGTACTACTTTTTGCCTTGATTGTTATGGTATAGAAGTTCTCGGGTTTTTTGGCTTAAATTTTAAAAACATTTTTATTGGCATGACAATTATTTGATATTATGAATGAAAATGAAGACAGTTCTTTTTTTGACATATTGCCATGGTTTTAGTAAAGTACCAGAATGTCACATAACATAATTTCTTACAATTTATTTTATCACTTGTTGCTTAATGTACTATTTAATAAAAGTGCAGTTTCCTGACTTTTTTGGAGACTAAAATAATTAGTTATGTTGGGAATTTGGAACCTTTGGTTTCACTAAAACAAAGTTCTGATTGTTTTCTACAAACCAAAACTACACTTTTTTTGCACTCGACACGCGTTTCGCTAACAACGTTAGCATCATCAGGAGACGATAATAAATCCTCAAACAAAGAATAAAGTGTACTAAACGGGATGGGTCCTCTATCTTTATTTAAACTATTTCTGGATTTAATGATTTCCATACTTTCATATGCATTCAAAAGTCTTTTGTTTGGTACACTTTTTAGAAGTTTTAGGTTATCTAATGTGAATCTATGATTGTTTTCAAAAGCATGCTCGGCCACACTTGACTTTTCTGTTCTTCCGTATTTTAAGTGTGCTAAGTGTTCTTTAAAACGTGTTTGAATAGAGCGTTTCGTTTGGCCAACATATTTTTTGTCACAAAACGCGCGTCGAGTGCAAAAAAGTGTAGTTTTGGTTTGTGGAAAACAATCATAACTTTGTTAAAATAATTAGCTTCTTCAAATGATTTTTTTACAATTTCCTGTTTTGCTTTAGGCAATGTAAAAATTTGAATGAGGAAATTTAAAAAAATTAATTATATATACAGGGTGTTCCAAATTCAATGCTCACCATAGGGATCTCCTAAACGGTAGAAGATACGAAAAGGTTTAAATTAGGGCAAAGTTGCGCAATTTGCGCTTTGCTCAAAACCAAAAAAAAAGGTTTAGACATTCTGGGTAGTTTCGAAAAAAACCGAAATCTTTATTTTTAGTTTTTATTTTTTTGTGCCCTTATTCTTAAAGCTGTCAAAAGACGCTTAAAACTTTCTACAGGCACTTTTTTAAGATCTAACTAATGAGAAGTTCGTTTTCGAGATTTGACATTTCAATGTGACAGGAGCAATGTCAAGTTAATTTTTTCTTATGGACAAATGCTTTTTTTCTCCTGCCGTTTGGTTCATAAAGGATTACAACCTCATTTTGACAAGTACCTGATGTTTTGAGTTATTTGACCATCATCAGCGCAAATTTAAAGAATAAAAAGCAAAGAAAAAAACCTATTTTTAAAATGATAAATAAGGTTATTTTGTTATAACAAAATGTCAAAAAACTGTCATTTTTAAAATGTCAAAAAAGTACTGTAATCGGGTTTTCAAAATATCTTGAGTAAGTTAAAAGCAAAAATTAAATTTGGGCTGATGATGGTCAATTAACCTAAAACGTCAGGTGAGTTGTTAAAATAAGCTTACAAAATGTTATCTGTCATCTTTTATGAACCAAATGGCAGGAGAAAAAAAGGATGCGTCCATAAGAAAAAATAAACTTGACAGTGCTCCTGTCACACTGAAACGTTAATTCTCAAAAACGTACCTCTCACTACATAGATCCTAAAAAAGTGCCTGTAGAAAGTTTTAAGCGTTTTTTAGGAGATCCCCATGGTGAGCATCGAATTTGAAACACCCTGTGTAAACACAAATGCAGATTATGTATACATATAATCTCTAGAAAAATTATTTCTTAGTTTTGGCTTTTGGCCAAACGATATAAATAACGAAAATCCTGTTTTTAGAAATTTTGTCTGTCTGTTCCAGCATCATGCAAAAGCTGGGGAGTACATAGGCTTTATGTCATCCAAATCGGTTTACGGGAACAAAAGTTATGACTATTTAAAGCAAGAAAAACGAGTAAAACCGCAGGGGAAGCTGCAGGCTGCAGATAGTTTTTAATAAGGTTTAGTGAAACGGTAACGAATTTTCCTCAAGGTCAAATACTTTCTAATTTTATAAAAGGCGACCCTTAGAAACCATCTGTTTGTGCGTGTGTATGGTGGATGCAAAAAGGTCTGTCAAGGGTCGTTTTTCGGCAGGCAAAAGAAGCAGCCATAAACGAAATTTGACAGATGTGAGCTTATTCAGACGGGAATTATTGTAAAATGAAACTTTGTATAACACCTTCGCAGGCTGGGTTCTTTTTAAAGCCCATAAGGGTGGATTTTAAGGTTTGGGCCGCCAATTTAAATAATTTAGTTTGCTTTGAAATAGAGACATTGTGGACCATTTAGAATAACAGTTTTTGTTACTTTTTAAGTTCAAATAAGGATGATAATGAAAACATCAACAAAATTCACACCACGCACAAACCTCACAAAAGCTAGGTTGTGTTTCCTTTAACGAAATTGTACGCTATCTTCTTTAAGAATCCGAGAACTTTTTTTAAAACAGAGAGTTGTTACTGTTTTTGTTAATAGAAACCTTTTCCACCTCTAATTTTGATGCCTTTTTACTTTATCGCTTATTTCGGGCATGCGCAGTTACAAGGTAAAAACGAGGGTTTCTGTCAACTAATTTATCAACAAAAAAAAACTTCCAAATCAGTTACTTCAACCGAAAAGAAACCAAAAAACAAAAGATCAAAAGATCTTGGGTGGAAATAACGAAAATTCAAGCTTGGATGAGCATTCCACAAGGAACACACTCATCCCCGTAATTGAGATGCTAAAATTCATCATTTTCACAAAAAAATTAAAAATCTAACTAAATAAAAAACGAATTATTACCTACCAGCTTTTGCACATAAATAAATCTAGTTGGTTGCAAAAAATAAACGAGCGGGTCCCGTTAAGCCTCCGTAAGACACGTATTTCGGTTCGGTTATTTTTGGAAATGCGAGAAAAATAACCGATTTTGCCTAAGGTATCACCAATTTTGATGGTCGAAATAAAGTTTGGCGTTACCTGCGGTTGAATACCGTATCCCTTATAATTGACATGGTTGCCGACAGTAAAACGACCTTAAGTAGAAAAACATAATATTTAAATTGATTTTTGAATGCAAGTATATTCTTTTTTTAATTGTAAAGATAAGTGTCAATTTTTGTTTAATCATTTTTTTTGTGACATACACAAGAATATTATATTTTAAATGAAAAATATTATTGGCCAAATTATTTTTGTAAATCTCGTGTGCAAAAATTAAAAATGCTGCCTTAAAAATAACGTGACGTAGCTAACGTTATTAGACACTTAAAGTAAATATTTCAACGCATCGGTATCGGTATACGTATCGCGTTCGAAATAAAGCCAAAATACACTACATTTTTGACTTGCTCATGCCATGTTTCGAACGATGCCTGCTTTTTTGACGGGTGCGATGACACAAAAGCTGACAGCAATCGATGCGTACGGAGTGATGAACGTATCGTTACGTCCATCCCAAGGCACGCATCGATTGCTGTTAGCAGTTCTGTCATCGCACCTTTCAAAAAAGCGGGCATCGTTCGAAACATCGCATAAATAAGTCAAAAATGTAGTGTATTTTGGCTTTGTTTTGAACGCGATACGTATACCGATACCGATGCGTTGAAATATTTACATTAAGTGTCTATTAAGCGATAAAGTCACCTAACGGGGTTTTCTCATAAGAGGTGCAAAAGGTCTCTAATAACTAAAACCAGCTCCGGTAGCACCCATAATTTGTTATTGTTTATGTCAATAAAATTATCTTCTGATATTTTTTCTTGTAATAGTGTCGAATAAAAAAATATGACTTTGATAAAAAAAATTGTAAGCTTACCTTAGCCAAATCTATAGAGGCGCTGCCTCCGGGTTCGACAAATAATTCTTCCCTAAAAATTAAAGAAAAACTAACTTAAAATCAAACTAAAAGTTATTTTTTGTGTGGGTTATATGACCGGAATAAACAAAACAAAATGAAAAAAACAAAATTGTTATGGTACAGCCGTGATCGTAATTTAAGGCCTAAAACATTTTTTGTAGGTTTGTATCAATTTTAAGCCATAATTTTAGCCGCATTTTTGTAGTTTTCGTTCCATAGTGTTGATTCATAGAATAAAAAATTCACTTTTTTCAAGTTTTCACTCTTTTTTAGCGTTTAAAAAAAGTACAGCCAAATAGTAGTTTTCACAACTAGTAGCTAAAGTAGTGCTTTTTTATAAGCGTTGTTTTAAATAATGAGCGTAGCGAGGTATTTAAAAACGCGAGTAAAAAAAAGCACAGTTTAGCCGCAAGTTGTTAATAATATTTTTTTAAATACCTTTATCAAAACATCCTAGAAAAACAGGAAAATACTTTTAAAAATCTCGAACGAAGAGCACTTCTCGCAACACACCAGCTTTATACTATAAATCAAGGCGGCTGGTAAATGAAATAACAATAGTTTCCATAGCGATGTGCCTTTTTACTCGGTGACGTTCATTGTTGCGACATTTGATATTTTAACAATGTTTTTAAATGATTTTTTCGTAAATACTTGGTGATAACTGGTGGATATGGCTTAATTTTTAGGCAAGAATAATTAGATTTTTTCAATCTTTCTATTTTCCGCTAATTCTTTTTAATTTAAGATAAAAAACGGACAGAAATCTTTTTTTGCACCCGCGATCAAAAAATAAAGTTTTTTTGCATTTTGGTAAACAAAAAAGCCATGCTAGTTATCCGCAGACAGTTACTAAAATTGAAATCATGTTTTTGATGAAGGTATAAAAAATATTTTTTTCTTTAAAAAAATGAAAAATATTTAAGGATGTTTAAGAGAGAAAACAGTATTAATTTTTTTTAAATACTTTTGACCATTTTTATAGAAAAAAGGACCAAAATTGTAATTGTTTAAGGTATAAAGTGTGTAAGACAAAAGGTAGTAATTTATTTTAATTAAACTTCTTGACAGTCTTTAAAATTACCAAAAACACATATAAAAATAATTTAATGCAATAAAAAGTTCCCTTCTATTTGTTTTCGAAATAACCAAAGTGAATAGGTAATTGATATGTAACTGAGCCTGGACGCCACTTGGTTAAAAAAAATAAAAGGTATAACACTTTTTTATATTTTTTATAGTGCCTGGTGATGGTCAAATAAAAATACCGAAACATGTGCAATAAATTATTGTGTATTTTCTCTTGAAAAAACGATTTTTCTGGGTCAATAAAAAAACACTTTTTCTTGCAAACATACATCTATTTTATTAATAAATAATTTATTATTACAAAATAAAAATTACTAAAAGACTAGCTTTGGTACAGTTTTTTGCTTAAGAAACATAAACTTAATAAATCAAGAAATTCTCTTGGGAAGTTAACCTGTTGAATTACCAACTATAAGTAAATACGATTATACCCTGGGGAAACATCACTTAAGTATAAAAGGAATTGGTTAAAAAGTTAAAGTGTGTGGCATGTTAAAGGAAAAATAAACGTTTGGTAGTAGTATTGGAGGAGTAGGCGAATAGTAAACGCTTTTAACAACAATTTTTTCGCATTACTACTACTACTACTACTACTACTACTACTACTACTACTACTACTACTACTACTACTACTACTACTACTACTACTACTACTACTACTACTACTACTACTACTACTACTACTACTACTACTACTACTACTACTACTACTACTACTACTACTACTACTACTACTACTACTACTACTACTACTACTACTACTACTACTACTACTACTACTACTACTGTCTCTCTGTGTGGTACACCTAGCTGATGAGTTCCAAATAAGGACGAAACGGCGCCGTCCCAAGTTCCACCCTCTGTGTGAGCAAGCGAAAATCAGCTAATTCATTTTGCACTGAAGGACAGGGTTATCCATTATAAATGTTTTCCCTCTTTTCCCAGTTATTATGCATTTTAAAAAAATGGTCTTTAACAAAAGTTGCATAACTTTTAGTACACTATAAAATTATGTATGTTAAATTTCTCTTTCATATTTTAAATTGAACAGCCTGTATATTTTTTAAAACTTCGATAGACCTTTACTTCCTGGTTCAAAAAATATACCATATTATGTAGGCTTTATCTTAAGCGGTTCTAGCCCCATAAGGCAGTGGCATTGTCAGGGGGGGTTTTGGGGGTTAAACCCCCCTCCAGGAGTTCCAACCCCATCTACAATTTTTTTTGTCTGACGTACAATTTTAGTTTAGTTCTAGGGAAGGAATTTTTATGACCAGCATTTAAAACGTGTAAGAAATGGCATTCTTAGAATAATTTTTCTTCATCAGCGGCGCATACAGACCTCTTCAAGCTACTGCGAACATAGGGCGGAAGAAGTCTAATTTGCCAGTGTAGCAGTAAAGCAACCAACACTCAGGCTTCCGATCGCCATTCGCTGCCGTTCGCCGCCGTTCGCCTTGTATTTAGTACGCCTCTAACCACGGTGCTGTGTGGAGCGTAGTCAATGAAACCGGAATTTGGTCAATAAATACGCAAATTTTTATAAAGTAATTTTCTTATTTTTTGTCACTGATAAATAAGAGCGTTTTATTGTCAACTGCTCAGATTTATCAGTGACGACGTGTTAAAATGAAAATAATAAGGAGAAACAAAATAAAAGCAAGTTCTCAAAATAAAATAATACATTCTAAAAACCAAAAAGATTCTCCCTGTCAAAAAAATGTTAAAGCAAATGTTCGAAAAGTCCTCCTTGCTCGGCTAGACAATATCCGAGCCTACTATAAAAACCCCTTCTAACGTTTCCAAGCATGTTAGGGGTGATAATTTGAAAAGCTTCTTCAAAAACAGATAGAAGTCATTAGTATTCAGTCATTGTACTTATAACCCGATTAGGAAATACATTATCAAGATATTCCCTAACGAGGCCAACATTGTGAGCGGAACAACCATCTTGTTGAAACCATGTTTCACCAAATCTTACACCTAACAACTGCCTAGCAGTTGGAATAATGTGCTGCTGCAGTAGATCCAAGTATCTAGGACCATTCAAATTGCAATTGCCGTTGATAAAAAATGGCCCAATTACGTGTTCCCCTACAATACCCCCCCCCCAACATTTAGTTTTTGGGGATACTGTGTTCTTACGTCAAACTATAAATGCAAATTTTCCCTCGACCAATATCGAACGTGTGTTGGGTTATGATGATTTGACCATTTGACCATCTGCACTTTTTCGGCAACTTCGTAGACATCCATTTTTAGTTTTAAAAATGTATTATTTCAATTAAGAACTTACCCATCTGTTTCTCGAGCAAGGCAGAAATAAAACAAAATAATAAAAACAAAATGAATTTCCAAAAGATAACACTGTAGCGTGCTTCGAATCCACCTCGGTCGTACGGCACGGAGAGTAAATTGGACTTGATTCCCCCTATGTTCGCAGTAGCTTGAAGCGGTCTGTATATGATTTGGCCACAAATCTATATATAACACCGCAACCCACCCCTTCTTGGCAACTAACCCAATCTACCTTTTCAAAAATATTTCACAAAGAACCTAAGAGATCAAAATTTTTAGAGAATTTTGTGTCACAGTTTTCGCCTACGCAATTTTTTTGTCAACAATATTTAAAACGCGTAAAAAATAGCATTTTAGTGAATTTTTTCAAAATTTTACATTTAAGGGTTAATTTTGAAAACAATCTGCAAATGAGACTAGGTGAGGCTTTGAAAAAGAGTATTTTTGTTTCGTATATAGCACTAAATCAACTCCTATTAAACCGCCCCTCTCCCCTCCCTTCAGTTCATGACATCAAGCAATAGGCACCTACCTAATTTTTAAAAATTTGCCATATGTATATATAGGTAGTTGATTCTTATTAAATGATGAACCCTCCCCAGAGTCGATTTCTGGCTACGCCACTGCATAACGTGTTAGTCCAAGAAAAATAGTTTAGCTGGTTTTTTTGTTCAACACACTGCTCTTATGGCAACGTTTTTCTAAATTTGTTCAATGACCGTTCAAGACAAAGGTAACACATGGTATATTTTTGGAATCAGGAAGTTTTTTAATAACATACAGGGTGTTCAATTTAAACTAAGATTAGTTTTTGACATATGCGATGACATTGGACAATTTTGCCATGCATAATTTTATAGTTTACTTAAAGTTATGGAACTTTTTTTTGTTAAAAACTATTTTTTGTAAAATGCATACTAAGAGAGAAAAGAGGGGATAACATTTATGATGGATAACCCTCTACAAAAACATATTTTTTTTTAATTAAAAAATTGCCTTTTCTCGATTCGCTATTTGATTCAAAATTAAAATTTTTAATACAATTCATGCTTCTTTTAACAATAAAATTGCCATAATTTCATTTTTTTCTCGGTATACGGCCTTTGCTTTGGTAAGTACTCCTCGCGGTGCGGTGCTACCTATAGGTACTTCCAACAACTGGACATTGAACGTGTGCCGTACCATAATGGCCCGCGCCGTGCATAATTTTATGCCCATTGGGTCCGAATTCCATCTAGATTTCGAGATAATACGATTATTTCGCAATCATTTTTTACCAGTGGTGTAGTAAGAAAAATTAATTGCCTGCTTATATGTATGTAAGTATACAGTGTGTCACAAAAGTCTGGATTTTTTTGGAGAACTATGTTTTTTTCAAAAAAAAACTTATGTGTAGGATCATTTTAGTAAAAAAAGCGGTTTCGAAAAAAGTAAATTGTACATCCTGTATATTATCTCATTTTCTGAATCCTTAAAAAATGGGCTTTTCAAAAATACCAAATACTTTGGGTCTATCTTTTATCTTCTCCAACACATTCAAGTTTAAATATGTGTGAAAGAGATAGAGAAATCGAAACCATGCATTCGTGTTGATTCAGACAGTCGTCTTTTTATGTTATTGTTGAAAAGTAGGAAACCAGTTTTTTTTAGGTTTAAAAAAATACATAGTGTAAGTGAAAAAATACTAAAAAAAAATTCTTTTTTTTTGTTAATATACTGGGACTTTTCCATTCATTCCAGGATCAATTCCCAGTGTTGCCAAAGTGAGAGTCAAGTGTAAAGTTTTTAGCACAAACGCAAAATATCCATGCACTTAGCCGAGATTCGAACCCGGAACCTTCCGTGCGGCAAGCAGTTGCCCACTACGCTACGGCGACCCAGTTCTGTCAATGTGTATACTTTGTTTGAAAGTTTGAGACAATGATGTGTTTGAAATTAACTCTGTGTTTCGGACTTCCATTGTCTATATTTTATTTATACACGACGTTTCGATCAGTACAATCTCTGATCGTCTTCAGGTGCAAACTACAATCAATTCCTAAGGCTACGTACTTATATACTGTGAGAAATCACTCAACCTTGAAGTTTAAGAAGTTGACTCCGCCCAAGGAGGGGCTTCCAAATATTTGGGATTTCAACACTTGGTTTACTGAAAATACCCTGATTCTGCCCAATAAAGGCAGCTTCAAGGAATTTTCGTTTCTTCCAGTGTGACTCCTTGTGCAAAACCTTTGCTTCTGCCCACTTCATTCGGTGTTGTTTTGAACATGCATGTTCGGCAATTCCTGATTTCGTGGTTTCACCTTTTTGGGTATTCGTCTGATGTTCCTTAAGCCTAACAGATAGTGGTCTTTTAGTTTCGCCTATGTATGATTCACCACACTCACAAGGAATTTGGTAAATGCATTCCTTATTTTGTTTGTTCTCCGGTTTTGTTTTACTAAGAAGGCTTCGAATTGTATTACTAGATTTAAAAGCTGTTTTAATATTAAAGTTCTTCGCTACTCTTCGAATTTTCTCTGATACTCCTTTAACGTATGGGATTGTAAGGAATGCATTTGCCTGGTTTTGGTCATGTAATCTCTGTCCTGTTTGTTGAAATTTAGAAATAGTATCTGTTATAAGTTTCAGGCTGTAACCATTCTGCTGCAGATCCTTCTTAATGTTTCTTATTTCGATTTCCAAGTCATGAGAATTGTTACAAATTTGAACGGCTCTGTTATACAAAGTTTTGATTATGCCTCGTTTGGTTGTAGCAGAATGATTTGAACCTTGATTTAAATATTGTCCTGTGTGAGTGGGTTTACGATAGACTGTTGTTCTGATGTCGCTTTCTACTCGTGTGACAAGTACATCAAGAAAAGGAATTTGACAATTTTGCTCCAACTCCATTGTGAATTTAATGGTGGGTCTTATGTTATTTAGGTGGTGAAAAAAATTCTGAAAGTTGTTGGTCATTCCCGGTCCAGACAATAAAAGTATCATCAACATATCTCAGCCAGAGCTTAGGTTTATATGTTGCGGTATCAACCGCGTGTGATTCGAACCACTCCATGTAAATATTGGCCACCACTGGAGAAAGCGATGAACCCATTGGCAGACCGTCTTCCTGAGCATAAAACCTATCTTTCACTTGAAAATAAGAGTTATGTAGGCAGCACTCCAACAACTCCATCACTCCCTCCAGCGGTAGGCTGGTACGTTCATAAAGGGATTCGTCATCAACCAGTCTCTTTCTAATAATGTCTAACGATTCCTTTATTGGAACATTGGTGTATAGACTTTCGACATCAAAACTGACAAGTCTATCCTCGGTTCCTAAAACAAAAGATTTAAGAATATTAACAAAATGGTTTGAATTTTCTACAAATGAAGCGGTCTTGCCTGCAAGAGGTTGAATAATTTTCAAAAGGAATTTAGACAGATTGCTTGTTGGAGAATTTCTGGAACTTGTAATTGGGCGTAAGGGCATTGCATCTTTGTGAATTTTGGGAAGTCCGTATAGATGAGGAGGCTTGCTATAATGTGGTGTAAGTTGAGATCTTGTATTGTCCGGAATATATCTGGAATACTTTTTCAAAATTCTATAAACCTTACTTTCGATTGATTGCGTCGGATCTTTTGGGAGAAGTTTATAGTTTCCTTTAGCAAGTACCTCTTCAACTTTCTGGTCATAGGTTTCCGTGTCCAAAATCACTGTTGCATTGCCCTTGTCTGCCGGTAAGATTTTAATTGATTTGTCCTTTTGAAGATTCTTCAACGCGATTTCCTCTGTTTTGCTTATATTAGAGGTATGCTTAATAGGTTTGTCAATAATGGTCCTTACCTGATGTCTGAACTCGTCGGCGTCTTGTCGTGGAAGAGGATGACCTTCTATGGCGGTGATGATATCGATGGTAGGTATCTTCTTAGGAGCGATGGAAAAGTTAAGTCCTTTGGCAAGTAAGTTTTCTTCTATGGGTGTCAATGTCTTCTTTGACCCATTAACGATGGTTCTTACAGCGTCGGTGGTCGATTGGCTTTGTGGCTGTTGATGGGCGAATTTCCTTTGGTGTTTTGCTTGCCAAGTCTGTCGTAGATGGTCGCAGGTTCGTGTAATTTTGTCCAGAATCGGTTGATAATCTTCCTCCATAGTATATTCTCGAATCTCCTGAAACCGTTGTCTCAGTTCTTCTGTCAGTAAGGACTTGTTCCAGCGATGAAAGCTGATTTGGGACCGTATAAGCGCTTTACTGGCGTCATCTAGAATCCGCTGAACTCTTTGTCCTGGAAATTCCTTGAAGCTGCCTTTATTGGGCAGAATCAGGGTATTTTCAGTAAACCAAGTGTTGAAATCCCAAATATTTGGAAGCCCCTCCTTGGGCGGAGCCAACTTCTTAAACTTCAAGGTTGAGTGATTTCTCACAGTATATAAGTACGTAGCCTTAGGAATTGATTGTAATTTGCACCTGAAGACGATCAGAGATTGTACTGATCGAAACGTCGTGTATAAATAAAATATAGACAATGGAAGTCCGAAACACAGAGTTAATTTCAAATGTGTATACTGTCAATTGTTAAGAAAAAGTGAAATTTTTGGATACCTAAGCGATAAAGGTAGGTTGTAGAAGCACGAGAGGTAGCCTACAGGCTAACGCGGGGTCAAGTATCCATTACTGAAAATGAGCGCAAAAAAGATCCTATTCTGGGATTTCGAAAAGAAATACAAAGTTAAAATTCCAGATAGAGCCGACTGGGAGGGAGGTCCTCCTTTTGGAGCGGAATCCATCTGATACACAGACGGCTCCAAGACCGACGAGGGTGTAGGAGCTGGCATATACGGGCAAAAATAAGAGACTTTAGTCTCTATAAGCCTGACAAACGATTGCACAGTGTTCCAAGCTGAAGTAGCGGCAATACATCACTGTGCCGAAGAAATAGAAAGAGTAGAGGAAAACTAGTAGTTATATATTTAGATAGTTAAGCTGCACTTAAAAGCTCTAGAACCAGTGCAAGTGACATCCAAACTGGTTTGGGACTGCAGAACAGCTCTAAATAGGCTGGCAAGCACCAAAAGGGTGACACAAGCCAGGGTTCCAGGACATCGGGGACACTCTGGAATTGGCCACACAAGGCTCGGCAATAAATTTCACAGGGACTAAACCATTTTGTGGGATCTCTAAGGCCAGAGCCAAGCAATGTATTAAACTATGGCTCACCAAAGAGACGAACGGTCTGTGGGAGCAAACGCCTGGACAAAGACGGGCCAAAAAGTTCATTAAAGAACGTTTACCAGAGCTGACTGCAGAACTTCTTAGTAAGGAAAGGAAGCTTGTCAGACAAATAGTGGGGCTCAATAAGCACTTGTATGCAAAGGGATTGATAGAAGATGCGACATCCGCTTCCGGTCAGAAAGCTAGATACAGGGCACACTGGCAAAGCTTCTGGGTTTCCTGACGAGGACGGGACTGCAACTTGTTTTGTAGTTCTAGCAAAACAGGGAAGAAGAAAGGGGAACCACAATAGATCTGAGAAGGTCGAGGTGGACAGGTTTCTACACCACCCCATTATAATTTAATGTAAGGTAGGGGAAAAATTTTAATAACATCCTAAAAAACCATTAATTTGAACGTAAGCCAATTTAACAAGTAGGGATTGCCTATCGGCAATCTCTGAGATGGTCCTCGAGCAATCCTCGAGGAGCCGATTTTATGCTCTTAAAAGAATTATTTTTACTGTCACCACAGCTTAGCACATAATTTCAAACGTCGTCTGTTGTCGGTAATGACACTTAACTTATTTTTTGGGGTCGAAATCACGTTTACTTTTTTTGGCACTTTAGTTATGCAGCAAATAGTGGATTAAAGAACACAAACCAAAAACACTATTCCTTATATTGAAATCAACACTACTCCACTGCAATTCGTCTTCTTCTACTTCTTCAGAATATTCTATTGTTCTTGCCTTTTTCCTCTTGGTTGATTTTTCCTACGTTATGAATCTTTGCCTTCCTTTACTTCTTTTACCTTTTTAATTAGTACACATAAGAGTGCAAATGAAATATATCACGCGTGAATTACGAAAACTATACAGGCTGTTGTCTAATATACAGACCGCTTCAAGCTACTGCGAACATAGGGCGGAAGAAGTCTAATTTGCCAGTGTACGTACATGCAGAGACACCGCACGCCTATCAGTGGAGCAACCAACACTCAGGCTTCCGATCGTCGTTCGCCGCCTTTTGTATTTAGTACGCCTCTAACCACGGTGTTGTGTGGAGCGTAGTCAATGAAACCGGAATTTGGTCAATAAATACGCAAATTTTTATAACGTAATTTTCTTATTTTTTGTCACTAATAAATAAGAGCGTTTTATTGTCAACTGCTCAGATTTATCAGTGACGACGTGTTACAATGAAAATAATAAGGAGAAACAAAATAAAAGCAAGTTCTCAAAATAAAATAATACATTCTAAAAACCAAAAAGATTCTCCCAGTCAAAAAAAAATTAAAGCAAATGTTCGAAAAGTCCTCCTTGCTCGGCTAGACAATATCCGAGCCTACTATAAAAACCCCTTCTAACGTTTTCAAGCATGTTAGGGGTGATAATTTGAAAAGCTTCTTCAAAAACAGATAGAAGTCATTAAGAGCAAGATCGGGAGATCGAGCTGGCCATAAAATAGTTTCCCGTGTACTTATAACCCGATTAGGAAATACATTATCAAGATATTCCCTAACAAGGCCAACATTGTGAGCGGAACAACCATCTTGTTGAAATCATGTTTCACCAAATCTTACACCTAACAACTGCCTAGAAGTTGGAATAATGTGCTGCTGCAGTAGATCCAAGTATCTAGGACCATTCAAATTGCAATTGCCGTTAATAAAAAATGACCCAATTACGTGTTCCCCTACAATACCCTCCCCCCAAACATTTAGTTTTTGGGGATACTGTGTTCTTACGTCAAAATACAAATGCAAATTTTCCCTCGACCAATATCGAACGTGTGTTGGGTTATGACGATTTGACCATTTGACCATCTGCACTTTTTCGGCAACTTCGTAGACATCCATTTTTGGTTTTAAAAATGTATTAATTCAATTAAGAACTTACCCATCTGTTTCTCGAGCAAGGCAGAAATAAAGCAAAATAATAAAAACAAAATGAATTTCCAAAAGATAACACTGCAGCGTGCTTCGAATCCACCTCGGTCGTACGGCACGGAGAGTAAATTGGACTTGATTCCCCCTATGTTCGCAGTAGCTTGAAGCGGTCTGTATATGATCAATGCGAGATTTTAATTACAGTTTCCGAATTCGTGTTTTTTGTGTTAAAAATTTTATATCACGGCAAAAAATATACCATGACCCTACTGCGTAGAGGCATGGCATTGAAATTGGAGGCATTTGTAGAATGCTCAGGATATCTTGGATAGATATAATACGTAACGCAGGAAAACAAAAACTTAAATATATATTTATAATGGAAGAAAAAATGGAAGGTAAAATCTTAGACAACGGTATGGAATAGGCAGGCTGGGATCTAGGGGTGAGACAGAAATGGCTACAATGAAACCCCAAATTCGTCAGAAAAAAGGTATTAAACCCCCCTCAGCAGCCCATTTTATTAAAAATATTTCATCAAAAACGTAACGAGGCCAAAATTTTTGCTTATTCTTCAAAAAAACGTTATAAGAAATATTGGTAGTTATAATTTTAGAATCATTTTAAACAATTTTTGCCAACAGAATTCAAAAAGTGTAAAAAACGTATTTTCAGTATAATTTTATTAAAATTTTCGCCTGCATCGCATTAACTCGCCCCAACCCAACCACTTTGTTTAAAATAGTCAGCAAAAGACATAAAAGAGATAAAATGTTTTGCGTAAAACGGAATAATGTTTGCCTGCGCCGCTATACAACACCATTGATTGTTACAATTTTAAGCAGTTTTAGCCATCATCATTTAAAACGTGTAAAAAATGGCGTTTCAAAAAATCTAGAATTTTAAACATTTTTTTTGTGTAGAATCAGAATCAGGATATCTTCAAATAAAAAGTAGCTTTACAATCAAAGCACATTCATTGCGTACACAATAACTCAACCCTCCCTTTCTTTCATAAAGTTGCAATCTCCTATGTATTGATGATAATCACAAATTTTTTTGTTTAAAATGCCAAACTAACATTTTTATTATTAACTAGCTGAAGACCCCGCATTTCCCGGGTTTTTTCCGTTTTTCTTGCTTTAAATGATTATAACTTTTGTTTTTGTGCACCGATTTTGATAAAATAAAGACCATATTCTGCCCAGGACTCCGGGGAATCCAATAGTGAAATTTCCATCAAAATACATTTAGTGGTTTTTGCGTGATGCTGTGACAAACAAATTTCTTAAAATTGGATTTTTGGTATCTGTATGGTTTGGTTAGAAGCCGACACAAGATATTTAAAAAAATATTCATTGTACAGTAATAGTCTATCTAGAGAATTACTATATGTATATATTTATTTTGAATGGGTAACTAAAAATGCTTTGGTCAGGGGCGGCATTTTAAAAAATTGCCTCAGGCGGCCAACAACCTAGAGCCGGTCCTGCTTCTATTGGATTTTTTCCGCCGCGCGCACACGACACGCGGGCAGACTTTCTGCTGCGATTCGGTTTGAGTCAAGGTGTCATTTGTTATGGACTTGATATTTAAAATAATTTTTAGCATTTTTAATACAATCTACAGTAATTGTTTGCTATTTCAAAAGTTACTTTTAAGGCCACAAAAACGGCATAGATTTGACAACACTGCTTTGTTATTTTTTTGAAAGATCAACAATAGATGGCATCACTAATGTTCAGAACACGGTGGGAACACCATATGTGAGGAAAAGTATAACTTATTAGGAACGAAACCCTTCATTAATGCTTCCTTAAAAAGCTTTGATGCTCGGCTTTATGCGTCATGGATTGCAATGTCTCGAAATAAAAAATATCAAAAGAAAAATCATTAGTCAACATCAAAAAAATTACAAATTTCCGTATTATTTTTATCACTTGACATGTACCAATTTATTGGCTGAATGTTTCATTAGACAAGTGGCCTGAATTCCAATATTCCAATCGAACTCACTTCAGTTTCCTTGGGCCAACGAAATTATGTGACCTTGGCGTTTCAGAATTCGGGCAGAATATTGCTTACAAAGAAAAAAAACCATAACTTTTTTGTTATCAAATAATAGGATTTATAAAAATTTGGTGTATTTTTTTCAAAAAATAAAAAAATCAAAAAATTCCTGTTACAGATTTCTGTTTTATCGACGAGGCTAAAGAAAAAGCCAGGTCAGATTTTTGTTAGCCGTGTTTATTTCCTTTCGAAAATGAGAGATTCCAGCAAAAAACTGTCTGGATACGGTTGTGAGGAATTCAAAAATAAACATTTCTGCCAAATTTCAACAGATTCCGTTTTCTCGTTTCCGATATTCTGCCCGGTAAAGATTGGCCCAAAAACAGGAAAGCAGTGTTGTATGCCGTTTTTGTGGCCTTGATACTTGAAGAAGGGACAGTCATCGCGTTTTCTCTGTGAGGTGCGAATTTTGATGGACCTTGTATTATAGGAGCGATGGTATAATTTTTTTAATAAAACTATAAATGTAATAAAACACTGATTTAATATGGAAAAAGGTTAATGACTGACAGGTTGTGTGTGTATACGCACTACTTGTTTCGCAAAAGGTGTAATTTTGCTTTAAATTGGCTAAGTAAAATCATTTATTAAACAATGGTAAAATCATCAGTGGTGGTCATTGGGATTTACTGCCACATACAACCTAAATCAAAGCATACATATACAGGGTTCCTAAGATTTTCTTGAGGGATACGATTTCAATAAATCAAACAGAAATGGCATAGAAAGTTCTGCGCGCACAAAAGAAACAGGTATATTGAGCAATGGTGCCAGTTTGTTATTATCTCCGGACTGCTTTCATGAGAAAAAATTGTCGCCACTCTTTGATTGTGAGCATAAATCATACTTGCAATAATAGCCGTTGACAAGATGTCTGCAAATTCCGCTAGATGGCGGCCACACCATGAGATGATCGAGGAAAAACTGGGATTCACAGGCATTTCATTTTTATTTCCTTTCTAGTCAGGTATTTGGTGATAGAATTATTTCCACGTATGGAAATATCCGATGGCCTCCTCGATCACCAGATCTTGCGCCAAATGACTTTTTCCTATGGGGTTGTTGGCACGACAAAATTTTCCAACACCCTCACTTACGGCCTACGACTATATAGGAGTTGAGGGCGAAAATTTTGGAGGCGGGCAACTCTATCACCCAATAGATTGGGATATTGTGAGGCTCAAGAAGGGGACAGATTTAAACATCTAATCTAATTAAAAATTAAATGTTTTCAGGTCCAAACCACAGCTTTTTCTTGCCTGATGGAGGCGGCAGGGTCCATTATTTACGATACTGAGCGATGAACTCGTGAGGTTGTTAAGATTAGAAAGAAATATCTTCGCTTTTAATTAAATTTCTTTCCATTCTGTTCTACTAGCACTAGCAGCCAAAGAAATCAATAAACGGCGCTGTTTTTCCTGCAGAGCTTTTTGCTTGCGATATTATTGATTTTAAATAAAGCTGGCCCTACACTACATTTGATATTTTCGAGGTGTGTGAACCAATTCTTCAAAACTAGCGGGAGGGTAAAAGCAAAAAATAAGGGGCTGCCAAGATTTGTAACACCCAAAAAGGGGTGAAAAGATTTATTTTGCTCTGTTTCTTTACAAAAAACGTTTTTTTTACGAAAAACTTGAGCTCTGCCCCTTTTTTTATTTTTTTTTCAACTTTCTCGAAATTTTCGTCATACCGTAGAAAAAAATTATTTCCCCCATGGTCATACTCTACTTTTATTCGAAAAAATTTAGAAACAGAGACGGGATCAGTTTTCCTAAAGATAAAGGGCGCCGCAGGCAAAAATTTTTCAATTAAATTAGCCGAACGCAAAAATGTTAGAAAAACAAAGCACGAAATAAAAATGGCGCCGCTTAACAATTTTTTTTCAAAAATTACGTAATTTCGGGAACGCAAAGAAATAGGTCTAAAGAGTATAATTTTTTAAGAAAAAAATATCAATTTTTCTCGCCCTCCTCCACTGGGACTACAGGGGCCGTGCACAAAATACGTAACGGTCATAGGGGGGAGGGGGGTTACAAAACGTTACGTAGGGGGGAGGGGGGTTTTCGACAGCGTTTGCATTTGTGTGAAACTAGGAAAATTTGGAGTGAAAATAAGTGAAATTTTTTTTTTTTGGGGGGGGGGTGGGTAGTGGTCTTGAAATCGTTACGTAATATTAGGGGAGTGGCGTGCCAAACCGTTACAAAACATTACATAGGGAGGGGGTCAAAAATTGGTAAAATCACCGTTACGTAATTTGTGCACGGCCCCAAGGATTTGCTTAGGAACCCTGTATACCGTGTGTTAATTAAATTTTTGTCCCTATATGTTTTTCAAATCTGACCTGAGCAACCCCCTTAAATAAAGTAGGCTTTCTATATATAAATTAACGTAATTTAAATTAAAAATAAATAATTTATTGCATTTTCGTAATCTGCATTTCACCAATATCCTTTTTTAACTATTTTATTACCTAAATTTACGACAAATAATAAGAAAAAACATTATTTTGATTGCAGCCATAAACGCCGTATTTCTAAGACATGCGGTAGACGTCCGTCAACCTTTGTTTGCGCGCGCGAGAGAACAATTTTTTTTATACAATATAGATTATCTGTGGAAAGAACGTGCCACCACGGATCACCTCGTTACTCTGTGGTGCCACACTTACCTCCGCCTGCTCCCCGCAACTGCCCCTAAACCTAATTTGTGGAGCTTTATAACCATAGATTAAGGAACTACCTTAACCTATGTTTATACCACCGATTTCCAAGCAGCTATTAAACTATGGTTTAAAGATCGTGAACATTCGGTCCCTTCCGCGTGGCCTTTTCTATAAAGCTCAGGTTTATACGCGTCTAAAACCAGTTTTAAATAAAATCACTTTTTCCGAGAGTTCATATGTTCATTGTTAAATGTCAGTAAATGTTTGTTTAAAAAAAAACACAAATAAACAACTAGGTTAACAAAAGATTTGATAAAACCAGGAGTATTTTTTTAGGTGGGTTTAAAGTGTTTATTCCTCGGTTTATTCCAACCTTAAAATCGGTTTTGAAGCGATAAACCTCTTTCTTAAATCGTTTTAAATTAAAACCGATTTAGTGGTTTAGTGGTTTTAGTTGTGTTCATACGTCAAAATTTTCAAACTGTCCTTATATAAAAGAGCTTTAAGAGACCCATGTAAACAAAGTAACTGAAAGTTTATAGAATACGTAAAAATGTGAAATTAACGATCAGTACTATCTCTGATCGAAACGTCGTGTATAAATAAAATATAGACAATGGAAGTCCGAAACATAGAGTTAATTTCAAATTCATCACTGTCTCAAACTCAAACTCAAACCAACGTAAAAATGTCTTGAAGAGGTTTTCCAAATTTGCTAGTATTTTGATCGTTGGAAAATGTACAGTGTGGGTAATATAAATGCAATAGACAGTAAATATTTTTAGCCATTCATACATAGGATTGCAAAAATCTGTTTTTATTTTTACTAAAAATGAGTTATCTTTGTAAAAAGAGATTTAAATACAGTCTGGGACAAAATAACTCAAAAACCGTTAAACCGATTCTTATGAAATTTGGTTTACTGACGAACCGTAGTAGCTAGCGACACGCGTTTCACATAAGATTACATTTTCAACAAAAACAAATAAAACGGATGGCTAGACGTGCCTGCTAGCGCAATTTTTTATATAATTTTTAAAGTATGTCTGTTAAACATTACAAATATCAAATTTTGTCACATGAATTTAGGCTTTGCTTTTAAAAAGTGTGGTGTAAAAATAAAAAACCACTATAAAGTTGGCTAGTTATGAATTCACTGACTTCTCAATGCATTTTTTATAATTTTGTGTGGTTTTTGTTTTGATATTTCTTAAAATAACTCTATATTTAAACAATTTTTTATGTAAGGTGAAAACTGTTATTATGGAAACGTAGATAAAAAATCTAAACCGCAATTACTAAATTACCGCAATTAAAGGCGATTTTAATAAAATTTTAAAATACACCACAGCAAACATCGACGTAGCAAAGCACAGTAAATTAACGCTGAGTTGTAATTAAAATAAATGGATTTAATGATATTATTGACGGTTGGCGCTGCGACTGGCTAATACCGGAGACAGACATCTTGCCCTGGTTTCATATACATGATTTAATTAACTACCTGTTATTAATTATTACCTAAGTACCTTTACGTATCTGTATTTCAAGTAGAAGACATTTTTTTATTCTTTGGGCTCTCTCTTTTTCTAAAAAAGAATGCAGAAATGCGGGCGGGACAAAATTGCACCCCCACTATCTACGGTGTAGTCCTGGAAGCCTACCTCTTTTGCAAAAGAACAGATTTTTTCTTGGCTGCAACTTTCTTACATCGCCTGGGGCCAGCAGATAATTCTCAAGGTACGACTCTCTTGACCTGGCCAGAGCCAGCAGAACATGCACCATCGACGCTTACAGTGAGATTTACTAAGATCTAAAATAGTAACCCCCACAGGTCTAAATATTAAAATCAATTTTCAAAAAACACTTACTGCTTTTTTTCTCAAAATACGCCATATTTTAGAAGAAAATGCCCTAAAACTATTTTTTTTTTGACAGGTTTCAAAATGGCAAATGGTGAATACGCCAAAAATTTGTCACATAATAGCTTTATTATTTGTGTTTGAGGTTATAAAGTTGGTGATTTTTTGGACCACCGCAGGGGGGTGGTTTAAATTTATAGCCCCCAGAAAGGATTGTTTTGTGGCATTTGGTAATAAGTTCGTTTATAATTTCCCATTTTTACAAGGATTATTTTACCTTATTTAATATGCCAAGATGTTCATTACTCAATACAACACCTCCTAAACGGCATATTTTGAACCCGTTTTCGGCACAAAAAATATATTTATGAGGGCACTACGAGGTAAAACAAACATAAGTGAAATTCACTGATTATGCACGAAAAATATACCAAACAAAAAAACCCAAAACAATTACATTAATTTATTTACAAACTGAAAGTAAAACATTGAGGTTATCTAAAAGCTCAGTCAAAAAAACTTTCCTTACTCAAAGCCCACTTATTTTAAAGCTGTAGCTTTCATCAGTAGAGGTTGGTACAAGCCAAGGTGCAAGCAGAGGTAAAAGATCCGACCTCGCTGTTTGTGATTGAACGCAGCGCTAATATTTTTAAACTGACATTTCGGCAGTGACAGAAATGTAAAAACACTTGCAGTTAAGTTTTTTAATACATTTCATAGATAAAAACACCTTTTAAATAAATAAAAAATTAATCTACTCTTTATTTTATTATTACCCATCTAAATCGTTGTGTGATATCAAGTATTAATTGGAAAAATTAATTATCACGGGTAAGTTTTAATTAGAGTGACATATAATCCAAATTTTAATTTGTTCTACAGAGTGTTTACTATTTAAACCACGCGTGGGTTTAAATTTTTTAATGTTCTTTTCTTCTAAATTGAAACTTTATTCTTAAATCCAACAAAAGATTATGTTAAGATGATTATTCAATAAACAAATTTATTAAAATTCTTTTTATAAATAAAACTATGTCCAAAACTCAAGGAGGTTTGGTTTAAAATGCTTAAAACAAAAAATTTCACTTAAACCTATGACCAATTCCCAGCGTCTCTACGTGCTTGTTTTCTTGTATTTGTTCTTTTTATTAGGGGGAGCCGCTATCTGATTCTATCTGGGTATCACACAAGCTGGCATATCGGGGTAGGGGAGGGAGGTGAATCACTCCCAGAGAGGCCGCAAAAATTACTACTACTCTGACTCTATACAGGGTTTGACAGTTTTTGTCTCAGGTGCCGAAATGCATGTCTTTGAGTAAGAACCCTATTCAATTCAGATGCACTGAAGAGGAATACCGGCTAGGCAACGTTGTCAAGCAAACAGGGAAAACTTAGTCTGTTTTATTCGAAGACGTGGTCGTGAAGGAGATCGTATACGTAATTTTTCCCAATTAATCACTTAGAAGATCTTTAGATTATTTATATTTATTTGATACTGATATGATGCAACTAAAATACAATGGCGTCTTTAGAGGGGGGGCGTCCCCCTCAAAGGTTTTGAACTGAAATATTCGATTACACTGCATATTTTTATCGGAGGAGGTGTGGCGTCTAATCCACATCTATTTTCTCTTGGTTCATAATTTATTTAACACATTTTTGTATTTCCTGAATACAAAAACGAAGATCTGATGACTTTTAAATAAATTCTACTGGCACCAAAACACCTAGCCTAATATGTGTATCAGCTCTTGGACTATCAGTGCTACCATGCGGCAGCCGCCGTTCCGGCCGGCTTCCTTTGCACTTTGAACTATTAGTATGTTTTCATATCGTACTCAATATGTATCGAAAATCAAGTCTCTTCTTCTTTCATATATATCACGCTCTTTGTCAAAACAGAAGAACATGCTTTATGAAAGCAAAAGAAGACAACCTTTTCCATACGTATTAAGTACGATGTGAAAACATAATAGCGACATAAAGCTATTTTTAACTCATCGCCGTATACGTATCCGCATCTAGCAAGAACCAAGCACATTAATTGGTCAGAAAAATAAGCTGATAAATAGACATTTTCTTCAAAAGACCTTTCGGAATTCTACCTTTTTCAGACAAAAAGATACCTGCGACTCAAAATTTGTATCAATTCCTTATAATCCTAATTATACGAAAGGATTACACAAAGTATTTAATAACACCGGTCTTAAATTAGTATATCAATCCGGTAACACAATAAGAAGCTTACTAGGAAATCCCAAGGATAAAACTACAGTTCTAGAAAAAAGTGGAATTTACGAAATTAGTTGCATGGATTGTGACAAAAAATATGTTGGCCAAACGAGACGCTCTATTCAAACACGTTTTAAAGAACACTTAGAACACTTAAAATACGGAAGAACAGAAAAGTCAAGTGTGGCCGAGCATGCTTTTGAAAACAATCATAGATTCACATTAGATAACCTAAAACTTCTAAAAAGTGTACCAAACAAAAGACTTTTGAATGCATATGAAAGTATGGAAATCATTAAATCCAGAAATAGTTTAAATAAAGATAGAGGACCCATCCCGTTTAGTACACTTTATTCTTTGGTTGAGGGGAGATAGGATTAAAAATCGTGATCAATCACAAATTATTAGTCTTATCTCCGCCCACTAAAGGATTGTATATAAGATAGAGCGTAGATTAATTTAGTTCATTGTTTATCGTCTCCTGATGATGCTAACGTTGTTAGCGAAACGCGCGTCGAGTGCAAAAAAGTGTAGTTTTGGTTTTGTGGAAAACAATCATAATTTTGTTTTAGTGCAACCAAAGGTTCCAAATTCCCAACATACAAGTTTCTGACCAATCAAAGTGCTTGGTTCTCGCTAGATGCGGATACGTATACCGCGATGAGTTACAAATAGCTTTATATTTAATTGGTACGGCGCGCGTCTTTGTCAGGCAACTTATTTATTAATCCTGCAATATGAATAAGAAAAGGCCAAGTAAAGTAAGTAACATTATCCCTTCTTAATTTTTTCACAGTTTAATCTAGTACGACCCATCGCGCCTTGCCAGTACCAATTATTATAAAATTGCCCCAGTCATTAGCCTTAAACTTATGAATATATAACCTTTCAAAAATTGGTAATTGTTTAAATTAAAAAAAAAAATTGACCGATGAGACTGCAAATAATGATTTTTTTATCCTCACGATATGTATAAATTTGACTTTAAGGGGAATTGAAACCGATGCGCCTCCCCAAGACCGAATCCTAATCTAAAATACCACAAAATATTTTTTATATAAGATTTGAAGAGCAGGCGTGCCTTCGCGACTCTGTGGGTGCATCTGAGGAGGTGAGAGGAGCCCGTTTCCTCGACAATTTTTGTAAAATAAAGAACTCTCCAAGAATCAGATTTATTCTCTGTTATTAAATTTAAAACCAGCTTTAAACTCCTTTTAAAGTTAAATAAGTCGTGTGTGTGAACACGGTTACAAAAAGTGTTCTAAGTAGAAAGAGTAGAGGGTTGCAGATTGAAAGACTGCGCTACGTTGTTTATTTTATTCTTTTGAAAAAGTATAATTTGTTTCAAATTTATTTCAAAAAGATATTTCGTGAGAACGAGAGACTGCTACGATAAATTGTGTCGTGGAGTCGGGACTTTAGCGCAACTGGTTATGATTATTGATATTGAAAGAGCACTGTCCATCGGTAGTAAAAGTTTGTGGATAAATGGGCATTTTAATAAATTTAGCAGATTCTAATTTAAAAATAAAATAAGAAAATACTCATAATCACGGTTTTACGCCCTTTGAAGGCAACATTTATCGTTAAATTTGACGGGATCTTACTTGGGAATCTTTTAGTTAATTGTGGGTGACATCGCTCTTATTTACTAGCCATTGCGCTTCTTTTTCAATACACGCTACTTCGATGACCTAGACAAAAATTGTCGAAACCTGTATATGAAAGAATATGACACAACAACTTTCTAACTTGATCGGCCGATTTTTAAAAATAAATTAGAGAAGGCTTTTCATTCGAGATACTTTGAAATTCATTCACTGCATTCTTTGTTTTGTTGGGCAGAACACAGGCTTTATTTGATCAAAATCGGTTCACGGAAACAAAAGTTATGACCATTTAAAGCAAAAAAACCGCGAGCAAAGCGGGTACTTAACTAAATGGAAGGATTTGAGGGACAGATGGTGAGGGGCCAGGGGCGGGACAGGGATGGAAGGGAAAGAAGTGAAAGTAAAAGCTACAATTTTAGTCACACGAACGAAGTTCCACCACCCTACATGCAATGGCGGTCGCAGCTTTCCCAGGGGTAGAAAAAGTTTTATACAAAAGTTCTAAAATTAATGTTACTTCCGACCCAATAGGGCGCCGCTGGCGAAAATTTTTGAAAAACCTAAAAGTTTTACTGCTTTTATGAAAAACCATCGATTTTTTAAATAAATTATCAAAAAAAGGGGGAGGCGATCGCCCCCACCGCCCCCCCCCCTTTGCGAATGCCACTGCTACTTGGTATTACAAACGCATCGGCATCGGTGTATGTCACACCCGTAAAAACGAACAAAAAATGCAAAAGAATCAACCATTAAAAAAGTCGAAGAATAATATAGGAAAGATCGACCATTGTTTCTAAATATCATCATCATGATTGCCTGTCTGTGATGTAAGCTCCTCTAATGATGGATTTGTGCAATATGCAAAAGAAACACCATTAAAAAAACATCAATACAAAAATCAAGATGCATGAATATTATATAAGTGCCAGTGGCGTAGGAGGAAATTGTTCCAGGGGGCTAAAACACGAAAAATCGAATTTTATTCTTTATTTTCGGAAAAAATTCAATCTCTGGGAGTCAAAATTCATTCTCTCACTTCGCGCTTTACTTTTTGATCAGAAGAATAACTATTTTTTCCTAAACATTATAGAAAAAAAGCAGAAAATTTGTGCAATTGATGGAATTCAATCAAAAAACATTTTACTTTTTTTTAGGAGAATGGCTTTTTGACAGTTAAATAAAATTTTAGAAATCGCTTCTGTAAAACAATTGGAAAAAGTAAAACTAAAATAATGTTAGTTTACCTTGAAACTTTGAACACAACTCCAACGGAGGGCATCTTACCCAACCTCAATCAAAAAGCTGTTGCAACTCTTCAGCTGTCACTTCAATCAATGTCAAAACAAAACAAAACCGTAAATCGTAACAACCAATGCCGCTAAGTTGGTTGATTTAAATAAATGAAACACTTAAAGTTAAACAAATAAAATGAGGGAATAATTGAATTGTATTTACGAAATAAAAAAATACAAAAGTCCTGGAAAAAAAGACTGAGGCTTCTGACCCGAACAATAGAACAAACAGTTACCGCAAAAAATATGACAGCTGACGCACGCCGAAACGTAACTACACGCGACGACGGCACATACGTTGCAGTTGACGTTTAGGTTGACGCTGAACGTTGTTGTAACCACGACACGAATCTTGCAGGTGAATAATGGTGCATGGTCGGTATAAGTCAGGTGTATGTACTGTGTGAAGTAAGTGTAAAAGAGGTTGAAGATTTGTTAAGTGATTAGAAGGAAGAGATAGATAAAAATTCGCGTGAAATTGATGCAGGTTTTTTTAGATTTATCATAAAAGATATAGTAGTGGGTAGTAGAATGGAGGTAGCTCATTGTCTGGCAGGTTTAAACTCTTCTGGATTGTCTACATCTTTGTTCTTGGATTCATGAGATTCTAACCGCATTGTAGGCTCATCCGTGGACTGTTGTACCACAAAATAAACTTGAGCATAGGAAAAGTGGACTGGAGTCTGAAATCAAGATTTTTTGCACTACTAATGAATGATATGCTTAAAATATTTTGAAGATTGTCCATTAAAGTCATGCAACAATTTATGGAAAATACTGAATCCTTTATGAACTATGAAGGATTCAAGACCAGAGAAGTCTTATTTGATATCCAAGTCTTATTATAACGGCCTAGGGATGTGCTGATATGCCTGTTTCATAGATTATGAGGAAGCATATGATGTCCAACACGAAAAGCTTATAGAGTTTCTTAAAGAAGTTGATCTGGATGATTAAGATCTAAAGATAATTTTCAACCTATACGAGATAGCTCAAGTAAATGTTGATGACCAACTGTCCGGAATGTCAGCCAAGGAAAAAACATATACGAAGCATATTAGAAGTAAATGACTAGCAATATCTGGAAACATTCAAGACATCCGGGAAAGGTCAGATAATTATCAATTAAAATAAAATCAGTGTTGTGTAGTCGGGATAATAATACCACTCCCCGAATTCGTGGGTTTTTTTGTTATGTGGGTCTGGGAATTCGAGATTTGGTGTGAGAATGCTCGGGATATCTTGGATGGTCCGAATACGTAACGCGATGCTCTATTCAGAATAAAAAAGGATCCTAAAGTTTTAAGTAAAAAAAGTAAACTTAGGCCACATTTTAAGAAATGATAATTAAAAATCTCTAAAACTAAAAATAGAAGGAAACAGTGAAGGCAAAATCTTAGATAAAGGTATGGTGTCAGTACAACGGAACTGTTCAAGATACGTTCGAGTAATATTAAAGAGTGAGAGTGGTGTGGTGTAGGAGTAATAGTCGAACGCGTCGGAGTGAAAAGTGTAAACTGTAGGCTAATAATAAATTTTTTCGAAAAAGCTTCACATATTGAGAGCACTTTGAGGGTCTACTTAATTCTCAAAAATAAATTTTGCTGATGATTCATCGGATAAACAACCAGCGGTTTTAGAAAACCTTGACTACTAATTTTATAATTTAGAAAAAGTCTCGAAAAGGCACAACATGTGGTAGAAGTAACTGCGCATGCCCCCATCGGCAATCTACCTTCGCCAGGTGGGACTTATGGAGTGAGTTCTTACCATATAATTATGAGATACTATAACGGCCCAAGTGCCGCAAAATGTGTAACGAAAATAACTTTGAAAAACAAAGAAGAAAATTCAAAATCGCGGTTGGCTTTGAAACTGTTTGGGGCCACCAGGCCATAAACCAAAAATCTACTGCGCATGCACTAACAAATCCATGCCTGGTGTCGTAGTGACCTTACGATAATTGAATGACAAGGTATTCATTTGTGACAGTGACAACGACATCATTTTTCCGAGAACTTTTATATTATTTAATTGAATTTATTTATTATATTATGGATAAAACATCTCCAACCGCAATTTTAACCTTACTCAAGGGTTTCAATCCACAAGGTAAACGCGTTACACGAGGACATGGCCCCACGTGCCGAACCCACTTCCTGACAAAACTGGGCATTGTCGAAAAGTTAAGTTGACGAGGTATGGTTTTGCCATTTTGTTTATGTTACTCTGGAGTTTTTGTGTTTTAATATTTTGTGGCGGTATTTTCTGTGGTGGCGTGCGTTATTATTACGGAAAACATTACAAAACACTTTTTCATTTTTTTTACGGTAGTGTCCACTCTTTTAATAGATTTTCCAAAAGTAAACAAAAATATAAAACATAAACCTACATTTTTGCTGTTGTCAGTTGCTTTCATTATTAACGCAATCGATGCGCCTGCTCTTTACACTCCTCGTCTATGGGCTTTTTCCAGGATTCATTGGTAGAGTTATTGTCGGTACGCATTTTTCTCGGGAAAAGCAAGGGGAGGGCCTTTATATTATCTCATAGTTGTATGGTTCTTACTTACCCGAACGCTAAAAGACACTCCACTTTTCACCACGATTTGAATAACCGAAAGATTTGGAGTAAGAGTGAATGGAGGATAGACAAAGAGGTGCTATATATCTGCTTGCTTGGTGTCGGGGTTAACGCCGCGACTTTCAAGCAGGAGATGCCGGGTTCAAGCACGTAGTCCACTTGGACTCTGTCTTATAAAATTACAGAATTTTGTAAGATTAAGGTAAAACGCAGTATGAAGTAGCTAGGAGAGGACGTTAAGAAGACGGTCCCGTGTGATCCATATATTGATAGTGGAGCACGTTGAAGATCCCTAGCCCCGACAAAGGGGTTTAGGCTAAATTAAATCCTTCTAGGAAAAGAAAACTGCCTTCCTAGGGGGTGCTCATCAAACCGGTTTGATGAGCGAGGTAAGGGGGGAACCCAAGGAAAATAAGTGTAAAAGTATCTTAGGCCCAACCCCTCTATTCCTACCTAGATACACACTCCCTAAGTCGGTAGACTACGAAAGTAGTTGATGACCCGTTCGAATAAGTTAATAGTGAAATTAAGTCTGTGTTTCGGACTTCCATTGTCTATATTTTATTTATACACGACGTTTCGATCAGTACAATCTCTGATCGTCTTCAGGTGCAAACTACAATCAATTCCTAAGGCTACGTACTTATATACTGTGATAAATCACTCAACCTTGAAGTTTAAGAAGTTGGCTCCGCCCAAGGAGGGGCTTTCAAATATTTGGGATTTCAACATTTGGTTTACTGAAAATACCCTGATTCTGCCCAACATTAAGAAGGATCTGCAGCAGAATTGTTACAGCCTGAAACTTATAACAGATACTATTTCTAAATTTCAACAAACAGGACAGAGATTACAAGACCAAAACAGCTTTTAAATCTAGTAATACAATTCGAAGCCTTCTTAGTAAAACCAAACCGGAGCAAAAACAAAATAAGGAATGCAATTACCAAGTTCCTTGTGAGTGGGGTGAATCATACATAGGCGAAACTAAAAGACCACTATCTGTTAGGCTTAAGGAACATCAGACGAATACCCAAAAAGGTGAAACCACGAAATCAGGAATTGCCGAACATGCATGGTCAAAACAACACCGAATGAAGTGGGCAGAAGCAAAGGTTTTGGACAAGGAGTCACAATGGAAGAAACGAAAATTCCTTGAAGCTGCCTTTATTGGGCAGAATCAGGGTATTTTCAGTAAACCAAGTGTTGAAATCCCAAATATTTGGAAGCCCCTCCTTGGGCGGAGCCAACTTCTTAAACTTCAAGGTTGAGTAATTTCTCACAGTATATAAGTACGTAGCCTTAGGAATTGATTGTAGTTTGCACCTGAAGACGATCAGAGATTGTACTGATCGAAACGTCGTGTATTAATAAAATATACACAATGGAAGTCCGAAACACAGAGTTAATTTCAAACACATCATTGTCTCAAACTTTCAAACAAGTTAATAGTGCCTACGGGACTCAAAAAAGTGACGGTAATCAAAATGAGGAGAGAGAGGTGCTATTTATTGCTTAGTGATACCTGCACCTGAGCGCAAACTAAAGAAGGAAGATTTAGATATTACTATCCTGTCTTTGGACACCTTTGGTTACATATTAGACTAACCAAATATCAATTTTGTTAAAGAAATCTCTGCACAAACCTCTCCTATGCAGTGTAGGCCGGATGTGGCGGGGAAATTAGCATTACCGTGTGTTTTAATGCTGGTATTACTCAGTCAGATACTTTAATTTAATCAAACAATGAGTATTGTATTCCCTCGATAGTAATTTATTTATTACTAAATAAAGATTGTAACTGTGTAAATGGAAAACAAGATTTGTCCATAAATAGGTTAGATTGTGGTCCGTCGTTATAGTATTTACTGGCTTTTGATATAACACACCAAAAAAAGGGATGTCATTAAAGAATAACTATTTGCTTTTTCGACATGGTAGGAGGACAAAAAGAAGTTAAAAAACCTCCGAATCAGGTACTTCAACCGAAAAGAATCTAAAAAGAAAAGATCAAAAGATCTTGGGTGGAAACAACGAAAATTCAAACTTGGATGAGTATCCCACAAGGAACACACAAAGAACCAAAGCGAAAAGAGAAATTGGGCAACCAGCGTGGGCTCATCAGTGGTTCCACTGGTAACCCTACCCAAAAAAATTGCCAGTGCGGAACGATGCCTATTTGTGGGTGATTCAAATTTGGAAATCAAAGTGTATGATGGTGTTGACTGATGTTTGGGGAGGGTGACCAGTGGAACCACTGATGACCCCATGCTGGTTGCCCAGGGCGAAACATCATTTGATCATTTCTCTTTTCGCTTTGGTCCTTTGTGAGTTCCTTGTGGGATACTCATCCAAGTTTGAATTTTCGTTTTTTTACCCAGGATCTTTTGGTCTTTTAGTGTTGGATCGTTACCAACTAAAACCACTAAAAAAGTCAATATGTACAGCACCAAAAGGTACTCTATCAATACCGCAATTTGGTGTGGTATGTGTATTATTTATTCGCCCGAGGCAAGAAATAGGTATTAAGGAAGGAGTCTCGAAGACTTCGGAAGCCCATTTAAAACGGATGTCAACCAATATCGGAGGAAAAATATATCATAAAGAGACCAGCCGGCGACCAACGCTACCGCCGCCACTGAAGCACTTATATAACTGCGTTGTTTTTTTATAAAAACGCAGGCCTACACTTTCAAAGTTGATTTAAAAATTTCAACTGTTTTCTAGTAACTGGGTAGCGCTGATTTCAAATCTACTTTTAGCTTCTTTTTTGTATTACGTAAGGTTATTCTTCAAACCAGAAAACATGATTTATTCCATTTATAAGCTGGTTTTATTATATACAGGGTGTCTCAATTGCCATGGGCCACTATTGCTATCTCGGTAACTATAAGAATTACAAGGTTGGTCAAATTAGACAAAATGTGCAGTTTTTGGGAGACATTGAAAATCTGTCGAAACTACTTTTTTTGGGTTTTTCGCCACTAAGTTAAGGAAACTTTTTCAAAAATATGTTAAAACCCACTGCGTAAATTCCTAAAGAAAAAAATTTGTTCGTTTGTCAGTGGTTTTTAAATAAGATAAAAAATTTGCCTACACACACGCAAATCCTAACTAGAATCTAAGTACTTATCTGACGTTTCGGCAGAAATTCTACTGCCGTTATCAAAGAATTTTATCCTTTTCAATAACTTTTTTCGATTCTTTTTTAAAATATCTGTCTGTTGTCATACAACTGACTGACTGATATCAGTCAAATATATATTTCAAATATTAACTTGACAGTTTGGTGCGTCGATAGTAGCCAACAAGGTATTGGGTGAATTTAGTAAAATTTAAAATCAAAATTATATTTGTTTCAGTGTTTTCGATTTCAGATTACTTTATAAAAATACAAAATTTTAATTTTAAAATATCAATTATAAAAATTATCTTTTGACTAACTTTAAGAAAAAATATATTAGAAACCCAAAGAATATCAATGCTATTTCTTAATTTATTTTAAAAAAACCTTTTTGAAAATCTTGTTTTAAAATTGGAAGCCAAACTGTATTTATATCAACTGATATGCTAGCTATGCATTTTTTTTTTCTTCTTCTTTGATTTTTCGTTTAATTTTGTCTGGTTCTTTTTGTAATATACTGGTTTCTCCCCACATTACTCTATGATTATTTTCAAAAGAATGTTGACAAATTTTAGACTTCTCCCAGTCTCCCCTTCTGAGGTACCAAAACAAAACCATTAAATGCTGAGCAAAACTCAAAAAATATCGTTTATAAAATTCCTTGCGAGTGTGGTAAATTTTATATTGGAGAAACTTCAAGGCCTCTTGAAGTTAGAATAAATGACCATAAGGGGTACCTCACTATTTGTTAACTTTTTAAATGTTTTAAACTTTTTACCATTTCATTAAATTAAACTTATTTAACAGTATTTATTATTATTTTAACACGTTTTTTAAAACTAAACTTTCTTTCTCAATTTCGTCCTCTGCCGGTTGCTCCCCGTTTGGAAAGATTTTCAAATGATCCGTATTCAATCCGTGTAGTAGCAAATTTTGCTCTAGCCTTGTAATTTAATTTTTCGATTTGGTACGCGCCTTTCAGCATTTCGAAATGCTTTTGCATAACAAAAAATTAAATCTAATTTTATATGTATTACGCAACATAGGCTTTTATAAGCAATTGTTTCTTTTTGCTTTCTAAGCTACCTTTGATAAAACGGCAAAAGTCCGAAAAAACATAAATCACCATTTTTTACCATTAAAATGCAAATAAATATGGACATTTGATATATCGTTAAAATCATAAAACGAGAGATTTTAAAAAATGTTGATGTTAATATCTCGAAAACTATACGTAGAAAATTTTCTTAAAAAATAACAAATTGAAAAACGTGAAAAATGCAAAACATTTTTTCTTTACGAATTTTTTGTAAAAATTATACTTTTAGAGGTATTTGATAAAATAATTTTCTGCAATTTTTCGAAAAACCCCCGTACCTTAGGATAGAATATTAATTTTTTTAATCTGTAATCATATCTGTACATTTTGTCTAATTTGACCAACCTTGTAGTTATTATAGTTATCGAGATAGCAATAGTGGCCCATGGCAATTAAGACACCCTGTATATTAAAGAAAAAAATACTATTAGAAATAGTTATTTATTATTGAGGCTTCTTAAAAAAAACGTTTCCTTTTTTCAGGAAAGCTTCTTTTGGTTGTTTTCCGGTCATATTCAGCTAAAGGATGATTTCTTCTCAATGTCCACCACAGTAATTTTTGTATTCGAGCGTCCCTTTTCTTTCTACCCCTTTAATATCTTGATAAAATCTTTCACGTTACTCTTCAATCACGTCCCCAAGATTTTCCGGAAAGTAGTCCAAATGGGAATAACACAAGCGCATTTTTATGCTCACATTGCGGCTCAATCAAGGTACATTTGGATATTGTAAAAATTATGTGCTAATTATGTACTAATTTAGTCCCCTTTTAAAAATTTTTGTACTTAATGAATAACGGGGTAATTCGCACTTAACAGGGGAGGGGGTATGACTTGGCGCTAAAGTTGATATGTCATAATTTTGTTCTAACTATGTACTCTTAAAGAAGGGTACTTTTCAGTTTACAAAAACCATCGGTTGCTAAGATTTTTGTTTGTTTGTTATGGCGTAGGTAGCTTGATATCAATAAGGATATCACACCCCCCTTCGCTTAGAAAAGAGATTCGACCAAAAGTGACTATGCCAGAATTTGTTACTAATTATGTGCTAATTTCGTCCTTTTCTAGAAAATCTTATTACATACAGACTGCTTCAAGCTACTACGAACATAGGGGGAATCAAGTCCAATTTACTCTCCGTGCCGTACGACCGAGGTGGATTCGAAGCACGCTGCAGTGTTATCTTTTGGAAATTCATTTTGTTTTTATTATTTTGTTTTATTTCTGCCTTGCTCGAGAAACAGATGGGTAATTTCTTAATTGAAATAATACATTTTTAAAACTAAAAATGGATGTCTACGAAGTTGCCGAAAAAGTGCAGATGGTCAAATGGTCAAATCGTCATAACCCAACACACGTTCGATATTGGTCGAGGGAAAATTTGCATTTGTATTTTGACGTAAGAACACAGTATCCCCAAAAACTAAATGTTTGGGGGAGGGTATTGTAGGGGAACACGTAATTGGGCCATTTTTTATTAACGGCAATTGCAATTTGAATGGTCCTAGATACTTGGATCTACTGCAGCAGCACATTATTCCAACTGCTAGGCAGTTGTTAGGTGTAAGATTTGGTGAAACATGGTTTCACAAGATGGTTGTTCCGCTCACAATGTTGGCCTTGTTAGGGAATATCTTGATAATGTATTTCCTAATCGGGTTATAAGTACACGGGGAACTATTTTATGGCCAGCTCGATCTCCCGATCTTGCTCCTAATGACTTCTATCTGTTTTTGAAGAAGCTTTTCAAATTATCACCCCTAACATGCTTGGAAACGTTAGAAGGGGTTTTTATAGTAGGCTCGGATATTGTCTAGCCGAGCAAGGAGGACTTTTCGAACATTTGCTTTAATTTTTTTTTGACTGGGAGAATCTTTTTGGTTTTTAGAATGTATTATTTTATTTTGAGAACTTGCTTTTATTTTGTTTCTCCTTATTATTTTCATTGTAACACGTCGTCACTGATAAATCTGAGCAGTTGACAATAAAACGCTCTTATTTATCAGTGACAAAAAATAAATAATAAATAATACGTTATAAAAATTTGCGTATTTATTGACCAAATTCCGGTTTCATTGACTACGCTCCACACAGCACCGTGGTTACAGGCGTACTAAATACAAGGCGAAAGGCGGCGAACGGCAGCGAATGGCGATCGGAAACCTGAGTGTTGGTTGCTTCACTGATAGGCGTGCGGTGTCTCTGCATGTACGTACACTGGCAACTTAGACTTCTTCCGCCCTATGTTCGCAGTAGCTAGTCTGTATAGTAATTATGCCATAATGTGCTACTAATTATGTACTAATTTCGTCCCCTTTTAAAAAATGCCAAAAAAAGTGAAGTTATCTTGGGAGTAGGCAATTTTTTATAAGGGGACGAAATTAGTACATAATTAGTACCAAATTCTGGCCTAGTCACTTTTGGTCGAATCTATTTTCTAAGCAGAGGGGGGAGTGTACCTTGATATTAAGCTACACACCACATAACAAACAAACAAAAATCGTAGGAACCCATGGTTTTTGTAAACTAAAAGTACTCTTCTTTAAGAGTACATAATTAGTGAAAAAAGGAAACGTTATTTCAACAAGGATAGCTTCAACCATTAAATGTTGACTAGCAAAAACAGACCAAATAACACATCGTTGGAAAGGGTATTTTATTACCTCTTCGCCGCTGTTAGTACTTTTAATTTCGGGTGAATTTTTTGTAGTACGGCAAGATTTGAATTTCCTTAAATCAAAATTTAAGGGTTGAAGCTATCCTCCCTTTAGGGGTTGATGGAAGTGGTTTCTACAAAGCTAAAAACTGCTTATTTAAATTCAAAAGACAAATTTATTTTTTTAAAAATCATATCAAAAAAATATAGCTTTTTATTTTTCTCAAAAACTAATGATACAAATCAAAAGAAAAATACACCACTGTAACTGTTTCGAGTGTACTACTCGAAACAGTTTTTGAAAAAGTCCTGGTGGACCCTTTTAAGGCGCAATTACACAGACGAACATGCTCAAACAAAAGCTCGTGCAAAAGATCTAAAATTTTTTGCGTGAACATTTTTGTGAGCTTTTCTTTGAACATTTTGTTCGGGTAAATTTTTGAGCAAATTATTGCTATCTGTTTTGGAAACATATTTTTAAAGACGAGAATAAATAAAATTTCACATCAGTGATCAGTGATCTCAATTCTTTAAAAAAATGGAACACCAACTTTTATTTTAAATAAACATTATTCTTGGCTATCAGTTTTGTCACATGGATTAGGGTTACTTATAATATTTTTTTCTTAGGGTTTCTCCCGGATTTTCTTGCCCGGGGGTTTTTTTGGGATTTTCTTGCGAGTTTTTTTTTTATTTCCAAGGGTTTTTTCCTAAATTCAAAAAACCAGGAAAATTTTTCTTTTCCTAAAAAATTTTGAGTTTTTCAAATATCGGCAAAAAACTCAAAAATTGTACTTTTAAGCGGTAATCCGCGCCTCACGACTATGAGGAGTGGTGGGGAGGGGATTTTTTTTTAAACATATTTTTGTAACTTTACCCTTAGCTTTGATTGTTTCTTTTTCATTCCTCACACCAGATTTACCTAGTTAGTTTAAGGCCCCAAAGGTTGCTTAAAAAAGCAAAAGATTAATGGAAATGCTGAAGATAGATATTTACTGTCAATTTAATGTAATAATCAAGATCGATTACTGACACTGAACAATATGCAAAGGAGCAACATTCCGATTCAGAAGTCTAGTCTATTACTGCTAAATTATATTTTTTTAGACAAGGGTCGGGATCGTAGTGTTGTAAAAGTGGGTAATAAACGGGTATTATTTAGACCGAACGTGCTTTTGTTCATATATTTGAGATTTAATAAAATGTATATAGGTTTTTTAATTTGACTTAATTATTATTGTATTGTGTTTTAAACTAGGAAGTAAAATAAAGAGATATTCTTTTAAACGTAAATTTTTATCATTACATTTTACAGGCAACAACAATAAATAAGTGCCAATTATTATTTTTTTATTCTCGTTTTTTTACAACCCCAAAAAAGTTACAAGTATACTGGCATATCCCCTATAAAAATCAGGTCAATCGAAGTTGCTTATAAGGTAAAATGTGAATTTCGACATCAAATCGTTTTTCCGTCGGAAAGCACATAATTAAAAATACCTTGTTTTAAAACTTAGTCTTTCTATTTTCAGTTAAGTTCAATGAATTCCCATAAAGCTATAAAATTTAAATTTGTAAGAAATTTCTATACCAAACAAATTTTGCTTAACATTCTCTCCAAAATTTCCGTGAGTCTTTTTGTACGAGATTTTGCTCGAACTTTATTTTGAACATTTTGCTCAAGACGCTCGTGTAAATGTTTGTCGGCATTTCAACATCAAAGGAAAGTTTGTCTGTGTAAATGCGCCTTTAAATGGCCAACCCTGTTGTTTTTTGCTAGATAGATTTTCTATCTTATACAGACAAACAACACGCATATACCAATCAGACATACCATTAAAGACATTTAAACATTAATCCAGAGGTGGATACTGTTCGCCCAAAGGTGGGGGGACGACAGAACAATACAATTTTAATTTTTTGGCCAAAAATATCACCACTGGCCAAAATAAAAAACTTTTTTTAATTACGAAAAATAGAGCCCAAGGTAAAAATTCTATAAATCCATGGACACGTTGGTAGGTACAACCACGGTCCCTAGAATAGATAGGGTCTAGTAATTTTGCGCCCACTCTTCGACCCGATGACGACACAAAGATATCAGCTGATTTTTGTCCGCCATTTAAAAATGGTATGAAGGCCTGATAAGTTAAATTTTCGGATTTTTCTTTTTTTTAAAATTTAAATGATTGATGCAAGGCCTGTTTTTTCCTTGTATCTTTTATTATAACTTTTTGCCTCTAAGTAAATATAATTTATTTTTGTTTTGCATGCGTTGATCTTTCACCAAATAGGAATTAAGATCATTTGTTGGTAATCGATTCCGTCAAGAAACTCATAGGATGAGTTGGAGTTAGTTCGTGTTCGTAGTTCAGAAGTTAGGTTATGTAGTTGTTATTTTTCGTGTTTTGGAAGCTATTTAATTTTATACTTGATTTTTGTCAGGCATTTTTGGGAGAGTGATTATAGTGTTATTCAGAAGAAAAGACTTGTTGTGCATACTATATGCAATAAATCTGATTGCAAATTAAAAACTATAAGGTGCCTTGTTTTTTTGGGACGCCCACGGTTTATCAGAATGTGCAAAATCAAACCCGTTAAATAAAAAAAAGTTCAATTATAAAATCATTCACTATAGGAACAGCAACTCGTTGAACCAATTTTTTATCCGAACGCTATTTCTCCAAACCCATTCAATAACAAATTCGAAATTTATAAGACCCGTTTTTAATCGAACCATTATTCATGAAAACCCGTAATTTATCAGAAAATTTTTGCTAAATTAATTGCGCATTCACTAAGACAACATGAACCGGAGGATTTTCCTTAGGGATAGAATTTCAATAAATCAAACAGAAATGGCATAGAAAGTTCTGCGCGCACAAAAGAAACAGGTATATTGAGCAATGGTGCCAGTTTGTTATTATCTCCGGGCTGCTTTCATGAGAAAAAATTGTCGCCACTCTTTCATTGTGAGCATAAATCATAGTTGCAATAATAACCGTTGACAAGATGTCTGCAAATTCCGCTAGATGGCGGCCACACCATGAGATGATCGAGGAAAAACTGGGATTCACAGGCATTGCATTTTTATTTCCTTTCGAGTCGCTTCAGTTTCGTAAATTTTGTGTTTTTAAAATGCCGTATACTCGAGAAGAAAACATTTTTATTGTTAAAAACTACATAAAAAGTGACAGTGCGGACGAGGTCATTGGGCTTTTTGTTTTTGCGTTTCCAGATCGACCGGTTCCTGTGGCTCAAACTGTCTACAACATTTATCATCGTTTTGAAAGGTACGGGTGCATAAATGGTTGTAGAAAGTGTTACCACGACGGCGAAATACCAGAGCATCCCGTCCTTCCACACAGGGTGGAACGAGACGAAATGGTATGCGCTTACGTTGAGGCACATGAACCATGTTCGATGAAACCGATTGCCGAGGCACTGGATATTCCCAACAGTACTTGCCAATGGATCCTAAAAAAATACGGCTACAAGTCGTTTAAGATTGGGAAGTCGCAGGAATTGCAACCAGGTGATTATTTTCGCCGGTTAGAATATTGTGAGGTTATGAGGGATAAATGTGACAGGAACGAAAATTTCCTATCAAAAGTTTTGTTTAGTGACGAGAAGACATTTGAACTTCATAGCTCTCACAATCTACAAAATAGCCGCTCCCGTGAAAATAAACATCTGCACGCAAGTGTTAGAACGCAACATCCTCAAAAATTAAATGTTTGGAGCGGTATTGTCGGGGATCACATTATTGGACCCTTTTTCATTGAAGGGAATTTGAATAGCCAAAAATATGTTGATCTTCAACAACACCAGGTTTTACTACGGTTGAGGGAACTCAACATAAATTTGGACGAATTGTTGTTTCAGCAAGATGGCTGTTCATCCCACAATTCACACCAGGCTACAAATTACCTTCGTCAGGTATTTGGTGATAGAATTATTTCCATGTATGGAAATATCCGATGGCCTCCTCGATCACCAGATCTTGCGCCAAATGACTTTTTCCTATGGCACGACAAAATTTTCCAACACCCTCACTTACGGCCTACGATTATACAGGAGTTGAGTGCGAAAATTTTGGAGGCAGGCAACTCTATCACCCCCCCTGAAATGTTGGCTGCTACGCGCCAAAAGTTTTACAATAGATTGGGATATTGTGAGGCTCAAGAAGGGGACAGATTTGAACATCTAATCTAATTAAAAATTAGATGTTTTCAGGTCCAAATCACAGCTTTTTCTTGCTTAACTATTTACGATACTGAGCGATAAACTCGTGAGGTTGTTAACATTAGAAAGAAATATCTTCGCTTTTAATTAAATTTCTTTCCATTCTGCAGCCAAAGAAATCAATAAACGGCGCTGTTTTTCCTGCAGAGCTTTTTGCTTGCGATATTATTGATTTTAAATAAAGCTGGCCCTACACTACATTTGATATTTTCGAGGTGTTTTATAACATGATCTCGAAACATGTAGCGAACCAATTCTTCAAAACTAGCGGGAGGGTAAAAGCGAAAAATAAGGGGCTGCCAATATTTGTAACACCCAAAAAGGGGTGAAAAGATTTATTTTGCTCTGTTTCTTTACAAAAAACGTTTTTTTTACGAAAAACTTGAGCTCTGCCACTTTTTTAATTTTTTTCTTCAACTTTCTCGAAATTTTCGTCATACCGTAGAAAAAAATTATTTACCCCATGGTCATACTCTACTTTTATTCGAAAAATTTATAAACAGAGACGGGATCAGTTTTGCCAAAAGGGGGATCTTGGTTTCGAGTGAGAAGATAAAGGGCGCCGCAGTCAAACATTTTTCAATTAAATTGGCCGAACGCAAAAATGTTAGAAAAACAAAGCACGAAATAAAAATGGCGTCGCTTACAATTTTTTTTCAAAAATTACGTAATTTCGGGAACGCAAAGAAATAGGTCTAAAGAGTATAATTTTTAAGAAAAAAATATCAATTTTCTCGCCCTCCTCCACTGGGACTACAGGGGCCGTGCACAAATTACGTAATGGTCATAGGGGGGAGGGGGGTTACAAAACGTTACGTAGGGGGGAGGGGGTTTTCGACAGCGTTTGCATTTGTGTGAAACTAAGAAAATTTGGAATGAAAATAAGTGAAAAGTTTTTTTTTTTGGGGGGGGGGTAGTGGTCTTGAAATCGTTACGTAATATTAGGGGAGTGGCGTGCCAAACCGTTACAAAACATTACATAGGGAGGGGGTCAAAAATTGGTAAAATCACCGTTACGTAATTTGTGCACGGCCCCACATCTGACTGTTCCTCCTTTTTGATTTCGAATCAAAGTGCAAAACCCGGGTTGGACGTTCGAAGGCGTCAACCCGTCCTATTTGCTTGATAAAGTTTCTACGGAAATATCTCAGTTAGGTTAGGCATTTGCATGTATCTCAGTCCCCAGCCTGTAAACAGTGCGTAAGGACAATAGTTACAAAATGAAAAGCCGAAAAATATTTTTTTTACGATATCTTTCATCAGTTTGGTATTAAAGTCGAGCAAAAACAATTTTTATTCCAGTCCTAAAGGTATGAAAATGGAAAACATTAGAAAACAACAACCTGGAATGGATTTACTACGTGTAAGATGTAGTGACAACATCGCCCCATGCCCATCCTTTTCTGCCTAATGTGCTTTTCCGTTTGTCTGCGTCTTATACACGGCTGCTTGGCCCCCTAAGGATTTGCTTAGGAACCCTGTACATGTCACTTGCATTCACCCGTCTGGCATTCATGTTATTGGCGAATGCGCAATCTATTTAGCAAAAATTTTCTGATAAATTACGGGTTTTAGGGATTCCGGGTTTGATATTGAATGAGTTTGATGAATAATGGTTCGATTAAAAACGGGTCTGTTCAATTTAGAATTTGTTAAACAATGGGTTTGATGAAAAAAGGTTCGGATAAAAAATTGGTTTGACGAATTGCAGTTTCTATGATGAATCGTTCTTACGATGAATTTTTTTATTAAATACGGTCTGATAAATTCCTGGTTTGATAAACCATAGGCGTTCGTTTTTTTTGGTTTTTCATTATTTTATGATAAGCCTTTTCACTAAAAAGCTACGTATGACAAAAACAAGTAATATCACAGGCTATTTAATTAGGGCCAAAAGAAAGAACTGATGAACAAATACAATTTTTATTACAAAAATTTATGCAAAAATAATGTAACGCCAAATGTCACCCATCAAAAAAATCAATAAAGATACCAGGCTGATATCTTTGTGTCGTCATCAGGTGGGCGGAGCAAAAAAATTACTAGACTCTGTTTATTCTAGAGACCGTGCCTACCAACCTCTAAGTTTTTATAAAAATTGGAATATTTAATGAAAAAGCAATCGCTAAAAGGGGGTGGAGCATTTTTCTTTTAAATACCTTATACCTATGGGTATAAAGACCATCGACCATCAAGAAAGGAAGACAGCTGCTTGTCGCGTGTCCAATCCAAATACCATAAAAAAAATTTTAAGCCCATAGTCATGTGCCTGTGGAATACTGACTTGACACACGTGTACCGTTAAAGCAAGAGGAGGATATTCTCCTATTTTTTTGTTATACAGAGGGTCCCTAAAAATTCCAGTCTTATCGAAACACGCAATATTTTTCATTAAGGCATCTCCTTCAGCGATAGTTGAGCCACAAACACAAGTTGGGGCCACCCATACAGCTATGAGCATTGTATAAAGAAGTATATACAATGCTATAAGATACTAGACACTTAACCCTTAACTGACGGGGCTAAAATTTTTTACATTTACTGCGTGGCGGAGTCCCAAGGACTCCCAAGATTTCAGAGGAGGTTTTCAATGTTTTTTAAGGGTAATATTTTTTGTTATATAAGTGAACAAAGGCATTTTGAAATGTATTTGTTTTTGCGAATAACTCTTTGTAATAAGCTCTTAACCAAAAATAATAATTTTTAAGGAAAAAATAACACGTTTTTTAAAAAATAATTAAAAACCAAGATATTCTGCACCTAAAATATAATTTGTGGAAACCAAGGAAATAAAAAATATGATTCATAATTTCTTTCATCTAAAGTCTACAAAACTGACAATACCCATTTGGCCTACTAAAAACTGAGTAATTAGAGCTCTGTTTGCCCTTCAATGCGCTTATTTTTTGAGAACATTGTAAAAAAATCGGATTTTTGCATTTCACACATAAGTATTGAGTTTTTCTTTTTAATTTTGCATCACAGACAAAGCAATATTTCCTGTAATTTTTATGCAAAAATACACTCAAAAAGTTACGTTCACTGCGTGGCGGAGTCCCAGGGACTCCAAAGGTCTTGTAAAACGCTGCTACTTCAACAAAAGACAAAAGTCGACTACGCACCCATACGTCCTCACACCATAGGAAGGTATTGAAGAGCGCGCGTGGCCTGATCGAAAAATGCAGAAGTTGTTGAACATTTTATACTTGGTGGAATCCCTAGGACTCCGCCACGCCAGTTAAGTGTTAAAGTTGGCAAGCTATTTTTTATTCCTTGTTGTAAGCGTATTTTTGATGCGTTTTTTCACAAACGCGTTGTCAAAAATTGCGGATTAGGCAAAAAATGATTTAAAAATTTTGATGTCTTTTTTGAGGCCAACATTTGAAGAAAAATTTATTAAACATAATATTTTTTTTACCCGTTTTAGATGCACTGTTAACAAAAATTGAGATAACAATGAAACGGAATAGTGCCACCGGAAAATTTTCGAAATATAAGCCAAAACAGCAAAAAATGTAAGAAAATTATATTAAAAATGCAGTTTTTTACAGGTTTTAAATTCTATCAACAGAAACTGCCTAAGATTGCACACACATTTTTTTTAGAAATATAAGTCAAAAATTTTGTTTTTTTTTAATTGCGTGTTGGGTTAGCTGCAAAGGCGGGGAGAGGGGGGGGGACAAAGTCCCCCCTTCCTGTGATCTGTGACCATCACTGTTTAATGCCCCATGAATAACAGTATCTATAGGATGTTTGTATTGTAGAAAACTACTGATATGGGAAACTTAAATAAAAGCGACAACAAGAGCACTTACGAACTCATTTTACCAAAACGAGGATAAGGCCCCTATGCCACACTTCCCGCACGTGAGTGGTGAGGTCATACAAGTGTCTGTAATTGCTATACCACGTGGCAAAACAAAATTTATTTAAGAAGGCCATGCAGAGTGAGTTTTTTGAATCGACTTGTCGTTCCAATTTTCTTTCAAAGATAAAAACGCATAATGGCTAAACAGATAAACCGCAACAAAAATTAATTAACTAATTAACCTAAAACTTCTAAAAAGTGTACCAAACAAAAGACTTTTGAATGCATATGAAAGTATGGAAATCATTAAATCCAGAAATAGTTTAAATAAAGATAGAGGACCCATCCCGTTTAGTACACTTTATTCTTTGGTTGAGGGGAGATAGGATTAAAAATCGTGATGAATCACAAATTATTAGTCTTATCTCCGCCCACTAAAGGATTGTATATAAGATAGAGCGTAGATTAATTTAGTTCATTGTTTATCGTCTCCTGATGATGCTAACGTTGTTAGCGAAACGCGCGTCGAGTGCAAAAAAGTGTAGTTTTGGTTTGTGGAAAACAATCATAATTTTGTTTTAGTGCAACCAAAGGTTCCAAATTTCCAACATAGATAAACCGCACTTCAAAAATTAACAAAATTTTGCACAGCGGAGGCTTTTGGTATCCCCCACAGACCATTCGCGTGGTTTTTCAGAAAAATATATGTATCTTATTTTTATTTAGTTTTTTAAAATAATCGATAATATTTACCGTAAATTAAACATTTTTAGGATACGTAAAATTACGTAAAAAAACTTAAAATTATGCAAAATCCGTGAAATGGTTTTTAGAAAAATGGTGTTCACATTTTCTAAATAATAAAATAATTTTGAGTTATTTCTTTTGCAGCCGACACTTCGATCACCTGATTCTATCCGCGTTTACATCTTATCCCAAATTTTGTGAAATCTACCGTGAACAAATTGATCTGAATCCTACAAAAATAAGGGGTTACATGGGACTACCTACCTAGTAAATTTTTGATTCGAATGTGCCTAATCTTTTTATTTGCGACTTCGCTTTTAAACAACGGCCGCATGTAAAAAAAGCATTCTTTTACCCACTTAGTGTATAAATTACTATTTACACAATGTTAGACATCTGTGTATGTAAAATCATTAAAAAGCTTTATTTTAAATCAGGAAAATAAGCTACTAAATAACCGGGTTTCTGGCATCAGCTGCCTCCACCAGGCAGCTGTTTCTTCTTGAAAAGAGATTGGTTTTTCTTGTTCATTGTGATATAATTAAGTGGATTCTTTATGTATGGAGCGTGCCCAGATATAAACTGATTGTCGAAATAAATTGATTTTTTGTTATTTCCGAACCTGACTAGCAAATAGGCTGAGAAGGTATTAAGATCTTCAACTTTTACGTTACGATGTGTAAGGGATACTATTATAATATGCAGTGTTTGTGTGAACAAAAAGTTTGGACGCCGTTGATACACTGGTTGCTTTTTCTATCTTAGACCTCTCCTTCTAAAATAAACTACGGAGTAATCGGTCCTTAACCCACAAAATGTCTCACTTACAAAGTCCAGGGTACAGAATGCCTACAAGAGCACTTGTATGCCCAACTTTTATGCAAAAATTTGAAAAATAAAGTCCAATAATACGTAGCAAGTGGGTTTTCTTTGGAGAAAGCCATAGATTGACCTAATATATTCACCAATTAAGCCTCAAAGATTCTGGTTTTTGTTTTCTAATCTTGTTTTGTCCATGTTTAAATCTAGAGGAATCCAATTTTCTATTGATACGAAATTACGGGAAATATAGACAACACTTTTTATTTCTTTTTACGGTAGTGTCCACTCTTGAAATTAACTCTGTGTTTCGGACTTCCATTATCTATATTTTATTTATACACGACGTTTCGATCAGTACAATCTCTGATCGTCTTCAGGTGCAAACTACAATCGATTCCTAAAGCTACGTACTTATATACTATCGGAATCACTCAACCGTGAAGTTTAAGAAATTCCAAATATTTGGAATTTCAACACTTGGTTTACGGAAAACACACTGATTCTGCCCAATAAAGGCAGCTTTAAGGAATTTTTGTTTCTTCCAGTGTGACTCCTTGTGCAAAACCTTTGCTTCTGTCCACTTCATTCAGTGTTGTTTTGACCATGCGTGTTCGGCGTTTCCTGATTTCGTTGTTTCACCTCTTTGGGTATTCATCTGATGTTCTTTAAGCCTAATAGATAGTGGTCTTTTTATTTCACCTATGTATGATTCCGAACAACACAAGGTCTCAACTTACACCACATTATAGCAAGCCTCCTCATCTATACGGACTCCCAAAATTCACAAAGATGCAATGCCCTTACGCCCAATCACAAGTTCCAGAAATTCTCCAACAAGTAATCTGTCTAAATTCCTTTTGAAAATTATTCAAGACCGCGTGATTTGTAGAAAATTCCACCCATTTTGTTAATATTCTTAAATGTTTTGTTTTAGGACCCGAGGATAGATTTGTCAGTTTTGATGTCGAAAGTCTATACACCAATGTCCCGATAAAAGAATCGTTAGATATTATTAGACGGAGACTGATTGATAACGAATCCCTTCGTGAACGTACAAGCCTGTCGCTGGAGGGAGTGATGAAGTTGTTGGAGTGCTGTCGACATAACTCTTATTTTCAAGTGAATGATAGGTTTTATGCTCAGAATGACGGTGGTGGCCAATATTTACATGTAGTCAATCATACACAGGTGAAACAAAAAGACCACTCTCTGTTAGGCTTAAAGAACAGCAGACGAATACCCAAAGAGGTGAAACAACGAAATCAGGAATCGCCGAACACCGAATGAAGTGGACAAAAGCAAAGGTTTTGCACAAGGAGTCACACTGGAAGAAACAAAAATTCCTTGAAGCTACCTTTATTGGGCAGAATCAGTGTGTTTTCAGTAAACCAAGTGTTGAAATTCCAAATATTTGGAAGCCCCTCCTTGGGCGGAGTCAACTTCTTAAACTTCACGATTGAGTGATTGCCCATAGTATATAGTAGCCTTAGGAATAGATTGTAATTTGCACCTGAAAACGATCAGAGATTGTACTGATCGAAACGTCGTGTATAAATAAAATATAGACAATGGAAGTTTAGTTAGTTAGTTAAGTTAGTTTCAAATACATCATTTTCTCAAACTTTCAAACCAGTGTCCACTCTATTAATAAATTTTCCAAAATCAAATCAAAAACAAAAATATTAAACATAACCTAAATTTTCGCTGTCAGGTGGTTGTCAGTTGCATTCACTACTGACGCAAACGACGCGCCTGCCCGGTAGACTTTTCGCCTCTGGATTATTTCCAGGCTAACTTGATTGGGAGAGAGTAAATTAGATCCACTATTCACCTGATGACGACTGCAGATACATAAGCATGTTGGGAAAAAGTAAAAATAAAGACAATGGAAGTTCGAAACTCCAGTTTACTCTCAAGTTTAACATTGTCTACCAACTTCAAACAATTGATTGGAAGAGTTATTATCGGTCAGTACCCTCTCCATACAGGCTGATCAATTCCTACCGATTTAGCGTCCTTTAATCCATCTGCGCCACCATTTTCACTCAAAAGTGACAGAAAATCCATTAGTTTTCTGTCAATATGGCGGCGAAGGTCGAGAAAAGGACACTAAAACGGTAGGAGTTGATTGGCCTACGTGGAGAAGGTATTGTATGGGTACGCATTTTTCTCGGGAAATATAAGGGCAGGGCCATTAACTTATCTCATAGTTAAATGTTTTCTTCGTCTTGTAAAGTTATTATTGTTACACGTTTTGCGATCCTTGGGCCATTATAGTATCTCATAGTTATACGCCTATAACCCTTCTAAGGGCCGGTTTCTTAATAGCGAGCGTTAACTCAAGCAACATTGCAAAAATCTTTAAAAAGCGGGTTAAAATTAACTCCAGGGTAACCAGGGCTTCAAGGTGAGGGTAAGTTACCTTACCTCAAGGTTAACCTAAACAAAATAATTGGTTAAAACAGCAAAAAATAGGGATTTTTAGCCAGAGTTAATTTAACTATCTGATAATCCGTTAATGATAAACCGGCCCTAAACTTTAAAATTTTTATTACTTTTAAGCAAAGGAGTTATTACCTCGGCTCAACTTTCATTTACATGAAATGTGATATTGAAAACTAAAATTATTGGGGGTCTTCTATGGGACCCCCAATAAGATTGAATTGACAAGCAAAAATTTGCGGAAACGTACACATTTCTACAAAAAGTGCCTTTTTTCACTTTTTCTCAAAAACAATGCATTTCCGCAGATTTTCATTTCCATAATTGCATTAAGGAGAAGAGGTAAAATCTAGAGCGGTTTCAATTTTTTTCATATCACATTTCTACAAGAAGTTCAAAAACGGTACATTTCTGCACATAATAATTTTTTTACAAAAAGATTCTACAGAAAATTGTAATTTTTTCAGTTTTTCTCAAAAATAATGCATTTTTACACATTTTGATTTATATATTTCCATTGAGGAAATCAAGTAGAAACTAAAACCGTTTTTATTTTTTCTGCAACACATTTTTACACAAAGTTTCCATTTTTCTCGAAACGGTGCATTTCCGCATTTTTTTTATGTCATTCAATTTAGAAGGCCTTCTACAATCTAAGTTTGACATAAGCATGCAGCTTGTGTGCCAACGGAAGGTCCGTTCAGGTCCGTCGGTGGTTTCTTGACACGGTCCGACATTGGCAAACATGTGGCAAACTACAAAGTTAACCAGACGGGCTGGTTTGAGTGGCGGAAAAGATGACTCTTATAGAGATCTTGTCAATACCTCAAAGTCCGCATCCTAATTTTAAAATATCTTTGTTCTTTATATATAATATGATCATCCACTGTACAGGGAACATAGTGACATTAGCGGCATCTCTACCTACTAAGAAACTATTAGGCACTGGTAATTTAGATGATATAAATATTACATAAAATATTTTATATAATAGTTATGTAACATTTGAAATGTAAACTTACATTTCATTTGACTATATAATAATTATGTAAAATTTAGGACTTTAAAATTGTAAATGTTAAGTTAATAAAAGTTTCATAATATTTATGTAAATTTCAAAATTTTAATATGACGCAAATCATGTTACGTGTGCGTTTACGTAATTTAGATGATACAAATCCTACGTAAAATGATTTATACAATGCTTATGTAACATTTAAATTGTAAACCTACTGTTCAATTGATTATATAATAATTATGCAAAATTTAGGACTTTAATTTGACGGAAATTGCTTAACTTAGATGACATAATTGATACATAAAAAATGTTATGTAACAATTATGTAAAATTTTAAATGTAAACTTAAGTTTTACATTGTTTTGAATATTTGCGGAAATTTAAAAATTTTAATGTGACGTAAATCATGTTATAGAGCGTTTACGTAATTTAGATGATATAAATATTACATGAAATGTTTTACATAATAGTTATGTAAAATTTTAGATGTAAACGTAATGTCTAAATTGCTACATAATAGTTATGTACATTTTATTACTTTCATTTAAAGTAAATAATTTTATGTAACATTTACGTAAATTAGATTAGTTAAATATTACATATAATTTTTTATATAATAGTATGTAATATTTTTTATGTAAAATTAAGGTCCCACTATTTACGTAATATTTACGTAAATTTTAAGAATTTATTTATTTACGTTCAAACTTTTGACGTAATATTTACATATTTTTTATGGGAGATTTACGTAAATATTATATAAATATTAGGTTAAGGTCACAAGTGTGTTTACTGGGTTTTCTCTAGAATATCTAATAAATTGCTCCATTTCAACTTCTAGAGTTGTCCTGCTGCGCGGATTGTATAAAAATTCTACAAATATTAAGTATTTTCTGCAGAGAAGAGATGAGGTATCAATATTGTATTTATTTTAAATTCTAAACTAACTGACTAGAGTAAATCACTTAAAATTTACAACAATGAAATACGCCATTTCGAAAAGCCGTTGTGTCAAAGCATAGAAAAAGTGACGTTTTCCCAACCGTTATGCCTTTTTAGCTATGAAACTACCAATCGCATCGTTACCTCTAATTTTTTAGATTGGTTCTATTTTCCCTGCACAATCCCAACAAGGGGACTGAAAGGAATATGTTTCAGACTTAACTAAAGGACTTAATTTTAAAGTGACCTTTGCTCCTTCCGGCAAGGCCCCTTTCTGAGCTACGCTCGACTTCACGTCAAAACAAAAGACTCTCCGGCATTCTCCACATTCCTCGGTCAATTCCCACAGCCAACTTTGTTTTTTCCGTATGATATACAAGTGACCCAAAAGTCGTTAATTAAGGTACAAAGTGCCAACGAATGGGTTTTTTCGTTTTTATATGCGATTTAGACAATAAAATCCTAATGAGTACATTGTATTTACGACTAATTTGTCATTTACAGTGAAAGCTTTTTTTACGGAGAGCGGACAATTCTTACAACCGCGGATACTGTTTTTGGTAGAGGCCCTCTTTACATTTGACAGTTGTTGTTTTACCAGAGGTGGGCAACTCGTATTGACCTGTCTTTCTAGTTTTTTTCATATTTGCATCTAATACCCGATGCCCACCAACGCGTGTCCTTGCATGCCCACGCATGGCATCACGTGACTCTGCATTTAAAACCATTGGAAATATATGTCCAGTCACATGGTGCGTTTTTTGAAGCAGGGTGAGCACGCGTTGGTGGGCACAAGGCTTTAAAGCGATTTTATGAAATGGACTGATGTTTTGTTGTCTCTTTTTATAATTTCCCCAGACAGATTTTGAATGCAGATGATGTTCTTGGTTAGTAAAATATGTCAAACTTTCACAAAAAAACATGAGGTGGATACACAGATATTAAAAATATGAGTAGTAGGTAAAATATAAAAAATTTATTGATTTATCTCTTTGTTATTCATTTTCTTAAGATAATAATAATATATAATATTATTTAAATCGCAAATTCGACTATTTTTATTAATTTTCTAGTTTGGTAAATGCATGGTCGCTTTCCATTTTTCTTGCGTTTCTTTTTCCATTGGACAATGGGACAATACAAAGTCGTAGGCGTGGGTTTTTTTACAGTTTCTTATACCGCAATAATCGATTTTTAAACCGCATGTAAATAGGGGTATTTTGGAATGCTTATTTGACACATTGTAGTGGTTGTGGTAATTACTGCGTCTGCGCAATAGCTAAACATTCCGTTGTGGTAGTTAACCACTACCACTGCCGTAAGCTACGAATCCATTTCGTTGTGGTTGTGGTTATTTTTCTGGTTAATTTTGGAGAATTTTGGCTTAATTATGTTAATGTATTCCAAAAACTCTGGTAAAATCGATAAGTAGTAGTGGTTAAACACTACCACAGCCGCTGTCAAAGTTGTCAAAATTTTACGCGTTTCAAAATATCCCTAATAATAATTTAGTTAAATACCTGTTAAATTATTTTTAGATGTGCTAAAATGAACTTATAGTAGGATACGTTTTTTGGTAAATTTTAATGACTATAAAGAACTTTGATTGAATGAAATTAATATCGCCTTATGTCTTACACACTTTACGCTTTGGACAACTACAATTTTTGTTGTTTTTTGGATAAAAATGTTAAAATAAAAATAATATGCACGACACCGCTAAAGATGACGGACAGATGACAAAACAGAAATTTTTATTAAACAATTGCCTTAAATTATTTCTTTTTTCTCTAAAATACTGTCTCTCTTCAACAACCTTAAAAATATTTTTTTTTTAATGGTCAAGCCATGATGGTAATTTAAGCCTTAAAATATTTTAGCATAATTTAAGGGGTAACATTTTTGAATAAGCAATTTTTTACTATGTTTTTCACATTTTTATGCCATGATATTGCTTACATTTTAAAGCTTTCTTTTCAAGCTTTCGATTTCTAGAATAAAACATTGAAATTTTTTATGTTTCGACTGTTTTTTAGGTGTTCAAAAAAAGTACTGCCATAAAACATTTTTTCTTTGTTAAAATAAAAAATATTTAGAGAGAGAGGACAGAATTTTGGAGATAGATGGAGAGATAATTTAGTGACGTGCAAAAAAAAAAGGTGGTCGAAAAATTTCTGTTATGTCATCTGTCTGTCATCTTGAGTAGTGTCGCATATGTTTTTTATTTTGCCATTTTTATCCAACAAAAATTGTAATTTTTCAAATCGTTAAGTATGTATTAATTTCTTTCCGCCAGGCGAGGGTTTTTACACGCTGAGGTCTGAGACACAAACAGTTTGTCATTAGCAACCATATCAACAAATTCATTATTACAAATAATGTTGCGTTTTAGTCCCTATTTTTAGCGTTTTTCTTGTAAAATAATATGGAATTTGAAGAAAAAGTAATCCCTAGAGAAATACTGGAGGCTGCTGAAGAGGCGAAGACGAATCTTTTGCCGGCCAAATCAAGAAAACTATAAGAAAAAACCTATACAGACCGCTTCAAGCTACTGCGAACATAGGGCGGAAGAAGTCTAATTTGCCAGTGTACGTACATGCAGAGACACCGCACGCCTATCAGTGAAGCAACCAACACTCAGGCTTCCGATCGCCATTCGCTGCGTATTTAGTACGCATCTAACCACGGTGCTGTGTGGAGCGTAGTCAATGAAACCGGAATTTGGTCAATAAATACGCAAATTTTTATAACGTAATTTTCTTATTTTTTGTCACTGATAAATAAGAGCGTTTTATTGTCAACTGCTCAGATTTATCAGTGACGACGTGTTACAATGAAAATAATAAGGAGAAACAAAATAAAAGCAAGTTCTCAAAATAAAATAATACATTCTAAAAACCAAAAAGATTCTCCCAGTCAAAAAAAAATTAAAGCAAATGTTCGAAAAGTCCTCCTTGCTCGGCTAGACAATATCCGAGCCTACTATAAAAACCCCTTCTAACGTTTCCAAGCATGTTAGGGGTGATAATTTGAAAAGCTTCTTCAAAAACAGATAGAAGTCATTAGGAGCAAGATCGGGAGATCGAGCTGGCCATAAAATAGTTCCCCGTGTACTTATAACCCGATTAGGAAATACATTATCAAGATATTCCCTAACAAGGCCAACATTGTGAGCGGAACAACCATCTTGTTGAAACCATGTTTCACCAAATCTTACACCTAACAACTGCCTAGCAGTTGGAATAATGTGCTGCTGCAGTAGATCCAAGTATCTAGGACCATTCAAATTGCAATTGCCGTTAATAAAAAATGGCCCAATTACGTGTTCCCCTACAATACCCCCCCCCCAAACATTTAGTTTTTGGGGATACTGTGTCAAAATACAAATGCAAATTTTCCCTCGACCAATATCGAACGTGTGTTGGGTTATGACGATTTGACCATTTGACCATCTGCACTTTTTCGGCAACTTCGTAGACATCCATTTTTAGTTTTAAAAATGTATTATTTCAATTAAGAACTTACCCATCTGTTTCTCGAGCAAGGCAGAAATAAAACAAAGTAATAAAAACAAAATGAATTTCCAAAAGATAACACTGTAGCGTGCTTCAAATACACCTCGGTCGTACGGCACGGAGAGTAAATTGGACTTGATTCCCCCTATGTTCGCAGTAGCTTGAAGCGGTCTGTATATGTTTTGTGGTGTACTGATAAAAACATTCCGGAAAGCAACCTAATCGTAAAAGCATACCTCAACGAAAAAGTGAAACAACACAAGCCGTCTTCCCTATGGAGTTATTAAAGTTAGTTATTATTATTATAGTTATTATTTTTTCATTATAGGTAATTTTATTGTTGCGTTCGTTTAATAAAAATTATTGAAACATAAAAGTGCATTTTTTTGTCTAGAGACAAGAGAAAGAAGTGCGTAATAGTACTCTTTTTCCACCCACGGGCGTTAAAATGCTTTATTACGCCCTAAAATGAGGGAGTTAAAGTGCACTTTAACGCCCGGTTGTGCATAAAGTTCTCTACGGTCTTTAAATTTACCAAAAAACGTGTCTGCCTACTAAAGTGTATTTTAGAACTTCTAAAAATAATTTAACATTTTATTTTAAGGGTCATCATGGCTTTACCATAACAGAAAAATAATGAACGCTTAAAAAACTGCGAAAACTTGAAAACTGTGAGTGTTTTATTCTAGAAATCGAAAGTTTGGAAGAAGGCTTCAAAATGTGAGCAAAATCATAGCAAAAAAATGTGAAAAACAACTTAGCAAGATTGCTTAAACAAAAACGTTTCCCCTTAAATTATGCTAAAATATTTTAAGCCTTAAATTACCATCACCAAAAGTTACATAATTACATTTTCAACGAAAATAATATAATTTTTTTTTTAAATTTTTTTTAGGGTTTTATGAATGGCTATACGTGCGTGCTGGCGTCATTTTTTCGCAGCCGCTTCGATAGTTGTAAAGTTTTATAAAATCAAAAATTGTTACTTTACCCAAAAAGAGCGAAAGAAAGGCTTAAATTTTTTCTTGTTATGGGCAAAATGTCGGCCGGATGGAAGGCCCATCGAGGCGCACGTCCGTCCAACATCTGCCCCCGACATGTGCTGTCTTTCGACATCTTTAACAAATTCCTTTCTACCAGGTGCATCTAGTCCATATATTCTGTACCGAATCGGGCCATCCCTTCAAGTCCTTTTATTCTCGGGTTGATGTGTTATTATGTACAGTTTTTAATTTTTAAAATCTTCAACGAAACCTTTTTATACTAGGCAGTTTAAGCTGGTCAAAGAACGTAGAGCATTTAATAAATATGATATGCAGCCATTTGCACCAACATATTTAGTTATTTAGGGGTCACCTATAATAAGGTAGCCTCCCCTAAACTACCTTAGGTGAACCCTAAATCTAGGGGCCCGTTTTTGGTCCTAACCTAAAACTAATCTAGATTTAGGTGCCACCTAATGCTAGGTGACCCCTAAATATGTTGGCGCAAATGGCTGATATAAATTTACATTGGGTGTCGGTGTCGGGACCAACACCAAAATGCTTCTAGTCAAAACCAAATAAACTCGACTTTACTCGAAATAATATTATTTCATGAAGGTCGCAATAAAAAGCGACAAGGTCGGCGCGCTAAGCGTTTTGTTTATCACATCATTTTAATGGAGCGCGACAGAGATATGAATAGGCCGCCAAAGAAAATATTATTAATACGTATAATAAATCTTTAGAATGACCATAAAAAATTGTTGATGCTGGAGTGTAACCAAGTGATACCAAAAATACAATTTTTAGAATTTGTTGCTGCTGTTTGTTTCAGCATTACGCGAAAACTACTGAAATGGAAGTTTCACTAAAACATTCCTGGGATCCCTGGGAAGGCTTTATTTCATTAAAATCGGTTCACGCAAACAAAAGTTATGACCTTTCAGAGCAAGAGAAGCGATGGGTATTTAGCTAGTAATAATAATTTATGCACAATTGGGCGTTAAAGTGCACTTTAACGCCCGCATTTTAGGGCGTAATAAAGCACTTTAACGCCCGTGGACATTAAAACAATACTTTAACGCCCGCGGGCGTTAAAACTTATTTTAAGGCCCGCATGTGTTAAATTTAGAGGCTTTTTTAATTATTTATGAAAGCAGTCACTCTATACTTTTGGGTAATACTCTTTTCTTGAATTTGTAGACGAAAAAATGCAAATTTTTGTTTCAATCATTTTTATTAAACGGCAACAATAAAATTACCTATAATACCTGTACTAGTATCTATCCTTATACAGACCGCTTCAAGCTACTGCGAACATAGGGGGAATCAAGTCCAATTTACTCTCCGTGCCGTACGACCGAGGTGGATTCGAAGCACGCTGCAGTGTTATCTTTTGGAAATTCATTTTGTTTTTATTATTTTGTTTTATTTCTGCCTTGCTCGAGAAACAGATGGGTAAGTTCTTAATTGAAATAATACATTTTTAAAACTAAAAATGGATTTCTACGAAGTTGCCGAAAAAGTGCAGATGGTCAAATGGTCAAATCGTCATAACCCAACACACGTTCGATATTGGTCGAGGGAAAATTTGCATTTGTATTTTGACGTAAGAACACAGTATCCCCAAAAACTAAATGTTTTGGGGGGGGGTATTGTAAGGGAACACGTAATTGGGCCATTTTTTATTAACGGCAATTGCAATTTGAATGGTCCTAGATACTTGGATCTACTGCAGCAGCACATTATTCCAACTGCTAGGCAGTTGTTAGGTGTAAGATTTGGTGAAACATGGTTTCAACAAGATGGTTGTTCCGCTCACAATGTTGGCCTTGTTAGGGAATATCTTGATAATGTATTTCCTAATCGGGTTATAAGTACACGGGGAACTATTTTATGGCCAGCTCGATCTCCCGATCTTGCTCCTAATGACTTCTATCTGTTTTTGAAGAAGCTTTTCAAATTATCACCTCTAACATGCTTGGAAACGTTGGAAGGGGTTTTTATAGTAGGCCGGATATTGTCTAGCCGAGCAAGGAGGACTTTTCGAACATTTGCTTTAATTTTTTTTTGACTGGGAGAATCTTTTTGGTTTTTAGAATGTATTATTTTATTTTGAGAACTTGCTTTTATTTTGTTTCTCCTTATTATTTTCATTGTAACACGTCGTCACTAATAAATCTGAGCAGTTGACAATAAAACGCTCTTATTTATCAGTGACAAAAAATAAGAAAATTACGTTATAAAAATTTGCGTATTTATTGACCAAATTCCGGTTTCATTGACTACGCTCCACATAGCACCGTGGTTAGAGGCGTATTAAATACAAGGCGAACTGCGGCGAACGGCAGCGAATGGCGATCGGAAGCCTGAGTGTTGGTTGCTTCACTGATAGGCGTGCGGTGTCTCTGCATGTACGTACACTGGCAAATTAGACTTCTTTCGCCCTATGTTCGCAGTAGCTTGAAGCGGTCTGTATACTAAATGGTAGTAAAAATTTACTAGTACCAATTTTTATAAAGAATAAAAACTGCTGCTGTAGTTAAGTAAGTACTTATGTACTTATCATGATTTACTGAATTCTAGGACATAAGTTACCGTAACCGTATTTTTTTGCCCACATACAGAAAAGAAAACAACAATTCCAGTTTTTGCAAATTCACTTTCACAAAAAAATTAAAAACCTATAACTAAACAAAAAGAATAATATAATATATTAAATACGACGCATTTGGTTTATTTCTTAAATTTATAGTCATTAGGATCAATAATACTTTGGAAAATAAAATTAATTATTGATGAAATAAGTTTTTCCAAAATAATGTTGTTTCTAATGAACTGAAATACTTTAAAAAATACCCGAATTCAAATTTCCCGGCGCCGGCGCCGCTACCCTAATTTAAGCTTCGGGACCGAGTCACTAGAGGCGCAACAGTAGCAAAAAACTTATAACAGGGCCCTAAGTCGTCAGATCGCCTTCTATACGAGCAACTGTTTGTGTCTCAGATTGCTTGATTGAGAATGACAGAAATAACCATACAACAGGTCACTTTCGAATACTTAACTATTTGTCAACTGGTGATTTTTCTATTGTCAAAATATTAGAGAGATTGTCACACCAAAAAACAATATTTTAAAATATTTTTTTTTCCATTGTATGCATCTCAGTCATAAAATGCGTTTAACACCCTCAGCGTTATTTCCACTCTGCGGGCGTTAAACGCCTCCTTTATGACCTAGACACATCAATAGCTAATATGATTTTACTGCCACAAAGGAAATAATTGACACCAAGAGGCACCAGCTCTGAAAAACTTTGACGTTATGATAAATTTCGTTGGAAATGTTAATCTTAATCTAAATTCGAAAGCCGCGTTTCGCTAGCTGCTATGGTTGTCGATTTTTTTTTAGTCTGTTGTCTGTCTGTATACACGATAACTCAAGAACGCCTTAATCGATTTCAACGAAATTTGGTACAAAAATCCTCTATCGGCTGACTATGAACTGATTAACTTTTGGGTAGGGTGGTGGGGGATGAAGGGCGGAAAAGGGGGATAAAATATTTTAAAAAATTGTAACTTTGGAACAAAAGCAAGCAGCGATGTATACGGTTTTCAGGTTTAAGTTTCCATGAATATGGACTACAAATTTTGTTATAAAGTCCTAATTCGTGGGAGCTTTAGTTTCTGAGTTATTCGAAAAAATATCTATAAAAAAAACATAACTTTAGAAGTAAAGCACCTATTGATATGCGGTTTTCAGATTTTCGTTTTCGTAAATATTTCCCAAAATTTTTTTTATAAGCTTCAAATCTTTCAAAGCTACAGTTTTCGAGATATTTTCATTTTCTTTCAACATAAAATAATTGATTGTATGGTGGACTATCCGTGCTTTCTAGCACCAGATTTTTTAATTCAACTCCCTTTTCTATCTCTTACGCACCCCAGCCCCATCAAAAACTATCAACTGATCCACGGATGCCATAGAATTTTTGTGCCAAATTTGCTTACTTTGTGATGTTACAAACAGGCGTACAGACACCCAGACAGCAAACGCCATAAAACAAATTATTTAGGTTTTTTTTAGTTTACATCCTCTGAAAAATAACAAAAAATTAATCCATGAAGGATCTGAAACTTCTTTAGCCTACTAGTAATTCCAAGTAAAAAATTACTTTTTAACAGAAGAGGAGATTTTTCTTTGGTGATATTTTTTCCCTGGTGTAAACAAACCTTTAAAACTTTTAACATACAAAGCCATAGATCAGAAATTTAGAAAAGTCATACAAATTCTGTTTTTCCTTTTACATGGTGAGAATTTTCGACACTTTTTAGCAATTCAGTGTAGTAGCAATTTGACTCCGCCGTAAAACTAGTCCTGCAGAATGTCTTTAAAATATTAAATTTACAAAATGTTATTAAAAAAATGACGCAGGTTCTCTTACAATGCTAGGATAAATAGTAAGGATGCTGTGCTTTTATTTTGAATGAGGCAATAAGTAAAAATCGCCACTTTCCAAAATTGTGAATGTGACCCATATTGAAGTCTTGGATGGACAGTAAAAAAAGTTCCGCTAATTTGGGCCACCCTATAGACAGACACAATCTACGTACCTTATCTTTGAAATTTATGTCGAAAAATTAATTGCTAATTTTCCACATTCCTTCTTATTTGGATCGACTTATAAGGAGTCTGCCCACTCTACCAGACTGGCTGGACGTGCAAGGTTTAGATTTTTATTGGTCTTCTTTGACAATAAATTCAAATACGAATTAAGATAGGCAAAGGTACGGGGTGTTATGCAGATAAGGGTGAATTACTCATCAAGAGGAGAGATGGGGTATCCGGGGTAGTTTTGGTGCTTATTAATGACTGCTCAATTTTCTAGATTCAAATTTATCCCAGGACCTTAACCAACACCCTGTATACAGGGAGTTCCAAATTCGATACTCAGCATGGAGATCTCCTAAACGATAGGAAATATAAGAAGGTTTGCCATGATGGTAATTTAAGGCTTAAAATATTTTAGCATAATTTAAGGGGTAACGTTTTTGATGAAGCAATTTTTTACTACGTTTTTCACATTTTTAAGCCATGATTTTACTCACACAAGTTTTCACTGTTTTTTTAGCGTTTAAAAAAAGTACTGCCAAAAAACATTTTTTCTCTGTTAAAATGAAAAATTTTTAAGGTTGTTGAAAAGAGGCAGCAGACTATAAAAAAGTATTTTAGAGAAAGATGGTCATAATTTAAGGCAAATGTTTACTAAAAATTTCTGTTATGTCATCTTGAGTGGTGTGGTGCATATGATTGTTTATTTTGCAATTTTTATCCAAAAAACAGCAAAAATTGTAATTTTTCAAAGTGTAAAACATAACGTGTCCTACTATAGTGTATTCTAGCACATCTAGAAATAATTTAACAGGTATTTAAAAAAATTATTTTAAGGGTCATCATGGCTTGACCATTAAATTTGGGCAAAGTTTTGTAAAGCTGTTTGCAGTTCTTTTTTTGGCACTTTAAAAATGACAGTTCTTTTTTTAATTCAAAAATTCTTGTTTTATCTAAATGCGTTATTTAAATTATTAAAATTTTAATAAAATTAATTATAAAATTTCAAAATTAATTTGAGATATTTTGTAAAGCTGTTTGCAGTTCTTTTTTCGACACTTTAAAAATGACAATTCTTTTTTGAAGTTTTGTGCTAGCGAAAACATTTTCCTAATATTTTAAAAATAACTTTTTACTTTGTTTTTAATTCAAACATGTTTGTTATATCTAAATGCTTTATTTAAATTATTAAAATTTTAATAAGATTAATTATAAAATTTCAAAATTAAAAACAAGGAAAAAACTTATCTTCAAAATATGAAACAGTCATTTTTAAAATGTCGGTTTCCAAAATATCTTGAGCAAGTTAGAAGCAAACATTAAATTTGGGCTAATGATGGTGAATTAACCCAAAACGTCAGGTGATTTATCTAAATAATAAGGTTGCAAAATATTATCTATCATCTTGCATGAACCAAAGGGAAGCAGAAAAAAAAGCAGGTGTTCATAAGAAAAAATGATCTCGACAGTGCTCTTAATTGTCACACCGAAATGTCAAATTTCGAAAACAGACCTGTCATTAGGCAGATCTTAAAAAAGTGCCTGCAGAAGGTTCACAGCGTTTTGCAGAACAAAGGCGCATCAAAATAAAAAATAAAAATGAAAATTTAGTTTGTTTTCGCCTATCTCCGGAACTATTTGGATTTTGTAAACTTTTTTTTAAATTATTGTTTAAAACTTTTCGTATTTCGTACCATTTAGAAGATCCCCATGGTGAGAATTGAATTTGGAACACCCTGTATAGAGCTTATTTTTGACCAACAAGGAAAATCAACAAAAAACTTTTATTAGCACCTGTTCAGGTCTGCCAACGCAATTTTTTCGAATGCCAAATTGAAGCAGACATAACAATTCTATTCATCATTAACTTAAGACACTTTTCGCTCTTCTTTCTAGCAAGAGAAAGGCATTTTAATCGAAAATAGCCGAAAACAATCTGGAACGCCATCTATGGAAAAATTGATGAACAATTGCACGTTTTTAAAATCAAGGTTTTTTTCGAGTTCACCACCGATAAATATCTGATTAAAAAAACGCTCAGATATAAATTGCTTTTATATACATCTTAAGGCGCATTTACACAGACAAACTTTCCTTTGATGTTGAAATGCCGACAAACATTTACACGAGCCACTTGAGCAAAATGTTCAAAGAAATGTTCGAGCAAAATCGCGTTCAAAAACACGTAAATTTTGGAGAGAATGTTGAGCAAAATTTGTTTGAAGAAATGTTGGTAATAAAAATTTCTTACAAATTTAAATTTTATAGTTTTATGGGAATCATTGAACTTCACTGAAAATAGAAAGACTAAGTTTTAAAACAAGGTTTTAAAACGACGGAAAAACGATTTGATCTCGAAATTCACGTTTTACCTCATAAGCAACTTCGATTGATCTGATTTTTATAAAGGATATGCCAGTATACTTGTAACTTTTTTGGGGTTGAGAGGGAGTTTTGATCAAATGAGCATTGACACACAAAATTACAGCAGTGTTTGACAGCGCTGCGTTCCGACTGTCTAAACCTCCCTATCCCCCCCCCAGGGAACAACTAACTACTCTCCAGAACAGTTCTCTAAAAATATCCACCTGCATTTTAAAAAGTAATTACTTCGAAGACATTTCCGTTTTCTTTTTATAATGAAAGAAAACCAAAAAAGTTAAAGAAAAGAATTAAATGTTATTACCTCCATCATTAACTATTTTAACATTGCATATGACAAAACTGATAGCCAATAATAATGTTTCGCTTGCCGTTGCCTTTTTTTCACAAAAGTTTAAAATAAAAGTTGGTGTTCCATTTTTTTAAAGAATTGAGATCACTGATCAATGATGTTAAATTATATTTATTCTCATCTTTAAAAATATTTTTCCAAAATAGATAGCAATAACTTGCTCAAAAATTTACCCGAACAAAATGTTCAAAGAAAAGCTCACAAAAATGTTCGCGCAAAAAATTTCAGATCTTTTGCACGAGCTTTTATTTGAGCATGTTCGTCTGTGTAATTGCGCCTTTAACTCCTACTCAAGACTTTCTAAAGTGGGATTTTAAATTCCTTTACCTATGACCAACGAATAATACTAATTTTACGACCGTCTCAACACGATTTTAATGGCTCATTTACGGTCCTTAGGATAATAATAAAGCATAGACGTAAACCACAAGATGGCGTGACAAGCTAATGACCATTTTTAAATGCTTCACAAAAATATCTGAAGGATTTTTTAAAATTCTCAATTATTTTTTCTTCAAAATAAAAGCTCTAGTGCTGTCATCTATCCCAAAATCCTCAAAATAATTGCGGTTTAGAACAAACCCTGGATTACATTTTGCCTTTTTATATTTCCTCGCTTTAGCAAAACTAAAAACTAAGTTTCCTTTTTTTTCAAAAGCCTGTGCACTCCGGAAAAGAAAACCGATCAATCAATAACACTTCATTGAATTTGGAAGACACACGTAGTTCAAGTGTTGGCCGATAGATCGCAGAATTTATACGATTCCATGGTAACTGCAGGTGTTTGGTCAACAAACTTTAAATCGGGCCGCAGTGGGACAGAAGAGTATTTTTACGTTTTCTGACAACTTTGGTCCTTAGTGTGTTCCTTGTGGGATGCTCATCCAAGTTTGAATTTTCGTTATTTTCATCCAAGATCTTTTGATCTTTTGTTTTTTAGTTTCTTTTCGGTTGAAGTAAATGATTTGGTGGTTTTTAACTTCTTCTTTGTTTTAATAGTTATATTTTTATAAAATCGGATAATATAGCACAAGAAAATTAAAAAAAGCGATGCTCAAATACTTCGTTTTACCGATGAAGACAATATTTGTTTGCTACAAGAAGTAGTTCAACAAAATCCCTTCAGAACTCTAAATGGTCCTTCTCTCCACCCTCCACAAAGACCTCTGCTTCCAACACCATGCTTTTGATCACTCAAAATATAAAAAAAAACAACACAGAATTTCGAAAACAGGCAGCATATATTTGTAGGTTAGAAATAAAGTCGTATCGTCACCGTTTTGCTAGAGGCGCGTTCAATAATTCCATAATTTGCACCTTTTAGAGCCAGGCACAGCCTGTGTTAAGGTCGGCGCTAAGTAGGCACTATCCAGTGCGGCCGTATTTCAATAATTCCCTATTAGGAATTCGCATAGAAACATTCGGCGCCCATAACCCCACACAATTTTGTTTTTATTTTGATTCAACCATTTTTTTAATTTCAATTATTGCGGCATAATTATGTGCAAGTGTATGTGCACATGGATACTTGAGTACTAACAAAACAGGTCAGTAAAGCTCCATTTAGAGGTTGGAAAGACTCTTGCTAGTCGCTGACGCTCCTGTTTAAAACAGAATACGATTATTCCGTCTGCATGCTTTTAAGTTAACCTGTTGTCGGTATAGCTAGCGGGAGTGTTTCCAATTCAATTATAAATGCACCTATAAATGCAACCTTAAACATTACACCCAGGTACTTTAATACGTATTTGGGTAGCGTTTTTTTAGCAGGTAATTCTGCAATAAATGATTTTCTTTTATTTTAGTATTTTATTTGGTTTTTTAGCGACGCAGAACGCGAAAAGTCAAAATAAGTAACCTAACCCCAAATTTTGGACCCGTTGCTAAAAAATCTCTGGTGTCCCACTGTGGATAAACATAAATAAAGTATCCGCGTTGCCATGGAAAACAAATTTGCAAAAAAATGAGGTCGACATAGTTAAATTGATTTCGCGTACAGTGTTGCTAAAACAGTTCCCCAGATTTTAACTACGGCCTTAAGAGGGTTCGCGATAGATACTTTAATAATTTCTGATATTTATGACGACATTTTCATTGGTCGTAGGTAAAGTATAGTACACTAACTTGCATGTTATGGTCATTACACACTCAGATAAATTAAGACACAGTCATGCGGCTCGCGTCTCAAACTTCATCTTCGCCTTTAATTACCATAATAACATGCTTGTTATGTATTGGAAATGGCAGTTTTGTTTTTTTTTCGTGCAGCGCTTTTGGGCCAGGGAAGGTTTGGGCAGATGCATTTACAGACTAAATTTTTTATATACCAAATCTGCCATCCACGCAATTTTTTTAATTTGGCGGTAACATCAGATTCCAACACTCGTACTTGTCTTTTATTTAAATTGTGGGAACCAAAATCTTGCAATGGTGTTATCGCTTTTTTTCCGATTTTTTGGGTCTAATTCGAACTTTTAGATATATTTTTCACTTAAATGTAAAGAAAATCCAAAAAAAAAACAGTATTTTTGCTATTTTATTACCTAAAAATGGAAATATAATGTTATCTAGACGGTTTTTACACAAGTAGGAAAAATTTTGTAGATGACATGTGCGAAAAGTGTCTTTTTCGCCCTTGACAGCTTGCCCGAACTCCGCTCCGCGTCGTTTGTGCATGCCACCTTAGAAAACTTTAAATTTTACCCGTGTGCAGAAATTTCTTGCACATGTGTGGAAAAGTGTACGATGACGTTAACTGCCAACATACTTTTCCGCACATGTGTAGCAAAGTACTTTATGTGTGGAGAAGCAGTTTCATTTAATAATTTTTACAAAAATTAGTGCAATTCTTTAGTGTTCGTAGGAAAAATAGCGTACACAACTCAATAGAAAGTCACTTTCTTACACTCGCGTGTGGTTTCACTCGGCTAACGTCTCGTTCACACCATTCACGCTCGTGCGAAACTTGTCACTCTTTTCTCTTTTCAAAATTATGATTGTTTTCCACAAACCAAAACTACACTTTTTTGCACTCGACGCGCGTTTCGCTAACAACGTTAGCATCATCAGGAGACGATAAACAATGAACTAAATTAATCTAGGCTCTATCTTATATACAATCCTCTAGTGGGCGGAGATAAGACTAATAATTTGTGATTGATCACGATTTTTAATCCTATCTCCCCTCAACCAAAGAATAAAGTGTACTAAACGGGATGGGTCCTCTATCTTTATTTAAACTATTTCTGGATTTAATGATTTCCATACTTTCATATGCATTCAAAAGTCTTTTGTTTGGTACACTTTTTAGAAGTTTTAGGTTATCTAATGTGAATCTATGATTGTTTTCAAAAGCATGCTCGGCCACACTTAACTTTTCTGTTCTTCCGTACTTTAAGTGTGCTAAATGTTCTTTAAAACGTGTTTGAATAGAGCGTCTCGTTTAGCCAACATATTTTTTGTCACAATCCATGCAACTAATTTCGTAAATTCCACTTTTTTTTAGAACTGTAGTTTTATCCTTGGGATTTCCTAGTAAGCTTCTTATTGTGTTACCGGATTGATATACTAATTTAAGACCGGTGTTATTAAATACTTTGTGTAATCCTTTCGTATAATTAGGATTATAAGGAATTGATACAAACTTTTTTGGAACTTTTATGGAAAAAATAAATAACAAATTTCCCACTATTAAATTTACTTATGAAACAGAGAACAACGGTACACTGCCATTTCTAGACACTTTAGTTATAAGAAATACAAATAAATTGGACTTTGACCTATACAGAAAAGGCACGGCCACCAACAGGTATATTCCAAATGACTCTTTTCATTGCTTACAACATAAGCTTGCAAGTTTGCACTTTTTAACATATAGATTAGTAAATTTCCCCTTAAACAAAGAAAGATTTGAAGCAGAAAAGAATAGGATTAGGAATATAGCTGGCGAAAACGGTTACGACGAAGGCTTAATAAATAGGCTGATAAATAGACATTCTTTTCAAAAGACCTTTCGGAATTCTACCTTTTTCAGACAAAAAGATACCTGCGACTCAAAGTTTGTATCAATTCCTTATAATCCTAATTATACGAAAGGATTACACAAAGTATTTAATAACACCGGTCTTAAATTAGTATATCAATCCGGTAACACAATAAGAAGCTTACTAGGAAATCCCAAGGATAAAACTACAGTTCTAGAAAAAAGTGGAATTTACGAAATTAGTTGCATGGATTGTAACAAAAAATATGTTGGTCAAACGAGACGCTCTATTCAAACACGTTTTAAAGAACATTTAGCACACTTAAAATACGGAAGAACAGAAAAGTCAATTGTGGCCGAGCATGCTTTTGAAAACAATCATAGATTCACATTAGATAACCTAAAACTTCTAAAAAGTGTACCAAACAAAAGACTTTTGAATGCATATGAAAGTATGGAAATCATTAAATCCAGAAATAGTTTAAATAAAGATAGAGGACCCATACCGTTTAGTACACTTTATTCTTTGGTTGAGGGGAGATAGGATTAAAAATCGTGATCAATCACAAATTATTAGTCTTATCTCCGCCCACTAAAGGATTGTATATAAGATAGAGCGTAGATTAATTTAGTTCATGGTTTATCGTCTCCTGATGATGCTAACGTTGTTAGCGAAACGCGCATCGAGTGCAAAAAAGTGTAGTTTTGGTTTGTGGAAAACAATCATAATTTTGATTTAGTGCAACCAAAGGTTCCAAATTCCCAACATACTCTTTTCTCTTGTTATGTAATATACTATTGCCACTGTTTAGTTTTCCTAGAGAAACGATACATATTTTTATTTTGTAAATATTTCTATATTCGTCATGTTTAGAAATATAGGCATCGTAGGTTTTCAATTTTTTTTTTGTGTAGGCGTTCTTACTTTATCATTCATAACATTAATCAATTGGTTAATACAATAATAATTTTAATTTGCAAAGGTTATTATTATTTTTATCAAATTTTAATAAATATTCATAAATTTAATTAATGTTAACGCCATAGATACAAGAAACGGGAGTAGATAACGTCTTCTACCTGCCCCAGAATGGAAATTTGTTTGGCGATTATTTATATGGCAACTACGTCACAATTGGTTACCAGCTCAGATTAATAAAAGCTATTAGTCTGAGGTTACCAGCCTTACTGGAGCAAATCCTTTAATTGACTTTGATGGCTGTTTTTTTTCATATTTATGCAATTCAGTATCAAAAAAATAACACAAAATAAAATCTTTCTATCCAATGACACACGTATTAGATGCTTTTGCACCCCTTTTGCACCCCCACACGAAATTTTTGGTCAACCTAAAAATAAGAATTTCGTGAATCAAGGAATCCTATCTTTGATTCAAACAGATTCACAGACAGCACAACTGTCCTAAGGATGTCCAGTGGGGAGAGTTTTCTGGACAATGCAGCAGTCCATTGGACAACCAAATCTGTAAGAAATTTTGTCCAAGGGATTTCCATTGAATAATACAATTGTCAAAACGTTGGACGGCTCTGGGACATCCCAAAAAAGTCCAAAATGTTCAATGTTTTGACTATATTGTAGCACTATACTAAATCCAATGGTTATCCAAAAAGTATCTTTATGGTTCACTGCTACCATAAAAATGGCGACACACGTAGTGTTTGCTTAATTTTGGATGCGTACTCATCGGAAATCTATCTACATCTTTCTGATTTCTATGGTTTATGCCGCCAACACGTTTCTGTGAATTTTTCAGTTTTTCGAAGTACGTTAGATTTCAAAATTGTGCTTGTTATTCTGTCAGTTTGCACAATTGGTATTCATTCACTTCATATTTGAATACACCTGTTAATGAAAATATTAAAATAAGCTAATTAAAATTAAACACCATATGGTTGGTCATTTTGTTGCGTAATTATTTTAATTTTCAAGAAGTTTGAAGATTCGAAAATGTCACTTCACTTTGAGCCTGGTGGGCTCTCACTTTCGGACTTATAAAGGGAGAGTTTATAATCTAATCTGAAATCCGTCTACCGATTTGCACCGATTCCAACAGTAGTTGAACACATGATTTTGACAGGCATCAGTGATGAGGCCCATCGAAAAACGAAGAACCCGATTGCGAACTGGATGAATCGTCATCCCTCAATAAATTTAGGGCTATTTGGTAAACCACGCCGTTTATTAATCAATTTGGAAACATTTTTCGTTCACTACTCTCGAAAATTAATTTTTTTTTAAATAAATAAAAATTAAGGTTATGTTTTAATTCATCCATTAAGGCCACAAAAACAAAAAAAACTGCCTTGCTATTTTTTTTAAAGATCAACAATAGGTGGCATCACTAATACCATTTCGAGTGAGATCGTGCAGTGTTCAAAACACCGTGTGAACACCATATGTGAGGAAAAGTGTAACTTATTAGGAACGTAACCATTTATTAATGCTTCTTTAAAAGGTTTTGATGCTCGCATGCATAAAAAATAACAAATTTTTGTATTATTTTTATCACTAGACATGTATCAATTTATTGGCGGAATGTTCCATTAGACAAGTGGCCGGTGGCTATGCGGAACCTGAATTCCAATACTCCAATCGAAGTCACTTCAGTTTCCTTGGGCCTACTAAATTACGTGACCTTGGCTTTTCAGAATTCCGGTAGAATATTGTTTACAAAGAAAAAAAAACATAACTTTTTTGTTATCAGATAATAGGATTTATAAAAATCTACAACCGTATCCAAAGGATTTTTCAAAAAGAAATAGTTGTATTACTCTATAATATAAAGACATTTTCAAAGGCTTGGTAAGCACGGCAATCTCACCCGTTCTCAGCTTCTTGTAGTTCTCTCTTTATCAAATTAAAGTTAAAATTTTTAATTTGCGTCTATCGCTTTTATTATCGTATAAGAACGATAAAAAAATGATTTTCTACTTTTAAGTGCATTTAATAAAAGCTTGTTCTTTAAAAGTTTTTTTAATAAAAAATTTATTTTTTAATTTTTCGATTTGTATCTGATCAAAAATTCATATCCCCTTCCCGAAATACCCCGTTAGAGGAAGATGGGTACCTGAGAATACCATATTATTTTATTTTCACCGGAACTATAAATCGGATGTGGATAAGTCAGTTAAAATTGGTTAGCAAAACATGACCAAAAATCGTCCATCTTGAATCTGCCATATTGAATTTTCAAAATCTGATCAAAAATTCGTATTCCTTATTACAAAAAGCCTCCGTGTACCAATTTTGGTTAAAAATTATTTTAATTATCAAGTCCATAACAAATGCGCCTTGACTCAAACCGAGTCACAGCAGAAAGTCTGCCCACATGTGCTTTGCGTGCGGCACTTTCACTAGAAAAATTGAATAGAAACTATCCCCGCTACTAGGTTCTCCATAGCCTGTAGCTATAATACACCGGCAGCAGCACAGTGTTGCTAATCAGCGGATAAAAATCTGTGTTTTTGTGTTCTTGTTTAGATTAGTATATATATAATTTTGCAAAGAAAAGAACTGGCGTATTGTAGGCTCGAATTTGGGAGTTACCTCTTAGCTGGGGCGAGGGGGGGGGGGTTGGACGTATGTAGGTTTTCGCATCCTCAGCGTATAGCGTAGTCGAATTACCTTTTTTTTTTGCTTTTTCGCTGCATGAACAACGCAACTGTAAGGTGTGCATTAAAGCAGGCCCAATGAATCGGATATTTTTGGATTTTTTTCCATAATTCGATGTTGGCAACACTGCAGCAGCAGTATGCCTGCTTTCGTCGAGAGGTCATTGAAACTGCTGAATGCATCGAGCAGCGGTCGTAGGCGGGCATGGAAGCTATCATTGGAGTACGTTATTTGCAGGTTTAAACGGCTATCGGTGTGTACAGTGTACGTGCAGAAGACAATACGGACTTGTATGTACATGCAAATACCGTCAACTTCAGCTGACTGGAATATTGCTAAAAATGTTGGACAGTTATGTGAGAAGATTGTGTGGGAATGTGTGGTGTGTGTCTTAATAATAAAGGGTTTTTCAACGCTTAAACTTAAAAAAAATTTCGTGAGAAATTCAAAAGGTCAGGAGGGACTATCGCAAAAAAAATCCACGTTTTTATGATGAAAATAGGGTAAGTTTTTAAAAATTGCTTCCCTTACTTGAAATTTCACCGCACGCCGCTGCAAATAAGTAAAATTGGCAAAAACTAACCTCAAAATGCATCAGGCAGATATCAAAAACTCAAATCGTGTTGAGTCGTATTAAAAACGTATTCAGTTCCACGTGAAAACGTAGTAAATGTTCATAATTCTGTCATTTCTCCGAATCCCTGCGTATTAAGTTACAAAGAATGCGCCTGCTCGCTCTTTTCTCAGCCATTTATGATTATAATAAACATAAATAAATAATTAGCATTTTAACGAGAACAAACAAAACGAAGAACATCTCATGTTGTTATTATGAAGAACCAGTTTTAACGGATATGATAGCTAACATTTAAAAAAACAGTATACAGGGGATTCAAAAAAATTTTAAGACATCACTTTGGAAAACTTTGAATACTTGCACCAGCATTTCACCCATATCCACCGTAAAAAAAATCGGATTAGTTTATCTAGATCTTAAGCAAAAAAAACTTACGTTTGTAAAGAGATTTTTGTTTTAAATGATGAGTCGAAAAAAGATATTAAGCGAGAATTAAGTCTAACGGCTTTAATGTTTATTTTATTCATTCAGAGTCGTCTGGAGTTTTTATTGTAATTTTCTAAAAACCGGTCCCGAACTAAATTCCGTTTTTATAAAAAGAGCCGTCAATTTTTTTAAAAGTGGGACAGGGTGTTTGTTTATAACTGGTACTAAGTATCTTTTTTATTAATGAAAATAAAGGGTAGGTTTGAATTTAAAAATTTCTTGGCAAATTGCAACGAACTTAAACGCTATAACAATTTTTTTTTGTTCCCCTTGGTATACAGGGTGTGGCAATAAAGCTAATTTTTTTAAATGAATACACAGAATATTTTCGCATTTTTGAATTTTTCAAAAAATTAGCTTTACAAAAATACCAAATACCATTGAAATATATTTTGTAGTTTCTGAGATATTTGCGTTTAAAATTTGAATAAAATATATTAGAAACGACCATCTGATCAGGCTACATTGCCTTCAATCGTTTTTTTCAAGGCCACTAGATTTTTTAAGTTTATATTGTTAAAATAAAGAAATACTTTCATGGCCTACTTGGTAGCTTGGTCAGTTGGTCATTTCCAATATATTTTCATTTTGACAATTATTAAAACTTAAACGCAAATATCTCAGGAACTAGAAAAGATATTAAAATAGTGTTTGATATTTTTGTGAAGCTAATTTAAAAAAAAATCAAAAATGCAAAAATATACAGGGTGTTCTATTTAAAAAACTTGTCTTTATTGCCACACAGTGTATACCAAGGGCAACAAAAAAAAAGTTGTTATAGCGCTTAAGTTCGTTGCAATTTGCCAAGAAATTTTTGAATTTAGACCTACTCTTTATTGTCAATAATAAAAAAGATACTGAGTGTTCCAGTTATAAACAAACCCCCTGTACAGTAAACATTATCCCGGGAGGTTTTCTAGTGGTTTTCCTCAATTTTTTGTTTTTGATATATTTGTGGCCTTAAAAAAATGAGGAGAAATGTGAAAATACTACATAAAAACAAGAAAAATAATAATTTCGTGAAACTCTGCGAATGAGGTGTCTATAGGGGGTGCTAGAGCCCTCGCTGTGCAAAATGTTTTTAATTTTTATTGTTTTACCTCATTTAACTGTTTTTATTGGCATTCAGATTCCTTCCTATTGTGAAGTCATGAAAGAAAATGAAGAATCAAAAACATTATAGGTTGTATATTGTTTAACAAAAACATAATTTTTTTTACAATAGGTAGGTACCTACCAGACATTTTCGTTAAATATAGACAGGTACCCATTGTGTTGAATTTTTTATTTGTAGCTTTCAGGAATACTGTTAAATAATAATTTTGTACGTTCTTGAGGTCAAAGCCCCACTTATTATTTGTCGATAAAGAGACATTAAAATTATGAGTATGTTACTAATTTCTAACACATAATAACTGCTTTAAAAATATGACACATATAAAAAAATATTGAGTAAAGAATTACGCAATGAAATGTCCGTTTTAGCGAGCTTAAACAATCCAGGAAAAATACCCGGTTGCACATGTGTTTTTTTTTACTCGCGTTTTTAAACAAACGCTTGTAAAAAAACTCTATTTTTACCGCTAGTTTCATACAACCTACAAGGTATCTTAATTTTCTATTTTGTCAATACGAGCTACGCAATTTTCCCAGCTTTTATTCCAAATATTTTGTACCTCTGACCTAATTAAAGCGACCACACCCCTATCTTCACGTGACGTACTAGGTCGTTCTTTCCACGGACGAAACATTCTTCAGACAATCAGGTGATTAACAAAAAATAACTTCTTTTATATCGAAATACCAACTGCTAACTGATTTTTAAAACCAAAAATCAGTTTATATCTTAAGCGCGGTCTACACGTTACCTCTTATCGTACGATTTGTCTGTGTCGATAAAATGTTGCAAATAAGACGTTTCAGAGACCGTCCATACGTAACGACTTGTCTGTACAAATCATCCAAATCTATGCTCGACAGCTATGTTGGGAATTTGGAACCTTTGGTTGCACTAAAACAAAATTATGATTGTTTTCCACAAAAACCAAAACTACACTTTTTTGCACTCGACGCGCGTTTCGCTAACAACGTTAGCATCATCAGGAGACGATAAACATTGAACTAAATTAATCTACGCTCTATCTCATATACAATCCTTTAGTGGGCGGAGATAAGACTAATAATTTGTGATTGATCACGATTCTTAATCCCATCTCCCCTCAACCAAAGAATAAAGTGTACTAAACGGGATGGGTCCTCTATCTTTATTTAAACTATTTCTGGATTTAATGATTTCCATACTTTCATATGCATTCAAAAGTCTTTTGTTTGGTACACTTTTTAGAAGTTTTAGGTTATCTAATGTGAATCTATGATTGTTTTCAAAAGCATGCTCGGCCACACTTGACTTTTCTGTTCTTCCGTATTCTTTCGCTTTCGGAATTCTACCTTTTTCAGACAAAAAGATGCCTGCGACTCAAAATTTGTATCAATTCCTTATAATCCTAATTATACGAAAGGATTACACAAAGTATTTAATAACACCGGTCTTAAATTAGTATATTAATCCGGTAACACAATAAGAAGCTTACTAGGAAATCCCAAGGATAAAACTACACTTCTAGAAAATAGTGGAATTTACGAAATTAGTTGCATGGATTGTGACAAAAAATATGTTGGCCAAACGAGACGCTCTATTCAAACACGTTTTAAAGAACATTTAGCACACTTAAAATACGGAAGAACAGAAAAGTCAAGTGTGGCCGAGCATGCTTTTGAAAACAATCATAGATTCACATTAGATAACCTAAAACTTCTAAAAAGTGTACCAAACAAAAGACTTTTGAATGCATATGAAAGTATGGAAATCCAGAAATAGTTTAAATAAAGATAGAGGACCCATCCCGTTTAGTACACTTTATTCTTTGGTTGAGGGGAGATAGGATTAAAAATCGTGATCAATCACAAATTATTAGTCTTATCTCCGCCCACTAAAGGATTGTATATAAGATAGAGCCTAGATTAATTTAGTTCATTGTTTATCCTCTCCTGATGATGCTAACGTTGTTAGCGAAACGCGCGTCGAGTGCAAAAAAGTGTAATTTTGGTTTGTGGAAAACAATCATAATTTTGTTTTAGTGCAACCAAAGGTTCCAAATTCCCAACATAGTTTCGGGAATTAGGCATAAAGTTGATAAATTTTAATTGGCGCAGAAAAGTGTATTATGATGTAATTTGGTAATGATGTAATCCGCACCTAAAACGACCTTTAGGAAAAAAGCATGTTTACAGTTTGTTTTTATTGAGTTTCACGCTCTGAAGAATAGGTAATTCTTAGAGTGTGGGATTAGCATTTATAGTGAGTCCCTTAGATCTATGTTACTACTTTACGTATTTTTTTTTTAATTTAAAATATAGCTTAGGTTTAATTTACGTTATTCTATTTTTTCCCAGTCTGATTTGTAATCACTTCAGCACCCGCTTTACAGTTCTACATAATTTTTGCGTTTTGACTGCGTGTTTACACTCTAAATAACATCGAGGAAAAAGATTTAAATGAGCCCATCAATATGCACAATGTCTGGTTGTACTCCTTCCTCTATAAGGAAGCGCCTTTCCGTTGAAAAATGTACAATCAAAACTAACAAAAACTGTACATCGTCAGTAAACACAGGAGTGCGTTCAGAAAGCCTACACTAATGGTGTGTGTACGCACCCCCTATAATCTGTCATTCTTGTCTAATGTCAGCTGATTCACTAAAACAAAACAAAGGGATGTTGGGATAAATGATAAAATAGGCTTTTTGTTTCCTCTTATTTTCGAAAGTTGGGTAGGTTTCTGGGGTTGCTTTTCTTGTGTCAATTGAATTCAATCGAATAGTTTTATTGTTTCTTTAAAATTTAAGAATTTTAATAACAAACACGTAAAAAAGAATATAAAAGTAAAATTAGAAAAGAAAACATACGCATGTAATATGCTACACCTATAATTATTCTTGGAACGCATCGGTCTTCAAGAAAAAAAAACAAAAAGAAATACCTAAAAAGAAATATTAACTTATTGGAAGTACCATATAAAAATCAATTTTTTTTTAGCGATATTGAACTAGTTTCAGAAAATCTTATTTGCTAACCCCTAAATGCACTCTTGATTCCACATAAATGAACGAAGAGAAATCATGGACTAGCTAAACTAATCCGAATATTTTTGCAGCATTTGGGGGTAAACTACACAGGCCACCTATAATCTGTCATTCTTGTCGAATGTCAGCTGATTTACTAAAACAAAACAAAGGGTTGGGCTGCAAGTGGGTAGAAAACTGTAAAAATATAGGCTTTTTGTCCTCTCTTATTTTCGAATGCTAGGTTTTGGGTTGGTTTCTCGGGTTGCTTTTTTTTGTGTCATCCAATATGAAATGACCCAAAAAGGCATTTTCCTCACCACCTTTTTATTTCTTAACGGATTATTTAAATATGAGGTCATTGAAATGCTACATAAACATCCCAAAATTTTGAAAATGATCAAGTATCAGCTAGAACTTTTTGAAACCTCCTATAAAAAGTATATATACTAGATAATGAGACATTCCATTTAAAAATAGAAAGAATAATAAAAAAAATCACGTGTTCTTACTTCCTATCAACCATCGCCCAATTCGAGACTGGGGCGACAGTGTGGTGTGATAAGCTCACTAAAGGCAGGTTTACCCAACTTTTCATATGTATAATTTAGAAACCTAAGCACAATTTTACTCGTAGTCTCAATGTTAAATACTCATTAAATTCATAATCACAGTGCATAATTTAAAAGTTTTAATTTTAACTTTATGGACTATCAATATGAAAAATGCAAAGAAAATATTTTGGTTGGTTGATTTCAAAAAAGGAGTGATTGATTTTAGCTGATATTAGAAAACAGAAATTTATCAGGAAGGAAAAATACTTAACCTCTTGAGGTTAGGTAAAGAAAGACATTTTTTGTGTTCTTCTTTTTTGTCAAACGCTCTTGGTCGTCACCTGTCTGTCAGTTATGGCATTAGTTGTGAGCGAATAATATGACAGAAACGTGAAAAAAAAATTCGGTTCAATCAGGTGCGTTCCCCGAGAACACTTTCTCTCAAACTCACGAATAACGGTCTGTGACTAAGGATTCACTCAATTTTTTTTAGGGTGCACATAGAAGAAAACGTCAAAATTATTTTTTATGGCGAAGGCTTTAGAATTTCTTTTATTCGATCAAAGTTAGGCCACTACTACAAATCACATTAAACCAATGTCAATATTTTGTATAAGTATATCCATAGGTAGATTTTACTTATGTATGACAAGAGCTATAGAGTCTAGGTTACCAATCTTTTAAGGGAGCCATCAACACCGAGAAATTTTTGATCATTGATATCAAACTATACTTGGGAAAATATTTAATTGGGAAAAGTGGAAAATAAAGTAGCTACAAAATGTAAATAAAAATTAAAACAATTTTTTTGGACTAATTTCGACGGCGAGAATATCAAGAAATATTATATTTTATACCTTCATCAAAAACATGATTTTAGCAGGGCCATTCCACCGTCACGTACAGGACATTTTTTCGGCATTTTTTCTACTTTTTGTGTTTTTTTAAATACTTGTTGTCCATAAAAGTAGTATATAAAATATATTTAATGTAGTTTAATGTGTTGGGAAAATAATAAAATGGACCAAAACTTTGTACGTTTAATGGGAATTTAGTAACAAAATCTTAAGTGCCTGTCACGTACATGACACTTTTGGAAAATGAGAAAGTCCTGTACGTGATGCGCCTTTTAGATCTTGTTTCGGTCCATTTTATTATTTTTCCAACACATTAAACTACATGAAAAATATTTTATATACTACTTTTTTGAACAACAAGTATTTTAAAAAACACAAAAAGTAAAAAAAAAACCGAAAAAATGTCCTGTATGTGACAGTGGAATGGCCCAGTAACTGTGTGCAGATAACTAAAGCATGGCTTTTTTGGTTACCAATGTAGAAAAACTTTTTTTTATCACGAGTACCAAAAAGATTTGTGTCCGTTTTCTACCCAAAATTAAAGAGAAATAGCGGAAAACAGTAAATTAACCCATTTCCGCCAGTTTTCACCAAGTATTTACGAAAAAATCATTTAAAAGCATCGTCAAAATATCAAACTGTCAAAGATTAAAATGTTGCAACAATGAACGTCACCGAGTAAAAACGCAGGTTGCTATGGAAACCATTGTTATTTCATTTACCAGCCGCCTTGATTTATAGTGTAAAGATGGTGTGTTGCGAGAAGTGCTGTTCGTTCGAGATTTTTTAAAAAGTATTTTCAGGTTTTTCTTGGATTTTTTTGCCAGTAAGTAATGCCTCGGCAGAAAGAAGCTTCTCATGCCTCAGAAGATTGAAAACATAAGTACTTAAAAAATGATGGCAATTCGTCTGACGGGCTTAGCGTTGCTGCATATCAACAGACATATTGAAATTGACATTGAGCGAGTCATTGACCTGTTTGCCCAAAAAACTGGAAAATATTTTTTTTTTGAGATGGGCATCTTATGTTTGAGATATGCGATACAACAAATAGCTTTTTAGACTTCAAAAAAAAAGTATTTAGCTATTAGGTTTTGTTTGTGGCTTATTTGTTATCTGTGTTTTTTATAACTGAAAAAATTATACGTAGTTACTCAAGCGCGGATTTCAGGAGGATAGGGGGGGTAGTAAACCCCCCCCCCTTCGCTGGCTTTAAATTTTTGTATGAAAACAGTAGAAAATCAAAAGTAGGGCATAAATTGCGGCCCTTTGATATTTACAGTATTCGTTTAATTTTGTGTTAAAAATGGTATTTGTAGTGTTATTTTCTTAAAAATTTTCGCCTGCTGCACTTTGAAACCATTAATATATTTACAATTTTAGTTTAATTTAAAATCAAAAAACGCATTTTTTAGAGCAATTTTCTCAAAAATTTTCTTAAACATTTTTTAAAATAAAAAATGCATGAAATAAATGACTTCTAATCTGAGTACCCCCCCCCCTAGATTTGAGACCAAATCCTCGCTTGTAGTTACTAAGTTTTGTTTGCATATATTGATATGTTCCTCATAAAAGCTACGCTTTTATTCCATTTTTTTTTCGTATCGAAACCCCCCCTCCTTTTCAAATAACTGAGACCGCCACTGAGTCAAATAGATTAAGATTATCCCGAGGATCCGCTCTTGTTTTTGACTTTAAATAAGTCTCCTTTTTTCGAAACTCACTAACCCAGCCCAACACCCGCACTGATCCGCCCCCCATCCCTTGAAAAAAATAAGCTGCGGCGGTCATTAATGGTAAACAAAGCACGTAGGAAGGTAAATCCACAATAACAATCATCATCATCAATTGTTTATTATTATAATCGGAAGAGTCCATCAAGAATTGCAAATCAAATTTGTTACACAATCATTGTCTCACGCCTGATGTTTGTATTATTATTTCATTTGTTATAATACAGGTACCTAGTATTTTTCCGTTAGAAGTTAAGGTAGAGAATAGTTATTTACCCAATAAGTGCGGAAAGTGGTACTGATTCGACCTTAGATTAAATAAAGAAAAGATACCTGATCTAACGAAAACTCCTTGGCAAATAATAACCACTGTTTATTTACAAAATTTGCTAACACCCGACAAAACAATGAGTTAGAACAAATTTGATATCGTTCTAAATGTTAGAGAAGGAAAGCGAGTGTGACGCAGTTGTGAAAACAAGCCTAAATGAACAGGCGAATACCAGAGCGTTCATCGGTTTTGCCGCGGTCATTCTTGAACTGTGAGCATGCATTTGATGAGCTTTAGCTGTTGAGTGATCCATTCCTCTCGTGGCTTCGAAAATTAGGTCGCAAGATTTCTCAAATAATAATATAACCATAATTATCGGGTATCTTTTCTTTATTTAATGTAAGGGTTCAACTTGAAATCCACAATTACTCAAATAGAATAGTCAGAAACAACATTTTTTACAGCAAGTAGCAGGTCATATGAGACTCTTAAAACCATATTTTTCCAACAAAATTTCTCTCTAGGTTTCTGGCATGATCCCCTATTAGCCCTAAAAAGTGTGGCTATGTGGTCAGTTTTGCCATTTTAAAGTACTATTCTATTGGGCTAAATAGTAGTTTCACAACTAGTGGCTAAAATAGTGCTTTTTTTAAAAGCGTTCGTTTAAATAACGAGCGCAGCGAGGTATTTAAAAACGCGAGTAAAAAAAGCACAGTTTAGCCGAAAGTTGTTAACACTCTTTTTTAATATCTCCAAATTATAAAGAATATTAAAGAATGTTATAATCAACGGAAAAATATTTCCACACTTGTTCATTGCTTCGAAAACGTTATCAGGTATGTTTTGATTAAAGCTTTTGCCTACTTTTGAGCAATATTCTTTCCAAATAATGACTTCTCCCAATAAAAGTTCAAGAATTTGTGTTTTGGATTAATAACACAGTTTATAGTGTTTAGAAACGACTTTAGTTAATTTGGCCTTGATTTTGGCTTCACGTAAAACTTGGTATGAATATGTTCAGGTCAAAAATACTTTTTTTTATGTCCGAATTGATTTTGTCTAAAACCTGTTCATAAATACAAACTCTATAATACTGTTCTGTATTTTTAATGGTTTTCGCGGTAAGTTCATCATGCGTTTGTATATTCTTTTATAACTTTCTGCAATTTCTCGTTTTTTCTTCTTCAGGGTTATTAGCAAAGGGGGGGGGGGCGATCGCCACTGTTTGACTATTTAGATTTGTTGCCAAAATCGTCCCTAAGCGCCGAATTTAATAAAATTGTTCCAAAATGCCGTATTTTAGACGTTTTAAATGCAGTTTAATTTTAAATGCTGTTTGACAAAAATTGCCTAAAATTAATTTCAATCGTAACAATCAATAATGTTACGTTGAGTGTGCTCTATCTACGGCTAGAGCACCGCAAGCAATTTTTTGAAATTTAAGTTTGGTTATTTGACTTTGTTGGGTGGGGGGGGGGGGGGTAACTTAACCGATAAATTTTCCAGGGTTTTTATGGAATTTTTTTTAATCTAAATGGTTTTTCCCAACTTGTTTTTTTGGTTGTGTTCAATTTTTTCCAGATTTGCTTGTTCGCTTTGCCTGTTTTTTTGTCAACACATAAATAACGAATTCTCTGACTTTTCCCGGTCGGCCCATGCCTTGTGTTACTATTTAAGTAACTTTAAAAGGTCTAAATAGCTCTTTTTGTTTTGAATTAAAACGTTAAATACTCACTTGTATACGTTGAAATACAGCGGGATACTAGACATCTTCTTCCAATAATATAATAACATATAATATGTTTAAAGTCTTTATATTCACATTCAAAGTTGTTTTTGTCGTTTGTGTTATATATCTCACAATAATATTTTAACGTTTTTTTTTAACACTTTTAATACTCCTCTATGAATGATATCGAAACCAAAACTAAAACACGAAATGCATCACAATAACGCCCATCAACACTTTAACCTTATCAATAAACTTTTTTCACTCTTCCAAACAGAAGCAGATGACAAAAAAAGCAATTTCAAAAACAGAAATGCATTTTGATACGGCCTCTAAAGGACGAATCTGCAATTTAATTTTTTTCTGGGGTACCCAATGTCAACTTTTCCAATATTTGCGCTACATTAACAAAAACAATTTTTGCATGTTCCATTTATTGACCGAATTTTGTAAATAAGTTAAAAAAATAGTAACTATTAGGTAGTTTTAGTTAATCATATGCTGTCTTCTTTCCTTCCGCTCAGATACGGATATCAGAATCCCATCTCTGCGATTTTGCGTTGAGCTTTTTTATCAAGGTCACGTTTACGGCATGCATTACGTTCAGATCACACGTTAACTAACGCTGCATAACGTCTGATCCATGTTGTCAACGAAGCAAGTTGTGCCGAAGAGAGTCCAGTAGACTGGTAAAACTAGCCAAAGAAAGTAAGATAAAAAAAGAGAGGTAAAACCTGACCCACCCCATCATAAAATTCTTTAAAACTTCGTTAAAATTCAAGTTATTTGATTAAGCGTCAATAGGTAAAATCTGATCAAGTCCATATCCAAGTTATTTGTTCAAAAATCTCGTAGAAACTCTAAAACACTCTTAAAATCTTGACACGAGTCTTGTAAAACCAGGTTAAATCTGATGACCTCAACGAAATTTAACTGCAAATCTTATAAAAATCGGATCAAAATCTTATAAAATCTTGTAAGAACTTGTAGGGTTCCTCAGAAAATATTGTAAAAACTCGTAGACGAATTCTTATAAAAGTTCACAAGACTGCTGACGAATACTTGTGAAGATACAATATATACTGGAGAACAAACAAAAAGGAAACACCATCTATATGGATAATTATTTGAATGAAAATTATTTGTGTTTATATACCTTATCTAAAAAGAAATATTTGATAATTTTTTTGTCTTCTAATCTTTCCTTTTTTCACAGATTTTTTCTATTCATTTTCAAAAACAACCAACACATAAAATGAAAATTGTAAATTATTTTTCTCGTAGTTTTTGGTCTTTTTGGATTGCTTACAGTTTACTTAAAAAATAAAAATGCCAAGAGTTCGCGGTCGCCAACAATTTCATCATTTAAACGACTTCGAGAAAGGACGCATCGTGGGCATGAAAGAGGCTGAGTTAAGAGTTTGGAGAAGGTGGTCCAATCATGAGACTTATAGACGTCGTGGACACCCTATTATTACAAGGTCGTGATTTATGGCATCTCAGACCTCTTGCTCTCATTAGTCGACGGGACAGTATACGCCAAGTAAGAGATATTCTAGTTGCAGCTACAGGACGAGTGTTTTGAAGGATCACAGTTGATCGAAGATTGCTTGGTATGGGGCTGAGGGCTTACCGTCCGCTTTTGGTGCTACCTTTGACCCCACAACATAAGGCTCGCCGCTTGGAGTGGTGTAGAGCTCGGCAAAACTGGAATAACGAATGGAATACCATAAGCTTCAGCGACGAATACAGGTTTTGTTTAGGCGGCCATGATGGCCGCATGAGAAGAAATGTAGACTGCTGTTGAACGTGACAAACCAAGACAGCAAAGTATCATGGTATGGGGTTCTATCTGACTACTCGGAGATATATCGATGAAGAGCTGCAGCCAGTTTTACTATTCCAATATTGCCCGTGAAACAATGGACAATGGACAGAGACTTTGGAATAGCCAGCAAGATCGCCTGACTTGTCGCCTATCAAACACGTATGGGATATGATAGGGCGCAATCTTAGACGATTTCTACGTTCCCCTGGAAACTTAGATGAACTGTGGCATGCCGTACGGAGGATTTGGGTGAGTGTTCCTTAATATAATATTAACCATCTTATTTTGTCAATACCCAATAGAACAAACGAGTGCATAGATAACCATGGAGGAGCCACTCATTATTAATTTTTTGATGATTATCATGGAGGAATCTTCTTGGAAATTAATATATAAATAAATTTCTTTAAAAATATTTGTCCTTTCTGGTGTTGCATTTTTTTTGTTCTCCAGTATATTTTGATCAGCCACAAACTATACTCAAAAGTTATGTAAGATTGCACCAGGAAATGGTGTTTCACAAACCGATGTTAAAACCTATCAAAACCTATTGAATCTCGTCATCTTTGACCGTCAGATCCTATCAAAACTTGTCAACTTTGACGAGTTTTTCTTAAAAGAGGTTTGACGCAATTCGACAAAGTGTTCTATCCTTAATTTTAATAGTTTATTTTGTTTTATTTATTTTTTATGTGTTGTGTTTTACTTCTTAGGTTTTAGAAGTCTTATAGCCATTTATTAATTGAATAACCAAAATTAACAAAAATAAGTTAAAAAAAAGCTTAAAAGATTAAGTGCACTTAAACCGTTCACTTTATCTTAGCACCGGCGCAACACTCAGTTAAAATACTAAATTTTAGTTACGCCCTCACGCTTGACCCAAAATAGTATCGTATGTCACAGATGTATGTGTTCTACATTTCAGCGTTTTTAAACTATCAATGTTATAAATATATATTTAATCTCTTCTAGGCATGGCTTTGAGTTGGCCTTACTTTGCTTTAAATAAATTCGAATGCAACTTATGGCCATTTGCACCGGCGACAACCAAAAAGAAGATTTATTTTTTGAACCAAATTTGAATTAATTAAAAAGTCCCGGGCACAATTTTTTTTTAAAAAGGTGTAAATATAATATAGTAGTTTTCACAACTAGTGGCTAAAATAGTGCTTTTTTTACAAGCGCAGCGACAAGAGCGTCGATAATTTTTTCTTTTTTTTTTGGGGGGGGGTAACAAATTAACAAGATAAACTTTCAAAACACTTTTATTGTTTATATGCCTTTGCCCCTTGGCAAATTGAGGAAAAGTATTATAAGGTAACAAAACGTAATATTTAATGAAAATAAACATAATTCTTGTATTATTCCTAAAGTAACCTTTTTTAAAAAAGCTTTGAACTAGAAAATAATATATATTTTTACATAAGAATAAAATGTATATTTTTATATATGAGGAAAAGTGATATAGCACATAAATTTTGCGCTACTGAGTTGTATCCTATCAATAAAATTGGTGATAATACACTTTTGTTTTCTTTCGTCAAGTGTAATCAAAAAACTATCTTGGGGGGGTAATTACCCCCATTACCCCCCCGCCTCCCCCTTATCGACGCCCTTGCGCAGCGAGGTATTTAAAAACGCGAGTAAAAAAAAGAACAGTTTAGCCGCGATTTGTTAACACTTTTTTTTATACCTTTATCAAAAAATCCAAGAAAAACAGGAAAATACTTTTAAAAATCTCGACGAAGAGCACTTCTCGCAACACACTATAAATCAAGGCGGATGGTAAATGAAATAAAAATGGTTTCCATAGCAATGTGCCTTTTTACTAGGCGACTTTCATTGTTGGGACATTTTCATTTTTGACAATTTGATATTTTGGAAACTGGCGGAAATGGCCTAATTATTTGCATCGGTAGCCAAACAAGCCATGCTTTAGTTATCTGCAGACAGTTACTAAAATCATGTTTTTGATGAAGGTATAAAAAACAATATATATTATAGGCTTACCTATCATTTTTAACCCAGTGTTAACCCCGGACCACCACTTTCTGCTACTACTACTACTAGTAGTACTTCCCCGGGATTAAAATTTATAAATCGGTGATGAAATTGGTCTTTAGCGAGTATGTTACATGATTATTTATATACGGAATACAATCAACTAACTGTGCAATATGTTCATATTTGCAGAGGTTAGTTTTTTAGAAAAACCTAAAACGATGTTTTATGATATAGCAGAAAATAATAAAGTATTTGTATCAGTGATACAGATCGTTTTGCAATATGTGCAATACGTACAGGTTGTCTCAATAAAAGTCTTGGTCGCCTCCTATAGCTTTATTATATTTTTTATCCGAATCGTAATTATGTTGGGAATTTGAAACCTTTGGTTGCACTAAAACAAAATTATGATTGTTTTCCACAAACCAAAACTACACTTTTTTGCACTCGACGCGCGTTTCGCTAACAACGTTAGCATCATCAGGAGACGATAAACAATGAACTAAATTAATCTACGCTCTATCTTATATACAATCCTTTAGTGGGCGGAGATAAGACCAATAATTTGTGATTGATCACGATTTTTAATCCTATCTCCCCTCTACCAAAGAATAAAGTGTACTAAACGGGATGGGTCCTCTATCTTTATTTAAACTATTTCTGGATTTAATGATTTCCATACTTTCATATGCATTCAAAAGTCTTTTGTTTGGTACACTTTTTAGAAGTTTTAGGTTATCTCATGTGAATCTATGATTGTTTTCAAAAGCATGCTCGGCCACACTTGACTTTTCTGTTCTTCCGTATTTTAAGTGTGCTAAGTGTTCTTTAAAACGTGTTTGAATAGAGCGTCTCGTTTGGCCAACATATTTTTTGTCACAATCCATGCAACTAATTTCGTAAATTCCACTTTTTTCTAGAACTGTAGTTTTATCCTTGGGATTTCCTAGTAAGCTTCTTATTGTGTTACCGGATTGATATACTAATTTAATTTATAAGGAATTGATACAAATTTTGAGTCGCAGGTATCTTTTCAAAAGACCTTTCGGAATTCTACCTTTTTCAGACAAAAAGATACCGAAGAAAGAAGAAGTTTTATTCATTTCTCTTTTCGCTTTGATCTTTTGTGTGTTCCTTGTAGAATACTCATCCAAGTTTGAATTTTCGTTATTTCCATCCAAGATCTTTTGATCTTTTGTTTTTTTAGTTTCTTTTCGGTTGAAGTAACTGATTTGCAGGTTTTTTAACTTCTTCTTTGTTTTAATTGCCTTAGGAGCATAATCCTACTGGAAATATTAACACGCCAGGACGAATTCGTATTAGGTAACTTGGATAAGTAAGTATCAGTGCGGAACGATGCCTATTTGTGAGTGGTTCAAGGTTGGAAATCTAAGTGTATGATGGTGTTTAATGATGTATAGTGGAGGGTGATCAGTGAAACTACTGATGAGCCCACGCTGGTTACCCAGGGCGAAACATCGTTTATTGATTTCTCTTTTCGCTTTGATCTTTTGTGTGTTCCTTGTAGAATACTCATCCAAGTTTGAATTTTCGTTATTTCCACCCAAGATCTTTTGATCTTTTGTTTTTTAGTTTCTTTTCGGTTGAAGTAACTGATTTGGATGTTTTTTTTAACTTCTTCTTTGTTTTAATTGCCTTTGGAGCATAATCCTACTGGAAATATTAACACGCCAGGACGAATTCGTATTAGGTAACTTGGATAAGTAAGTACCAGTGCGGAACGATGCCTATTTGTGAGTGGTTCAAGGTTGGAAATCTAAGTGTATGATGGTGTTTAATGATGTATAGTGGAGGGTGATCAGTGAAACTACTGATGAGCCCACGCTGGTTACCCAGGGCGAAACATCGTTTATTCATTTCTCTTTTCGCTTTGATCTTTTGTGTGTTCCTTGTAGAATACTCATCCAAGTTTGAATTTTCGTTATTTCCACCCAAGACCTTTTGATCTTTTGTTTTTTAGTTTCTTTTCGGTTGAAGTAACTGATTTGGAGGTTTTTTAACTTCTTCTTTACCAGAGCTTTTATTAAAAAAAAATAATTGAGAATTTTGAAAAGTCCTTCAGATATTTTTTTTAAGCATTTAAAAATGATCACCCCTGCAAAATTTCAGCTAATTCTGATTTTTAGTTTTCCCTGTGCACTCTGGCAAAAGATTAAAAAATTAAAGAACAAGGCGTTGCCAGTTGTAACTCAAACAGACCACTAGCTTATAATGACTGACAGCATTAAATTCGGTATTAAGATGGTGTTATGTCATAGTGATTAAATCGAAAATAAAAAGGCCTCTAAATAAAAAAAATGCCTTAATTTAAAACAATTAATCTTACTACCCGACTATGCAACGCAAAGGAGGGTTTAGTTTAGTTTAGTTTTTTATATGATACAATTATTTAATGATACCAAAAATGACCATTTAAACAGCAAATAAATATATTTAAAAACAATCTTTATTAAAAAATATTTAAAAATAATCTTTATTGCAAAAGAGCAATTATCACTTAGTTAGTTGGTCTATAAGGAGAGCGGCCACTCATTTTGGGGTTGATAAAATGACGATAAAAAATTAAAAAGAAATATGGATTCAAAATAACACAACGGATTGGAAACAACTAAATATTAAATAAATAAATATTACTTTAAACAGCAACAAAAATTAGTATTTAGTGGGCGTACCATTCTTTCCAATAACACTCTGCAAACGCCTGGGTATTGAAAAACTTAAATTTGGAAAATATTCATCATCTTCTGAGAGCAACTCTTTAGCATTTTGTGGTCTCCAGTTTCTCTGATAAATAATTTTGATAAATAATAAGTCGACCCCATATATTTTCTATTGGGTTGAGATCAGGGCTGTCTGATGGCCAAAGAAGAGTTTCAATATTATTGTTTTCAAACCACTGGCGAACAACATTAGCGGTGTGCACGGGACAGTTGTCCTGCTGGTAAACGAAGGCGTTGTTTTCTTAAAACATCTGCACAGATGGCAACATAACATCCTCTAGAATATATGTGTCTTTTACTCTGTTGAATCTTCCTTCGATTTGCCAAAACATTGGTACCCAAACCTCTAGCCACACATATTCACTGAAAAATGACCAGCTTTCTTAATTTGGTTGGTGAATTTTAGATTATGATTATGATTATGCAAAAATAACCCTGCACTTTTTTTTGTTCTTCCGTTAATAATTAATAGTTGATAGTTGATAAGGAACCTGAGAACATCGTTACATTAGATGCTTCAACGGATGTGGCAAAAGGAATTTATTTGAGGTTGCCGATAAGCCTTTCATCTTGTATCTCAGAACTTACAGGCTTTCGTCCTGATCCATGTTTTCTATTCATCGAGTTATTTTGTATCCAGCGCTTTTTCCAAAATGAGTGGTCGCTCTCCTTATAGACCAGCCGGCTTCTAATAATGGTCAAGCCATGATAGTAATTTAAGGCTTAAAATATTTATCATAATTTAAGGGGTAACGTTTTTGACGAAACAATTTTTTACTATGTTTTTCACATTTGCATGACATGATATTGCTCACATTTTAAAGCTTTCTTTCCAAAATTTCGATTTCTAGAATAAAACACTCAAATTTTTTAAGTTTTCACTGTTTTATTAGCGTTTAAAAAAAGTACTGCCAAAAACATTTTTTTCTCTGTTAAAATGAAAAAAAATATTTAAGGTTGTTGGAGAGAGATAGCAGGCTGTAAAAAAGTATTTTAGAGAAACATGGACATAATTTAAGGTAAATGTTTACTAAAAATATCTGTTACCATCTGTCTGTCATCTTGAGTGGTATCGTGCATATGATTTTTATTTTGCAATTTTTATCCAAAAAACAGCAAAAATTGTAATTTTTCAAAGTGTAAAGTGTGTAAAATATAAGGTGGTATTAATTTAATCAAAGTTCTTTACAGTCTTTAATTTGACCAAAAAAGGGGTCCTACTAAAGGGTATTTTAGCACATCTAAAAATAATTTAACAGGTATTTAAGAATAGTAGTTTTAACAACTAGTGGCTAAAATAGTGCTTTTTTTACAAGCGTTGGTTTAAATAACGAGTGCAGTGAGGTATTTAAAAACGCGAGTAAAAAAAAGCACAGTGTAGCCGCGAGTTTTTAACACTATTTTTTTTAATACCTTTATCAAAACATCCAAGAAAAACAGGAAAATACTTTTAAAAATTTCAAACGAAGAGCATTTCTCGCAACACACCATCTTTACACTATAAATCAAGGCGGCTGGTAAATGAAATAACAATCGTTACTTGGTGACGTTCATTGTTGCGACATTTTAATCTTTAACAGTTTGATATTTGTCGATGTTTTTAAATGGTAAATTCTTGGTGAAAACTGGCGGAAATGGCTTAATTTTTAGGCAAGAATAATTAGATTTTTTCAATATTCCTATTTTCTGCTATTTCTCTTTAATTCTGGGTAAAAAATGGACAAAAATCTTTTCTTGCACCCGTGATAAAAAAAAAGTTTTTTTGCATCAGTAACCAAAAAAGCCATGCTTTAGTTATCTGCAGAGAGTTACTTACTGAAATCATGTTTTTGATGAAGGTATAAAAAAAAATATTTTAAGGTTCATCATGGCTTGACCATAACTCAAGTGATAATTTGTGCTTTTAAACTGGTGAATGGAATACATACAGCGAGAAAAGTAAATTTTGCTAGATAGGAAACACGTGCATGTATGCTATGCTAATACCAAACTTGAAATTTGTTAAACGCATTTTTAGTCAAACCATTATACGACAAACTATTTTCCATCAAATGTATTCAAAATCAAACCAGGAATTTGTATAACCCGCGTTGTTTCGTAAACTGAAGTTTAGCAAACCAAACTTCTGTTAAATTAATCGCACATTCGCCAATAAATCATGTTCAGTATTATCATTCAAAAAAATAATTCCTTAATTTTCAATTACATTATATACCTAGAGACTAAAGTGGTGGTTTTTATCCCAAGATGAAAAGTTTGTAGCTTGACCGAGCACGTGCTTCTTTAAAAAAATTGGTGATTTTTACGTCTTATTCATTGTGGAATGGCACCCACGTAAAGCAATAATTCTTGCATTCTCTGGATGTTATTTTTCGTCTCTAGGGACTAAAAGGGCTATTTTAGTTCCTAGGTACGAAAAGTACCATAGACACTTTCTCCATCACTTTTAAGCCCAAACTAAAAAAAATTACATTATAAAAGATGAGATTATGGAAGCCAAAAAGGTAAAATTTTTTTCTTACGACGACATATTTGCATTTTTTTTTCAGAAAGGTGCATATATCACACGCAAATTGCTTCTTATTATATGTATATAGTGTATAAGTACCATAAATTTTAAAAATATACAGGGTGTTCTATTAAAAAAACGAGCTCATGGCCACCCTGCATGTACCGGGTGATTTACAAAAAAACTGAAAGCGTCGTAGAAATCTACATAATTTTATAAGTAATTCGTTTTTTGACTTAACTTTCTGCAACAAATAGTAAAAAAGTTAAGGCGATTGTGCGTTTATAAATGACTACCCTGTGCAGAGTGTTTATAAAGTTCCACCTGGAAAACTTTTTTATTATTCATCACAAAAAGATAAAAAAAGTGAATTACTTATAAAATTGCATAAATTTCTATTACAGTTTCACTTTTTTTTGAAAATCACCCGTTATACGCATCAGGATGGCCATGAGGTCCTGTTTTTTTAATGGAACACTCTGTATATTTTTTAAAATTCCAGATTCCAAAAATATACCATGTAATTGAGCAAATTCACAAAAACGTTGGCTTAAGAGTAATGTGTTGAACAAAGAACCACCTACACTATTTTTCCTTGGCTAACACATTATTTGCCCTTATGGAAAATTATTTTTTATTTTACTCGAGAATCGCGAAAGATAAACCCTACATTTTTTGGAATCAGAAAGAAAAGATCTATCAAAATTTTATAAAATATACAGGGTATTCAATTAAAAAACAGAACCTCATGACAACTCTCCGTGTAGAGTGTGATTAAGAAAAAAACTGAAAATGTTACAGAAATCTATCTAATTTCATAAGTAATACACTTTTGCATTTATCTTCTTGTGACAAATAACAAAAAAGTTTTCCTGAGTTAAACTTAATACTCAACGGTCACCCTTTACATCTTTTCAACACTAAAAATACAATACTTTCAAAAAATGAACCTATAGTAAGTACAAAATAAAATAATTTTTATTTATAATTAGTTTTCGTAAAAAACTTTAAAAATTACAGTGCTATTTTCTAAGATTAAACATGTATAATTACATTTAGTTATGTAGCACAGGTATTGTTCAATCTGAAACGGATAATTTAACGTAATCTTAGCTAAAATTGTTTCAATTACAAGTAATTCTTCTTATATTCATGTATTTGTTGAACTGAAAAATAATTATTACCTAAACCACACATCTGTCGGCAAGAAAAAAAATTAAAAACAAAAAGATACCGATCTAAAATTCAACGTTCCACTTTAAAACCACGTATTATTGTAAGCACCTAATAATTTTCAAAAAAAATATGTATACAGGGAGATCCACAAAGATTATAACGTATGAATAGTTCATTTTATTTTGCACCATCTTTTTAGTCCCAGTTTTCAAAAAATTGTAGAAAATTTATTTATTTATTTATTTCAATAAGATATCAACAGCAAATTGCCATTTACAGACATCTATATATATCTAATAATAGCCTTATAAACAGTATATAACAAATTGAGGTAAAATAACACAGACTTATGATTAAACCTAAATTTAACTTTCATAACATTACAATAGAACGAATTTTACAAAAAATGTGTATGTATCAAATCCGCATACATTAGTTACCTACATTTAGAATTTAATTTTTTTATTTTTTAACACACAATTTTTATAGTTTATTAAGTTTATATCTATATCAGATGCATACAAATTAAGAAGGTTGCAGAGACTATAGATTGGGAAGCTTTTGTATAAGTTGATTCGTGGAAAGGCTAGATCAAATACATTCTTAGTTCTAGAATTTATGCGATTTATAGCAAATGGTAATTGCTCAAGGATATCAGGACAGTCGATGTCACCTTTCAAGATTTGATTTAAGAAAATGCTCGATTTTTGATAGAACTCAATCAAGTAAGTGATGACACTAAACTTGTATCTTACTCGGCAAATGTTTTCCTGTCTTAAATTCCATTCATAAATTGGGCTTGATTAGTGTGACCAAAATTTTTTAAATCAAAAATAGTACAGAGGTATATCAAATTCCAGAAACGATAGTTAATTTTTACAGTAATACTTTATAATTAACAAGGACGGTCGCCGCTTTGTTTAAAGAGGGTTTGGGTGCAGTTTAGTGGATATTGGGTAAAAAAACTTAAAAAAAAAAGTTTTAAAGTTTTACAGTGGGATTTACTAAAAGGGTTTAGTCTATTTTAAAACTATTTAGAAGAAAGTTTCAATCACGCTGGGTTTAAATAGTAAACACTCTATAGAAAAATTTAAAATTGGGGTTATATGTGACTCTAATCAAAGCTTGCCCTTGTTAATTAATTCTTCCAATTAATACTTATTGTCATGGGTAATAATAAAATAAGGAGTAGATTAATTTTGTATTTTTTTTAAAGCGTGTCTTTATTTATGAAATGTATTAAAAAACTTAAATGCAAGTTTTGTTTACATATATTAGCTGATACGTTCAACTCACAAACAGCGAGTTCGGATCTCTTACCTCTGCTTGTACCTTGGCTTGCACCAACCTCTACTGATGAAAGCTACAGCTTTGAAATGAGTGGGCTTTTAGTAAGGAAAGTTTTCTTGACTGAGTATTTTAGATAACCTCAATGTTTTAATTTCAGTTTGTAAATAAATTAATGTAGTTGTTTTGGGTTTTTTCGTTTGGTATATTTTTCACTTATTCCTTCACCTTCACTTATGTTTGTTTTGCCTCGTGGTGCCCTCATAAACATATTTTCTGTGCGGAAAATATGGCGTTCTTCTGGACAAAATTGGAGGTGTTTTATTGGTTAATGAACAACTTGGGATATTAAATAAGGTAAATTATTCCTTATAAAAACGGTTACTTAGGCAAATTATAAACGAAATTATTAACAATTGCCACAAAACAATCCTTTCTGAAGGCTATTAATTTAAACCACCCCCAGAGGTGGTCTAAAAAATCACCAACTTTATAACCTCAAACACAGATAATGGAGCTATTATGTGCCAAATTTTTGGAGTATTCATCATTTGCCATTTTGATAACTGTCAAAAAAAAATTAGTTGTAGTACATTTTCTCCCAAAATATGGTATATTTTGATAAAAAAAAGCAGTTTTTCCATTGTATTTTACAGTAACAATACAAAATAATCAATAACTTTGTGTCTTTTGTGTAAGGGTAAGTGTTTTTTGAAAATTGTTTTTAAAATGTAGTACCCCCCACAGGTGTAAATATTTAGACCTATGGGGATACTATTTTAGATCTTAGTAAATCCCACTGTTAAAGTTAAAAAAAAAATGTTTAAACTTTTTTTAAAAGTTTTTAAAGTTTGTGTCTAAAGTAATTATCTTTTTGGCACTAAAAGTGCCCGGTTTACATTTTTTTTAAATAACTTCTGACTTACCCTGTACATACACAAGAGAGGTACTACACTTCGATGAACTCACCTGTGCTATATGGTTTGTTGTTGGAAACAGAAAGAATGGTGAATTTTAATCAGTTATAATTGGTGCAAGTTAATTCACCCTAACCGATTTTTTTTCCAACGAATTTGCCAAATGGTACTTTTTTAAACACAAAATAAAATGTTTTAGATTTTCTTGCCTCAAGATTTTGAATTTTACCTAGAAATGTTTATTGTTTTTTTTTGATATCTTCATCGAGAACATGATTTTGGTGACCCTCATTATACTGATGCAATTTTTGGTTGACATGGGTCCAAAAAAGTTTTGTTATCCGTTTTTATACCAAATTTGAGGAAAAATAGCACAGAATGGAAATACATTCAGAAAAACGAATTATTATTACATAAAAACTACAGCCAATTCCTTAGTTTCTCACAAAAAAGTCAAGAGTGCAAGGTCACTGACTGAAAGAAAATTAACGCAATTACAACCCCATTTATTTGTCCATCGGTTCCTAAACTTCGTCAAAATAATGAAATTTTGCAGATATACTAATTATGTGACTTCCAATTGCGCTACAGAGCCCAAATGTACCAAATCTTAATTTTGGAATTATTTTTTTTTCTAAAAAAGCTCTCTGTAGCGCATTTGTTAGTCAAATTTTAGGCTTGTATGCAAAATCTCATTTCTCTAGTAATCTTCATTTGGCTATGATTTATTATGATAAAACGAAATTGCTATTTGACACAATATGGCAACCACTGCTTAAGGTATCTGAAACACTGAATTTTTATTTTATTTTCTAGATGTAAAACTTCAATTTTTAAGCGAATATCTCATTTCCACTTCACTTGGTTTGTCTACACTTGTAAACAAAAAAAAATAAAACCGAAGTTAACATGATAGTGGCTGAAAACTTTGTGAATAAAGTATCCTTATTTCTGAAGGTGTCACCAATGTGGCAGACATTTTCAGTGCGACTTTGTCAGTGATGGATAAAATAACCTAAATGTTCATTTTTCAAACAAACGTTGAAATTTTGTGGTTGTGCTATATAGTGGTGTTCCCTTCTCTTAAGAGTAGAGATTCTTTTTTTTTCTGTTAATGACCTTAGCTCATGAAATGTAGAGGAGACGTTCAAAACTGGTCATGTGATATTCATACTTTTTGGAGTGTTATTCCTCCAAGTTGGAGTCACATAAACATCAGAATTGACTGAACTTTCCCGATTTTTTGCCGAATAAGCTGAAAGTTATTTCTAAGGCCACCAGTTAGAAAGAAATTATTCTTATTCGCCGAAAAATCAAAAACGTGCTGCAGGCCGTGTGTTAGTTTTTAAAAAACATGCCTTCCATTCAAAGTTAGCCCATTCTGATGTTTATTTGACTCCAAAATGTATAGATATCACATGACCCATTTTGAACGTCTCCCGACATTTCATGGGCTAAGGTCACTGACAAAAAACAAACAAGCTCTATATGCCCTTAAAAAGCATCTTATAGTTGCCATCAGTACTGTAAAATTTAAAAACGCAGGAGGTTGTAGATAATCCATCGGCCTTTCTTGATTTATAGTACAAAAATGGTGACCTTATCAGTTGTTGTTGTGTTCGAATTTTAACTTTTTTTTAGCTGCTATTCGTAAAAACGACTTTTATTAATTCAATTCAAAGTAATTTTTTATAGGCGACACACGCACAATAATAAGGACAATATCCTATGAAATCCAAAAAGACCGTTCACATATATATATAGACTGTAGTAGGTACGGGGTTATCCATTATAAGTGTTACCCCCTCTTTTCTTTGTTATTATGCATTTTACAAAAAATAGTATTTTACAAAAGTTGCAAAATAGTTTACTAAAAGTTATGCAACTTTTGTAAAGTGCATAAGAACAGAGAAAACAAGGGTACCATTTATAATGGGTACCCTTTACAGGGTGGTCCAAATTCGAGGGGCCTCTATAGCTTTGGGATTTTGCAGCATAATTATCCTAAAACTAATATACATGTTACGGGCTCGATTTTCAAGACAAGTCTAAAACTAAAAACCGCATTGCGATATGTCAAAGCGTTTCTGAGCCACAGGGTGATTCTCAAAAATGTGCGATTTTAAAGGCCTTCCACAACTTTCTTATTTGTAAAGATAGAGATTCTCATTAAAAATATTTTTTGACGATTTTTTAAAGACAAATCTACCTGTTTCACCGATTTTCTCTTAAAGCCTTTAGTTCCCGAGATATCACACAAAGTTATATTTCTTTAAATGGAATACCACCAATTTTTCTAAAAAATCAGTTTTCTAATAAAATTTCCTGTCGAACGATGTGCCATACACCTATTTTTTTTAAATAGTTTAAAAGATATTTGCATATTTTGATATTTACCATAGTAGGCGCTGTGCGCGCCCTAAATGTGTAAATAAAATTTTATTGTTTTTTTTTTCATACAAAATCAAGTTGGCTACGACACGAGGGGACACAGCAACCTCGAACTATAATTACTAACCCTAAAATAATAAACAAAAATAAAATTATTAAAAGCTTTTATTTAAAATTTTTATTAATTAAACTATGTAACACCTAAAATCTACATTTAAAAATTTTCTTTAATTCTAAAACAAATACTCAAACGACGACGGCCGTTTTCTTGTAAACAAATCCTACATCTTCTCTTGACGCTATTTTCTGCATTAAGAAGTTCTACCGCACGAAGCTGCCTGAATGCAGTACGAAGTGCCTCTTCCAATTCCCCTCTAGTAGTTGGGCGATTTCGAAATACAAGGTCTTTGACTCTCCCCCACAAAAAGAAGTCGCAAGGGGTCAGGTCTGGAGACCTGGGGGCCCAATATATAGGACCTTTATTTCCGATCCAGTTTTCGGCAAACACTATATTTAGCAAATTAGTAATGTCTCGTGCATTGTGAGGAGGTGCACCGTCATGTTGAAAGTATGGCTCATTATTTTGCTGAAGTGGCAAAGTGTCGATAAACGGAATCACCTGCTCTTCTAAAATTTGTTGGTATCTTTCGGCATTTAAATTTCCATCAAAAATATATGGCCCAATAATTTGTCCTCTGTAGATGCCTACCCATACCTTAAAACTGAAACTTCCCTGATTCGCTTGTTCCACCATAATATGGGGATTTTGCTGTTTCCAGTAATAGCAGTAATATCTAAAATATTCCATCATTAGAAATCGTTGCCTCATCCGTCAAAACAACTTTTCTAGCAAAATTGGGGTCTTCCTGGCTTTTATTTAGGTACCACCTGCAAAATGCACGTCTTGCAGTAAAATCTCGTTGCCGTAATTGGTGCACTCGTCGGGGTCGATAGGGCCTAAACTTGTGTTTTTTAAGCACCCGAACGGCATTGCTGCGTGGAATTCCAGTGTTTCTCTCCATAGCCCTGGTGGAAGTATTCGGGTTAATTTCTATTTTTCCTAGAACCGTTAGTTCTTCGAACTCTCTATCTCGGGCTAGGCTTCTATACGTCCTAGGCCGCGGTTTTGTAAAGGATCCGTATTCTTGTAGATGACGTTTTATCTTCAAAAATATTTTTGAGCTAGGTTGCCTTCTTTCAGGATATCTCTGGAAATATAGATTTAACGCCATCTGTCGATTTTCGTTACTTTCAATATAACATTTTATCATGTCGTACTTTTCAAAGTTTTCAAACATTTTTATATCTTGACGAAGACGCCACTTTTGACACTTGGGCTCGTTTATCATGGCAATTCTTTTTATTTGATCATAGCTACCTAGATAGATACCCTAAAACTGCATAGGTCAGAGTTAAACACAGCCTACTATGGTAATTATTAAAAATTGCAGATATCTGTTTAACTACTTAATAAAAATGGGTGTATGATACATCGTTTAACAGGAAATTTTATTACAAAACTAATTTTTTTAAAAAAATTGGGGTATTCCATTTTAAAAAATGTAACTTTGTGTTATATCTCGTGAACTAAAGGCTTTAAGACAAAATCGGAGAAACAGGTAGATTTTTCCTTAAAAATCTTCAAAAAATGTTTTTAATGAAAATCTCTATCTTTACAAATAAAAAAGTTGTAGAGGGTTTTTAGAAACGCACATTTTTGAGAATCACCCTGTAGCTCAGAAACGCTTTGACATATCGCAATGCGGTTTGTAGTTTTCGACTTCTCTTGAAAATCGAGACCGTAACATGTATATTAGTTTTGGGCTAACTATGGTGCAAAAGCCCAAAGCTATAGAGGCCCCTCGAATTTGGACCACGCTGTACAAATGTTTTAAGTCCAATATCTGAAAATTATTTGGTCTTAATTTATGAAGTCACGACGCTCACTTTATTTGTATAAAAAGAAGACTTGTATTTTCTAAATCTACAATTTATTAAGAATTAGTGAGATCACAATATAGTTCATAATTAGGTACACAAATAATTTTCTATAAGAAAAAAATAAAATATTAGTCAGTGGAGTAGCCAGGAGTTCCAAACCAATCTACAATAAATTAATCATGATCAAGGGCCCCAGGGAGAGCTGCGGTTTGTGACGTGTGCTTGGTGTGATTTAGTAAAATTTTTCTTCAAATTTTCATCTTCGGCGCGTTTATGATCTGGTAACAAATCTATATTTTTCCCACTCATCCCACCCCTTGTTGGCATCTAACCTAATCTGCTTTTTCAAAAATATTTTACAAAAAAACCGAAGAAATTATTTTTTTTTTCAAAATTTTCGCCTGCGGCGCTATATCAATATTAAATATTGTTTTAATTTTGTTTAATTTTAAGCAATTTTTTTGTCAACAACATTTAGTAAAATTAGTATTTTAGTGTAATTTTTTCAAACACTAACTCAACTCCTATTAAACCGCTCTCTCCCCTCTTTTCAGTTCAAGAGCTCAGGCAATAGGCACCTACTTAATTCTTAAAAATTTGCAATAGGTAGGTAGTTGATTTTTATTAAATGATAAAATGATACGCCACTGTATTAGTCAAAGTTACAATATGGAAACAAGTATTAAAAAGGAAAAACCACAATCCCAAAAGCATAAATTAATAACCTGCTTTTTCCTTCCCCTCAAGACATCGTGCTTGCAAACTCCTCAGTCGTTGTGTCCACATTTACAGAGTTTTGTCTAGAAGTTTCGTTCATGGTTTCTGTTTGACTCTAAAAAATTAAATAAACAGTGATTGGGTGTTTTTAAATTCAGAATCAAGATTTTGAGGGCTTATTTTTCATGTCAAAAGATATTGCAAGATTTTTTAGTTTTTTTTATAGAATCTGCAGTTTTTGAGATATTTAGAACAAATTTAAAACATCGGTTCCGTTTAGGGCTTTCATAATTCAGACTATCTACTGATTGCAAAAATCTCCAGAAATATATATTTTTTAGGGGTGATTCCGTTTTTCTCGCTCCATAAACAACATCAATCTTTTGTGTGAAGGTTTGAGACAATGATGTATTTGAAATTGACTCTGTATTTCGGACTTCCATGGTCTATATTTTATTTGTACACGACGTTTCGATCAGTACATTCTCTGATCGTCTTCAGGTGCAAACTACAGAGTTAATTTCATCCATCCTTTGTTTTTAATTTTTTCGAAATCGGGCGAACCTATTATGGAACTTTAATGTATCCTAAAGGAAAAAAAGTACTATTTTGACCTAAGAAATACGCCCTTTTGAACATCGCACTGAATAAATAGGATCCTGGCGATCTACCGATTTCTTTTATATTTTAATATGTTATTTTTCTCCCTCAAAAAAGCATTTTTGGAACTTTTGTGTGACTCTTCCGGGTAAGCCAGAAAATGTCTTCAAACTCTTAACATTTTTGATGTTTAGGTCAGTGGTTTTTGGGAAATTACTCTGCTAAGGTCACCCTTTCAGTTGAAGTTTTAATATTTAGTGACCTTAAGCTGTTAGATTTGACTTTGGCAAATTATGAAAAAAAGGTTGACGGATTCATCAATCAAAATTCTATCAAAGTCAAAATCTTAAAAATTCGTGAGTTTAAAAAAAATAAATGGTGTTTCTTAAATATTGCAAAATCATTAATCTAAATATACTGGACAACAACAAAAATGTAACACAAAATTATTTGTTTGTATACCTTAATCATTTTTCTCCTAGTTTTTGGTCTTTTTGGATTGCCATGCTTGTAGTTTACTTAAAAAATAAAAATGCCAAGAGTTTGCGGTCGCCAACAATTTCATCATTTAACCGACTTCGAGAAAGGACGCATCGTGGGCATGAAAGAAGCTGGTTTTGGTTTCCGGGAAATTGCAAGAAGGGTTAATGCCAATCCATCAACAGTGTTAAGAGTTTGGAGAAGGTGGACCAATGATGAGACTTATAGACGTCGTCGTGCGGGTTTTGGACGCCTAGATTATTACAAGGTTGTAATTTACAGCATCTCAGCCTTCTTGCTCTCAGAAATCGACGGGACAGTATATGCCAAGTAAGAAATGTTCTATTTGCAGCTACAGGACGAGTATTTTCAAGGATAACAGTTAATCGAAGATTGTATGGGGCTGAGGGCTTACCGTCCGCTTTTGGTGCTACCTTTGATCCCACACCATAAGGCTCGCGCTTGGAGTGGTGCAGAGCTCGGCAAAACTGGAATGTCGAATCCAGGTTTTGTTTAGGCGACCATGATGGACGCATGAGGGTTAGGTGATTTCGAGGTGAGAGACGAAATGTAGGCTTTGCTGTTGAACGTCAAACAGCAAGACAGCAAAGTATCATGGTATGGGGTGCTATATGTGTAAGAAGCAGATCACCTCTGGTCCTCATCAACGGCAATCTGACTGTTCGGCGATATATCGATGAAGTGCTGCAGCCAGTTTTACATCCCTACCTACAAACTATCCCAAATGAGATCTTTCAACAAGATATTGCCAGACCGCATATTGCTCGTGAAACAATGGACCTCTTACATGAACTTGGCATAGAAACTTTGGAATGGCCAGCAAGATCGCCTGACTTGTCGCCTATCGAACACGTATGGGATATGGCGCAATCTTAATCGATTACCTTGGTCCCCTGGAAACTTAGATGAACTCTAGCATGCCGTAAGGAGGATGGATAAGTGTTCCTGAATGCCCAATAGAACAAACGAGTGCATAAACAACCATGGAGGAGCCACTCATTATTATTTTTTTAATGATTATCATGGAATCTTCTTGGAAGTGTAATCAATTACTAAGAGCATCCTAATGTATCAATTTATAAATAAATTGCTTTAAAAATATTAGTCCTTTCTGGTGTTGCATTTTTTTCGTTCTCCAGTATATATTAAATGTTAAGAGTTGAGAATGATTTGTGGCTTATCCGGAAGAGCCACACAAATGTTTGCTTCTCTGAACGGGGACAACAACATATCAAAAAAAAAATTAATTAATTTTGATACTGAATTATGAAACACTCTGTACATTACGTGTTAGCCAAAATCTGCTACCTTGTCTTCTAGCTGAACTTCGTACAGCTGGTAATCGGCAACGCACAAAATCCTCAAAAGTGTGATTAAAATTTGACTCCCGATCAATGCCAGTCCAACGTAAAGAGTGTATTTTACAGCCAGGTACCACAGGTAAAAATTTATTCGTTCGTTGTTTTTATTGTTGAACTGTACGGTAAAGTGATCCATTGATGAAGAACACCTAAAATACAAAAAGGATTTAATTAAAACAAGTAAAAATTGATGAGGGAGTTTTTGGGCCAGCGAAAATAAGATCAAAGGAACCCGCTCACTTAGCATTGCTAGTTGGGTAGCTAATTTGCTACTTCCAGTACACCAGTTTTAAGGTAGAAAACCAGGCTATTGAATGCAGTTGAAAAAAGTGACACATTTCATTTACCTAACTCTCAGTCACAGTTCACTTTTTGATTGATTTAGAAAAAAAAATATACTCTTTTCGATAGGTATATTTTCCTACTGTCAGAACCTACCAAAAATATGTAATTTTTTCCCAAAATGTAAAAAAAAATATTTTTAAAAAATCAAAAATTTGAGCTTATAGAGCATTCCATTCTACACAAAAAAGTCATATAAGCATTTTTGTAGTACTAACCATTTTTTTATAAAAGTAATTTAAATATTTAAAAAATGGAAAAATTTTCACATTTTGAATTTTAATGCTGTTAGTTTAAAAAATATATTTTCCGAAAAAGCGATGGAGAACCTGAGAGAGAACATATTTTCGATAAAAAAACGTTACAATTTTTTTTTGCATCACTTATAGTTTCTATACAAAAATAAAATAAATTGAAGAAAATGGTAAAATCATGTCGAATGTATTGAACTTTTTTGCACCAAGATTTTTCTATAAAACTAAACTCTAAAAAAATAATTATTCGCTAAGTAGTTACTCTTATCACCTATCAAACGACAGTAAAAAAGTTTCGACTAGATTTGAAAAGATAACCTCTGGCTGAAAGACTTCTTTTTATATTCAATAAAATAACAACAAATGTTGACTTTATAAGGTAGTTCCCTTATTCCTGCTTCTATCTTGCCTTATTAATCCCGGTAAGTTCCAAGGTTCTTATAGAACATTTAAAAAAAATATCAGAGCACAAAGCATCATGTACTAGACAGTATTACGGTCATTCAAAAAATTATTTTTCTTATGTTGCAGAAATATTTCTTATTCTTACTTAATAAACATAAGAAAGTCAAAACTTTTTTACTGTCCTTTGATAGGTAATAAGACTACCTACTTAGCACATTATTGTATTTTTTTTAGAAGTTTAGGTTTATAGAAAAATCTTGGTGCAAAGACGTTCAAAACAATCGACATGATTTTAGCATTTTCTTCAACTAATTTTATTTTTATATAGAAACTATAAGTGATGTAAAAAACATTGTAACGTTTTTTTAGCCAAAATATGTTCTCTTTCAAGTTTCACATCGCTTTTTCAGAAAATGTTTTTTTTTTTAATTAACAGCATTAAAATTCAAAATGTGACAATTTTTTCCATTTTTCAAACATTTAAATGACGTTTATAAAAAAACGGTTAGTATTACAAAAATGCTTGTTTGACTTTTTTTGTCTAAAATGAAATGCTCTATAAGCCCTAATTTTTATTTTTTGAAAATATTTTTTTTACGTTTTGGGAAAAAATTACATATTTTTGACAGGTTTTGACAGTATAGAAAATTATAATTTTTATCAGAATAACTATTTAGGGACGGCACCTATACAAAAATATAACTTTCGAAAAGAGTATATTTTTTTTTTAAATCAATCAAAAAGTGAACTGTGCAGTGTCGGCACAAACTTGAAAAACGAAAAAAACTTTTTTTTCAAAATGCAAGTTTTCGTTAAATCGCCGATTAAAAAAGAACAAACCGTGAAATATTTTTTATTTTTTGATATGTTATAGGAAAATCTTCAGAGTAAGCTACATATGTATAAGCTCATCACACTTGGGTTCGATTCTTCAGAAACGACAGAAAATCTCACCCGTCACAAGTCTGGAAAGTGGCGATTTTTACTTGTAGCCTTATTTAAAATAAAAACACAGCATCCTTAATATTTATCCTAACGTGGTAAGAGAAACTACGTGATTTTTTTAATAACATTTTGTAAATTTTAAAATTCTGCTACGCGTACCAATCAACGTCAAAAAGTGTGGAAAATTCTCACCATGTAAAAGAAATGACAGCACTTTTTTGGCAAGTAGTAGAAGGCGTATTATCTCTGGAACCACGTAGCTGCTTGAAGGATAGGCTTTACATAGAAAAAACCTAATCGAAATAGGTTTGCTGGTTTGAGAGCTACATGTGCCCATACAGACACAGGGGACATTCGCGTCGTGTCGGGGGTTGCGTTAAAAATATCTGATTTTGTTTATTTTTTGCAGTTTTTTATGTGAAAATCGCTCATCCCAATAGAGTTTTTGACTCCAGTTTTATAAACTGTTATTTGAAGGTGGAAGAAAATGTTGAAGAGAGAGAAGTAGAGTTTCGAACTTCATTTTTTTACTTTTTAGTCTTCATAATGCCAATGCAATCGTCATCAGGTGAATTTTAGAGTCTATGTTTGAAACTGTTTTTTTTTTTAAATTTTTGACGATTTTTGATAAAAACTCATGTTCTATGGTACATCACATCACACAGCATCCTTAATACTTATCCTAACGTGGTAAGAGAAACTACGTGATTTTTTTAATAACATTTTGTAAATTTTAAAATTCTGCTACGCGTACCAATCAACGTCAAAAAGTGTGGAAAATTCTCACCATGTAAAAGAAATGACAGCATTTGTGTGACTTTTCTGAACAGTGACAGAGACATATTCCATGGCTATCTATGGTTTTCTATGTTAAGTTTTAAAGGTTTGTTTACACACAAAAATACGGTTAAAACATATATTTGTAAATAAAAGAAAGGTTTTTCACAAAAAATAGTAGTTTTAACAACTAGTGGCTAAAATAGTGCTTTTTTACAAGCGTTGGTTTAAATAACGAACGCAACGAGGTATTTAAAAAAGCGAGTGTAAAAAAAAGCACAGTTAGTTTAGCCGCGAGTTTTAACAATATTTTTTTAAATACCTTTATCAAAAAATTCAATAAAAACAGGAAAATACTTTTAAAAATCTCGAACGAAGAGCATTTCTCGCAACACACCATTTTTACACTATAAATCAAGGCGGCTGGTAAATGAAATAATAATGGTGGTTTTCATGGCGATGCACGGTCCCTAGAGTAGTGACCGTGATGGCGATATGCCTTTTATTCGGTATTGTTGCGACATGTTAATCGTTGACAGTTTGATATTTTGACGATGTTTTTAAATGATTTTTTAGTAAATACTTGGTGAAAACTGGCGGAAATGGCTTAATCTTTAGGCAAGAATAATTAGATTTTTTTAATATTACTATTTTCCGCTATTTCCCTTTAATTTTGGGTAAAAAGCGGACTGAAATCTTTTTTTGCGCCTGTGATCAAAAAAAAAAAAAGCCATGCTTTAGTTATCTGCAGACAGTTACTAAAATCATGTTTTTGATGAAGGTATAAAAACAAATATTTTTTTATTTACTGGAACAGTATTAAGGAACCAAATTTTAAGGAATATTAGCAAATAAGTCCTGGGCATTCTTGACGGCCTGTGAGGTGAGTAGTCACCGGTGAGTATTTGCCTCTCTCACTTTTCACATGGTTCAAAGCAGGTGAGAAGTGAGAAGTTTGTTCACACTCATGGGCACGGGTGTCAAGAATACAGCCCCTGACAAAAAAGCAGTTCACACTTGTGTTTAAAAATCGTCAGATATTTTGTAAAGGTAAGATTTTCACTTATAATCTCCCCAGAGCTTGAATTATTTCCGAAAATTTTTTCGAGGCGCGAATTTTCTTATAAAAATTCGCAACAGAGAAAAAGTTTACGGAGATTAATTCAAGCTTGCGGGAGATTCGGTACGAATATTTTATACCAAAAATTATTTAAAAAAAAATAGAAATTTTGGCAATTTGGCAAGCGTTTATTTTGCTTTGAGGTTTGGTGTTTTAATATAACGTGGCTATTTAATTACTTTTTTCACACTTTGAATGTCTGTGTGTGTTACCTATATTGTGGCTATACACTTATTCATCTATTATTTTTACAATTCCCTGGTACTCTAGTAAAATAAGGTATATTATAGAGGATAGGAAAAATAAGTGTATAGGCACATGTGTTACATTGGACGCTAGGTGTTTTGTATTTCAATAGTTTTTTTTTCACTTTCCCTTTGCCCTAGTAAAAAAAAAACGATTCTCACAATCCCAAGATGAACACATTTCTTCATACTCTAATAATCTCATACTACTAGAGAGAAGAGAAAATTAATTATTCTCAGATATTTTGCAAAGTCGATGACAATTTAACGCGGTAACTATTTAGGTAGGAAACATAAAATCTGCAAAGTTGGCCGTGACTGCTGCAGCGCATTGGTGGAATGACGTTTCGTCGACGACGTCATATTAAATTTTATGGTCGCAAAGAAACTATCATAAAATGAATAGAAAATTGTACCTACGCCTCTGTTTTTATTCTGACATCTGCACGTGACAGCTGTCAAGGCAGGGAAATTATCACTTATTAATTTTTTCAACTAGGTCACGTGACCGAAAAAATTCGAAAAATTCGGGTTGTTGTCATAGCAACCTGACAAAAACAAGGCATCTAATTGGCTTAAAACAACTGGTATAAAATTTTCTGACAAATGCCTTGACATCTGGTTGTAGAAGGCGTATTATCTCTGGAACCACGTAGCTGCTTGAAGGATAGGCTTTACATAGAAAAAACCTAATCGAAATAGGTTTGCTGGTTTGAGAGCTATGTGCCCATACAGACACAGGGGATATTCGCGTCGTGTCGGGGGTTGCGTTAAAAATATCTGATTTTGTTTATTTTTTGCAGTTTTTTATGTGAAAATCGCCCATCCCAATAGAGTTTTTGACTCCAGTTTTATAAACTGTTATTTGAAGGTGGAAGAAAATGTTGAAGAGAGAGAAGTAGAGTTTCGAACTTAATTTTTTTACTTTTTAGTCTTCATAATGCCAATGCAATCGTCATCAGGTGAATTTTAGAGTCTATGTTTCAAACTGTTTTTTTTTAATTTTTGACGATTTTTGATAAAAACTCATGTTCTATGGTACATCTTATTAAGAAAATGCACTTTTCTTAAAATTAAAATAGTGTGTTGGTACTTTACTCAAGCGAAAAAGATGTTTTTTTTTATACCTTCATCAAAAACATGATCTCAGTAACTGTCTGCAGATAATTAATACAAAATTTTGATCACGGGTGCAAAAAAATATTTCTGTCCGTTTTTTACCCGAAATTAAAGAGAAATATCGGAAAATAGTAATATTGAAAAAATCCAATTATTCTTGCCTAAAAATTAAGCCATTTTCTTCCATTTAAAAACATGGTCAAAATATCAAACTGTTCAAGATTAAAATGTCGTAACAATGAACGTTACCGAGTAAAAAGGCACATCGCTATGGAAACCATTATTATTTCATTTACCGGCAGCCTTGATTTATAGTGTAAAGATGGTGTGTTGCGAGAAGGGCTCTTCGTTCAAGATTTTTAAAGTATTTTCCTGTTTTTCTTGGATTTTTTGATAAAGATATGAAAAAAAAATAGTCTAAACAACTCGCGGCTAGACTGTGCTTTTTTTTTATTCGCGTTTTTAAATACCTCGCTGCGCTCGTTATTTAAACCAACGCTTGTCAAAAAAAGCACCATTTTAGCCACTAGTTGTGAAAACTGTTATTTTTCTCGTGGTTGATAAAAAACCATGTATTGAGATACAGTCAATTTCCGGCCATGTCAAAAAACCAAATATTAACCGAATTGAATTAATAAAATTTTAAAGGTGTCAACACAAGTCATGGCCGACTTGATTGAAAAGGAGATGGGAATGTGCCTTTTTTTCTAATTTTAAGAAAATGGTACTTACTGCTTGGTCCCGGTAAAAATCTCAAACTCTTCGCAGAAAATCTCCATTCCTCTTTCGAAAATACTCAGAACGACAAAGTTTAAAATTTCATAAATTGCAGAGGTGACCACTATCCAATAGAGGTAGTTTTGAGGTCTGCTCAATCTAAAAAATGTTGACAAGTTATGATTGAAAGTTGTTACCGTTCAAATGATTCTCAATAGGGCGAGTTTTTGGACGAGCGAAAATAAGATCAAATGTGACAGTGGTTAGCTTATTTTTATTAAGAATAAAGATAATAGAGACTTATGGTGGGATTTATTAAAAATGTTTAGTCTATTTTAGAACGGTCCGAAGTTAAAATGGAATTTTTGGTTTTAAGCATTTTAAACCAACCCTCCTTGAGTTTTGGACGTAGTTTGATTCATAAGAAGAATTTTAATAAATTAGTTTATTGAATAATCATCTTAACACAATCTTTTGTTGGATTTAAGAGAAAATTTTCAAGTTAGAAGAAAAGAAAATTAAAAAATTTAAACCCACGCGGGGTTTAAATAGGAAATACTCTGTAGAATTGGGGCTATATGTCACTCTAATTAAAACTTACCCTTGTTTATTTTTTTTTTAATACTTGATGTTACACAACGATTTAGATGAGTAATAATAAAATAAGGAGTAGATTAATTTTGTATTTATTTAAAAGGTGTTTTTATTTATGAAATGTACTAAAAAACTTAAATGCAAGTTTTTTTACTTTTCTGTCACTGTCGAAATGTCAGTTTAAAAATATTAGCGCTGCGTTCAATCACAAACAGCGCGTTCGGATCGTTTACCTCTACTTGCACCTTGGCTTGCACCAACCTTACTGATGAAAGCTACAGCTTTAAAATGAGTGGGGTTTGAGTAACGAAAGCTTTTTTAACTGAGCTTTTAGATAATCTCAATGTTTTACTTTCAGTTTGTAAATAAATTAATATAGTTGTTTTGGGTATATTTTTCGTGCATAATCAATGACCTTCACTTATGTTTGTTTTGCCTCCTAGTGCCCTATACATATATTTTTTGTGCTGAAAACAGGTTCAAAATATGGCGTTTTTCTGGACAAAATAGGAGGTGATTTATTGGGTAATGAACAACTTGGGATATTAAATAAGGTAAATTAATTCTTGTAAAAACGGTTACTTAGGCAAATTATAAACGAACTTATTACCAAATGCCAAAACACAATCCTTTCTGGGGGCTATAAATTTAAACCACCCTTCTGAGGTGGTCTAAAAAATCACCAACTTTATAACCTCAAACACAATTAATGAAGCTTTTATGTGCCAAATATTTCGCGAATTTACCATTTGCCATTTTGAAACATGTCAAAAAAATTAGTTTTAGGGCATTTTCTTCTAAAACATAGTGTATTTTGAGAAAAAAGCAGTTTTTCAGTGGTATTTTGCAATAACATTACAAAATAATCAATAACTTTGTGTCTTTTCTGTATGGGTAAGTGTTTCTTGAAAATTGGTTTTAAAATTTAGTACCCCCCACAGGTGGAAATATTTAGACCTGTGGGGGGTACTATCATAGATGTTAGCAAATCTCACTGTTAAAGTTAATTTTCGGGTTTATCGGCATTCGTATCCTTATCTCTGTCGAGTCGACCTATCGAGCAGGTGTGCTTTTAAACTAATGGCGAATGCGTGACAGATCCAGCTGATCAAATGCGTTACGACTCCCTTATCGTACCTAACGGGTTTTCGTGCATTTAATCAACTGGGAGCTGTCACGCATTCGCCATGATTTTAAAATTGCACCTGCTTGATTGGTCGACTCGATAGAGATAAGGATACGAATGCTGATAAAACTAAAAATTAACGCGCTGAAATCTGTCGAATAGAATTAATTTACCTGATATTTTTTTTTGTGACACTGTTGGTAATAGAAACACAAATTACAAAATCCTTTTGGAAATTTTCAAGAAAATTGTAAAAATCGAAAAACATATTAAAATTTGAAGATAGATATAGGCCCAAAGGACGTGTCTTATTATCTTTTCGCTTAATGTGGCTCAAAAAGTCCCTAATTTGGTTTCAATATTTTTTCGATTTCAATATAAAAATTATAAGAAAAACGTCAGAAATTAAAAATTCGCTATTAAATTTTATTCTTTGAAATCCAATAAAAACTGTCACAAATCTACTTACATGTCACTTATATACCCTTCTCCTCCTCTGGAACACATTGTCATCATTACTCCAAAAAACAGGCCCCATATAAAAGTGGACAGGACCGTACACAGGGCCAAATTGCACAAATATCCTGAGGGAAATCTGGATTTTGCTAAATTTAACGTAGCATGAACCAATATTGTTTCAACTTCGTTGGTGTACATATAGATTGTTTCGTTTTTGAAAATTACAGTTGTATTTTCTACTACGGTTTCGTTGTTTTGAATGTTTGTTGCGTTTTCTTTATTGTAAGTATCATTTATCTTTTCATGACGGGTATCGCTAATATTTTCTTCTTTAGCAGCGATTTTATCGGAACTTCTTTTATTTCTCTCATTTTGGTTATTTACCTTACTTTCTTTCTTAACTTTATGTTTGGTTTCCTTTTCACCTTCTTTTTTATTCCTTTCCACTCGATTTTTATTTACATCACCAGACAGTTCTAGAGATTCATCAGAGCCATCTTCTCCCGAACTAAAACCGAGAAGCCTTCTTTCTGTAGCGACACTAATAACGTCTGTAATATCTCTTTCGGTAGGCTTACCTAAAGCATTTTTATTTTTCAAATCTACAAATATTTTATCAGTTATTTCTTCGTCAGTTATTGTTGCAAAATTTTCTTTATTAAATGAATTCAACGGTAGACTTTCCTGCTCAAAAGTGACGTTCGTGCAAAATAAGATGCAGTTGTATTGGAAAGACTTGAACAGTCGGCCTAAGAGGATGGAGTTAAAGAAGAAATTGATCGCTATTGCGTAGAATAAGGTCACGTGGAGGACTGAAATACAAAAAAAAGAATTAATAAACAAAAATATGGTTTAGGCGTCGATTAAAAAAACGGTTCTATTCAGAGGTAAGGCAAGATTTTTTTGATAGTTGGTCTTATTTTAAATTTGAATTTAGATTTTTTTAGTTTTTCGGTTTTTTTCTGTCACTTTTTCAGTCGCGGTGGCCCCCTCCCATTTTTCGAGAATTTATTTAAAAAATCGCCGGTTTTCGATAAAACGAGTAAAATTTTTTATAGTTTTTCAAAAATTTTAGAACTTTTGCATAAAACTTTTTCTCTGCTTTTACAAAATTTTGACCTCAAGCCCCCCCCTTTTAGTGCGACCGCCACTGATTATTCACATATTTTTCACTCTCTACACGTGTTTTACTAACTACGCTAGCATTTTCAGGAAAAAATTAAAACTTTGTCCTGAAAGATGTCAACTTAGTTAGCAAAACATTTTTGTAGAAAGAGAAAAATATCAAGTTTTGAGTGGTAAAATAAAGGGAAATTGAAAGAGGGGTACGTGTTATAAGATTGACTGTGTATATGTAGCTCTTGAGTCAATTACTACGTGTATACGCGCCTAAAACCAGTTTTAAATAAAATGGTTTTTCCGAGTGTGTGCATGTCCTTCATTCATCAAAAATTAAACAAATAAAACAACTAGTAGTAGTAGTAGTAGTAGTAAGGGGCGACCCGCAGGCCAATTAGGCTTCTCAGGAGCCCTTTCTGGCATACCCCTTCTCGCACCCTTATCCTCCCACTACTCGTCCTGCCTCTCTCTCTCTCCGGGCCTTCCTGCCTTCCTTGCGAAGGTCAGCACGTCAGCCCATCTTAAAGAGTGTAGCTCCTCTTCTTCTATTGTGGGGGCACCCCACGTCTGCTGCCTCAATCTGGCGTATCCGTCACACTCTCCTATCAGCTGCACCGCTGATTCCTCCGCCCACCCACATGCTGGGCAGACGGAGTCGTCCAACACTCTGATGCATGTCAAGTGCTTACGCAGCGGATTTTGCCCTGTCAGCATTTCTGCTAACAGTCCAATGCCCTTGCGAGTTTTTTCCAGGAGCCATTTAGTTCTGGCTGCGTCTGGTCCACTCACGAACAGTTTGGACTGTCTGCACTCTCGCTCTTCCCTCCAGCAGGGAGCTGATTCTTGAATTTTGTAGGAAAGGTCGCACGGGAACGTTCACATCGTTCGCTTTGACCAATAAGAAGTCTCAGAAGCTGCCGAGTTTGCATGGTGCACGCGCAAAACTGACCGGATTGTCATTTTTCAAGAGAGCTCGTTCACCTGGTCCAGAGGCAGGTGTATGAAACTGTGGAGAGTTTCTTCGATATACGGCAATCCGGTGGGGTTCGGTAGTCGGATAGGTTTCGGATAACTCGTGATCGCTTCAAAGCCTATTATTGGTCGATATCAGGGAGAGGACCGTTCCTGTGCGATCATTCCTACGAAATTCAAGAATGAGCTCCCAGGGGTCTGATTTTCGAATCCATACGAAAATATCCGCATACGTGTACTGAATAGTCGACAGTTTTTATGTCGGTCTCTTTCTATACCGTGTGAAATGAGAGGCGAATGATAAGCCGGTATGCGTGGACCGCGTTCGAATTCGACTGGTTTAACGCAATATTGCACGAGTGGGAGGAGGGCATTCGTGTTGTTTCGCATGAAAAACCGGTTATTCTTTCACGTACTACCCATGAATCGGCATATCGGTATGTCTTTTGCCTCCTCTTCTATACGGTATAGGAAGAGACGGAAGTAGTCGCATGCGAATCATTTCGTATGGTTTCGAAAATAGGACCCCAGGACTTCAGCTCGCTCATTTATTTAGCTCGCTCTGCACCTGTTTTCTTGTGATTCCCAGGAGCGGTTCCGGTCTCGTCAGCCTTCTCGTTCCTGGTATTCTCTCGTGGCCTAGGACCCACATCAGTGTCACCCTCGTATCTTCAGCTAATCTCTGTAGCGCTTTAACGCACTCCTCCACTAAGCTACTGACAATTTTTGGTGACCTAAGAGCCTTGAGGGTAGCCTGGCTCTCGGAACATACGCAAATGTCTCTTGGCCATTTCTGACCTCTGGTACAGATGCTGCCAGGCGTATACCTTCGCCTGAAAGACCGTAGCGTGCTCGCCAAGCGGGTAGCTTTCTTGAACTTCTAGGTCTTCCACATACACTCCTGCGCCTGTTGTCTGCCTGACGGAATGTTTTCGAATCTCTGCTTAATTTGTTTTCGGAATTCCCGCACCCGTTCAGGTATTGTGACTTTGTACTTTTTTTCAAACCTCCATGGTTGCGAAGGAGTCCCTACTGGCATGTTTAGAAGAGACCAGTCTTTTGTTACCAGTTCCTCGATTGCCAGATGATCCACTGCATAGGCTCTTGTCTCTCAGTCGTAGGTGCGTCGCCATCGCTTCCTTCTTGATCCAAGTTGAAAGCGAGGGGAGACCTAAGATGGTTTCTAGGGCTCTAATGGGGGTAGTCCTCATTGCGCCTGTTATTCCCCTGCAGGTTCATGAGCTTTCTGGAAGTGGTCAGTTTTTCTACTACAAGCCACAAGACCACTGACCCATATTGGATTCTCGGTTTTATGATGGCCATGTATAACCAGTATAGGTTCCTGGCGATGATCCCTCAATTAAACAACTAAGTTAACAAAAGATTTTTCGGTAAAACCAGGGTTGATATTTTGGTGACCACTTGAAATTTTTCACTTTGTGTTCTTAAGTAATAATTTTTCGTAACAAATGTCAATATAAGGACGCCCTGTATCCGATTTTAAAACTTCCACAAAAGAAGTCAGGCCATAATCTCCAATAATTCGCTAATGAAAATAAACTGATTGATTCAGAAAATTCTTTAAATTTTGAGGTAAAATTGTTGCATAGTTTTAATGATTTTGGTTGAGATCATAAAGTTATTTTTACTCTACGTAATTTTATGCAGATCATAAAGTGATTTCAACGACTTTTCACGTGGGTGCACTTTATTGAGTTTTGATTGCTTTGGGTTGTTTTATATATTTTTCGGGTAATAATTAATTTTAGGCAAAGAACCCTGCATAAATTACATTGGAAATGGCTAAATTTCATAATTTTTTTATATGTTGTAGTACTCAATCAACAAAGCACAAAAATAAAAAAAAACAATATAGGGAGCAGGATTACTTTCCGAGATATGGAGCTTTAAGGTTGACGTGTTGTAAGGCTATATTTTTGGACATGGTCCAAGTTTTTTTTACCACTTTGTTGATTACCGCCAAAATAAAATAATTCGTTTCTCTATTTGTCCTGAATGAAACACCCTTTCCATCTTGAAAGGTTGAGACAATTATGTATTTGAAATTAACTCTGTGTTTCGGACTTCCATTGTCTATATTTTATTTATACACGACGTTTCGATCAGTACTATCTCTGATCTGATTCCTTATAATCCTAATTATACGAAAGGATTACAAAAAGTATTTAATAACATCGGTCTTAAATCAATCCGGTAACACAATAAGAAGCTTACTAGGAAATCCCAAGGATAAAACTACAGTTCTGGAAAAAAGTGGAATTTACGAAATTAGTTGCAAACACGTTTTAAAGAACACTTAGCACACTTAAAATACGGAAGAACAGAAAAGTCAAGTGTGGCCGAGCATGCTTTTGAAAACAATCATAGATTCACATTAGATAACCTAAAACTTCTAAAAAGTGTACCAAACAAAAGACTTTTGAATGCATATGAAAGTATGGGAATCATTAAATCCAGAAATAGTTTAAATAAAGATAGAGGACCCATCCCGTTTAGTACACTTTATTCTTTGGTTGAGCGGAGATAGGATTAAAAATCGTGATCAATCACAAATTATTAGTCTTATCTCCGCCCACTAAAGGATTGTATATAAGATAGAGCGTAGATTAATTTAGTTCATTGTTTATCGTCTCCTGATGATGTTAACGTTGTTAGCGAAAGGCGCGTCGAGTGCAAAAAAGTGTAGTTTTGGCTTGTGGAAAACAATCATAACTTTGTTTTAGTGCAACCAAAGGTTCCAAATTCCCAACATAATCATAACTTTGTTTTAGTGCAACCAAAGGTTCCAAATTCCCAACATACCACCTAGAATTTTGCTGTCAAATTTAATGTTTTCAGGTTACGTTTTTTCTGGCAGAAATTATGGCGGAAAGAGTGTTTGTTTATATTTTGTTCTGGGTTGACTCGCATTCGTTTTATTTTGTTGAACTGATGCGTTCATGAATTTATCCTTTAAATTATACAGACCGCTTCAAGCTACTGCGAACATAGGGCGAAAGAAGTCTAATTTTCCAGTGTACGTACATGCAGAGACACCGCACGCCTATCAGTGAAGCAACCAACACTCAGGCTTCCGATCGCCGTTCGCCGCCGTTCGCCTTGTATTTAGTACGCCTCTAACCACGGTGTTGTGTGGAGCGTAGTCAATGAAACCGGAATTTGGTCAATAAATACGCAAATTTTTATAACGTAATTTTCTTATTTTTTGTCACTGATAAATAAGAGCGTTTTATTGTCAACTGCTCAGATTTATCAGTGACGACGTGTTACAATGAAAATAATAAGGAGAAACAAAATAAAAGCAAGTTCTCAAAATAAAATAATACATTCTAAAAACCAAAAAGATTCTCCCAGTCAAAAAAAAATTAAAGCAAATGTTCGAAAAGTCCTCCTTGCTCGGCTAGACAATATCCGAGCCTACTATAAAAACCCCTTCCAACGTTTCCAAGCATGTTAGGGGTGATAATTTGAAAAGCTTCTTCAAAAACAGATAGAAGTCATTAGGAGCAAGATCGGGAGATCGACCTGGCCATAAAATAGTTCCCCGTGTACTTATAACCCGATTAGGAAATACATTATCAAGATATTCCCTAACAAGGCCAACATTGTGAGCGGAACAACGATCTTGTTGAAACCATGTTTCACCAAATCTTACACCTAACAACTGCCTAGCAGTTGGAATAATGTGCTGCTGCAGTAGATCCAAGTATCTAGGACCATTCAAATTGCAATTGCCGTTAATAAAAAATGGCCCAATTACGTGTTCCCCTACAATACCCCCCCCCCCCAAACATTTAGTTTTTGCGGATACTGTGTTCTTACGTCAAAATACAAATGCAAATTTTCCCTCGACCAATATCGAACGTGTGTTGGGTTATGACGATTTGACCATCTGCACTTTTTCGGCAACTTCGTAGACATCCATTTTTAGTTTTAAAAATGTATTATTTCAATTAAGAACTTACCCATCTGTTTCTCGAGCAAGGCAGAAATAAAACAAAATAATAAAAACAAAATGAATTTCCAAAAGATAACACTGCAGCGTGCTTCGAATCCACCTCGGTCGTACGGCACGGAGAGTAAATTGGACTTGATTCCCCCTATGTTCGCAGTAGCTTGAAGCGGTCTGTATATTGCTTTACCCGTTGTATGAACAAAGCTGTTCATACAATCCAACAGAAATAGTAATAAACTATTTATTCCATTTAGAAGACCAGAAAAAACAAGAATTGGCTCTGACTACTATGGTATTAAATTTTACAATCTTCTTACAGGCAACATTATAAATCTCGATGCGAAACACTTAAAAGTTACGTTAAAAAAGTTTTTGGTAAAACATGCATTTTATAATATTAATGACTTTCTTGATGCAGATCTCTCAAATATGTGTTAACAAGTAAATTTGTCATGTTTTTCTGTTATTTTTATTTTTCGGTTAATTTTTTTGTATGTTAAGTACTGATTTTGTGTGTTTTTTATAAGTAATTAATGTTGCAAATTTTTATTATAACGCGTGAGCCATGCAATATAATATGAAATTAGAACTTTTTTCAGTTGTCTTAAGTTAGGTCATATTATTTTTATAATACTTATTTTACGTGTGATAACCTTTTTATATTTATTTAAGTTTAATATTTACTTTATTGTATTTCTTGACTTGCGTAAGTGCTTTAAGTATGATAACGCCAATAAAGAATTGAATTGAATTGAATATTAAAATGCAGTCTTTATATTTTTATTAGAAAAAAGCGGTTCAGAAAATATTTAAAACAAAAAAACAAAACAGTGGGTAAATCTTTTCGATTGATGTAACCGATTTGGAGGTTTTTTAACTTCTTATTTTGTTTTTTAAAACAGAATTTGGATAAGATGGTGTGCGGATCCAAATATTTATTTTTTCGTAAATTTACTTTAATGCTTATTTTTTTCGTCAGTTTAACATAATTTCGAGCCAATGTAAATAAACTCGCGCCAAAAAAGATGCTAAACATTGATTTTGAAAATCTGTTAATTATAATTATATTTAACATTCTAATTTTATCGGCAATTTAAGTAGGTGCAGTCGCTAAGTGAATCAAAGAAATGACAGCAGAAATTTATTTTACACGATACTGTACCTTTTTTCACACTACTCTTCGTCTACTAGTAGAGATACTTTAAAAACGGTAAAAAATATTGTAATTCAACAGTATTCTTTAATAGAAAATAGGGCGTTAATAGATCATCAAAGTTGGTGATACCGTATAGGCAAAATCGGTTATTTTCCTCCCGTATCCAAAAATAACCGAATAATAATAACGGTTATTTTTTGCAACCAACCAGATTTATTTCTGTGTAAAAGCTGCAGCTGGTAGGTGATAATTTTTTTTGTGAAAGTGAATTTGCAAAACCAGGAATTGTTGTTTTCTTTTCTATTCATTTTACATCGGCAGTTTGTATGTGGGCAAAAAATACGGTTACGGTCATTTGTGTTTGTGGTTTAAAAACTCTTTTTATTATCTTAATTACGGTAATACGGTAAGCAAATAAGGTGACGATAAATAAGTGGTCTATTAACGCCCTAATATATTTTTTCAACAGTATTCTTCAATAGAAAATGCCAAATTATTCAAAAAACTTTGTAAGATTTCACCGGACAGACTATTTTTGTCGAAAAAAAATTGGGAAGAAATATTTTATGAGATTGTTTGAGGTTTTTATAAGTTTGTTTTCCCTACATACCACATAGAAAGAAACAAAATTGATTATATCTCATTAAATTTTATTGGTTAGTTTATTATACACATTTTACTGGGGAGCGGGGGGTAGCTACCCGCAAACTAACAAAAATAAAAATGTATTTTAAAATCTTTGCCTACACCTATGTATATTTTTACATAAATATATTAATATTTTTCCATTCCCTTTTAATATACAGGGTGTTTCACGACTTATGTTCAGAAACTTTAAGAGCGTATTAAGTTGGACTGCAAGTAATATAAAAATATATAAAAAAAAACAAAAATGCTTCAATTATTAGGGAAAATTTTTCCTAGACATACGTACGCATATCATTCGTTGAAATATGATACATATAAAGTGACAAAAAGCGGTAATCGCTGAATATTTTCACAATTAAATAAAAATGTAAAATAATTACATGACACAGAAATAAATTCGTTAAGCTTCTGCGGCGGGTTATTGTGCTGCGTTATAAATTAAAACAATATCCACTTCGCTGTTTAATTTCCCAAGGAGGGAATATAGATTTATGCCATTTTTTTACAACAAAATACAAAAAAAATCACTATAAAACTAATACTCCGCAACACAACGCGACGTGACATTAAAAATTGAATCTGCGGATTTTGCGTAGTTTGATTACATTTTGTGGTACGATAAGGAGATAAGAGCGGGGCGAGCAACGCACTAACTTGTTTGAAGTCTGTTTTTTGTTAGGTGCTTGTTTGATATGCTTCAATGTAGAGTCAAAGGCGAAGAAAATGTTTTTGCACATTTTTGGTTATTTTTTTGGGAAAACGTTTGAACAAATTTATGCGAAATAAATTGTCATTTCAAACATCGACTAGAGGTAGAAATTGCGTCTTTCATTTTTATAAATAAGTTGTGAAACTCCCTGTATACGCAAAGAAAAGTAAAAGCTTGGAAAATTATTGATTTACCCTACATTCAATGTTTACGGCTTCTGCAACCTAGATTTGCGTTCAAAGGAATTTTAAAAAGACATTTCTAAACCAAAAAAAAAACAAACACTAATAAAACCGTTCCTTACCCTTCCAAACACCACTGACTCTTCGGGTACTCCTTTCCACCAAAAACAATTTGTTTTGTTTTAAATAAAGCATTTCTTTCACAGGAAAACCACTATATTTCTCAGAAATTGCATTCACTCTAGGTCTGATTAATGATTGTGATTAAAACTTCACACCAATAAATATTTCCAATTCTTTTCACATAAGATTTTAATTCAAACCATTTTTCCTTGTGTGTTCTGACCGAATCATCCGAAATAAAACATTACATTATTTCAGCCTAGCCTGCTGGTCTATTGAATGATCGTTTCAGCTTTTCCAGCTCAACCGAGGTCACCTTCTTTATTACTCTCTTTGTATTTTGTTGGGTTGTTGAACAGTACGCGAAACGTGTCAGATTGATTTTAGCGGAAAAATTGACCTTTCATAGTTTTTCGCTTGTTTTGTTTTTCCTTCGTGAAAAAGTCGTTTAATGTCATTTAGTTAGTTACTTTTTCTTTTTCTGAAAGTTGTCAACAAGAGAGATAGAAATTGTAGGGGACCTGAAGTTATTTCAGACTAGTTAAATGAACGCGTCTCTCCTATTTTTCTATGATTAATGTCTCATCATGTTTGTTTACTTCTTGGTTTAAAAGGCGTCTTTTTTTGACAATGACCTGGATATGGAATTGAGCTTTTGTAATTTTTAATTATTTGAATGAAATGTACAGGGTGATCGGTAATAAGTGTTCCAGTCTGAACGTGTATTTAGTGGTCAGCAGAATTTCAGCTTAGAAATATCAGCAAGCTTTTATATTATTTTTATGAATATTTCCACAGGGGCACAACAGCGGTATTCTATTTGAGTCCAGTATCAACGGGTGTATAAAGTGGTCAGCAGAATTTCAGCTTAGAAATACCCGGTCAGCAAAATCTCATTTGGTCAGTAAATTAGGGAATCCCATTCCATAGGGACCTCAAAATCATTATTTAAAAAATTAATCAGTTCAAATAGTATACATGGTGTGCCACAAAGTTTTTTTTCTTATGGAACTCCCTATTTTGACATTTTAGAATTCTCCAGAAAATTAGCTTTTTAAATAGGTCTGCATGTAACCGTTTTCGAGATATTTCAATTTGAATTAGATATTAATTAATTCGGATTATTGTGTTATAATTAAACCAAAGTAGGCCATATATAATAATATATAATCAAAAAGCTGTCAAACTAGAAACTTAACTTTCCAAATCAATAGTTGGCTGTGAAAAACAAAAACAGCAGGGCCACAAAAATTACTTATGGTTTATTATAATACAATAATACGAGTTAATTAATATCTAATTCAAATTGAAATATCTCGAAAACAGTTGCATGCAGACCTATATTATATTGTATTTTTATATAAGAAAAAAAAACTAATTGGCACACTCTGTATACTATTTGAACTGCATAATTTTAAAAAAAGAAGTTAAAAAACCTCCAAATCGGTTACATCCACCGAAAAGAATCTAAAAACAAAAGATCAAAAGATCTTGGGTGGAAATAACGAAAATTCAAATCTGGATGAGCATCCCACAAGGAACACATAAAGGACCAAAGTCAAAGAGAAATGATTAAACGATGTTTCGCTCTGGATAACCAGCGTGAGCTCGTCAGTGGTTCCACTGGTCACCCTCCCCATACATCATTAAACACCATCATACACTTTGATTTCCAACTTTGAATCACTCACAAATAGGCATCGTTCCGCACTGGTACTTATCCAAGTTACTTGATACGGATTCGTCCTGGCGTGTTAATATTTCCAATAGGATTATACTCCTAAGGCAATTAAAAAAACAAAAAAAGAAGTTAAAAATCCTCCAAATCGGTTACATCAACCGAAAAAAATCTAAAAACAAAAGATCAAAAGATCTTGGGTGGAAATAACGAAAATTCAAATCTGGATGCGCATCTCACAAGGAACACACAAAGGACCAAAGTCAAAGAGAAATGATTAAACGATTTTTCGCTCTGGATAACCAGCGTGAGCTCGTCAGTGGTTCCACTGGTCACCCTCTCCATACATCATTAAACACCATCATACACTTTGATTTCCAACTTTGAATCACTCACAAATAGGCATCGTTCCGCACTGGTACTTATCCAAGTTACCTGATACGGATTCGTCTTGGCGTGTTAATATTTCCAATAGGATTATGCTCCTAAGGCAATTAAAAAAACAAAAAAAGAAGTTAAAAAACCTCCAAATCGGTTACATCAACCGAAAAAAATCTAAAAACAAAAGATCAAAAGATCAAAAATCATTTCTCTTTTCACTTTGGTCCTTTGTGTGCTCCTTGTGGGATGCTCATGCAGATTTGAATTTTCGTTATTTCCACCCAAGATCTTTTGTTTTTTTTTGCATATCAATGATGTATATATATATATATATATATATATATATATATATATACTATAAAATACCCGTTGACCCAGTTTTTGTTTGGTTTTTCTGCGGCTGTTAGAAAAAAAGTTATCTCAGGGACCACTTATAATCGGTCACATTGAACATTTCTTAAAACTTTTTGGTGTCGCCTTCTAAATAAAACTTCAAAAATCCAACTTTTAGATGTTTTTCTTTGTTTGTCTATTTGTTCCAGCATCACGCAAAAAATACTTAATGGATTTCCATAGGAGTTTTACTGCTAGATTACTTGGACTCCTGGCTTTATTTCATCAAAATCGGTTCACAGGAAAAAAAGTTGAAAAGTTATGGTCTTTTAAGACAAGAAAAACGGAAAAAAAATAATAAAAACAAGTTTCTGTAATGCAGGGATCTAAACTCTTTGTTTCCAAGATATTTGAGTTGTACCCGGTGAAGGAGTTGTAAGTAAGCTATTTTTGTTAATTTTTTTTTGTATTTTTCTTTGACATTTTATATATTTTTTTGTTTTTTCTTTTATACAAAATGAAAAACTGCAAAAAAAACATTTATTTTCAGACAGTATTTTTATACTTTAATATATAGAATATCATAAAAACTCTGTTATTCATCGTCCATCTCATCTGCCCATTTCAGATCGTCATTGTAATAAAGAAAAATGCTGGGCATGTAAAAATTTTGAGGCATCCCTAAATCCGTAAACTTATCCCTCTCGTCTGGAATTCCGTTTTCTTCCAGCGTTTTCGTCATGTCGATGTTTTTGTCCAGATACCTAAAATTCAAATATGTTGTAAAACCTTCTTTTTATACAGACCGCTTCAAGCTACTGCGAACATAGGGGGAATCAAGTCCAATTTACTCTCCGTGCCGTACGACCGAGGTGGATTCGAAGCACGCTGCAGTGTTATCTTTTGGAAATTCATTTTGTTTTTATTATTTTGTTTTATTTCTGGCTTGCTCGAGAAACAGATGGGTAAGTTCTTAATTGAAATAATACATTTTTAAAACCAAAAATGGATGTTTACGAAGTTGCCGAAAAAGTGCAGATGGTCAAATGGTCAAATCGTCATAACCCAACACACGTTCGATATTGGTCGAGGGAAAATTTGCATTTGTATTTTGACGTAAGAACACAGTATCCCCAAAAACTAAATGTTTGGGGGGGGGGTATTGTAGGGGAACACGTAATTGGGCCATTTTTTATTAACGGCAATTGCAATTTGAATGGTCCTAGATACTTGGATCTACTGCAGCAGCACATTATTCCAACTGCTAGGCAGTTGTTAGGTGTAAGATTTGGTGAAACATGGTTTCAACAAGATGGTTGTTCCGCTCACAATGTTGGCCTTGTTAGGGAATATCTTGATAATGTATTTCCTAATCGGGTTATAAGTACACGGGGAACTATTTTATGGCCAGCTCGATCTCCCGATCTTGCTCCTAATGACTTCTATCTGTTTTTGAAGAAGCTTTTCAAATTATCACCCCTAACATGCTTGGAAACGTTGGAAGGGGTTTTTATAGTAGGCTCGTATATTGTCTAGCCGAGCAAGGAGGACTTTTCGGACATTTGCTTTAATTTTTTTTTGACTGGGAGAATCTTTTTGGTTTTTAGAATGTATTATTTTATTTTGAGAACTTGCTTTTATTTTGTTTCTCCTTATTATTTTCATTGTAACACGTCGTCACTGATAAATCTGAGCAGTTGACAATAAAAACGCTCTTATTTATCAGTGACAAAAAAATAAGAAAATTACGTTATAAAAATTTGCGTATTTATTGACCAAATTCCGGTTTCATTGACTACGCTCCACACAGCACCGTGGTTAGAGGCGTACTAAATACAAGGCGAACGGCGGCGAAAGGCAGCGAATGGAGATCGGAAGCCTGAATGTTGGTTGCTTCACTGATAGGCGTGCGGTGTCTCTGCATATACGTACACTGGCAAATTAGACTTCTTTCGCCCTATGTTCGCAGTAGCTTGAAGCGGTCTGTATATTTTCAGTATAAAAAGAATATCATTCAAATTTATTTCAAAACAAAATCTCCCTAAAATAATTAAAAACATTAACGCTAATTTCTTTATTCTAAGCGACGAATTATAACAGATCTCATCCTTCTCTAAAATACTTTGCATTTTACTAAATTTGATCCCTATCCCGTACCCTAGGCCGATCAACTCCTACCGATTTAGTGTCCCTTAATCCACCTTCGCCGCCATTTTCACTTAAAAGTGACAGAAAATCTATTAGTTTTCTGTCAATATGGCGGCGAAGGTCGAAAACAGAACACTAAAACGGTAGGAGTTGATTGGCCTATGTGGAGAAGGTATTGCCCTATCTATACCTCTAAAATTCTGCCTTCTCTGCTCTCTCTCGAAATATTTTTCATTTTCACAAAGAAAAAATGTTTTTTGGCAGTCCTTTTTTTGAACGCTACAAAAACAGTGAATACTTGAAAAAAGTGAGTGTTTTATTCTAGAAATCGAAAGTTTGGAAAGAAAGCTTAAAAATGTGAGCAAAATCATGGCATAAAAATGTAAAAAACATAGAAAAAAATGGATAAACAAAAACGTTACCCCTTAAATTATGCTAAAATATTTTAGGTCTTAAATTAACATCATGGCTCTACCATTATGAAATGACTGAAATCTTTTTTTATTAATCTGAGACTGAGACATTTTTCAGGCAAGTTTCGCTTAAATTTTCATGTTTAGGTGCTCTTATGTAACTACAAAGAAAAAAGCACAGATATTCTTATCAGCTCGGAACAAAATACTAGTAATTTTTTTCATTCAGTTGTTGTGTACACTCATTACACAATTATGTATAAAATATACACAACTGATATACAGTGGTGCACCGAGGGGGGGGGGGTTAAACCCACCCTCATCGAGAAGTCTGAATTTTTACTTTAAATTAAGTTTTTTTATGATTTATCCTTAACCCCCCCCAGAAGTCATTTCCTGAGTGCGCCACTGAAATATACAGTAAAATGTAATTTTGTTACACAATTTTGGGACTGGAACACCAGTTACAGTTTGGGGTTATTAATGGGTTGCTCGGGCTATTCGACCAGAGCGTTTTTGGTCGCGGTGCTGTCAAAATAATGTCGACTTTCAAAATTGTTGTGCCGATCGACCTTAAATTCAGGACGGCATTAATATGTCAACTTTATAGGTGACACGATATACAGAGCGCTTCAGGCTACTGCGAACATAGGCCGGAAGAAGTCCAATTTGCCAGTGTACGTACACGCAGAGACACCGCACATCAACACTCAGGCTTGCGATCACCGTTCGCGGCATACGTTTAGTCGGCCTCTAACCACGGTGCAATGTGAAGTGTAGTCCAGGAAATCGGAATTTGGTCAATAAATACGCAAATTTAAAATAAACAAATAAAATAATACATTCTAAAAACCAAAAAGATTCTCCCAGTCCAAAAAAAATTAGAGCAAATGTTCGAAAAGTGCTCCTTGCTCGGCTAGACAATATCCGAGCCTATTATAAAAACCCCTTCTAACGTTTCCAAGCATGTTAGGGGTGATAGTTTGAAAGGGTTCTTCAATTTTAATCCGAAGTTCTTCCAAATTATTAGCCCTTTAGGAGCAAGATCGGGTGATTCAGGTGGCCATAAAATAGTTCCCCATGTACTTGTAACCCGATTAGGAAATACATTATCAAGATATTCCCTAACAAGGCCAACATTGTGAGCGGGACAACCATCTTGTTGAAACCATGTTTCACCAAATCTCACACAATATAATTTGCCCTCGACCAATATCGAGCGTGTGTTGGGTTATGACGATTCAATAATGGAAAAGTGCTTATATCTGTGAAAAGAATAGATCTCAGAAAGTTTTCATCACGATTAGCCCTTTCCATCAGGGTTTCGCAAAATTCCATACGACGATATTGTCCTTCGGAAAAATTTGATGCGCTTTTGACGCTTTGTACGAATGATAACCATTCTTTTTAAGAACACGTCAGACAGTGGCTGAAGATGTATCAACTTCTTCGGCAATTTGGTGGCTAGTTAACTTTCGATTTTCCTCCACTGCAGCGCAAATCATTACATCTCGTACTTCCTGCTCGTCATTCAAAACAGTGGTGTTTTTATGGTTTCTTGGCGCTACACAACAAAACTTTTTCAAAATTCTGCACAAACTTATGAATCGTTGATAAACTAGGTTCTGGACGATTTACAAAATTCTCCAAAAAAAGTTCTTGAATAAGTCTCAATGGTCTGCCTTGATAGTACCATTTGACCAACGGCACTTTTCCGGCAACTTCGTAGACATCCATTTTTAATTTTAAAAATGTATTATTTCACTTAAGAACTTACCAATCTGTTTCTCGAGCAAAGCAGAAATAAATCAAAATAAATTTCAAAAAGATAACACTGCAGCGTGGTTCGACTCCATCTCGGTCGTAAGGCACGGAGAGAAAATTTGACTTGATTTCTCCTATGTTCGCAGTAGCCTGAAGCTCAATGGGCATCTTACTGAGAAAAATGTCGTATTTTGACCTGCAAAATACGCTTTTAAAATTTTGATCCTGCATTATGAAACCCCCTGTATTTTAAACCGCGATTTAACTTACCTACCTCCATGAATAACTAGAAGCGTCGCTGTTAAATATCAAATATCTCTCCAAAATTCTCTCGAAAGTGTCCTCGCAACAAACGTTAATGGTGGCCTCGTTAATTGTGAGCATGTTTATGATTCGGATTGGGCGGGTCCTTTTGCTGAGGATGCCCACCTGGTATCTAAACAAGTAAAATTAAAAAATGCGAATTTTTATTCAAATCGCCCTCATTTGCTCCGCTCCTAAAAAGTATTTTTCACCTGACGAAACTGAAATATTTTACCAAATTTCATTAAAATCGGATGATTGCTTTAGAAGTTGCATCCGATTAGTAGTAGTAGTATTATAGGGGCGGCCCGTGGGTCTGGCCATTAGATCTCTTCTGCCATACCCCGTTCCTTACCCCTATGCCCCTACTTCTGTTGCAACTTTCTCTCCGAGCCTCCCTGTCTTCTTTACGAAGTTCAGTATGAGCGAATGCAGCTCTTCTTCTTCTATCGTGGGAAATCCCCACAGCTGACTTGGGCCACGGGATCTCCTGCTACTCTTATTTGGGTCAGATGTTTGTACAGCCGATTGTGCCCAGTCAGCATTCCTGTCAGCAGTCCAATGTCCTTTCGGGTCTTGCCTAAGAGCCATTTAGTTCTGGCTACATTCGGACCATCCACGAATAGCTTGGACTGTCTGCACTTTCTTGCCTCCAGGACGTCTTCAGTTCATTGTTCGCCCATTTGTTGAGCTCACTCTGTAACTGTTTCCTTGTTATTCCCAGAAGAGCTTCCAGTCCAATGTATCGAGTTTCGGCCCCTAGTCTGGCAAGTTTGTCCGCTTTCTCGTTACCTGGCATTTCCTCATAACCTGGGACCAACATCAGTGTTACCCTCTTATCTTGAGGCAGTGTTTGCAGTGATTTAGCGCACTCGTCCACCAGACTACTGACTTTTGGGTGCACTTAGTGTTATGTTTTTAAATATAAAATCTTTATTTATTTATTCTAACATTTTACTACTGACTTTGTCAGTCAATCCTCAAACATCAACATTGACAAAACAGACAAATACTATTTACAAAGTGAACTACATCATCTCCCCTTTTTGGTTGTCTCTATCTTCATCTTCCTTCTTGAGATCTAAGTTCCGGGTATCATACGTAAGAATTTTCTGTTTCTTATGAGAACTCGTCCACTTGCTGTTTTTACAGTATATTTCCGGAACCGTCCAATTTCTACAACTACTCCTGTGTTATCCCATCGTTAAGTAACAATATTTGTGCCGAAGATTTAAATGGATGTGTTGGTCATTTAACGTAATGATTCAATTTGGTGTAGTCCACACACATTTTTATCTTTCCATTAGGTTTTTGAACGACTACTAAGGGACTTACAAATTCAGTGGGACTATCTGACACGGGTGCTATAATGCCTTGTTCAAGTAATGCAAATGGAATTTTTTGTGAACATGTTATTGCAAATGGTACGCAATCATTAGCCAAATGAATATGAACAGGTTTGCCTTCCATGGGTTTCAGAATATCAAAATTGAAGACATCTTTGTATTGTTGAATAGGTTTTTCTTTCATGTTTTGCAGATGCTCCGGCGACGGATTTTTAACGGTGGTTTTACTCATAGTTTGTATTGAGGACGGTTGCTGAACAATTGGTTTGGGAAACTCTGGATAAAGTATTACAAGTTTAATAAGGGTGTTTCTATCTAATAGCAGGTCTCTGACATTTTTTCATACGTAAATTTGAATGTTCGCTTTTCTGCTTTCATGGTTTATCTCACATTTAAACGTCCCATAAACCTTTATTTGACTACTATCTGCAGATTCCAGTTTAATATCAGTTTTCTTTAAATCAGACCTGGTGATTTTTACTTTTGCCAGAAATTTTTCTCCAATAACATTTACTTCAGCGCCTGTATCTGGGGTTGCCAATAGTTTATAAGTGTTGTTATGATGTTCTGATAGTAAAGGTTTTATTTTTATCTAAATTTGAAGACAATCAACAGCATTTATCCTTTTATTTATATTTTATTTATATCTTCAACAAACCAATTTTCAAATTTTCCGTATCTTCGGATATTTCCAAATATTTGACGTCTTTCGACCTACATGTAGATGTAAAATGTCCTCTTCGGTCACACCGTGTGCAGACATAATCGTTTGCTGAACATTCTTTCAAGCTTTTACGGTTTTGTTTGGCTTTGTTTGTTGCATATTTACTTTTTGAATTTTATTCTCTGCAGATTTTCGTTCTTCTTTTCTTGCATTCTTTTCTAGTTCACAAATTTTCATGACTTCAGTTGAACTTGCTGTATCAGGTAAAGTTCTGCATTTATTTCGAATTTCTGGATCATATAAAGATTCAAAAAGATGATCAGTAAACGTTCTATCAAAACAGTGAGAGCATGGGTCGGTCAAATGAAAAAAAAATAATTTTTCTCGATAAAATAGTGCTTGCTTGCTTGCGACACATAAATTGACTTCTCCGGATACGACTATTTTCCTTCTTTCGAAAGTAGTAAGTATGCAAGTTTTCTATTTTAATCACAAAGCGAATTATATCCAGAATATCTTGAGTAAAGAATGAAGCTAATAACTCAGTTATCTGTTGTGATTGGTCAATGTTAAGTCCTTGATATAATATGTAGTTTTCAAATTTTAATCTCCAATCTTTGAACTGAGCCAAATTTAGCACATCGTCTAATTTTTCTGGACTGGGTATGTTAGTTGGAAGTTTTATATTTTGGTCATGACCCGAAGTTTTGGTCAATCAGTGTTTTCATAAATTCCTGTATTGCTAAAAATTGTTTCTTGATATTCTAAAAGTTTTCATCCGTATTTTTAAAGATCTTTTAAGGTCTCTTTCGTCGCTTGTATTTCCTTTTTGTTAGGGTCTTCTTTTGGCGATATCTTGGAATTCTTTAATCTTGTATTGGATGCCATACTTTCGATATTACGCTTGCGGGTCTCTTGCCAGTTTTATACCGACTGCGCCATGTTATGTTTTGAAATATAAAATCTTTATTTATTTATTCTAACATTTTACTACTGACTTGTCAGTCAATCCTCAAACATCAACATTGACAAAACAGACCAATACTATTTACTAAGTGAACTATATCACCTATAGAGCCTTGAGGGCAGGGTGGCTGTTGGAGCATGTTTATACAACATCGTTCTCAACTAAAAAGCCAGTTAACTCATTTTCGTTTTAGTATCCTTTGGTCTATGATCTGTGCCATATTGACACCAAACTGACAGAAAATCCATGTTTGACTTGTCAATTTGGTTACAAAAATGGCAGCCACAATAGGCTAAAGGTCACTGAAGCGATAGGAGTTAACAGACATTTTAGTTCAGAACGGTGTTGGTTTATATGTCCCTCCTGCCATTTCTGACCTCCGGTATCCTTCTGCAGAAAAGCCCTTGTAGGCTTCTGAGCTTTTTGGATATTGTCAGCTTCTCTACAGCGGGCCACCAGACCACTGATCCGTATGAGATTCTTGGTCGATCGATTATATTTGTCATCACAGTCGCCAGCGGCGTGCGGTCCATGAAAACAAGGGAAGCAGTGCTCCTAAAAACATTATTTTCTTAAACGTAATTTTTAAAATAGGAAACAAAATTACTCTAGATTGTATTAAAATGCTAAAAACAGTGGCGGCTCTTGACTTTTCAAATAGGTGATGCAGCATCGCCGAACCCCCCCCCCCACTTTTAGTTTCTATTTGTATTGTGTATGTGTACGTTTAATAAGGGGGGCGGCTTTTCAGTGTTTAAGAAGTCTTTTTTGTCATCTTCATTCCACCCCGCAAACGATTTTTCCAGTAAAACATAAAGTCTATCATACACCGAAAACATAGACAAAAAAAATAATACAAATCAATACCGCAACTGAAGAGAAACAATAGACACTTAAAGTAAATATTTGAAAATTTGAAATCGTTGTGTACGTTCGTGAGTCCGTAATGTTCTGTCATCGCACCCGTCAAAGAAGCAGGCATTGCATGAACCAGTATAAATGTAGTATATTTTGGCTTTGTTTCGAACGCGTTAGGTATACCGATACCGATGCTTTGAAATATTTACTTTAAATGTCTAATAATAGCAATAGCCCGCCACGCGACGCTCGATATTACAGTCACAAAATTATAATAGAGCCAGCTTAAAAGTTTGCATCACATACAAACACGCCCAAATCTCGGCGGAAACGAGAGGCGCGTGCCGTCGTCATGGCAACCGATTTATTTCGGGAATTTACACTGAACGCAGCCTGAAAGACACGAGGAAGCTGCTACGCAGAGTGCCTTGCCGTTTGTTTTGGCTCGTGGAGAGTTTTCACATCTCGGACACGCGGTCGTTCCGCTCGATCCTGATGATCGAATAAAAGATACAATTTACAAAATTTCGAAACGTTATTTTATGGAAGCGGAAGGTTTAATTTTTTCAGATGAAAATTTTTTAGTCAGACTACAAATAAGAGGTGAAGCAGTGCTTCACCTGCGTCATCGGGCGAACCGCCACTGGCTAAAAATTATTTGAAATATCAAGCCCATCACAAATGTGGCATTGACTCAAACCGAGTCACAGCAGGGGCTGTATTCTTGAAAGTGTGGGAAGGGAATGCTTCCGCGGAAGTATCCTTTTCCTCTTCACACTTTTATAGGTTGGCATATCTCCATCTCACTTTTTTGTAAACCACGACCACTTCCCTAGCAAGTTCTTCTCCCCACATAAGAATAAAGACCCAGAAAGTCTTCCCGCGTGTCGTGTGCGCCAGCGGCGTATCCAGCCCAGGCGTCTGGGGGTATTTTATTGTGCGAGGTATAAGTTCACATTTTCTTGGCCGGTCCAACTAAAGAACAACAAAAACTTTTGCTACGATTGTTGGCATGCCGCTTTCCGTAAAAGTCAAAGTGAAACTGGAATCCAATCATCTTATAAAAAAGTGTGTTGCTTTTATATAAGGTGGGCCAAGAAAAGCTGTAAATTTTTCTTTCGGCTGTAGTTTTGCTACCGTAAGTTTGATTGTTGTGATTTCTGTGTATTTTCTGCGAAAAGCTAAAGCATGATTTTTAAATTTCCCCATTTTTAACACCTCCCGCCAAAATTTTATGTGCGCCACTGTACTCACGTGTAAAACAGGTCTAAAAACCTCTAGTTTTGTTCAACTAGGGATTGGTTAAATCTCGTCCGATTCTTTAGATTTTGGGCTCTGCGAGCCTATATACGCTATCTGTCAAATTTAACATTTTATGAAAATCCGTAATGGCGCATGCTTTTGAAACTTAAATATTTCTTTTATTCTTTCTTCCGAAAAGCCTTGCTTTATCCATGTACCAAGACGTGTATAAAGTAGATGAAAAGATAAAGCATAAACTCAGAAAGTTATGTTGCTTTTTATTACAATTTTAGTTTTCTGGACACTCTGTATAAAATAACAAAATCGGATGAAAAAAAAACAGATCAAAAGATCTTGAGTGGAAACAACGAAAATTCAAACTTGGATGAGCATCCCACAAGGAACACACAAAAGATCAAAACGAAAAGAGAAATGTACGGTTTTTTTGGCTCAACTTATAGTTGGATGATCTAACAGAATGTAAAATACTTATACTAAAATCAGTGGCATACGCAGAAATTGCTTCTGGAGGGGTCTTGAGCTTGAGTGAAGCTAGGTAGGGGGGCATCAAGAAGGAGAGAAAGTAGAAAAAAATGGCCAAAAAAAGATTTCGACAAATAATGTAAAATAGTGACCGCAATTGATAATTTTATGAAAATAAAAGTAATATGAAGTGGACCACCAGAAGAATCGCAAAAAAAGTATCTTCTTTGTCCATTATTAAATAATAATCTTAGCTCTTAAGGCGCAATTACACAGACGAACATGCTCAAATAAAAGCTCGTGCAAAAGATCTAAAAATTTTTGCGCGAACATTTTTGTGAGCTTTTCTTTGAACATTTTGTTCGGGTAAATTTTTGGGCAAGTTATTGCTATCTATTTTGGAAACATATTTTTAAAAATGAGAATAAATATAATTTTACATCAGTGATCAGTGATCTCAATTCTTTAAAAAAATGGAACACCAACTTTTATTTTAAACTTTTGTGAAAAAAAGGCGACGGCAAGCGAAACATTATTATTGGCTATCAGTTTTGTCATATGCAATGTTAAAATAGTTAATGATGGAGGTAATAACATTTAATTCTTTTCTTTAACTTTTTTGGTTTTCTTTCATTACAAAAAGAAAACGGAAATGTCTTCGAAGTAATTTCTTTTTAAAATGCAGGTGGATATTTTTAGAGAACTGTTCTGGAGAGTAGTTAGTTGTTTCCTGGGGGGAGGGATAGGGAGGTTTAGACAGTCGGAACGCAGCGCTGTCAAACACTGCTGAAATTTTGTGTGTCAATGTTCATTTGACCAAAACCCCCTCTCACTAGTCTACGGTTTTTACCTTCTCCTAACCCAGCAACAGCAATAAATAAGTGCCAATTTTTATTTTTTTTGATTCTCGTTTTTTTTACAACCCCAAAAAAGTTACAAGTATACTGGCATATCCCCTATAACAATCAGATCAATCGAAGTTGCTTATGAGGTAAAACGTGAATTTCGACATCAAATCGTTTTTCCGTCGGAAAGCACTTAATTAAAAATACCTTGTTTTAAGACTTAGTCTTTCTATTTTCAGTTAAGTTCAATGAATTCCCATAAAACTATAAAATTTAAATTTGTAAGAAATTTTTATTACCAACATTTCTTCAAACAAATTTTGCTCAACATTCTCTCCAAAATTTACGTGTGTTTTTTTGTACGCGATTTTGCTCGAACATTTCTTTGAACATTTTGCTCAAGAGGCTCGTGTAAATGTTTGTCGGCATTTCAACATCAAAGGAAAGTTTGTCTGTGTAAATGCGCCTTTAGAAGCTCTTGTCTAAAAGTTTTAGGTGTTTAGTCTTCGGTAAGGGGGGGGGGGTAATTACCCCTAGTACTCCCCCTTGTATACGCCGGTGGTGTACGCGCCGCTTTTCACTACTCTAAAAAGATTTATTAATTGGACTTTTTGTGGACTTTTTCTTCCATCGGACTTTTTACGGACTTTTTAAATGAAATCGGACTTTTGTCGGACTTTTTACGTGGTACTCATTTCGTCCACTTGCGGGCACCGAATATTGTGTCTACGAGTACAACATCGCGGTGCCCGCAAGTAGACGAAATGAATACCACGGGATCGTCAGGCTTAATCTAATTAGGTGAACACGTGACCATTTCGTTGCTCGCAAAAACGTTTATGAACAACAAAAAAAACTCATAAAATGAATCGACAGAAGCAGAAGAATTTTTAGTTGGTATATAACCCTTAGATTTTTCCGGTAGTGAAGGATAAAGATAACTTCTAGAGGTTAAAAATAGAGCTTTTGAACGTAGTCAATCGTTTGGCGGTAAACATAACCTTACTTTTTTATTGACTTTTGTTGTTTCTTTCTCAAGTCTTTATTTTATTTGCTTTTCCAACCATATCATGGAGGAAAATATTAATTTAGTGATAGGACTGGGAGACGAACACCCCAATATACATGTAGTCAGGCAAATGATTTTGCAGTCTCTGCAAACTTATTTGTACTTACTCACCTGTTTCCCAAAAAAAACGGTAAAAAAGGCACTCCACTACTACTACAAACACGGTCAACAAAAAATTAAATCCAAATACTCAAAATTTTTGTAAAACAAAACAAACTTTTATAACCTAAAAATCTTCCACCACAGAATCACATCAAGTTTGGTTGGTTGTCTTTTTAACGGTAAAGATAGTCGCTATTCGATGCTAATTAGCGCCAGTGGTTACCTTTAATAAAGGTAACCCGACAAGCATTTGGACGTTATATTACGTTATGGTCACGTAGGGCAAGAAATACCTGACGTTGGCTCCGAGGTCCATCACTCTTCCTGAGGACTCGATTTAGCACCTAAGTGGGGAATCAAAATTCGAGTCGTTTCGACGTCGGGTGCTGCACAGTATTTTGGTCAAATATTACGTCAAATTACGTAGACCCACGACCCAAAGTTTTACTGTGCACACCAAGTTTAAACTTATTAGGTAAAAACTTTTATATGTCTAAACAAACACATCCCAATGAACTGTGGATGACAATAATTATTATCGTAGTTATTGTAGGTAACTGAAAAAAGTTAGTTTTACACATTCTAGGGATCCAAATCTTCCAACGAAGGTCAGTTTACTGATAAATATAAATAAAATAGACATTAAAAAAACAGAAACCCACAAAATAATTCAAAAATATTAAGAAATTAATTTTGAAAAAAATTAACCTAAAAATAAAATCTTTATAAGCAAGCCCGTTTCTTATAGTAAAACATTATAGGCATTTAAAAAATGCATTTTAGTTGCCAACAAATGAGTTCATTTACATATTAAGCCTTTAAAATGAAAAAATAAAATGTACTCTTGTAATGGCGCATCGATGCTAAACGTTTAAAATGGCGTTACGGGCGCCGACCAAATTTCTAATGATTATTTATCTATCCAGACAAGAACACCTCCCGCGACGTCGCCTTGTAGAACGACCCGACCTAGACTATTGTAGTATAATTGTAGAACACGCACCCACGTCGGTGGACCTCGGAATAGTTACATTTAATAAATAAAAGTTTGGCAACGTCAATTTTATGACAATTCTACTTTAAAACTCATACTAAATACAACGTCTCATGAATTGGACGTTATACCGGGTGCTCAAGGTGAGTGGCGTATAAGATTATTTTGGAAACTATACAATAGAAACTTTTAAACTTCTATTCTAACATACGTCCATGTAAAGTATATTTCTAAAATACTTTCGTATTTGCAGTGTTGCCATTTACAGGAAATCTTGGCAAAAACTAAATTGTTTGACGTCCGTTTTCACTTTGGCCCGACCTTAAATTTTATTCTAAAAATTACGTCGCCGTAATTAACGTTAATTTACGTCGCTGATAAGTAGCGAGTATCAGCAACATTTGGCTACGTCAGTTTTGGTAAGTATCGGCGTCACAACTGTTGCACTAGTTGTTGGCGACGTCAGGTCTTAGTAAAAAATACGTTGTTTGATAGACAAACCAACTACCGACCTAAATTTGGGCCAAAACCGACGTCATGTTAGGTTGTAATTAGTCGGAAGTCAGAAAAATGCTGCTTGGGAACAGCCTGACAGAGCCCTACTGCGCCTGCCCAGAATAAAGTTAAGGGTAACAGACTGCCAAAGACTCTGACCAAAATCTCCCTATTTTAACGTAATCGGGATATCGTGAATTTGAAACGTCACTTCCACTCTGGTGTGTTAAAATTTATGGATAAAGAAAAAGACTGGCCCAGGAGTTCATGTCATGTGATGATTTTAATAAAGAAAAAAACCTGTATTTCCTTGGAAGTTAGGCACGTCAAATGAAGGACTTTATTTTTTTTTGTGTTTTTTGGAGCGTTGGCAACACTGCTTGTAACTGAATCAGGGGCCTTATTGACTGTGTTTTGTTTTTTTTTAGTCAAAAAAAATTAAATCGGACTTTTTGTCTGTTGTGTAAATTCAAAAGGTCAGGAGAGACAAATATCACTTTTTTGTCCGTTGAAAATACACTTCAACCAGTTTGTCAGAGCATCCACGTTTTTATGATCACGTCATTGACGAATGACATTACAAATAGGGCAAGTTTTTAAAAATTGCTTCCCTTATTGAAATTTAACCGCACCCCGCTGGCGTGCAAATACCTTTCATCTTTCCACCATGGCGGCCTATCTAAAGCCGTCCACGCGCTGCTGGGCACTCCATGTTGAACGTCTGGCAAAATGCCTTGCGGACAGTACGGCTCCCTGATTCCAGTTTCCGGATGAACGTAGTGCTGAAGGTCGCCCGTGGCAGCGTCGAACCAGTGGCTAATGTCTTTGCCTGCCATCGCTATGAGAGGTTTGACGCATCTTTGTCTGTCATACATCTTTAACAAGTAAAATTAAAAATGTTTAAAACGCCCGACACGTAGACATGCGGAATTTTTCTAAAAACTACCCCCATTTGCTCTGAATTTGATGTAAAGTGATTTTTTTGTACCTGACGGAACTGAAAAAAACCAAGTGCACAGTCTACATCTACAAATTTCATCATAATCAGATCAACGATTCAGAAGTTACACCCAAATATATACTGGAGAACAAAAAAAATGCAACACCAGAAAGGACAAATATTTTTAAAGTAATTTATTCAAATATTAATACATTAGGATGCTTCTAGTAATTGATTACATTTCCAAGAAGATTCTTCCATGATAATCATCAAAAAATTAGTAATGAGTGGCCATGGTTATTTATGCACTCGTTTGTTCTATTGGGCATTGACAAAATAAGATGGAATATTGAGGAACAGTCATCGGAATCCTTCTTACAGCATGCCAGAGTTCATCTAAGTTTCCAGACGGAAGTGGTAATCGACTAAGATTGCACTCTATCATATCCCATACGTGTTCGATAGGCGACAAAGTTAGGCGATCTTGCTGGCCCTTCCAAAGTCTCTATGCCAAGTTCATGTAAGAAGTCCATTGTCTCACGAGCAATATGCGATCTGGCATTATCTCTATCACATTTGGGATAGTTTGTAAGTAAAATTGGCTGCAGAACTTCATCGATATATCGCCGAGCAGGCAGATTGCCGTTAATAAGGACTAGAGGTGATCTGCTTCCTAAACATATATCACCCCATACCATGATACTTTGCTGTCTTGCTGTATCACGTTCAATAGTCAAGTCTACATTTCGTCTCTCACCTCGAAATCGCCTAACCCTCATGCGTCCATCATGGCTACCTAAACAAAACCTGGGTTCGTCGCTCCAAGCGGCGAGCCTTATGTTGTGGGGTCAAAGATAGCACCAAAAGCAGACGTTAAGCCCTCAGCCCCACACCAAGCAATCTTTGATTAACTGTCATCCTTGAAAACATTCGTCCTGTAGCTGCAACTAGAACATCTCTCTTAATAATCTAGAGCTTTCAGAACCCGCTCGACGTCTATAAGTCTCATTGGACCACCTTCTCCAAACTCTTAACGCTGGTTGATGGATTGGAATTAACCCTTCTTGCAATTTCCCGTAAACCAAAACTCTCGAAATCGTTTAAATGATGAAATTGTTGGCGACCACGACCTCTTGGCATTTTTATTTTTTAAGTAAACTGTAAGCAATCCAAAAAGACCAAAAACTACGAGAAACATTATTTAAAATTTTCAGAAAAAGTGTTGCATTTTTTTTGTTCTCCAGTATATTTGTCTTCGAAATTCCTTGACATCTGTCTGTAGAACTGTATTCTAACTACTTGTAGGCTATTATCGAACATAGCGAAGGACATTCTCTACAGAGAAAATCAGATCAGTCAGAAAACTTGTGTGTATCCTGGCTCGTCAAATCTTATAAAACCCTATGAAACAGCATAAAAACGTTCATAAGATTTTTTACCTGATGGGATTATGTGCTACAAAACAACATACGAAAAACGTTTTTGCAGCAAAAACAGTAACAATAATGCTTTTGCTTTCACAAACGGTAAAAACGTCATGAAATTATTGCCACAGTTATTGTTGAAGAACATTTTCCTCCTGCAGTCTATTATGTTGTTTAAAATTTTTTCAGATAAAAAATGTTAATAAAACAACCGTGTCTAACCCCCAGATGCACCGCAAAAATATTCGGATTAGTTTATCTAATCCATGCTTCCTCTTTGTTCATTTATGTCGTATCAAGAGAGAAAAAGAATGGATTAAATAGCCAATCGCGATTGAGTGCCTAGGGTACATTTAGGGGTTCAAAAGAGGGCCACCGAACATATATATTTTTGATTTTGTGTGATCTTACTATAGCTACTATTGTTCTGTTCTTTTAGTTGCATCGGTCTGAGAGATCAAGCTTACCAGAAAATGCTCCACCTGCCTTTTGAAATATAACTATATATCTCCTTGAAACAGTTATCGTTGAAAGATGTGCGGGGTCGGGTGTATAGGTGGGCCTGACAGGCCATTTTCCTGGTAAGCATCGCAGGACAAACTGGCGCGAGACTCAAATAGCGCATGGATAAAATACCGCAAGATAAAAAGAGCGCGACAAAAACATGCTTTTTTTTTTCTAGCCGAGTAGAAGAAGTGAGTAATATATCGGACAGAATAAACAAATATGGCGCTAGTTTGTCTATGTGTTACACGGATATCCGTGATGTGTTATTTCATTCATGCGTGATTCTGTCCTGAAATACGTCGATGGTCCTGAACTAATTTATTGTACATACGCTATTTTGTTCGCGCCTATTTATCCTAATTACTTCGTGTACCTTTATGATGGGCGTGATATTAAAAACCTTTCCCAAAAACGAAACCCAGCAGTCATGGCGTCTGTTGTGGACCACCACCTCAAATGAGCCAATAATTGGCCATTTTCTTTCTTCTTTTTTTGCCATTGTAATACTTTTATTTTAAAAAAATGTATATAAATCAGTTTTATTATTAAAGTCAAAATATTGTCAAACATCACCTTTTGGTGGTCCAAAACGTCTTCCTTAATTTGTGAACGCTCCCACAAGATAAGAATCTGGTTGCTTGTCGGGTCCTGAGGTGGGATTCTACAACTAATGTAGCACCTGCTTTTCCTTTAGCCACGGCAGAAAATAACCTCAAAACTTTTGACGTGTCTTTGTTTTGGTATTTGCTGTGAGAACACGATTTTGTTAAAAAATAGGCAAAAGCAGCATTTGCTGATTTAAAATTGGTAAGATTATCAAGTGATGATGTCTACGTATTGTTTGTTCATGCAATAAAATCCTTCTTAAAGCTGAATTTATAAATTTTCGATGATTGCAGTTTATAGCAGCTCCAGTTAAAGCGACTTCAGAGTTCCCTAAGCGGTTAAAGTATGTGCTAAGTCGCAAGGAAAATAAACTATAGCAAACGCATGCGGCTGTTCATAGTGTTCTGTAAGCCGCCAGCAGTAAGTGGTAAGCGCAGCATGCATTTACTATTGTTTTCTTTCCATGAATCTTACAGCATACCTCATACCGCTTACCTTATTACGGAACTCTGAATCCGACTTTAGGATCAATTCATGCTATCAACTTAAGACAACTTGTGCAGGTTTTTTATGAGGTAAAAAACTTTGACATGTGTTAAGTCATGAATTTTTCTAATTCTCAAACTGAAGGACTGGTGTGAGTGTTTTCAAACTGTAACAAGCTTCAGACAGATCATTTATTAAGTAAATTTTTAACAATTTCATTGACTGAATAATGCAAACTGCCAACTTAAAAGCAAGCATAATTGACTTCACTAAATCAAAATAGGGTTTTACCAATATTGTAATGTCTTTAGATTTTAATAAGAAAGAAAGAGTTAAAGTTTACTAAATAAAACTTGTAAAAAATTAAATTGTATCAGCCATCTGGTTTTTAATACTGGAAGCTCTACTAGATGCTCTACTTTTTCCAGATGATCACTTCATTCAATAGTGTGTGAGCTGTATTTTTTTTTAGCTAAGCAATGGCCAAGCATCATCCTGATCTGATCTTCTGCAGAAAACAGCCTGGTGTAGCCATAGGCAGGTTGTGTGAAAAGTGTGACGGCAAATGTGTCATATGCGATTCTTATGTACGACCATCTACCCTTGTGAGAATTTGTGATGAGTGCAACTATGGATCTTATCAAGGAAGGTTAGTGTTTTTCCCGTAAAGCTCAAGTTGTGAGCTCAAAGGTTAAAAAATACTAACTGGGCAATTCCCAAGGAAATTCCACTTCATATAAAGGTTTTTGGCATTTTTAAAATTTTTTTATGTCAAAAATCATTACCACTAATAATTATATAAAAAATAAAAATATAAAAAATTAACATTATACTTACAAGTGCCATCAGGGGGGTTTGCATATGAATACAGGACTTAAAATTCAATATTTCTAGGTGTGTGATTTGTGGAGGTCCAGGAGTTTCTGATGCCTATTATTGCAAAGAATGTACGATACAAGAGAAAGACAGAGATGGATGTCCAAAAATTGTGAATTTGGGCAGTTCAAAGACCGACTTGTTCTATGAAAGGAAGAAGTATGGGTTTAAGAGGAGGTAGTCTGTTTACGATTATGGATCTATCCTTGTTGGGATGGTTTCAATATTGTAAGGTGATTTTTTTTTAATATAATTAGGATTTTAAGGTCAATTTAAAAATCAGTAAGCTAGATTTTTTTATAAATAAATGGAAAACATTTCTTAAAACTCATTATTAACATTTTTGAATTGTTGATGACAGAAAAGCTAACTGCATTTGTAAGGATGGGCTTAACGTTACTTACACATACGGCAATAGGAATGCCTTAAAAGCAGGCCTTGTCTAAAACATGACGTACACAAGACAAAAATGTAGTTTTGTCTTTGTTTTGAACATATTTAAAATATTAGGTAAATATTAGTTAAAAGAAAATTCTACCAAACAAACATATTTTGTAATTGTCAATGTGCTATATTGTGAATTTTAGTCATTTGGTCTGGTTGTTCAATAGCGGTTTAAAATTAGTTTAACTTAAACTTAGTTTTTCTCCAAACCAAGTTTATTTTCAATGAGCAGTTGTTCAATTAAAATGTAAACCAAGTTTGATTCAAACCAAGTTGAAACCAGAATAAGGTCACCTTGCATGATAGAGCTATCTGCGGATTGAACTTGATAACCATTTTCTTTTAATTAGGCAAACTCGAACAACATGGCATTTTGCTGAAATATCACTGATGTTTGACAAGAATTTTACAAAATTTTGTGTGTGGTTTTTGAGGTGTTTCCTTGGGTGTTTCTTGAAATGGCCAATGAAAAGCATGCATGAAAAATCAAATCTTCGTTTAATAGTGAGTGTGATGAATTTTTCGAGATGCTTCGAACATTAAAAAGAAAATACAAAGAGGAGACAAGAGAAAACAACACCGACCATAAAGAACTGGCAATATAAAACAGTAGGGGACTAAAGGGAACTTTGATATTTGGTTTTACTTTTATGCTCTCACCCTTGTGTGGGGGATTCTATTTGCACACTTATTTGATTCACCAAGTACCGAACATCCTTTTTCGGTCTAACAAAATCGTTTTAGAAGTCCCCATAATAAATGTAGTTAGGCCTGTCTTTAAAGGTATATATTATCTTCTGCTCTCCCTTACTCTTATATTATTTCACGGAGTCGTCGCCGTCGGTGAGAAAAAGTTTCATTTTGCCAAGGCACATTGGACAGTTTCCAAGAAAAATTATTTGTTTACACAAATACGCGACACAAGCCAAAATCAGCTATGTGCGCTATGCAGTTCAATACTTGTCGAAAATTCCCAAGTAAAAAAAAAATTATAAAATTCACAAATTTAAAAAAAAAATATGACTTTTCCTGTAGTAAAAGCATAAACTATAAATTTCTACACTTAATTTTTCTTTAAAACTAAAACTTGGTTTTTGGGCGTTTAAGAAAACTGAGTTTAAATGTGCCTCTAAACCAAGATGGAACAACTCTTCCAAAAATTTAGCCCAAGTTTAAACTAAAAACCGAGTTTAAACTGCTATTGAACAACTGGGTCATTGAAGCCGTCCATAAAACATTACGTAAGGCGCGTTTCTGCGAGCCTAACATAGTTACTATTATTTTCTCTTTCTAAATGCATTCATCTAGGAGCATACTACACAATCACAAAAAATACCCGCCTTTACATCCTTCGACCCCGCATATCTGTCAGGGGATAGTAGTTAGACAGCGGGGTCGAAGGGTTTACAGGCGGTATGTTCCTGGTATGCTGGGTCTCTCTCAGACGAATGCATTTAGAAAAAGCGTATATTAGTAACTTAAGCTCGCAGAAACGCGCCTGTAACACTCGAGGGGGGAAGGGGGGGGGGCTATTAAAAGTGTTACGAGTGGAGGGTGGTTTATGGAAGTGTTACGTAACATTTGGTGTTTGTCCATAAGTGTTTCTTAAATTTTTTTTTTGTTGTCAATGTTTTTTTTTGGTGTCAACTATTTGTTCTTCTCCAGGGGGGGGGGGTTGGGAAAATGTTCCGTAATTTTAGGGGGGAGGTCCACGAGAGTGTTGCAAAGCGTTACATGGGAGGGAGGGATGTGGGTCAAAAATTGACGTAACGCTCGAGGGGGGAGGGGGGGAGGTTATTGAGAGTGTGACAAAGTGTTACGAGGGGGGAATGGTTTATGGTGTTACATAAAACTTGGTGTTTGTCCATAAGTGATGGTTTTTTTAAACTTTTCTTAAATTTTTAAATTTAGGTATAACTTTTTTGGTTGTCAAGTTAAGCTTCCAGTGTGGGAGGCTTTCGGTTTGGCTTTCTATCCAGGAGGACGGTATTCTCGAACGGACTCCTCGTACTTGTCTTTCTCGTTAGTCACAGTTTTTTCATCGCCACCGACAGGAAAAACTTTTCTCCGGTTGCCGCGTATTTTTAAATCGACTGTACGGCCGTACCACAGCCACCGATTCTCCCGTATATTTGTAATGGTTTTTTGTGAAAACTTGAGGGGATGACAATTTTTAGGTAAGAATAATTCGTTTTTTTTTTTCTCAATTTTGCGCTATTTTTAGTCGCGAATACCTTCATCAAAAAATTTGAAGAATATACAAAAAACTAGAACTCAAAAGCATTTACTTGACATTAATTTTTCGCACACATATAATTTTTTTTTATACCTTCATCAAAAACATGATTTTAGTAAATATCTGCAGATAACTAAAGCATGGCAAAACGTGGTTTGCAATTTTTACAATTTTTCGGAAGCCAGCTGGCGGCTCGAGAACTTGTATTAAATTATTAATTAATTAATTTTGAAAAAAAGTGTTGGGCACAACCGGAATCCGAACCTGCGCGTCCCGGTGACAGTCTGATATTCTACCACTACGACAAGAGCCTTCTATATCAAATCTGCCTTTTAACTTCAACTATTGCGAACCATAGAAATTTCCATTTATACCAACCTATACAAATATACAGGGTTCCTAAGAAAATCCTTAGGGGGCCAAGCAGCCGTGTATAAGACGCAGACAAACTGAAAAGCACATTAGGCAGAAAAGGATGGGCATGGGCGATGTTGTCACTACATCTTACACGTAGTAAATCCATTCCAGGTTGTTGTTTTCTAATGTTTTCCATTTCCATACCTTTAGGACTGGAATAAAAATTGTTTTTGGTCGACTTTAATACCAAACTGATAAAAGATATCGTAAAAAAAAAATATTTTTCGGCTTTTCATTTTGTAACCATTGTCCTTACGCACTGTTTACAGGCTGGGGACTGAGATACATGCAAATGCCTAACCTAAAGCGTTCATACACGGCCGGAGAAATCGACTTAGATATTTCCGTAGAAACTTTATCAAGCAAATAGGATGGGTTGACGCCTTCGAACGTCCAACCCGGGTTTTGCACTTTGATTCGAAATCAAAAAGGAGGAACAGTCAGATGTGGGGCCGTGCACAAATTACGTAACGGTGATTTTACCAATTTTTGACCCCCTCCCTATGTAATGTTTTGTAACGGTTTGGCACGCCACTCCCCTAATATTACATAACGATTTCAAGACCACTCCCCCCCCGCCTCCCCAAAAAAAAAACTTCACTTATTTTCATTCCAAATTTTCTTAGTTTCACACAAATGCAAACGCTGTCGAAAACCCCCCTCCCCCCTACGTAACGTTTTGTAACCCCTCTCCCCCCTATGACCATTACGTAATTTGTGCACGGCCCCTGTAGTCCCAGTGGAGGAGGGCGAGAAAATTGATATTTTTTTCTTAAAAATTATACTCTTTAGACCTATTCCTTTGCGTTCCCGGCATGACGTAATTTTTGAAAAAAAATTGTAAGCGGCGCCATTTTTATTTCGTGCTTTGTTTTTCTAACATTTTTGCGTTTGGCTCATTTAATTGAAAAATTTTTGCCCGCGGCGCCCTTTATCTTCTCACTCGAAACCAAGGAAAACTGATCCCGGCTCTGTTTCTAAATTTTTTCGAATAAAAGTAGAGTATGACCATGGGGGAAATAATTTTTTTCTATACGGTATGACGAAAATTTTGAGAAAGTTGAAGAAAAGAAATTAAAAAAGTGGCAGAGCTCAAGTTTTTCGTAAAAAAAACGTTTTTTGTAAAGAAACAGAGCCAAATAAATCTTTTCACCCCTTTTCGGGTGTTACAGCCCCTTATTTTTTGCTTTTACCCTCCCGCTAGTTTTGAAGAATTGGTTCGCTACATGTTTCGAGATCATGTCATAAAACACCTCGAAAATATCAAATGTAGTGTAGGGCCAGCTTTATTTAAAATCAATAATATCGCAAGCAAAAAGCTCTGCAGGAAAAACAGCGCCGTTTATTGATTTCTTTGGCTGCTAGTGCTAGCTGCATGGTTTGGCCGTTACCGGATAGATGTCACTAGTAGAACAGAATGGAAAGAAATTTAATTAAAAGCGAAGATATTTCTTCCTAATGTTAACAACCTCACGACTTTATCGCTCAGTATCGTAAATAATGGACCCTGGCGCCTCCTTTAAGCAAGAAAAAGCTGTGGTTTGGACCTGAAAACATCCAATTTTTAATTAGATCATCTCATGGTGTGGCCGCCATCTAGCGGAATTTGCAGACATCTTGTCAACGGTTATTATTGCAACTATGATTTAAGCTCACAATGGAAAAGTGGCGACAATTTTTTCTCATGAAAGCAGTCCGGAGATAATAACAAACTGGCACCATTGCTCAATATACCTGTTTCTTTTGTGCGCGCAGAACTTTCTATGCCATTTCTGTTTAATTTATTGAAATCCTATCCCTAAGGAAAATCTTAGGAACCCTGTACAAATACAGGACGATTTTAGCGGCTACATTGCAAGTGTCTATTATACGTCGCCGTCAGAAATCCGCCGGTATTACTTAGCGGTCGACTGTTTACTGCACCTCCTTGGTTGGTTTGCTGGGCGGGTGCAAAAAAAGATTTCTGTCCGTTTTTTAATCAAAATTAAATTATTCTTGCCTAAAAATTAAGCCATTTCCGCCAATTTTCACGAAGTATTTACGAAAAAATAATAAAGATGGTGTGTTGCGAGAAGTGCTCTTCGTCCGAGATTTTTAAAAGTATTTTCCTGTTTTTCTTGGATTTTTTGATAAAGGTATTAAAAAAATAGCGTTAACATCTCGCGGCTAAACTGTGCTTTTTTTACTCGCGTTTTTAAATACCTCGCTGCGCTCGTTATTTAATTTAGCCACTAGTTGTGAAAACTACTATTTGGCATCCCTGAACAGTTAAAAAATGTTTTGCATAGGTAATAAAAAACGTCATATTTTTGTTAAACCTATGCTGACAGTAAGTATAAATGATGTTTTTGATGAAGGTATTAAAAAAGTAGTTTTTACAACCAATGTCTAAAATAGTTCTTTTTTTACAAACGTGCTTTTAAAGAACGAGGGCAGCAGACATAATTGAAGTTTTTGGGTCTAATAAAAAAAATTAATATTTACTAAGAGGAAAAAATATATTTATTTCAAATGCAGTACAATAAGTAAAATCACATTTTTAAGTAATAAAAAAATGCATTGTGGTAAAAAATATGACTACTTAAGAAAAAAAAATAATATTGCAAGAAAATTGGCAAATTCCCTATCTAAAACTAATAAAAATAATACAGGTCAAAAAAAATTGTCTTTATTGTTCGATTTTTTGTGCTCAGTATTTGAAGGCCAAACTTTTTGTTGAACCGTGGTTCTTGTAATAAAAAATAAATTCTAAACATTTTGTGCGAACAAGTGCATATTATATTTAAGCGATTTCTCTTACTGCGTTTCTTTTTTACATACTTTTTTTGTAACAACAATAATAATAACGGGTAATAATATACATAAATTCTAAAAATAGTACTTTCAATAAATAAATCAAGGAAACTGTTCTCCACTCCCTCAGTACAAAAATAAAAAACTTCAATGATCTTTGACTAAGTTGTTTAACAGTCATTCCAAGCGTTTCAGAGGAGACAAAAAAATTAAAAAATACTCCGTAATGGACAGGACATTTAAAAATCCTACCGAGTTATGGGGGAAACTTAAAAAAATTATTTTGGCAATCATTATTTCACCATTTTTAAAAGCTTTTCTAGTGGAGTGTATTTTTTCTCCATTTTCAGCGAGTCTCTCGTTTTTTCTCGCTTGAGGCGGTAAAGGATCAGCTGATTGATAAGGTGAAGCAAAAGTTCTCTTATTGGAAACTTTGATGATCTTGATCAAAATTGTTAATTTTTGTAGTCGAGTGGAGAGGAAAAAAATATGATATAAATTACAATTCGAGGCACTGTTGACAAGTTATATATGGCGGGTCCAACAATTTTTGTAAAATAAAAAAAAAATCTTTTTCTTCTTGTCTAGAGTACCCGCATTGACCTCTGTAGTGTTAACATCCTTATCCAACTCTGCTTTGAGTCCTTTTTCCTTGGGTTTGTGCAGGTGGAAAGGCAGCTTGATTTTGCTCTCTTTTGTGTTCTTTCTTCTTTTCTCGCTTGAGGCTGTAAAGGTCTTATTAAGACCTTTGATGTTTGTTAATAAATGTTTTCATTTTTATTTTAATACTTTTAAAAAGTTAAATAATTTTTCTAGTTGGGTGGAGTGGAAAAAAAATGTGACATAATTAACAACTCGAGCAGGTATGTAGGCACTGTTGACAAGTTATATATGGCGGGTTCAACAATCTAAAACAAATTAAATTTTTTCTTTTTCTTCTTGTCTAGAGTATCTGCATTGACCTCTGTAGTATCGACATCCTTATCCAACTCCGCTTTGTGTCCTTTTTCCTTGGGTTTGTGCAGGTGGAAAGGCAGCTTGATTTTCTTCAGTTTTATTTTCTCTTTTTTGTGTTTTTTCTCAGTTTGTGGAGATTCTTTGTCATTTTCCCTCTTAAGGCTGTAGAGGTTTAGCTGATTGCTGATGCTGTCATCTTCTTCGGTCTCCCTTTTACGATCCATTTCCAGGCACTCTATGATTTCGTTTCGGCGTTCCACGATCTCTACTAGCCTGAAAAAAAATAATAGAAAGTTTAAGTTGTGCAGAAAACGTAAACGTTTACGTAAAATATAGCGTTTGAATCTGTTGTCAACTTATTACAAATACTTTACGCATCTAAAGGTCTATACAGTAAGTAAGCATTATTAGACTAGTCAAATCTTATAATAAAAGCAAAACGTAAAAAGGCATAAAATGTTATAAACTCATTGATAGTCTTGACACCGGAAAGTAACTTTGATTTAAAAACTCATCGACACTATAAAAACAATGGTCTGTTAGGAACTGCTAATTCCCATGTATAGTCAATTTTTTTTATGAGCGGACTGACGTAATTTTTTCCTCTGAAAACGTATTTCTTTGTTTTTAACAGTTCGCATGTCAAATAATTTGTTGTTGTCAATTTGAAGTAAGAGTTGAAACAATCAACGACATGTCATATTTGTACATATTTATTGTCGCTGTCTAAGGGCTAATTTTACAACCAAAGGTAAAACTCCAGATTAAACCATAGTTTAAACTTCAGTTTAATCTTTGGATTAATCCATCGGTAAACAAGTTGCTCAATTTTATAAGTCGGAGTTAAACCACGGCCATGAAGAAAGACTAAATTTTCTTTATTTATTATTGATTATTTTAACCAAAATGGCACCAACTAGAGCCAAACTTGATAAAAATGACTCAAGTAGTTTTTGAGATATCAGCGTTGGTTACAGACAGACATACAGCCAGACGACACAACAAAAACGTTCAGATTTGTCAAAAAGATATACATTATATATATATACGTGTGAGCTCGATGTGAGAATAAAACTTGCTGGTCTGTGAGCTGTTCCAACTCTTGTCGAATTTCCTTGTGCACAATTTCGCATATCTCTTTAGATAATTCAAACCTCTTTTTAAAATCTACATATCGTCGGACTCCTCCAAAGGATTTGTTCTACGACAAATAATATTTGGCCTTCGTGCTTCGACAATGTCAATAATTTCGTAATACTTCATCCAGTTGATCAAAAATAAATTTTAAGTCATTGATCATAGCGATTTCACTAAATACTTACAGCCTTTTTACCAAAAACAAATTTTTAATAACTTTTTTGAGGTTAGAATCTTTCGGTAACTATTAAACTGAAGTTTAACAAACACCCAGACCGCCGGTAACGGTTAAACCGAAGTTTGTTGGTAAACTGCACCTATAAAACGTAAAAACACACATCTGTGGTTTAAACTGAGGTTTGACGTTTAACTATGAGTTGTAAAATTGCGCATAAAAGAATGTATCAAATAGATCAACTGTAAGTCTTGAAAATGGAAGACGGATGTTTTCAGCCATTCTAGTATTATATATGTGGGATTCTGAGTTTCGAATTGTAGCTACAATTAACAAAGAAAAATTAAACCTCTGACAATCTCCAACACTAAAAACTATCAGTTGCTCCGCCCCCGAAGTGATTTTTTTTACCCGACACATCTGAAATAAACTAGCTTCTAATCTACATCTACACACCAAGTTTCCACCACTTCATCATATCTCAAATTCCTTGACATCTGGTAGCCGGTAGATAAGTTGGCCTGTAGCCAAAATAATGGCTTTTTACTACTTCTCAAAATATTTCCACCTACCTTTATTGCCTAGTTATCCAAATTTGTCCTCAACAGTCAATCCATTTTTGCAACTATTTTTAATGATTTTTCCAATGTTAGTCATCAGTTGACAGAACAAGATCAATCTCGGCGGCAGGGCCGGTGTCAGATTTTTTTTTAGTACCTATTTTTTCACTTTTGTATGTGAACTCTTTAATTGTCTAAGTTTTTTTTTATTTTAACTGAGTATTTATCCTTGCTTTGGAAGTGGACTACATGAATCAACCCGACAGCGATGGTTTTAGTAATTGCATTTCACAACTGCATGAGCCATCGAGAGGTGTAATAAACTAAAAGGGGACATTTATAAATTGATGAGTAGAAGTAACAAAGCTACTAAGAGCCAAAAAAAAGTTTCGAGAAAAAAGTTATGCTTTTTGTTTATTAATATTTAAAATCAATGGTTAATCTAAATCCCAGCACTCACTACCTTTGTCAGGGCATAAAGCATGTCGGTTAACACCTTTCTACGGCAAAAACCGAATTTCGGAAATTATGGCACTTAGCACCTTTGTTACTTCCACTCTTCAATTATGTTACACTATTTCGGGCATTTTTGTCCTATCCTCCTCTTTTCACAAATCGCCACGTTTCTGATGAACCGCTCAAAATTAGGTCGCAAAATTAAAGCAACTCCCCCCCCCTTATTAGAAAGGATCTTAAAAAGTTTTAAAACAATTTTTTGTGCTACCACCGACGCGGACGGTCTCTCCCCCATCCTAATGATAGTTAATCATTATAATTAAAAATAGGTACCTACCTACTAACATTAGTTAACGATACCAAAATAGGAGAACTGAAATTTGGTATATTTAGGAAGAATTTTATTTGTGACAAGAGGGGGGTCAAGATTTGGCAAAAATGGTGTTACATAATGTTAGTTAACGCACAAGTTCTTTTTTTTTGTGACATAATTTTAGGGGGGGGGGTCAAAATGATGTGACTTAATTTATAGCTGGCCACCTTACTTTATTTCACCTGGGTAAGTACCCCACGTTAATTAAAATCTATTTACCTATTGTATTTTTTTTTGGTCGTGATAATAGAGGAGCATGTGGAATGCGATTGGTAATAAGCCATGCATTCGTGTTGATTCCGGCAGTGCTCTTTTTATATTATTGTTGAAAAGTAGTAATTAATAAATAAAAGACTCGTAACAAAAACCAGTTTGAAATGAAACCGGCACTGCCGGAAGAAATTGACCGCGTTCTGTCAATGTGAATACTGTCAATTGTTAAGAAAAAGTGAAAATCATAAAAAATAAGTGGAAAAAGGTGCTGTTGAGCACAAATTTGGATACGTAAGCGATAAAGGCAGTAAGCCAACTTAACAAGTAGGGATTGCCTATCGGCAATCTCTGAAATTGCAACAAGCAATTGTGCATGAAATCGGCTACCCGGTTTCAATTTTTCTTTCACTTACACTTTTGGCCATAATATTTTAACACTGTCTTCATTTGTTTAAACATTTTGTTACTAGTCTTTTATTTATTAATTCCCATTTTTCAACAATAATATAACAAGACGAGTGCCTGAATCAACACGAATGCATGGTTTATTACCAATTGAAGAGACCACGGGAGAAAGGCGAAATGTCACATTTTTTTCCGTTTTGAGTAAAACACTGCTCTTATCACGACCAAAAAAATAAACAGTAGGTAAACACTAAAGATACGCGCTGAATAGATTTTAATTAACGTTGGGTACTGAACTATGTTGGGAATTTGGAACCTTTGGTTGCACTATAACAAAGTTATGATTGTTTTCCACAAACCAAAACTACACTTTTTTGCACTCGACGCGTGTTTAACATCATCAGGAGACGATAAACAATAAATTAAATTAACATAAACTCTATCTTATATACTATCTTTTAGTGGGCGGAGATAAGACTAATAAATTTGTGATTGGTTACGCTTTATATATCCTGATCCTGAATTGGATGGAAACGCCCAGTATATATATATAAAAAAAAATCTTATCTCTCCTCAACTAAAGAATAAATTGTACTAAACGGAATGGCGCCTCTATCTTTATTTAAACTATTTCTGGATTTAATGATTTCCATACTTTCATATGCATTCAAAAGTCTTTTGTTTGGTACACTTTTTAGAAGTTTTAGGTTATCTAATGTGAATCTATGATTGTTTTCAAAAGCATGCTCGGCCACACTTGACTTTTCTGTTCTTCCGTATTTTAAGTGTGCTAAGTGTTCTTTAAAACGTGTTTGAATAGAGCGTCTCGTTTGGCCAACATATTTTTTATCACAATCCATGCAACTAATTTCGTAAATTCCACTTTTTTCTAGAACTGTAGTTTTATCCTTGGGATTTCCTAGTAAGCTTCTTATTGTGTTACCGGATTGATATACTAATTTAAGACCGGTGTTATTAAATACTTTCTGTAATCCTTTCGTATAATTAGGATTATACGGAATTGATACAAATTTTGAGTCGCAGGTATCTTTTTGTCTGAAAAAGGTAGAATTCCGAAAGGTCTTTTGAAAAGAATGTCTATTTATCAGCTTATTTATTAAGCCTTCGTCGTAACCGTTTTCGCCAGCTATATTCCTAATCCTATTCTTTTCTGCTTCAAATCTTTCTTTGTTTAAGGGGAAATTTACTAATCTATATGTTAAAAAGTGCAAACTTGCAAGCTTATGTTGTAAGCAATAAAAAGAGTCATTTGGAATATACCTGTTGGTGGCCGTGCCTTTTCTGTATAGGTCAAAGTCCAATTTATTTTTATTTCTTATAACTAAAGTGTCTAGAAATGGCAGTGTACCGTTGTTCTCTGTTTCATAAGTAAATTTAATAGTGGGAAATTTGTTATTTATTTTTTCCATAAAATTTTCAACACTAGTTACTTTAGTGTTGAATACTGCAAACACATCGTCTACATACCTGAACCATACTCTGGGGAAATACTCAAATTCTTTACTTATATCTGATTCAAATTTGCTCATAAATAGGTTTGCGATAAAAGGTGATAAACTATTACCCATTGTGGTTCCTTCTAATTGCTGGTAGTAGTTATTTTTATATTGAAAGTAATTTTGATTCATGCAGAGTTTTGTTAAAGATAGGTATTCTAAAGTCTGTTTGTCTTCTAGATTGTTTTTTCTTAGTAGTTCCTCCAGGTATTGTAAGGTATTGGGGATCGGCACACTAGGGAACAACGAACTAACATCAAACGAGATTAAAATTTCACCTTCTTGGAGTGAAATATCTTTAACTTTGTTGATAAATTCAAGGGAATTTTGAACAGAAAAACCTTTTTCCTTTATCGGTAAATTTTCAAACTCGTTTGCTAGCCATTTCGAAATGTTGTAAGTAGGTGATCCTACAGCAGAAACTATAGGTCTAACCGATTTTCCAGGCTTGTGGATTTTCGGAAGACAATACAGTTTGGGCATAGTGGGATTGCTTACTTGTAGTTTATATTTAATATTATCAGTAATAATATTGTTACATTTTTTAATTGTGTTTTTTACTTCGTTAATCATTTTTGGTAAGGGGTTCTTTGGGACTTGTTTGTAGGGTCCATTTTTTATTAGGTTATCTACCCTTTCGAAATAATCTGTTTTATCTAATATAACAACTTTATTACCCTTGTCAGCCTTTAGATAGAAAACATCTTTTTCTCTCAAACTTTTAATTGTTTTATTGTGATTTAATGTACTATTTTTATTGTTTTGAATGATGTTTTGAGAGATCTGATATCGGCAAGCATCTCGCACATAGCCCTTTGTACCTTCTGAAAGATAAGAGATTGAACTTTCAATATTTGCAATAATATCACTTAAATTATCTTTTTGTGGGGGCAGAGCAAAATTAAGACCTTTGTTTAAAAGTGATATTTCTTTGTTATTAAAAGTTTGAGAGGATAGGTTTTCTACAATGTTTGCGATTTCCTTCGACTTTTTTGGTTTAGGTTCAGAACGTTTTAACTTTTGTAGCTTTTTATTAAGTGAAGACATTTTCTTCGTAAATTTTTTCTCAATAACTACAAACATATGTCTTTGGAAATCGCACCATTCTTCAAAGTTCTTATCACTAAGTCTAAATGTCAACTTTGTAAACAGTAGGTATGCTTCAAGCTCAAACATACTTCGTTTTGCGTACAAATTTTTGATTTCTAAATCTAACCATTTCTGTTTTGCAAACAGGGCTACTTTTGAAGAAACTGTAGATTTCGGCAACTTTACTTGAACAAAGTTTGGAAAAACTTTGAATTTTTTGCAAGATTTTAGAAACCAAATATCTGCACCAACTAGCCTAATCTTAGTACTAAACTTACGATATAGATAGAATTCCCAACATAGTCTATCTTATATACTATCTTTTAGTGGGCGGAGATAAGACTAATAAATTTGTGATTGGTCACGCTTTATATATCCTGATCCTGAATTGGATGGAAACGCCCAGTATATATATATAAAAAAAATCTTATCTCCCCTCAACTAAAGAATAAATTGTACTGTGTAAATTTCTGGATTTAATGATTTCCATACTTTCATATGCATTCAAAAGTCATTTGTTTGGTACACTTTTTAGAAGTTTTAGGTTATCTAATGTGAATCTATGATTGTTTTCAAAAGCATGCTCGGCCACACTTGACTTTTCTGTTCTTCCATAATTTAAGTGTGCTAAGTGTTCTTTGAATCGTGTTTGAATGGAGCGTCTCGTATGGCCAACATATTTTTTGTCACAATCCTCACTTTTTTCTAGAACTGTAGTTTTATCCTTGGCTTTTCCTAGTAAACTTCTTATTGTGTTTCCGGATTGATATACTAATTTAAGACCGGTGTTATTAAATACTTTCGTATAATTAGGATTATAAGGAATTGATACAAATTTCGAGTCGGAGGTATCTTTTTGTCTGAAAAAAGTGGAATTTCGAAAGGTCTTTCAGAAAGGTTAATTTAGTTTATTGTTTATCGTCTCCTAACGTTGTCAGCGAAACGCGCGTCAAGTGCCAAAAAGTGTAGTTTTGATTTGTGGAAAATAATCATAACTTTGTTGTTGGGTATTGAGCCAGATGAAATAAAGTAAGGAGACCAGTCTCTCCTCCTGTTAAAAGTCGTCACGTATCTATTGACTCCCCTAAAATTACATCACAAAAAAAGGACTTCTCCTTGAAATCTAAAAAAATAGCGGTTAAAATATTGTCCACTTCTAATATTATTATTGAAAAGTGGAAATAAAATTATAACATGAAGCTTAGAAAATTAAAGTGTTAAAATACAGAAGTGACAAAATAGGTACTAAAACAAAGCTGACATTGGCCCTGCTGCCAATTGATGACTATATTGGTGCGTAAAATAGTTGCAAAAAGAAACTAGAAAGGACAAATTTGGACACTTAAGTGATGAAGGTAGGTGAAAATATTTTGAAAATTAGTAGTCATTATTTTGTCTACAGGCCAACTTAACCTAGTAGATTGTACATGGGCATTCCCTGATGAGATTGTCATAAGCAATTGCAAGCAAATTCCTTGACATCTGTGTTTAAAAAGCATATTATCTGTGGAAATACTTAGCCCATTTTTATTGATGTAAGCTAAGAACATTTCCTGACGGATAGGCTTCAAATAGAACAAAACTTCATCGAAATCGGTTGATTGGTTCGAGAGCTACATGGGCACAGACACACATACAGACATAGGTGCCAAACATAGGTGTTTTCGCATTCGCGTCGGGGCCTAAACCAGTCACGTGACTTAATATACCTGTTTATCAGCGCCTCCTCTCGCGTCTTATCGGAATCAGTCTTGTTGGCTTCTGGCTGCATCATGAGGCATCTGATTTGATACTCCACGTCTGCGTGCTCCTCTTCTAGTCGCTGCTGCCTCCTCCTAAAATGCAATAATATTAGAGACTTATTGAAGGCTGTAGGGTGTACGGCCAACGAATAATACTAATTTTACCATAATCTCAAAATGATTTTTATGGCTCATTTACGGTCCTAGGATAATAATAAAGCTTAGACGTAAACCACAAGATGGCGTGACAAGCCATGAAACTTTATTTTATAAGGGCACTAATTGATGCAAAAATGTGAATTATTTATCTATAAACGTATATAAATCCAATATAAGTGTAGTACCTAACCAAAAATAAGTCCCGTTAAAAAAAACCTTGTTTTTAAAAAGATATATGAAAAGTCCCTTAGTAACCTTATTTGTTTTGACGTTTTAGATAGAACGTCATTGAAACTTCAGGTTATGAAGGTTGTTGACTTAAGAGTGTTCGCGTTTGATATTTTTAATAATTTCTTACACATTAGACGCTCAGATAAATTAAGACACTCGCCTGCGGTTCGTGTCTCAAACTTCATCTTCGCGACCATCATAACATGCTCGTCATGTAAACTACTATTACTATGTTGAAACGCTTAGCTATAGATGGCGCGCGTATTTTTTTTTCAATTATTATATACTTCACTTGATTGATAATGCTTTAAACTAATAAAAAGGTGGTACTATCAACAAAGAATAACAAAAATCATAACTTGAAATTTTGTGAGTTGACATAATTTTGTCGAAAACTGTCAAAAGAAGAAACGTCAACCCAAATTATAATTTATTAATTCTGTACAGTATTTGTGCAGTAATAAAATTCCTTTTTACCTAAGGGTGATGTTTCTTCTTTTGATTGCTTTTGGCAAATGTATGATTTTTGTTATGTTTTGTTTTTTTTTTTAAAGGGGGTCTGTAGCAAAACTACCAGTTGTGTTTATTTTGTAGTAGAAATGATCCTTTGGAGTGGCGGTTTTATTGACTTTATAATTTATTAATTCTGTACAGTATTTGTGCAGTAATAAAATTCCTTTTTACCTAAGGGTGACGTTTCTTCTTTTGATTGCTTTGGGCAAATGTATGATTTTTGTTATGTTTTGCATTTTTTTTTAAAGGGGGTCTGTAGCAAAACTACCAGTTGTGTTTATTTTGTAGTAGAAATGATCCTTGGAGTGGCGGTTTTATTGACTTTTTTGATAGGACTAAATAACCAAGATTTTTTATTTCAAAAATTAAATCAGGTCATTTCTACTACAAAATAACTACTTTTGTGGGATACCTCCTTTAAAAGAAAGTTGTTTAGCACCACCTTTGTATTAGTTTAAAGCAGTAACAATAGTTTATATCGGATCGTAACTATAGCCTTAAAAATAAAAAAAAAAGTTTACTTACAAATACATGAGTTCTGCCTGCCTTCTAAACAATTCATTCTTTTCGTTGACTAGTTCGAACAGCTGAAGGATTAGGTCTTCTACATCGATTGGCAGAGAGTCATCTAAATAAATCGTTTTATTTTACAACTCTATCAAACACACTATGCAAGTTTTAAGAATGCAACAACAAAAAATCAACCCTAAAAATTAGTCTGAACCCTTGATTATATAACTCCTTTTAATTTAATTTTAGAGCCCTTCCTTTAAAATGTATATTCCACATGATATTTTATTTTTAATACATATTTTCATTCCTCAATTAATAATTTTTTTAAAATTTATTTTTATACAGTGGCGTAGCCAGAGGGGTGTGTTGGGGGTTAACTCCCCCCCCCTTCCAGGAGGTCCAACCCAATCTACTACCTATCTAATTTTTTAAAATTTACCATAGGTACGTATTTGATTTTTATTTTAAATGATGAACCGCCCCCCCCCCCCCTAGTCGATTTCTAGCTGTTTTATAGCATACTTTTTACAAAAAACGAAATAAAATTTAAGAGTTTATACCACAGAAATATTTGTTTATAGTCTTATTTCCAAAACTTGTGTTCTAATTTAAAGTCAAATCCTAAGGAAAAGCACATTAGGCAGAAAAGGATGGGCATGGGGCGATGTTGTCACTACATCTTACACGTAGTAAATCCATTCCAGGTTGTTGTTTTCTAATGTTTTCCATTTTCATACCTTTAGGACTGGAATAAAAATTGTTTTTGCTCGACTTTAATACCAAACTGATGAAAGATATCGTAAAAAAAAATATTTTTCGGCTTTTCATTTTGTAACCATTGTCCTTACGCACTGTTTACAGGCTGAGGACTGAGATACATGCAAGTGCCTAACCTAAAGCGTTCATACACAGCCGGAGAAATCGACTGAGATATTTCCGTAGAAACTTTATGAAGCAAATAGGACGGGTTGACGCCTACGAACGTCTAACCCGGGTTTTGCACTTTGATTCGAAATCAAAAAGGAGGAACAGTCAGATGTGGGTGATTTTACCAATTTTTGACCCCCTCCCTATGTAATGTTTTGTAACGGTTTGGCACGCCACTCCCCTAATATTACGTAACGATTTCAAGACCACTACCCCCCCCCAAAAAAAAAAAACTTTTCACTTATTTTCATTCTAAATTTTCTTAGTTTCACACAAATGCAAACGCTGTCGAAAACCCCCCACCCCCCTACGTAACGTTTTTTAACCCCCCTCCCCCCTATGACCATTACGTAATTTGTGCACGGTCCCTGTAGTCCCAGTGGAGGAGGGCGAGAAAATTCATATTTTTTTCTTAAAAATTATACTCTTTAGACCTATTTCTTTGCGTTCCCGAAATTACGTAATTTTTGAGAGAAAATTGTAAGCGGCGCCATTTTTATTCGTACTTTGTTTTTCTAACATTTTTGCGTTCGGCTAATTTAATTGAAAAATTTTTGCCTGCGGCGCCCTTTATCTTCTCACTCGAAACCAAGATCCCCCGTTTTAGGAAAACTGATCACGTCTCTGTTTCTAAATTTTTTCGAATAAAAGTAGAGTATGACCATGGGGGAAATTATTTTTTTCTACGGTATGACGAAAATTTCGAGAAAGTTGAAGAAAAAAAAAAGTGGCAGAGCTCAAGTTTTTCGTAAAAAAACGTTTTTTTGTAAAGAAACAGAGCAAAATAAATCTTTTCACCCCTTTTTGGGTGTAACAAATATTGGCAGCCCCTTATTTTTCGCTTTTACCCTCCCGCTAGTTTTGAAGAATTGGTTCGCTACATGTTTCGAGATCATGTCATAAAACACCTCGAAAATATCAAATGTAGTGTAGGGCCAGCTTTATTTAAAATCAATAATATCCCAAGCAAAAAGCTCTGCAGGAAATACAGCGCCGTTTATTGATTTCTTTGGCTGCTAGTGCTAGCTGCGTGGTTTGGCCGTTTCCGGATAGATGTCACTAGTAGAACAGAATGGAAAGAAATTTAATTAAAAGCGAAGATATTTCTTTTCTTCTCGAGTATACGGCATTTTAAAAACACAAAATTTACGAAACTGAAGCGACTCGAAAGGAAATAAAAATTCAATGCCTGTGAATCCCAGTTTTTCCTCGATCATCTCATGGTGTGGCCGCCATCTAGCGGAATTTGCAGACATCTTGTCGAAAGAGTGGCGACAATTTTTTCTCATGGAAGCAGTCCGGAGATAATAACAAACTGGCACCATTGCTCAATATACCTGTTTCTTTTGTGCGCGCAGAACTTTCTATGCCATTTCTGTTTGATTTATTGAAATCCTATCCCTAAGGAAAATCTTAGGAACCCTGTATATGGACCTGGAAAGTCAATAAATTTAAAATACAAATTTGAGTGGGAACCCTAAACTAAATAATTTACCTGGATCAACTCCATCCCCGCTTCCTTCGCACTTCTCTCGTATTATCTCCTCCAACCTGACTCCCTGTTTCTCCAAACCCTGTTGCTGAATTTCGATGGTGTCCAGCTCCCTCCTAATTTCGTTTAGGGGAAGGCTTTTGATTATTCTGCGCTCGGGTATCGGCCTACAATAATCAGAATAAAAAATTAATATTGCCTATCTAAGATTTTATTGAAAATTTTCCCCCCTAGTAGGGACCTTTTGCACCTCTTATGAAAAATCCGCGTTAGGTGACTTTATCGCTTAATAACGCATTGTGATGTAGCGTTACTTCTAAGGCAGCATTTTTAATTTTTGCACGCCGCATTTATTTGTTCATAGACGACTTTTATTATTATCAAGATTTATAAAGAGAATTTGTTCAATAATATTTTTCATTTAAAATATCTTATTCTTGTATTTTTTACCGTGAATTTTAATTATTAATAATCTTTAAAAAAAAGATAGCGCAACTGGCTTGTTTCTCCCCGATTCAGAAAGGATTAAATAGTCACTTTGTTTATTCTGCATCTTTTTTCACCTTGCCCAAAAAAAGTCGCTTTGTTTACCCTACAGCCACCATTTTTAAAGGACCATCATGGCTGACTTTAACAATTTGTTATTAGACAGCCCTATTGAGTGCGGTTCCCCTGGATTACTTCTTTCTTTTTACAGTTTTCTAGGTTAACCAAAGACCCTTCAGGGCGAAATCTCGAATGTTTTTACCTAGATGGCGCCTTGCCCTTTTGCCGCTTCCATTTGCCGTGGGTGCTTTTGTTGTTGATAATGCGGTCGATCTCGGCGACGTCACATTTATAAGAGTCTGAAATTAAAAAAAACGGCGTTAACGGTCGCTCCTCAAACCTTTTACAGGGTTCCCATTTAAATTTAACGACTTTCCAGGTCCGTATACAGGGTGTTTCATAACTTATGTATCAAAATAAAAGACGTGATCCCTAATAGTGATTGGTGTTTGAAATGAGGATTCATTTCGCTTAAAGGATATCGCCTTTTTTAAATGGAAATTTGTACAATTGCCTTACTTTTTTATATGTTAAAATACTCGTACTAAGAATATTTTTGTTTCATTGTGTCAATTCTCTACCCCTCCCAGAAGTACCCGAAAAATGACGTCAAAGTCGTCGATTTCGCACTTTTTAGCAATTTTTGAATTATTGCAAACCGACCAAAATCTAATTTTCTTTTTTGAATTTGCCATAACTGCCTTTTTAAAAATTAAATTTTAATTGTCAAAAACTTTTTTATTTCTTATCTGATTTAAACGAAATTGTCTCAAAATTATAAAACGTTTCCCAGACACCTAACTTTGATAGAAAACCGACAGATGTCAGTCTTCATGTTGCGTCGGCCATATTGAACTTCGTTCCCAGCAAACACAAATCGTCGGCATTGAATCGGGCCAATGTCGACAGTGTGTCGGCATCGGCGACTATACTCTGGCCCGATGTTGATCAGATTGCGATTTTCAGTTTTCGGTCAATAATCAGCAACTGACGGAGGTCCACATTACTACAGTCGACTTTATGCCGACACCACTTTAGGACCGACGATGGTCCGATTGGAACTTTGTTTAATCGGACAAGAATCGGCAACTGATGACGATGGTCCGATTTACTATAGTCGACATTATGCCAACGCAAACCTTATCTGCGTTAGGGCCGATGATGGTCCGATAGGAACTTTCTTTAATCGGTCGAGAATCGGCAACTGACGATGGCCCGATTTACTATAGTCGACTTTATGCCGACGCCTACTTTATCTGCTTTAGGGCCGACGACGGTCCGATCGAAACTTTGTTTAATCGGACTTGAATCGGCAACTGACGGTGGCCCGATTTACTGCTTTAGGGCCGCCGATGGTCCGATTGGAACTTTCTTTAATCGGTCCAGAATCGGCAACTGACGATGGTCCGATTATGTCACCTTAAAATTATTAAACTGCTTAATAGTTTCTTCCTAGTATGTAGAGATGGTGCTGATGTCACTATGTTCCCTGTACAGTGAAAGATAATATTACATATACAGACCGCTTCAAGCTACTGCGAACATAGGGGGAATCAAGTCCAATTTACTCTCCGTGCCGTACGACCGAGGTGGATTCGAAGCACGTTGCAGTGTTATCTTTTGGAAATTCATTTTGTTTTTATTATTTTGTTTTATTTCTGCCTTGCTCGAGAAACAGATGGGTAAGTTCTTAATTGGAATAATACATTTTTAAAACTAAAAATGGATGTCTACGAAGTTGCCTAAAAAGTGCAGATGGTCAAATGGTCAAATCGTCATAACCCAACACACGTTCGATATTGGTCGAGGGAAAATTTGCATTTGTATTTTGACGTAAGAACACAGTATCCCCAAAAACTAAATGTTTGGGGGGGGGGGTATTGTAGGGGAACACGTAATTGGGCCATTTTTTATTAACGGCAATTGCAATTTGAATGGTCCTAGATACTTGGATCTACTGCAGCAGCACATTATTCCAACTGCTAGGCAGTTGTTAGGTGTAAGATTTGGTGAAACATGGTTTCAACAAGATGGTTGTTCCGCTCACAATGTTGGCCTTGTTAGGGAATATCTTGATAATGTATTTCCTAATCGGGTTATAAGTACACGGGGAACTATTTTATGGCCAGCTCGATCTCCCGATCTTGCTCCTAATGACTTCTATCTGTTTTTGAAGAAGTTTTTCAAATTATCACCCCTAACATGCTTGGAAACGTTGGAAGGGGTTTTTATAGTAGGCTCGGATATTGTCTAGCCGAGCAAGGAGGACTTTTCGAACATTTGCTTTAATTTTTTTTTGACTGGGAGAATCTTTTTGGTTTTTAGAATGTATTATTTTATTTTGAGAACTTTTTTATTTTGTTTCTCCTTTTATTTTCATTGTAACACGTCGTCACTGATAAATCTGAGCAGTTGACAATAAAACGCTCTTATTTATCAGTGACAAAAAATAAGAAAATTACGTTATAAAAATTTGCGTATTTATTGACCAAATTCCGGTTTCATTGACTACGCTCCACACAGAGGCGTACTAAATACAAGGCGAACGGCGGCGAACTGCAGCGAATGGCGATCGGAAACCTGAGTGTTGGTTGCTTCACTGATAGGCGTGCGGTGTCTCTGCATGTACGTACACTGGCAAATTAGACTTCTTTCGCCCTATGTTCGCAGTAGCTTGAAGCGGTCTGTATAATGAGCAAAGATATTTCAAAACTACAATGCGGACTTGACAAGATGGTGGTACTTCTCTACAAGAATGACCTCTTCTGCCACTTAAACCAGCCCGACTGGTGTTTAACCAGCACCAGCATTATCGAAACTTTTTAGTTTACCAATCGGGCCGCTTTAAGCTATCACCGACTTGAATAGTTTACCGATGTCGGGCCCAGACCAGCTTGCCTACGTTACACCGACCAAATTAAGCAGTTATGGACGGATGGTCGGTACCATGTGGTTAAACCATATCGGACCTTAATCGTACGGCGACGGTATGCCGATGTCAGCAAAAAGTAAAATTTACCATTGGTCCGACGACGGGCCACAGTCTAACCCTGCATCGGCAAACGTACATTGGGTCGTGTCGATGACGACAAATTCGGCAATCGACATCGGACTGACGAAGGCCCGAGGGAACCGTGTTTGCTGGGTTGGTTTTTGTCCGATTTGAACAAAACTTTTTTGCACCTAAAGCTTTTATGTCAAATTTGGATTGAAAACGCTTTATGTCCAACAAAATTTTTGTTTAAATGGCTGACATCTGTCAGTTTTCTGTCACAGGTGTCTTGGAATCGTTTTATAATTAGAGAAAGTTTCGTTTAAATCAGGCAACACCGTTCTCAACTCTCAGTTAACTCATTTTCGTTTTAGTAGCCTTTGGCCTATGATCGGTGCCATATTGACACCAAACTGACAGAAAATCGATGTTTTACTTGTCAATTTGGTTATAAAAATGGCAGCCACATTAGGCTAAAGGGCACTGAGGCGGTAGGAGTTAACAGGCTTTTTAGTTAAGAACGGTGTTGAATCAGGTAAGACATAAAAAAGTTCAAGGTGGCGGATCCGAGACGGCACACAGAGGAACGGCTTAGTATAATATCAGAGACATAGACCAAAAAATGTTCTTTATATTTTTAAAATTAAATTCACACAATTATTTAGAAAGAAGCCCATTTATTATCATTTTATTGTAATTTTGGGTGATAGGTATCTTAAGGCGTTAAATTTTGGCTACAAGTGTGTCTAATTATAAATTTTACTACTATTTAAATGATATGCCAATGAAAAGTAAATATAAAAAAAAATCTAGTATAAAATGTTGACTTTAGTAAATATTTTTGTTATATGATTGCCTAATACTTATTAATGGTTTTTTGAAATTTTGACACATCAGAAATATAATAATAAAATAAACAAATTAGGTAAAAATATATCAACATCTAAGTTTTTGTATTTACAAAATTTGATATTCGCCAGGATTCGCTTTACCAGTAATCTCAATATAATTGCTGGAGTATTACGATCACGAAAATATAACATTTATCTGCTACGATCTGCTACCAAGATGGCTATGGAAGTTGAACGTATGGGCAAAGCGTCATTTTTACAGTTCATCATAAAAAGCGCATTCGGGTTGTCAAAAAATAAAAAAATATGTTTTTATAAAAAAATTAAAAGCTCCTTTTTTCCAAAAAATTCAAGACGAAAAATTTAGGTGACTTTAAGCAAAGTTAGCATATAAAAAAACAGGTTTTTGTAAAACGCACTATATTTTTGAGTTGCCCTGTATATGGTTTAAATCATTTAAAGTAACTATTTTTTCCAAATTTAAGACATTGCTCTTTGTACTATATAACTGTGTATAAAACTCATTCCTAGCGTTTCCAGATTAAAAGTTTCAAGTAAAAAACCTCATGTCCCTCTGTTCCCATAAGGTTGTTCCACTGTGCAGCAGTGCAATTTTAACATTTAAAATTTTATTTTTAAAAGGGCAGTCATGCTAAATTCAAAAAAGAAAATTAGTTTTTGGTCGGTTTGCAAATAAGGTCACTTTTCGGGTACTTCTGAAAGGAGTAGCGAGTTGGCGCAATGAAACAAAAATCTTTTTAGGACGAGTACTACAACATATAGAAGAATCAGGTAATTCTACCGAATAAAATTTCTATTTCAAAAGGGCGCTATCCTTTGTTCAAGTTTTTCCAAAAAAATAAGAAAAATTAAAACATTGTCTTCGCCTTCGGCTGTACATTGAAGCTTATAAAAGTACCTAACAAAAAACAGTTAATATTAGCATAAGTTTTTTTGGTGATTTTGTTTTATGTTTTGTTGTAAAAAATGACATACAAACTTCCTATTCATTTCTTGGGAAATTAAACAGTGAATTAGTGGATATTGTTTTAATCTCTAACGAAGCACAACAACCCTCCGCAGAAAATTACCAAATTTATTCCTGTGTCCCTTTACACTAATAAAGGTATGTCGTTATTTGATCTTTTTATTTAGCGATTAGGGGTTTTTGTTACTTTAAATGTATCATACTTCGACGAATCATTTGCTTACTTTTACTGGTACAGTCACGTCTTGGAAAAATGTTTAGGAAACATTTCTTTGTTGTAAAAAATGACAGACAAACTTCCTATTCATTTCTTGGGAAAATAAACAGTGAATTAGTGGATATTGTTTTAATCTCTAACGAAACACAACAACCCTCCGCAGAAACTTATCAAATTTATTCCTGTGTCCCTTTACACTAATAAAGGTATGTCGTTATTTGATCTTTTTATTCAGCGAGTAGGGGTTTTTGTTACTTTAAATGTATCATACTTCGACGAATCATTTGCTTACTTTTACTGGTACAGTCACGTCTTGGAAAAATGTTCAGGAAACATTTCTTTGTTGTAAATAATGACATACAAACTTCTTATTCATTTCTTGGGAAAATAAACAGTGAATTAGTGGATATTGTTTTAATCTCTAACGAAGCACAACAACCCTCCGCAGAAAATTACCAAATTTATTCCTGTGTCCCTTTACACTAATAAAGGTATGTCGTTATTTGATCTTTTTATTCAGCGATTAGGGGTTTTTGTTACTTTAAATGTATCATACTTCGACGAATCATTTGCTTACTTTTACTGGTACAGTCACGTCTTGGAAAAATGTTCAGGAAACATTTCTTTGTTGTAAATAATGACATACAAACTTCTTATTCATTTCTTGGGAAAATAAACAGTGAATTAGTGGATATTGTTTTAATCTCTAACGAAGCACAACAACCCTCCGCAGAAAATTACCAAATTTATTCCTGTGTCCCTTTACACTAATAAAGGTATGTCGTTATTTGATCTTTTTATTCAGCGATTAGGGGTTTTTGTTACTTTAAATGTATCATACTTCGACGAATCATTTGCTTACTTTTACTGGTACAGTCACGTCTTGGAAAAATGTTCAGGAAACATTTCTTTGTTGTAAATAATGACATACAAACTTCTTATTCATTTCTTGGGAAATTAAACAGTGACTTAGTGAATATTGTTTTAATCTCTAACGAAGCACAACAACCCTCCGCAGAAAATTACCAAATTTATTCCTGTGTCCCTTTACACTAATAAAGGTATGTCGTTATTTGATCTTTTTATTCAGCGATTAGGGGTTTTTGTTACTTTAAATGTATCATACTTCGACGAATCATTTGCTTACTTTTACTGGTACAGTCACGTCTTGGAAAAATGTTCAGGAAACATTTCTTTGTTGTAAATAATGACATACAAACTTCTTATTCATTTCTTGGGAAATTAAACAGTGACTTAGTGGATATTGTTTTAATCTCTAACGAAGCACAACAACCCTCCGCAGAAACTTACCAAATTTATTCCTGTGTCCCTTTACACTAATAAAGGTATGTCGTTATTTGATCTTTTTATTCAGCGATTAGGGGTTTTTGTTACTTTAAATGTATCATACTTCGACGAATCATTTGCTTACTTTTACTGGTACAGTCACGTCTTGGAAAAATGTTCAGGAAACATTTCTTTGTTGTAAATAATGACATACAAACTTCTTATTCATTTCTTGGGAAAATAAACAGTGAATTAGTGGATATTGTTTTAATCTCTAACGAAGCACAACAACCCTCCGCAGAAAATTACCAAATTTATTCCTGTGTCCCTTTACACTAATAAAGGTATGTCGTTATTTGATCTTTTTATTCAGCGATTAGGGGTTTTTGTTACTTTAAATGTATCATACTTCGACGAATCATTTGCTTACTTTTACTGGTACAGTCACGTCTTGGAAAAATGTTTAGGAAACATTTCTTTGTTGTAAATAATGACATACAAACTTCTTATTCATTTCTTGGGAAATTAAACAGTGACTTAGTGAATATTGTTTTAATCTCTAACGAAGCACAACAACCCTCCGCAGAAAATTACCAAATTTATTCCTGTGTCCCTTTACACTAATAAAGGTATGTCGTTATTTGATCTTTTTATTCAGCGATTAGGGGTTTTTGTTACTTTAAATGTATCATACTTCGACGAATCATTTGCTTACTTTTACTGGTACAGTCACGTCTTGGAAAAATGTTCAGGAAACATTTCTTTGTTGTAAATAATGACATACAAACTTCTTATTCATTTCTTGGGAAAATAAACAGTGAATTAGTGGATATTGTTTTAATCTCTAACGAAGCACAACAACCCTCCGCAGAAAATTACCAAATTTATTCCTGTGTCCCTTTACACTAATAAAGGTATGTCGTTATTTGATCTTTTTATTCAGCGATTAGGGGTTTTTGTTACTTTAAATGTATCATACTTCGACGAATCATTTGCTTACTTTTACTGGTACAGTCACGTCTTGGAAAAATGTTCAGGAAACATTTCTTTGTTGTAAATAATGACATACAAACTTCTTATTCATTTCTTGGGAAATTAAACAGTGACTTAGTGAATATTGTTTTAATCTCTAACGAAGCACAACAACCCTCCGCAGAAAATTACCAAATTTATTCCTGTGTCCCTTTACACTAATAAAGGTATGTCGTTATTTGATCTTTTTATTCAGCGATTAGGGGTTTTTGTTACTTTAAATGTATCATACTTCGACGAATCATTTGCTTACTTTTACTGGTACAGTCACGTCTTGGAAAAATGTTCAGGAAACATTTCTTTGTTGTAAATAATGACATACAAACTTCTTATTCATTTCTTGGGAAATTAAACAGTGACTTAGTGGATATTGTTTTAATCTCTAACGAAGCACAACAACCCTCCGCAGAAACTTACCAAATTTATTCCTGTGTCCCTTTACACTAATAAAGGTATGTCGTTATTTGATCTTTTTATTCAGCGATTAGGGGTTTTTGTTACTTTAAATGTATCATACTTCGACGAATCATTTGCTTACTTTTACTGGTACAGTCACGTCTTGGAAAAATGTTCAGGAAACATTTCTTTGTTGTAAATAATGACATACAAACTTCTTATTCATTTCTTGGGAAAATAAACAGTGAATTAGTGGATATTGTTTTAATCTCTAACGAAGCACAACAACCCTCCGCAGAAAATTACCAAATTTATTCCTGTGTCCCTTTACACTAATAAAGGTATGTCGTTATTTGATCTTTTTATTCAGCGATTAGGGGTTTTTGTTACTTTAAATGTATCATACTTCGACGAATCATTTGCTTACTTTTACTGGTACAGTCACGTCTTGGAAAAATGTTCAGGAAACATTTCTTTGTTGTAAATAATGACATACAAACTTCTTATTCATTTCTTGGGAAATTAAACAGTGACTTAGTGAATATTGTTTTAATCTCTAACGAAGCACAACAACCCTCCGCAGAAAATTACCAAATTTATTCCTGTGTCCCTTTACACTAATAAAGGTATGTCGTTATTTGATCTTTTTATTCAGCGATTAGGGGTTTTTGTTACTTTAAATGTATCATACTTCGACGAATCATTTGCTTACTTTTACTGGTACAGTCACGTCTTGGAAAAATGTTCAGGAAACATTTCTTTGTTGTAAATAATGACATACAAACTTCTTATTCATTTCTTGGGAAATTAAACAGTGACTTAGTGGATATTGTTTTAATCTCTAACGAAGCACAACAACCCTCCGCAGAAACTTACCAAATTTATTCCTGTGTCCCTTTACACTAATAAAGGTATGTCGTTATTTGATCTTTTTATTCAGCGATTAGGGGTTTTTGTTACTTTAAATGTATCATACTTCGACGAATCATTTGCTTACTTTTACTGGTACAGTCACGTCTTGGAAAAATGTTCAGGAAACATTTCTTTGTTGTAAATAATGACATACAAACTTCTTATTCATTTCTTGGGAAATTAAACAGTGACTTAGTGAATATTGTTTTAATCTCTAACGAAGCACAACAACCCTCCGCAGAAAATTACCAAATTTATTCCTGTGTCCCTTTACACTAATAAAGGTATGTCGTTATTTGATCTTTTTATTCAGCGATTAGGGGTTTTTGTTACTTTAAATGTATCATACTTCGACGAATCATTTGCTTACTTTTACTGGTACAGTCACGTCTTGGAAAAATGTTCAGGAAACATTTCTTTGTTGTAAATAATGACATACAAACTTCTTATTCATTTCTTGGGAAATTAAACAGTGACTTAGTGGATATTGTTTTAATCTCTAACGAAGCACAACAACCCTCCGCAGAAACTTACCAAATTTATTCCTGTGTCCCTTTACACTAATAAAGGTATGTCGTTATTTGATCTTTTTATTCAGCGATTAGGGGTTTTTGTTACTTTAAATGTATCATACTTCGACGAATCATTTGCTTACTTTTACTGGTACAGTCACGTCTTGGAAAAATGTTCAGGAAACATTTCTTTGTTGTAAATAATGACATACAAACTTCTTATTCATTTCTTGGGAAAATAAACAGTGAATTAGTGGATATTGTTTTAATCTCTAACGAAGCACAACAACCCTCCGCAGAAAATTACCAAATTTATTCCTGTGTCCCTTTACACTAATAAAGGTATGTCGTTATTTGATCTTTTTATTCAGCGATTAGGGGTTTTTGTTACTTTAAATGTATCATACTTCGACGAATCATTTGCTTACTTTTACTGGTACAGTCACGTCTTGGAAAAATGTTCAGGAAACATTTCTTTGTTGTAAATAATGACATACAAACTTCTTATTCATTTCTTGGGAAAATAAACAGTGAATTAGTGGATATTGTTAAAATCTCTAACGAAGCACAACAACCCTCCGCAGAAAATTACCAAATTTATTCCTGTGTCCCTTTACACTAATAAAGGTATGTCGTTATTTGATCTTTTTATTCAGCGATTAGGGGTTTTTGTTACTTTAAATGTATCATACTTCGACGAATCATTTGCTTACTTTTACTGGTACAGTCACGTCTTGGAAAAATGTTCAGGAAACATTTCTTTGTTGTAAATAATGACATACAAACTTCTTATTCATTTCTTGGGAAAATAAACAGTGAATTAGTGGATATTGTTTTAATCTCTAACGAAGCACAACAACCCTCCGCAGAAAATTACCAAATTTATTCCTGTGTCCCTTTACACTAATAAAGGTATGTCGTTATTTGATCTTTTTATTCAGCGATTAGGGGTTTTTGTTACTTTAAATGTATCATACTTCGACGAATCATTTGCTTACTTTTACTGGTACAGTCACGTCTTGGAAAAATGTTCAGGAAACATTTCTTTGTTGTAAATAATAACATACAAACTTCTTATTCATTTCTTGGGAAAATAAACAGTGAATTAGTGGATATTGTTTTAATCTCTAACGAAGCACAACAACCCTCCGCAGAAAATTACCAAATTTATTCCTGTGTCCCTTTACACTAATAAAGGTATGTCGTTATTTGATCTTTTTATTCAGCGATTAGGGGTTTTTGTTACTTTAAATGTATCATACTTCGACGAATCATTTGCTTACTTTTACTGGTACAGTCACGTCTTGGAAAAATGTTCAGGAAACATTTCTTTGTTGTAAATAATGACATACAAACTTCTTATTCATTTCTTGGGAAATTAAACAGTGACTTAGTGAATATTGTTTTAATCTCTAACGAAGCACAACAACCCTCCGCAGAAAATTACCAAATTTATTCCTGTGTCCCTTTACACTAATAAAGGTATGTCGTTATTTGATCTTTTTATTCAGCGATTAGGGGTTTTTGTTACTTTAAATGTATCATACTTCGACGAATCATTTGCTTACTTTTACTGGTACAGTCACGTCTTGGAAAAATGTTCAGGAAACATTTCTTTGTTGTAAATAATGACATACAAACTTCTTATTCATTTCTTGGGAAATTAAACAGTGACTTAGTGGATATTGTTTTAATCTCTAACGAAGCACAACAACCCTCCGCAGAAACTTACCAAATTTATTCCTGTGTCCCTTTACACTAATAAAGGTATGTCGTTATTTGATCTTTTTATTCAGCGATTAGGGGTTTTTGTTACTTTAAATGTATCATACTTCGACGAATCATTTGCTTACTTTTACTGGTACAGTCACGTCTTGGAAAAATGTTCAGGAAACATTTCTTTGTTGTAAATAATGACATACAAACTTCTTATTCATTTCTTGGGAAATTAAACAGTGACTTAGTGAATATTGTTTTAATCTCTAACGAAGCACAACAACCCTCCGCAGAAAATTACCAAATTTATTCCTGTGTCCCTTTACACTAATAAAGGTATGTCGTTATTTGATCTTTTTATTCAGCGATTAGGGGTTTTTGTTACTTTAAATGTATCATACTTCGACGAATCATTTGCTTACTTTTACTGGTACAGTCACGTCTTGGAAAAATGTTCAGGAAACATTTCTTTGTTGTAAATAATGACATACAAACTTCTTATTCATTTCTTGGGAAATTAAACAGTGACTTAGTGGATATTGTTTTAATCTCTAACGAAGCACAACAACCCTCCGCAGAAACTTACCAAATTTATTCCTGTGTCCCTTTACACTAATAAAGGTATGTCGTTATTTGATCTTTTTATTCAGCGATTAGGGGTTTTTGTTACTTTAAATGTATCATACTTCGACGAATCATTTGCTTACTTTTACTGGTACAGTCACGTCTTGGAAAAATGTTCAGGAAACATTTCTTTGTTGTAAATAATGACATACAAACTTCTTATTCATTTCTTGGGAAAATAAACAGTGAATTAGTGGATATTGTTTTAATCTCTAACGAAGCACAACAACCCTCCGCAGAAAATTACCAAATTTATTCCTGTGTCCCTTTACACTAATAAAGGTATGTCGTTATTTGATCTTTTTATTCAGCGATTAGGGGTTTTTGTTACTTTAAATGTATCATACTTCGACGAATCATTTGCTTACTTTTACTGGTACAGTCACGTCTTGGAAAAATGTTTAGGAAACATTTCTTTGTTGTAAATAATGACATACAAACTTCTTATTCATTTCTTGAGAAATTAAACAGTGACTTAGTGAATATTGTTTTAATCTCTAACGAAGCACAACAACCCTCCGCAGAAAATTACCAAATTTATTCCTGTGTCCCTTTACACTAATAAAGGTATGTCGTTATTTGATCTTTTTATTCAGCGATTAGGGGTTTTTGTTACTTTAAATGTATCATACTTCGACGAATCATTTGCTTACTTTTACTGGTACAGTCACGTCTTGGAAAAATGTTCAGGAAACATTTCTTTGTTGTAAATAATGACATACAAACTTCCTATTCATTTCTTGGGAAATTAAACAGTGAATTATTGGATATTGTTTTAATCTCTAACGAAGCACAACAACCGTCCGCAGAAACTTACCAAATTTATTCCTGTGTCACTTTACACTAATAAAGGTATGTCGTTATTTGATCTTTTTATTCAGCGATTAGGGGTTTTTGTTACTTTAAATGTATCATACTTCGACGAATCATTTGCTTACTTTTACTGGTACAGTCACGTCTTGGAAAAATGTTTAGGAAACATTTCTTTGTTGTAAAAAATGACAGACAAACTTCCTATTCATTTCTTGGGAAATTAAACAGTGAATTAGTCGATATTGTTTTAATCTCTAACGAAGCACAACAACCCTCTGCAGAAAATTACCAAATTTATTCCTGTGTCCCTTTACACTAATAAAGGTATGTCGTTATTTGATCTTTTTATTCAGCGATTAGGGGTTTTTGTTACTTTAAATGTATCATACTTCGACGAATCATTTGCTTACTTTTACTGGTACAGTCACGTCTTGGAAAAATGTTTAGGAAACATTTCTTTGTTGTAAAAAATGACATACAAACTTCCTATTCATTTCTTGGGAAATTAAACAGTGAATTAGTCGATATTGTTTTAATCTCTAACGAAGCACAACAACCCTCCGCAGAAAATTACCAAATTTATTCCTGTGTCCCTTTACACTAATAAAGGTATGTCGTTATTTGATCTTTTTATTCAGCGATTAGGGGTTTTTGTTACTTTAAATGTATCATACTTCGACGAATCATTTGCTTACTTTTACTGGTACAGTCACGTCTTGGAAAAATGTTTAGGAAACATTTCTTTGTTGTAAAAAATGACATACAAACTTCCTATTCATTTCTTGGGAAATTAAACAGTGAATTAGTCGATATTGTTTTAATCTCTAACGAAGCACAACAACCCTCCGCAGAAAATTACCAAATTTATTCCTGTGTCCCTTTACACTAATAAAGGTATGTCGTTATTTGATCTTTTTATTCAGCGATTAGGGGTTTTTGATACTTTAAATGTATCATACTTCGACGAATCATTTGCTTACTTTTACTGGTACAGTCACGTCTTGGAAAAATGTTCAGGAAACATTTCTTTGTTGTAAATAATGACATACAAACTTCTTATTCATTTCTTGGGAAAATAAACAGTGAATTAGTCGATATTGTTTTAATCTCTAACGAAGCACAACAACCCTCCGCAGAAAATTACCAAATTTATTCCTGTGTCCCTTTACACTAATAAAGGTATGTCATTATTTGATCTTTTTATTCAGCGATTAGGGGTTTTTGTTACTTTAAATGTATCATACTTCGACGAATCATTTGCTTACTTTTACTGGTACAGTCACGTCTTGGAAAAATGTTTAGGAAACATTTCTTTGTTGTAAAAAATGACAGACAAACTTCCTATTCATTTCTTGGGAAATTAAACAGTGAATTAGTCGATATTGTTTTAATCTCTAACGAAGCACAACAACCCTCCGCAGAAAATTACCAAATTTATTCCTGTGTCCCTTTACACTAATAAAGGTATGTCGTTATTTGATCTTTTTATTCAGCGATTAGGGGTTTTTGTTACTTTAAATGTATCATACTTCGACGAATCATTTGCTTACTTTTACTGGTACAGTCACGTCTTGGAAAAATGTTCAGGAAACATTTCTTTGTTGTAAATAATGACATACAAACTTCCTATTCATTTCTTGGGAAATTAAACAGTGACTTAGTGGATATTGTTTTAATCTCTAACGAAGCACAACAACCCTCCGCAGAAAATTACCAAATTTATTCCTGTGTCCCTTTACACTAATAAAGGTATGTCGTTATTTGATCTTTTTATTCAGCGATTAGGGGTTTTTGTTACTTTAAATGTATCATACTTCGACGAATCATTTGCTTACTTTTACTGGTACAGTCACGTCTTGGAAAAATGTTTAGGAAACATTTCTTTGTTGTAAAAAATGACATACAAACTTCCTATTCATTTCTTGGGAAATTAAACAGTGAATTAGTCGATATTGTTTTAATCTCTAACGAAGCACAACAACCCTCCGCAGAAAATTACCAAATTTATTCCTGTGTCCCTTTACACTAATAAAGGTATGTCGTTATTTGATCTTTTTATTCAGCGATTAGGGGTTTTTGATACTTTAAATGTATCATACTTCGACGAATCATTTGCTTACTTTTACTGGTACAGTCACGTCTTGGAAAAATGTTCAGGAAACATTTCTTTGTTGTAAATAATGACATACAAACTTCTTATTCATTTCTTGGGAAAATAAACAGTGAATTAGTCGATATTGTTTTAATCTCTAACGAAGCACAACAACCCTCCGCAGAAAATTACCAAATTTATTCCTGTGTCCCTTTACACTAATAAAGGTATGTCATTATTTGATCTTTTTATTCAGCGATTAGGGGTTTTTGTTACTTTAAATGTATCATACTTCGACGAATCATTTGCTTACTTTTACTGGTACAGTCACGTCTTGGAAAAATGTTTAGGAAACATTTCTTTGTTGTAAAAAATGACAGACAAACTTCCTATTCATTTCTTGGGAAATTAAACAGTGAATTAGTCGATATTGTTTTAATCTCTAACGAAGCACAACAACCCTCCGCAGAAAATTACCAAATTTATTCCTGTGTCCCTTTACACTAATAAAGGTATGTCGTTATTTGATCTTTTTATTCAGCGATTAGGGGTTTTTGTTACTTTAAATGTATCATACTTCGACGAATCATTTGCTTACTTTTACTGGTACAGTCACGTCTTGGAAAAATGTTCAGGAAACATTTCTTTGTTGTAAATAATGACATACAAACTTCCTATTCATTTCTTGGGAAATTAAACAGTGACTTAGTGGATATTGTTTTAATCTCTAACGAAGCACAACAACCCTCCGCAGAAAATTACCAAATTTATTCCTGTGTCCCTTTACACTAATAAAGGTATGTCGTTATTTGATCTTTTTATTCAGCGAGTAGGGGTTTTTGTTACTTTAAATGTATCATACTTCGACGAATCATTTGCTTACTTTTACTGGTACAGTCACGTCTTGGAAAAATGTTCAGGAAACATTTCTTTGTTGTAAATAATGACATACAAACTTCCTATTCATTTCTTGGGAAATTAAACAGTGAATTAGTCGATATTGTTTTAATCTCTAACGAAGCACAACAACCCTCCGCAGAAAATTACCAAATTTATTCCTGTGTCCCTTTACACTAATAAAGGTATGTCGTTATTTGATCTTTTTATTCAGCGATTAGGGGTTTTTGTTACTTTAAATGTATCATACTTCGACGAATCATTTGCTTACTTTTACTGGTACAGTCACGTCTTGGAAAAATGTTTAGGAAACATTTTTGAAGAGACATTTGAAAATGACATACTCGTTTTTTTTATATATTTTTGTAATACTTGCAGTAAACTTTTCTGACAAAAGTTGTGAAACACCCTGTATACTAAGCCTATGGTTCGAGAGCACACAGACACACACACAACTCTTTTCGCATTCGAGAGGGGAGGGGGGTTAAAAATTACAAAGGAAACTGTAGAAGGGGGCTTATACGTAGAATAAATTAAACACTTACTATTAAAACTTTGCCTATTCCTGTTTTCCTCGTCCTTGACAATTTTTTCCGTCCCAACGTGACCACCAAAATTGTGCGATTCGAAACTTTTTTCCTCGATTTTTCCTTCGACCGTGTTATTGTCGTAAGGTATGGGAGACAATCCTAATGACGATCTGTCAATTGGCTGAAGTCGGTTCTGATTGGCCACGAATGGAGTGGACGCGTTCGGAGGCGGTGGAGGCGCTCGCTTCGTTTTTCCGTAACTGCGGACGGAGACTGGAGAGCTAATCTGAAAATTAAAAAATAAGATATAGACTCTGCACCAGATTTTGGTGCACACAAATTTTGGACACGGTTCGATGTGAAAATAAATCAATTTTTATTTAAGTTACACGATTTTATTAAAAAAATGGACACTAAAAAATCAAAAATTATTTGGCAGATCTCTATTTACTGAAGTCTAGATTTAAAAATCAATCAATTTTAAGTTCGATATGAAATCGTTTAACTAAATTGTTTTTTATTTTTTTATTCACGATAATTTTGCCTTGCTTTTTTAAATTTTCTTTTTTTCTGTGTTGACGTTTCTTGATTCTGACTTCATTGTTATTCCCACGAGTAGCGTGTTAGTTCGTTGTTCCCTAGTGTGCCGATCCCCAATACCTTATAATACCTGGAGGAACTACTAAGAAAAAACAATCTAGAAGACAAAAAGACTTTAGAATACCTATCTTTAACAAAACTCTGCATGAATCAAAATTACTTTCAATATAAAAATAACTACTACCAGCAATTAGAAGGAACCACAATGGGTAATAGTTTATCACCTTTTATCGCAGACCTATTTATGAGCAAATTTGAATCAGATATAAGTAAAGAATTTGAGTATTTCCCCAGAGTATGGTTCAGGTATGTAGACGATGTGTTTGCAGTATTCAACACTAAAGTAACTAGTGTTGAAAATTTTATGGAAAAAATAAATAACAAATTTCACACTATTAAATTTACTTATGAAACAGGGAACAACGGTACACTGCCATTTCTAGACACTTTAGTTATAAGAAATAAAAATAAATTGGACTTTGACCTATACAGAAAAGGCACGGCCACCAACAGGTATATTCCAAATGACTCTTTTCATTGCTTACAACATAAGCTTGCAAGTTTGCACTTTTTAACATATAGATTAGTAAATTTCCCCTTAAACAAAGAAAGATTTGAAGTAGAAAAGAATAGGATTAGGAATATAGCTGGCGAAAACGGTTACGAGGAAGGCTTAATAAATAAGCTGATAAATAGACATTCTTTCCAAAAGACCTTTCGGAATTCTACCTTTTTCAGACAAAAATATACCTGCGACTCAAAATATGTATCAATTCCTTATAATCCTAATTATACGAAAGGATTACACAAAGTATTTAATAAAACCGGTCTTAAATTAGTATATCAATCTGGTAACACAATAAGAAGCTTACTAGGAAATCCCAAGGATAAAACTACAGTTCTAGAAAAAAGTGGAATTTACGAAATTAGTTGCATGGATTGTGACAAAAAATATGTTGGCCAAACGAGACGCTCTATTCAAACACGTTGTAAAGAACACTTAGCACACTTAAAATACGGAAGAACAGAAAAGTCAAGTGTGGCCGAGCATGCTTTTGAAAACAATCATAGATTCACATTAGATAACCTAAAACTTCTAAAAAGTGTACCAAACAAAAGACTTTTGAATGCATATGAAAGTATGGAAATCATTAAATCCAGAAATAGTTTAAATAAAGATAGAGGACCCATCCCGTTTAGTACACTTTATTCTTTGGTTGAGAGGAGATAGGATTAAAAATCGTGATCAATCACAATTTATTAGTCTTATCTCCGCCCACTAAAGGATTGTATACAGACCGCTTCAAGCTACTGCGAACATAGGGGGAATCAAGTCCAATTTACTCTCCGTGCCGTACGACCGAGGTGGATTCGAAGCACGCTGCAGTGTTATCTTTTGGAAATTCATTTTGTTTTTATTATTTTGTTTTATTTCTGCCTTGCTCGAGAAACAGATGGGTAAGTTCTTAATTGAAATAATACATTTTTAAAACCAAAAATGGATGTCTATGAAGTTGCCGAAAAAGTGCAGATGGTCAAATGGTCAAATCGTCATAACCCAACACACGTTCGATATTGGTCGAGGGAAAATTTGCATTTTTTATTTTGACGTAAGAACACAGTATCCCCAAAAACTAAATGTTTGGGGGGGGGGGTATTATAGGGGAACACGTAATTGGGCCATTTTTTATTAACGGCAATTGCAATTTGAATGGTCCTAGATACTTGGATCTACTGCAGCAGCACATTATTCCAACTGCTAGGCAGTTGTTAGGTGTAAGATTTGGTGAAACATGGTTTCAACAAGATGGTTGTTCCGCTCACAATGTTGGCCTTGTTAGGGAATATCTTGATAATGTATTTCCTAATCGGGTTATAAGTACACGGGGAACTATTTTATGGCCAGCTCGATCTCCTGATCTTGCTCCTAATGACTTCTATCTGTTTTTGAAGAAGCTTTTCAAATTATCACCCCTAACATGCTTGGAAACGTTAGAAGAGGTTTTTATAGTAGGCTCGCATATTGTCTAGCCGAGCAAGGAGGACTTTTCGAACATTTGCTTTAATTTTTTTTTGACTGGGAGAATCTTTTTGGTTTTTAGAATGTATTATTTTATTTTGAGAACTTGCTTTTATTTTGTTTCTCCTTATTATTTTCATTGTAACACGTCGTCACTGATAAATCTGAGCAGTTGACAATAAAACGCTCTTATTTATCAGTGACAAAAAATAAGAAAATTACGTTATAAAAATTTGCGTATTTATTGACCAAATTCCGGTTTCATTGACTACGCTCCACACAGCACCGTGGTTAGAGGCGTACTGAGTATAGGTTGCTTCACTGATAGGCGTGCGGTGTCTCTGCATGTACGTACACTGGCAAATTAGACTTATTCCGCCCTATGTTCGCAGTAGCTTGAAGCGGTCTGTATAAGATAGAGCGTAGATTAATTTAGTTCATTGTTTATCGTCTCCTGATGATGCTAACGTTGTTAGCGAAACGCGCGTCGAGTGCAAAAAAGTGTAGTTTTGGTTTGTGGAAAACAATCATAATTTTGTTTTTTTTTTGTTTTGGCACGAGTAGCGGACAAATATTCAGTCCTCCCTTCCAGAGCTCCGTGTAGAAAGGAAACGCTCTTATACAACGTGGTGTGCCTGTGTCCCGAGGGTATAACGCTCGCGAAACTTCATTTTTAGCCAGTCTAATGCCACACAGCCATTCGTCGCGTTACAGATATTGAGTTGGGTGGTTAACGCTCGCGACATTTAATTTTTTTAATAGTGTATTATTACTGAATCAGATTATAAAAATGACAACCGCGTCTATCCCAATGAGCATTTTTGTCTATATAAAAGTTACAGCAAATAATATAAAACCTTCATAAAATAACCAAAAGTTATATTATTTAGTGTTGGTGATAATTTTATAACTCTAATATATCTCTTAAATGAGTAAAAAAGACTTGAAAAACAACCGTTCAACACCAGCTTATAAAAATTTATGGTACATAGTAATGGATAGAAAAACAACATATAGATTTTATAAAACTTCCTTATGAGCCCTCAAGTATAGAGATTATTATAAAAAGGTTTTACAACTGTTCTAACAACACTACATAACAAATTAAAGGTTTTTATGGATTTAGAAATATAGATTTTCCATCTTTCTTCCCTTTGCTTGTTATGTATTATTCTTTTTCTCTTTACAATAAAAAAATTTATAAAATGGTGTTTAGCAATCTTCTAAAATAAATAAAAATGAAAGTGAGATAAGCTGAAGCAGGAATATGAATATTTATATACTATAGTCAAATAAAAGCTGTTTTTCAAGTCATCCTACTCTGAAAATCAGCTGCGGTCCCGTGTGTACTGTATAGTTTTCGAATGCACTCACGTAAATTTCATGGGCTCCAAAACTACTTGAGAAAACGGGAAAAAAATATTAATTTAAATATAGGTTTTTTTTTCATACGCGTTTTTTTCTTTCTGGGACAAATATTGAATTTTGTATGTTGTTCTTAACCCTAACAAGCAATATTTCGATTGAAACACATGTTGAAACCCCATAAATATTTTTTTATTTAGGCCAAAAACCTATTTTTGTAATCCAAAATGGCGAAAATTTCCGACAATTCTATAAAAAAAAAACAATACAACTATACCACTGTTTACCTCGTCAACACTATTTTATAACCCTTTTAAAAAATGATGCTACTTAGAACAAAGGGCTACAGATGGCGCATTCCTCGAGAGATCCAGCATACTACACATACCAGGAAAAATATATCAGAGGTAACTATCTCAAGAATATAGTTAGATTGCGGGGTCGAAGGGTGTACAGGCGAGTATTTTCCGGAGCGTTCACATTTGCCGCCGACCAGCAGTATCAGCGTATGCGCTCGACGTTTCACGGTGCGTTTCTAAAACACGGTTCCCATCTATGCGTTTCTCATTCGTGGGTCCCCCGAATCAAAACACGTATCACGTGGTCTAAGCGAGATTTGCCTATACAAGTTCATGTCGGACCACGTGATGAGTTTTTTGAGTCAGGGTGACTGCGCATGGGAAACGCTGGTGGGAATCGGGTGTAAAATGCATTCGATCCCGATATCTGTCATCGGCAACTATCTCAAAAAGTTTTGGATCTCTTATCTCTCTCAGATTGATGTAATTAAAACAAGATAATAATGGTATGGTATCTCGCAAAAACGTGCCTTTTGATGTCGCAAAAACGCGCCTTTTGATGTCACAAAATTAACCTTAAAAAATCTTGTTTGTTTTGTTTTTTTTTGTTCTAAAAATAGTTGTATTATAATCACTATATAAAGAAATTAATAACAACATTATAGAAAAAACCTTATGGGCAAAAAAGGTTTATGAATGAGTTCATAAGAATATTACAGACACCAATTTATATAAATATTGTGTGTGAGTTCCCAAGTTTTTATAAGTGTCTCTCGAAATATTTTCAATCTTATCTTATATAAATTTGTTGTTGGTTAATTAAGTTTTATAAGTGGGTTGATAGCAACATTTTAAAAACCAATCTATTATATATCTCTAATTGATAGTTACTTACGGTTTTATAGGTGGGTTGACAGAAAGATTTCAAACACCAATTTATATAACTTTTGTCACTGATGACTTATATTTTTATAAATATGTTGGTGGAAACATTGTTAACAGCAATTTATATAAGATTTGAACCGATGACTTCAATTTTTATAAAGATGTCCGTGGAAATATTGTTAAAGCCAGTTTTATGTTACTTTAGGGTAACATCAATTTAGAGTCTTTAATAAAACAAATATACAAACTCAATTCTTGTAGGAAACTTCTAAATACCCTAGGGTATCAATGGAACCCTCTATATAATAATTATATAAATATCTGTCACCAGAAGTTTCTGAAAATGCTCATTGGGATGTATCTGCTTTGGTTTCAAAGTTATGAATTTACCCCCTTCACACACCTCAACCACCCCCTACCTCCGTTTTTTTTTCATAAATTTGTATTGTCACCAGAACAAATCATAAATCTGAAAACCGCATATTTTGTACCTTTTTTCCTTAGAAAATTCTGAATTAACCTCCTTTACACCCCTCAACCACTCCTACCCCCAAAATTTTTTCATAACATTGTTTGTCATCGGACCTACATTACTGTGCCAAAATTCATGAGACTCGGTTCAAGGGATGTGTGTCAAAAATTAATCGCAAGATTTGAGAGACAGACAGGCTCTGTGAAGTTTCGTTTAAAAACAGTGCTCTCCAGTACCAAAATTTAGTTCAGTGGGTTTTATGACCTTTTTTCCTATAAACATCCCTAAAGGCGCATTTACACAGACAAACTTTCCTTTGATGTTGAAATGCCGACAAACATTTACACGAGCCTCTTGAGCAAAATGTTCAAAGAAAAGTTCGAGCAAAATCTCGTTCATAAAGACTTTGAAAGAGAAATTTTGGAGAGAATGTTAAGCAAAATTTGTTTGAAGAAATGTTGGTATAGAAATTTCTTACAAATTTAAATTTTATAGTTTTATGGGAATTCATTGAACTTAACTGAAAATAGAAAGACTAAGTTTTAAAAGAACAATTTTTAATTAAGTGGTTTCCGACGAAAAAACGATTTGATGTCGAAATTCACATTTTACCTCATAAGTAACTTCGATTGACCTGATTTTTATAGGGGATATGCCAGTATACTTGTAACTTTTTTGGGGTTGTAAAAAAACGAGAATAAAAAATAATAATTGGCACTTATTTATTCCTGTTGCCTGTAAAATGTAATGATAAAAATTTACGTTTAAAAGTATATCTCTTTATTTTACTTCCTAGTTTAAAACACAATACACTAATAATTTAGTCAAATTAAAAAACCTATACACATTTTATTAAATCTCAAATATATGAACAAAAGTACGTTCGGTCTAAATAATACCCGTTTATTACCCACTTTTACAACCCTACGATCTCAGACCCTTGTCTAAAAAAATATAATTTAGCAGTAATAGACTAGATTTCTGAATCGGAATATTGCTCCTTTGCATATTGTTTGCTCAGTGTCAGTAATCGACCTTGATTATTACATTAAATTGACAGTAAATATCTATCTTCAGCATTTTCATGAACCTTTTGCTTTTTTAAGCAACCGTTGGGGCCTTAAACTAACTAGGTAAATCTGGTGTGAGGAATGAAAAAAAAAAACAATCGAAGCTAAGGGTAAAGTAAAGTTACAAAAGTTTTAAAAAAAATCCCCTCCCTACCACTCCTTATAGTCGTGAGGCGCGGATTACCGCTTAAAAGTGCAATTTTTGAGTTTTTTGGCGATATTTGAAAAACTCAAAATTTTTTTGGAAAATAAAAATTTTCCTGGGTTGTTTTTTGAATTTAGGAAAAACCCCTTGGAAATAAAAAAAACTCGCAAGAATATCTCAAAAAAACCCGCGGGCAAAAAAATCCGGGAAAAACCCTAAGAAAAAAAAAATTATAAGTAACCCTAATCCATGTGACAAAACTGATAGTCAAGAATAATGTTTCGCTTGCCGTAGGCTTTTTTTCACAAAAATTTAAAATAAAAGTTGGTGTTCCATTTTTTTAAAGAATTGAGATCACTGATCACTGATGTAAAATTTTATTTATGCTCATCTTTAAAAATATGTTTCCAAAACAGATAGCAATAATTTGCTCAAAAATTTACCCGAACAAAGAAAAGCTCACAAAAATGTTCACGCAAAAAATTTTAGATCTTTTGCACGAGCTTTTGTTTGAGCATGTTCGTCTGTGTAATTGCGCCTTAATAGAAAGGCTTTATTATACCGATATAGAAAGCCTTAAAATATGAAAAAAATTTTTTAGTTTTTTCTTTATAGCTCCTCAAGGGCGGATCCAGCTTTTTAGTTAGGGGTGTTCACATTAGTGGCGTAAAGGCACAGAAATAAAAATAGTTGGAATGATAATAGCCTATAAAGGAAATGACCGCTACATGTAACTAACTCTGACAGAAGCGTGCCAGATTTCTCTGAGCCCCCCCCCCCCCGAAAATTTTTTCAGGGTGCCCCCCTGTTCTACTCGACAACAAGAAAGTTAATGCATTAATGCGGAGGCCATCTTTAATGTGAAACCCTGATATTTTAGCCTATATTTTATTATTACAAATATTTATAATATATAATAAAACTAACGATAAAGAAAAGCAACAAATTAATGGGTGTCATGTACCCTCTGTATTCAAAATGTACGCAATTTTAAAGGAATCGAAATGTATTTGTGTGCATATTTGTTTTTATGTATTATATTCTTTCTTTTTTGCTTTTTTTAAGGCAAGCTTTGGGCGATCTAAATGCTATGTTTGTTTTTCACCTTTTCACTTTGTGAGTCGTTTTTTTACATATTCTCTGTTCATTTATAGGTATAGGTTGTTTAGATTTCAGTTTTAGACTATTCCTAATACAATTGTAAGAAGGAAAATCAACGAAATAAAAAAATAAATAAATCCTAGTAACTTTTGGTTTCGTTCAAACGAGTGTGTAGCTAATAAAAAAGTAGGCCAAACCCCTCTAACAATGATATACCTTTACTTTTTCTATTAACAAAAATTTTAAAAAACAAAATTTTAATATATTACGAAAAATCATGGTAAAAAATACCATTTACTGATTGTGGAAAAGACACATCAGAAAAAAATAATGTCAATTTGATTTGATTGATGTTACTACGTTCTTTTAGGCTCATAACTGTCACGTACATAAAGAGGTCATTCTTGTGAAATTTCATATCATTTGTTACTTCCGTGCCTGAAAAAGGTATCTGATAGAAAAAATGTACTTATGTGCACGCACCTCCTTTGAGGGGTAAACTTTTTTATTCATAGAAAATAAACTATAAATTACAAAATTTTTGAGAATTGACACTATAAAATTTTAATAATAACTATGTTTGTAAAAAAAAACTGATTAAAAGTGGATTCAGAGTTCCGTAAGGTAAGCGGTATGAGGTATGCGGTAAGACGCAAGGAAAATAAACTATAGCAAACGCATTCTACTGTTAATAGTGTTCCGTAAGCCGCAAGCGGCATGCATTGCATTGTTTATTTTCCTTACATCTTACCGCATACCTTACGGAACCCTAAAACCGCCTTTAGACTTGACAGTTTACTCACCACACTCTGACTAGGACTACAACTCGCCGAAGTGACGCTCGGAGCGGCGTTGCCGGGCGAATGATTGTACCCAGCGCCCCCGGGCGGCGGCGACTGGAAACTCGGCAACGGCGGCCTCGGAGCAGGTTTCTTCTTTCTGGCGCTGCCGAACGCGCTGCCGCTGGATATCGACGACGTCGATCCTCCGTGACTACTCTTCGAAGAGGGAGATAGGGCGTGGTTCTGGGCGGGACCCAAGATGTTGGAGGCGGGGCCGCTCGAAGTCCTGGTAACACGATATTTTAACATGGCGGTTCATAATTTTCGAGCGAGACTGTCACAGATCAAGTTTTTTTGAGTGTTTATTGCGTCACTTTCAAAATTTACACTTTCTCTATAACTTATCAGGTGTTTATTTATTTATACAGGGTTCGACAGTTCCCGTCCAGGGTGCCGAAATAGCGTGTATTGAAAAAGAAGCGCAATGGCTAGTAAATGAGAGCGAAAGAGATAGTAAACTTGAGAAACCGATACGCTGTTGCCGATCTCACCCACAATTAACTGAAAGATAAATGTTGCCTTCAAAGGTCGTAAAACAGTGATGGGTAGTTTTATATATGCAACTTCCACCAAGCCCGAATTATTTTTTTTTAAATAATAATAAAAAATCTTTTTAATTCTCCCATAGATGTTACAATAAAACTGTTTTTAAACCTTATAAATAAAAAAGAAAAAATAAAATAATTTCTTTCCGACATTGTAAAACCTCGTTGGAAAGCTTATAAAAATCCTTAGTTTATTAGACAACATATACACCTTACCCAGGAAGTGTTAATACACTCTGAAAAAGCCAGGATACACCCCGGGAGCCCGGGTATACCATGTAAAAGTATGGATACACTCTGAAAAAGTCTCGATGTACTTTAGAAAAGCCCGGATATACTCGGAAGTCTGGAATAGTCCAGATTCACCCTGATGAACCCTGAAAAAATCTGGATAAACTAGAAGTCTGAATACACCCAAAAAAATTTGGATGAACCTTGGAAAAGTCTGGATCAACCATGGAATAGTCCGGATTCACCCTGGAAAAGTCGGATACACCCTGGAAAAGTCTGGATACAACCTGGAAGTCTGGATATACTATGTAAAAGTTTGGGAATATCCTGGAAAACTCTGGATACACCTTGGAAAAGCCTGTATGCACCCTGAAAAAGTCTGGATACATCCGCGAAAAGTCTGGATACAAGCTTGGGTACACTCTGGAAATCTAGATATACCCCGGAAATCTGGATACATGCTGGAAAAGTCTGCATACACCCTAGAAAAGTATGGATACAATCTGGAAGTCCGGATAAATTCCAGAAGCCAGATTTTTTAGGATTTTTGAATTTAATTTTATACATATGCCGAAAAGTTTTGGGATTTGACGGACGAAAACATGTAGTAAATAAATAGATAATTCATTTAAGGACCTATGTGTGTACAGGTAGTGTTTTTTTTTATTTTCTTGATCAAGGCGAGTGTTACTTTTATGCGAAGATAAATTAAAACAGTCAAGGTGTAGAAATATAAAAAATAGTCAAGGCCACAGGCCAGAACCTTAAAACTCGGCTGACTAAAAATATTTGAAGACCAAAAAGGAGTAAACTTTTTTCAATTTTTGTCAAAAATGTGAACATTTTATGAAGTAAGTAAAAAATATGAAAAATATTATGAAAATATGCGTCGAGTAAGGGCCCTGCTGTTTGCCTAACCGGCATCTCTCTTCAGTGCATCTCAATTGAATAGCATTCTTACACATGCATTTCGGCTCCCTAGACGAGAACTGTCGAAGCCTGTATATCTTTCCCTTTATTTTAAAATCGGGTCCAGTTCAAAAACATGGCATAAACCAATGTGGTGTCTGTTGGCTTTGTTTTGATTTACTTTATTTATACGGACATCTTAAAGCGCTTTTATATCAGGAAGGTTTGAAAATTCTGTCGTATTAACACAACTAAAATAGATTTTATTTTAAAGCGATTTAAGAAAACACTTTACAAATTCTGTAGCGCATTGACTCCAACCTAAAGAAATACACCCACACTGGTTTTACCGAAAAATCTGTTGTTAACTTGTTGTTTTACTTGTGTTTGTTTTAAACAGCCACAGACGGAGAAAGCGATTTTATTTAAAACTCTCTTTATATAAAGCGGTTTTGGGCACGTATAAACGTAGTAATAGATACAAAAAACACAACATAATTGGAATCCAATTGATTTTAAAGATTTTTCAGCTTTTTTAAATAGATAATATTGAGACACTAATTAATTAACCGAAAATACCACAAATTTCCCCAGACTAAGCATTGGACAAACCCCGCGCACTTTTAGACCACTCAAGCATACCAAATAAGACGCGATACTGAAGTGCAGTAGGTACTGTACTCTAAACAGTACCTTTAAGTTCAGCACTCTAAGGTTCACTGACTTTTATACACAAAAAAAAAGAAGACAATTAAATATTATGTTATTGTTTGCTGCTGCTAATAATAGACAGTTTAAGTTGGTTATAGGACGTACGCATAGACGTGTAATTTGCCGTATCGTACGTTTTTTTCTTATATTTTTTTTGTTTCTTTTCTTTTTTTTTCTTTTACTTGATTTTCTGTGTTTTATTTTTTTCTTTTTTTTTTATTTTTATTATTGTTTTTTTTCTTTTTTATTTATTTTTGTTTTTTTTTTGCTTTTTTCTCTTTTTTTTCTTTTTTCTTTTTTTTAAACTTTTTTATTATATTTTCTTTATTTCTATCTTACCGTCTTTGGTTGGTACCGTTCGTATTAATAATGTATCGATTCTTTTTGGACTCTCTTCGGCAAAACTCGCTACTTTGGAGGTTGAAGTGAACGTTAATCTACGTAAGTTAACATCTAGTCTAAACGTAATTAGCACCGTAGCGTGGGCTTTATAAAAAGGCTCACGCAAGACCAGATGGAATTGTAATATCCGTATCCGAGCAGAAGTTTTACAGATAGCCGGCAGTGGCCAATATCTTTATGGAATCCTTTGAAGAAGAAGCTCTGCGAACATCATGGCAGAGATCCAAACTATGGCTAAGATACATGGACAACATATTCATCATCTGGTAAAAGGACAACACACACTAAAACAATTCTTCAATCATGTCAACAGCATACGAAACAATAAGTCTGGAAAAAGAAGAAAATTATCAGTTCCATTTTCTTGACGTTCTAGTCACCAAAAATAATTCAGCCATAACCACGTCCGTATGTCGCAAACCAATTCATACTGGACAATATCTAAACTTCAAATTGGGAATTGCATAATCTCTTATAGATCGAGTCACCTACATCTGCAATACAGGAGAAGCTTTAAATAAAGAAAAGGCAAAAATTTGAGCTGATCCGCGAAGAAACGGTTTCTCCAACTACACGATCAATAAAACTCTTCAGGCCACACCAACACAAAGCACGACAGACGCTTATAATTCCATTCAACAATACCATCATCGGACTGTTTTCAAAACGACCACCATAATAAGAAGTCAATTAACAAAAACTAAACCATATCGTCACAACACCATCTACCAGGTCATATGCGAGTGTGGGGATATACAGGGTTCCTAAGACTTTCCTTAGGGATAGGATTTCAATAAATCAAACAGAAATGGCATAGAAAGTTCTGCGCGCACAAAAGAAACAGGTATATTCAGTAATGGTGCCAGTTTGTTATTATCTCCGGACTGCTTTCATGAGAAAAAATTGTCGCCACTCTTTCATTGTGAGCATAAATCATAGTTGCAATAATAACCGTTGACAAGATGTCTGCAAATTCCGCTAGATGGCGGACATCTAATCTAATTAAAAATTAGATGTTTTCAGGTCCAAACCACAGCTTTTTCTTGCTTAAAGAAGGCGGCAGGGTCCATTATTTACGATACTGAGCGATAAACTCGTGAGGTTGTTAACATTAGAAAGAAATATCTTCGCTTTTAATTAAATTTCTTTCCATTCTGTTCTACTAGTGACATCTATCCGGAAACGGCCAAACCATGCAGCTAGCACTAGCAGCCAAAGAAATCAATAAACGGCGCTGTTTTTCCTGCAGAGCTTTTTGCTTGCGATATTATTGATTTTAAATAAAGCTGGCCCTACACTACATTTGATAATTTCGAGGTGTTTTATGACATGATCTCGAAATATGTAGCGAACCAATTCTTCAAAACTAGCGGGAGGGTAAAAGCGAAAAATAAGGGGCTGCCAATATTTGTAACACCCAAAAAGGGGTGAAAAGATTTATTTTGCTCTGTTTCTTTACAAAAAACGTTTTTTTTACGACTAACTTGAGCTCTGCCACTTTTTTAATTTTTTTCTTCAACTTTCTCGAGATTTTCGTCATACCGTAGAAAAAAATTATTTCCCCCATGGTCATACGCTACTTTTATTCGAAAAAATTTAGAAACAGAGACGGGATCAGTTTTCCTAAAACGGGGGATCTTGGTTTCGAGTGAGAAGATAAAGGGCGCCGCAGGCAAAATTTTTTCAATTAAATTAGCCGAATGCAAAAATGTTAGAAAAACAAAGCACGAAATAAAAGCGCCGCTTACAATTTTTTTTTCAAAAATTACGTTATTTCGGGAACGCAAAGAAATAGGTCTAAAGAGTATAATTTTTAAGAAAAAAATATCAATTTTTTCGCCCTCCTCCACTGGGACTACAGGGGCCGTGCACAAATTACGTAATGGTCATAGGGGGGAGGGGGGTTACAAAACGTTACGTAGGGGGGAGGGGGGTTTTCGACAGCGTTTGTATTTGTGTGAAACCTAAGAAAATTTGGAATGAAAATAAGTGAAAAGTTTTTTTTTTTTTTTTGGGGGGGGGGGGTAGTGGTCTTGAAATCATTACGTAATATTAGGGGAGTGGCGTGCCAAACCGTTACAAAACATTACATAGGGAGAGGGTCAAAAATTGGTAAAATCACCGTTACGTAATTTGTGCACGGCCCCACATCTGACTGTTCCTCCTTTTTGATTTCGAATCAAAGTGCAAACCCGGGTTGGACGTTCGAAGACGTCAACCCGTCCTATTTGCTTGATAAAGTTTCTACGGAAATATGTCAGTCGATTTCTCCGGCCGTGTATGAACGCTTTAGGTTAGGCATTTGTATGTATCTCAGTCCCCAGCCTGTAAACAGTGCGTAAGGACAATGGTTACAAAATGAAAAGCCGAAAAATATTATTTTTTACGATATCTTTCATCAGTTTGGTATTAAAGTCGAGAAAAAAACAATTTTTATTCCAGTCCTAAAGGTATGAACATAGAAAACATTAGAAAACAACAACCTGGAATGGATTTACTACGTGTAAGATGTAGTGACAACATCGCCCCATGCCCATCCTTTTCTGCCTAATGTGCTTTTCCGTTTGTCTGCGTCTTATATACGGCTGCTTGGCCCCCTAAGGATTTGCTTAGGAACCCTGTATATCGGAGAAACCAGCCGACCCATGGAAGTTCGCCTAACAGAAAACAAACGCAAAACTAGACAAGGGGATACAACTGGATCAAAAATAGCTCAACAATGCTGAGAAAATCAACATCATATGGAATGGAAAGAGGCAAATAGGAGAATCTATTCAAGCGGAAGTTCAGTTACAGAGGAACCAGAATATATTTTCTCTACAAAGCGTCATCATAGGATATGAAACCCATACTTTTCGGAGGTAGCAGATTTCAACTGCGAAAGGGCGGAGCCAAGCAAATGCCAACTTCATGGTTCACTGAATACATGTTAGTTTTCTTAAATCTTTTGTTTTAGGGTTCGAGGATAGATTTGTTAGTTTTGATGTCGAAAGTCTATTCACCAATGTCCCGATAAAGGAATCGCTAGATATTAATTAGACAGAGACTGGTGGATGACGAATCCTATTATGAACGTACCAGCCGGCCGCTGGAGGAAGTGATGGAGCTGTTGGAGTGCTGCTAACTCTTATTTTCAGGTGAAAGATAGGTTTTATGCCAATGGGTTCATCGCTTTCGCCAGTGGTGCCAATATTTACATGGAGTGGTTCGAATCACACGCGGTTGATACCTGAGATATCAATCAATAACTTTCAGACCCACCATTAAATTCACAATGGAGTTGGAGCAAAATTGTCAAATTCCTTTTCGCGATGTACTTGTCAAACGAGTAGAAAGCGACATCAGACCAACAGTCTATCACCCACTCACACAGGACAATATCCAAATCAAGGTTCAAATCATTCTGATTCAACCAAATGAGGCTTGATAAGAACTTTGTATAACAGAGCCGTTAAAATTTGTGACAATTCTCATTACTTGGAAATCTAAATAAGAAACATTAAGAAGGATCTGCAGCAGAATGGTTACAGCCTTAAGCCTATAACAGACACTAAATTTCAGCAAACAGGACAGAAATTACAAGACCAAATTCCACACATTAAAGGAGTATCAGGGACAATTTGAAGAGTAGCGAACAACTTTAATATTAAAACAGCTTTTAAATCTAATAACCCAATTCGAAGCCTTCTTAGTAAAATAAAACCGGAGAACAAACAAAATAAGGAATGCATTTATTCAAGTTCCTTGTGGCGAAACAAAAAGACCACTATCTGTTAGGCTGAAGGTACATCAGACGAATACCCAAGGAGGTGAAACAACGAAATCGGGAATCGCCGAACATGCATGGTCAAAACAACACCGAATGAAGTGGACAGAAGCAAAGGTTTTGCACAAGGAGTCACACTGGAAGAAACGAAAATTCCTTGAAGCTTGAGTTTGAAAAGTCTAGTTTACTCCCAAGATAAAAAAGACAGAATATGACGCTATATTTCACGTTAACGCGTACGTCCTAGAACCAATTTAAACTACCTAATATCAGACTACTTAAGAGGGCCTTAAGCGTGGTTATTGTTGTAAAGGAATTTTTCAATTGTTAACAAAGAGGAAAGATGTGTATAGATAATTTTCCGGACTATTGTTTTTGAGGGCCTATATATATCTATGTATACGCTTATTTCCGGAGGCAGTTTCATTTATTAGCAACTTATTGAAGATAGTTATGCTTTAACGCGTCGTATGAATATTGAGTTGTCAGTGGGAACTGGGACAACATGCAAGAAGTCCGTGCAAGTACTGAACAGACCAGATCATTCAAAATGAAATCAGTGTCGTACAGTCGCAATCTTAATACCACTCTCCGACATCGTGTGCTTCGTTGTTATGTGTTTAGCATTTTGTATTACGGTGTAGATAATGCTCTGGAATTTTTGGGGACTCTTGACCAGAAAAGTATACAAGGGTGGGAGGCCCAAAATGAAGCGCAACAAAGGCATAGAGTATATCAGAAGAACGGAGAAATTGATATAAACATCGTCCAAAACATGATGGGTCAAGTTAGACAAAAACTGCATATCATTGAAGACCATGGCCATTCGTTATTAGTTTAATTTAGATGTAAAGAAAAATGCTGTAAAGTGGTATTAAATAAATATATAAATATGTTTACAAGAAAAACTCAAGAGCCTTGAAGTTTTATTTACAACCAAATTTTTAAAAGCACACTTAATGACAGTCTGCTAGAAGCTCGCAATACCAAAAAAAAGACCCCTAAAAGCTCATTAGGTTCTTAAAGTAGACACTTAAAGTAAATATTTCAACGAATTGATATCGGTATACCTAACGCGTTCGAAACAAAGTCAAAATTCGGTAACTTGGCAATGGCAAACTGTCATTATGCCAGAAAGACAAGAATATCATTAGAAGCACAAAAAGAGTTGACAATCCGCCAATTCTACCACAAGCTCGAACAATCAAGAATATTTGAGGACTCTTGCCCAGAAAAGTATTTGAAAGGCAACTAATGCATTAGAAGATAAAAAAATTGATTAAAATATTAACCAAAACATGATGGGACAAGTTACTAATTATTTTAATTGTAGATTTAATAAACTTAGATGTAAGTAAGGTAAAATGCTGTTGAAGTGGTGTTTAAATAAATATATAGTATGTAAATATGTACTTATTTTAACGAATATATTTGTCCTAAAACTCGAAGTTTTATTCACCATCAAATTTTTAAAAGCACAATTATTAACAGTCTGTGAATGGCACTAAGATGGATAGATAAATAGACAGACCCTGTGAAGCTAACTAAAAACATTTAAAAACAGGACTAGACACTTTCACCACAGTCTGCAACACTACAATAAAACAGCTGCAAAAGTTTCAGTGCTAATCTAATCTAGTTACAGGATAAATATTGATTGATAAAAATAATCCAAATCTTTTTCTCTTGGGACCGCGCACTTTTTTTTTCTTACGTTATTTTTTTATTATAAATTTTAACGCGCTTAATGATAGTCTGCTAAAAGCTCATTAGAGTATCACTTAAAAACACTGACTACTTAAACTGTGTAAGTTGGTACCGTTTTCATGTAATTTAAAAGTTTACATGGCACCACCTATAGACACACGGACTGCTGACCCGATGATGTGGGTTTGAACTCTTTTAAAAAAACTGGTATATAAAGTAAAATTATCAAGTGCACTAATTGCTGCTGTTCTAACGAATAGACAAGATAAAAAGAACATAGAAAATAGGCACTAACAGTGAGATTTACTAAAATAGTACCCCCACAGGTCTAAATATTTACAACTGTGGGGGGGGGGGTACTAAATTTTGAAACCAATTTTCAAAGAACACTTACCCATACAAAAAAGACGCAAAGTTATTGATTATTTTGTATTGTTCTTGCAAAATACCACTGAAAAACTGCTTTTTTTTCTCAAGATACATCATATTTTAGAAGAAAATGCCCTGAAACTAATTTTTTTGACAGGTTTCAAAACGGCAAACGGTGAATACGCCAAAAATTTGGCACATAATAGCTTCATTATTTGTGTTTGAGGTTATAAAGTTGGTGATTTTTTAGACCACCTCATGGGGGAGGTTTAAACTTATAGCCTCCAGAAAGGATTGTTATAATTTCCCTAAGTAACCGCTTTTATAAGGATTAATTTACCTTATTTAATATCCCAAATTGTTCATTACCCGGTAAAATACCTCCTATTTTGCCCAGAAATACGCCATATTTTGAACCCGTTTTCAGCACAAAAAATATATTTATGAGGGCACTACGAGACAAAACAAACATAAGTGAACGTCACTGATTATGCACGAAAAATATACCAAACAAAAAACCCAAAACAACTATAATAATTTATTTACAAACTAAAGGTAAAAAAAACATTGAGGTTATCTAAAAGCTCAGTCAAAAAAACTTTCCTTACTCAAAGTCCACTCATTTTAAAGCTGTAGCTTTCATCAGTAGAGGTTCGTGAAAGCCAAGGTGCAAGCAGAGGTAAAAGATCCGAACTCGCTGTTTGTGATTGAACGCAGCGCTAATATTTTTAAACTGACATATAGCCCCAATGTTAATTTATTCTACAGAGTGTTTACTAGTTAAACCTCTCGTGAGTTTAAATTTTTTAATTTTCTTTTCTTCTCAATTAAAAATTTCCTCTTACATCCAACAAAAAATTGTGTTAATATGATTATTCAATAAACAAATTTATTAAATATCTTCTTATAAATCAGACTCCAAAACTCAAGGAGGGTTGGTTTAAAATGCTTGAAACCAAAAAGTTTACTTAAACTTCGGACCGTTCTAAAATAGACTAAACCTTTTTAGTAAATCTCACCGTTAAAGTTTACAAGCCATTTTTGATTCCTTGTTGTTAGCGTATCTTATATGCGCACGGATAGTCCACACAATCAATTATTTTATGTTGAAAGGAAATGAAAATATCTCGAAAACTATAGCTTTGAAAGATTTGAACCCTATAACAAAATTTTTGGGTAATATTTACGAAAACCAAAATCTGAAAACCGCATATCAATAGCTGCTTTACTTCTAAAGTTATGATTTTTTGTATATATTCTAACGTTTTTTCAAATAACTTGGAAACTAAAGCTTCTACAAATTTGGACTTTATAACAACATTTTAGTACATATTCATGGAAACTTAAATCTGAAACCGTATATCGCCACTTGCTTTTGTTAAAAGTTACAATTTTTTTAAATATTTTATCCCCCTTTTACCCCCTTCAGCCCCCCACCACCCTACCCAAAAGTTAATCAGTTTATGGTCAGCCGATAAAGGATTTTTGTACCAAATTTCGTTAAAATCGATTAAGGCGTTCTTGAGTTATCGTGTATACAGACAGACAACAAACCTACTTACAGACAACTTTTTTCTTTTCGTAGATGAAGGTGTTTTGGAACCTTAGTAGGGACTTATTGGGCGTACATTTTCGCGTTACCTTATTAAGGAAAATTGACATTTGACATCTGAGCATGCGCGTTTTTATTAAGGGAACCATAATAAAATACGGTGTTCCCTTAATTCCGTACAGTTACCGTACGTCCCTTATCTTTAAACATAACCTCAATTAGCACGGATAATAGTGATGGTTGGTTTGTTTTTCGACTTTTTAATAGTCTTTAAATTTTTAGTTTTTTGTTTATAAGCAAAAACAGTCTGGTGGATTTTTTAAATTTATGTAAAAAAATGAATAAATTGGAGAAACCTACAAGGTTGAGGTTCAGCTACACTGACGATATAATTCTTTTGCGAGAATTTTTCAGGGAAAATCTATACCAGGCTAGAAATTTTAGGTTAGGAATAAGGAAAAGTAATGCGACCTCCAATAACACTTTTTTTAAGTATGGCTAAGGTTCAACCTAAATAAAATACGGTTTTTCCTTAATAGGGAATTATTGATATACGGCCGCACTGGATAGTGCCTACTTAGCGCCGACCTTAACACGGGCTGTGCCTGGCTCTAAAAGGTGCATATTATTTCTAACTTACAAATATATGCTGCCTGTTTTCGAAATTCTGTGTTGTTTTTTTTTTATATTTTGAGTGATCAAAAGCATGGGTGATGTGTTGGAAGCAGAGGTCTTTGTGGAGGGTGGAGAGAAGGACCATTTAGAGTTCTGAAGGGATTTTGTTGAACTACTTCTTGTAGCAAACAAATATTGTCTTCATCGGTAAAACGAAGTATTTGAGCCTTGTTTTTTTTTTAATTTTTTTGTGCTATGTCATCCGATTTCATAAAAATATCTATTTTGTCCCAATTTTTGCTTTTTGGGCCGTCACAACACAAAAAATTCCCGAAAGTAGGGTTAAGGTAGAAAAATGGCGAATAGTTGTCAAAAACGTCAAATACGGCTAGACACAGCCAAGATGCGGCCCAGTATAATTCCTCCACAAATAAGGGCAGGTCCTAACCTTATTAGTGTCGGCACTAAATATGGTCGTTATTGCGCATCTGTCAACAGCGTCAAAATAGTGCCTGGCCTTATTAGTGCAGGGCCCTAACTGCGTTTCAATAATTCCCTATTATGGTAAAACCTTATAGAGTAACGCCCAATAAGTCCCTAGTAACTAATTTTTGATAAAATTAAGAAAACTGAAAATTTTACAATTTTAATAGTCCCCCATACCATATTGATTTGGTGGACTAAGAAAGAGGTAAAGGTGTGCAAGGTACGACGTAACCAAACCAATTCTTGTTCAGTGCTTGATGCACAGCTTTAGTTCATTTCTATTTCCTTGGCGAAAAAAGTGAGAGAGCAATACAATGGAAAATAGAAGGAATGAAGCTGTGGATCACGCATTTATGAAAACCCACAGATAAAAAAATTGTTATGATACGCTAGCTGCGTAGGAATACTGCAAGGGTGGTCGTAGAGATAGGCGAGACGTAGCCGCTGTTGTCTAATATTGAAAAAGTCTAGTTGTTAAAAAAAATTGTTTTAACTATCACAAAATTTTAATTCTAAATATCTCTGGTTTCTTCATCTTTTCGAACTTAGCGTGGGAAAATCATAAATCCAACTAAATTGGCGAGACTAATTTGCTACTTAATGATATTAATTCGTGCCCTTGATTGGGCAAATTTTTATTTCAATGGCAGCCTACTTAACCGACCTCAACATTTGTGCCGTAATACAGGGTGTTTTAAAATTCAGTAATTAAGATTTTAAGGGTTTTAGTTTTTTTAGTTTTTCCTTATAGCTTTAGCAGTTTTTGAGACATTTATATCAAATTTGAAACATTTTCTTCTTTGTTTTATTTAGAAAGTTTTTTGTCTCTGGTATTTTTTTTGAATCTGCAAAGTTTAAAAAAAACTGTTAATCAAATTTGTATCAAATTTTGTACGGTGAAAGTTTAAAGCATTATCCCGGAACTATACACGTGATTTACATAATTTTACGTATCCTAAAAATGTTTAAATCGCGGGAAAAATTATCGATTATTTTAAAAAACTAAATAAAACAAGATTTATACATTTTTAAAAAAAAACACGCGAATGGTCTGTGGGGGATACCAGAAGCCTCCGCTGTGCCAAATTTTGTTAATTTTTGATGTGCGGTTTATCTGTTTAACTAAACGAACTGTTTTTAGAATTCAAATTTCAAAAAGAATCTGTTTACTTAAAACAAAGTTATAATTGTTTTCCACAAACCAAAACTACACTTTTTTGCACTCGACGCGCGTTTCGCTAACAAAGTTAGCATCATCAGGAGACGATAAACAATGAACTAAATTAATCTACTCTCTATCTTAAATACAATCCTTTAGTGGGCGGAGATAAGACTAATAATTTGTGATTGATCACGATTTTTAATCCTATCTCCCCTCAACCAAAGAATAAAGTGAACTAAACGGGATGGGTCCTCTATCTTTATTTAAACTATTTCTGGATTTAATGATTTCCATACTTTCATATGCATTCAAAAGTCTTTTGTTTGGTACACTTTTTAGAAGTTTTAGGTTATCTAATGTGATTCTATGACTGTTTTCAAAAGCATGCTCGGCCACACTTGACTTTTCTGTTCTTCCGTATTTTAAGTGTGCTAAGGGTTCTTTAAAACGTGTTTGAATAGAGCGTCTCGTTTGGCCAACATATTTTTTGTCACAATCCATGCAACTAATTTCGTAAATTCCACTTTTGTGTAGTAGTAGTTTTATCCTTGGGATTTCCTAAAGGATTGTATATAAGATAGAGCGTAGATTAATTTAGTTCATTGTTTATCGTCTCCTGATGATGCTAACGTTGTTAGCGAAACGCGCGTCGAGTGCAAAAAAGTGTAGCTTTGGTTTGTGGAAAACAATCATAACTTTGTTTTAGTGCAACCAAAGGTTCCAAATTCCCAACATAACTGTTTACTTAGTTTAATTAGATTTAATTTGTTCATATATAAACATTTTAAACTTGAACTGTGAGTAGAATTGCTGGACCCTTAAAACAAGTCAAAATCTTACCTGATATTCCTCGGTTTGGGCACGGGAACAATCTTCTCCTCCTCTTCCTCGTCCTCACTTTCGAACGGATTGAGTGTGATCCTTTCCAAAGGCACGATCTTTTTCCTTAAAAAAAATTGGGAAGTTACTTATTAGTACAAACAATGAGGAGTTCAAAATGAGCAAAATTGCATTATATGGGGGGTATATCGAGGCTAAATTAACTGATCCAGTAGTTACCGCTGAATAACTTAAAAGAAAGTCGCATTGATGTGGTAACCTTAATAGCCTTAATTCCAGGTCAACCGTGATTTGGGATCTAGTTACCTTGGACGTGGACTGGGAGTGGGGTTTTGAATGTTTTGACGTTTTTCCTCCTCTTCTTCTTCTTCCGACTGGTCATCGGTTTCGAAGGGGTTGACACTGATTCTTTGAATGTAGATCCTAAAAATATAAATAAATAAATCAAGAATTTCAGTAGCAGTAGAGTAGGGGCCATGTAAGCCTGACAAGAGGCTGATAAGGAAGGAAGGCTGTTCACTGTTTTAAACTGTGTACAGTATGATGTCCAATGTTCTATTTTGAACAGGTGTCCAGGTATATGGTTGTTTTTTTGTTTTTTTAAGGGGCTTTTTTATATTTTTGTACGATATGAAATAAAAATTTATCAGTACTTTTTTTCTTTCAGGAATTTTCTGTGGCAATATCAAAAGAGATGTGAAAATTATTGAAAATTTCCCAAAGGCATAACACTTTAAAAATTTTATAGTAAATTAGTATAATCGGGTGAAAATCATCCCACTTTTGTAATGGATAAGGTAAATAATCTAAATACTCTTACCCCTGCAGGCACTCTGGCGTCCCCCAACAATGCCTATCCTCCTCCCTGGGCATTATCTTCTTTTTCCTCGTGGCTGCCATTGGAGTCTGAACTTTAGGAAGCTCCTCATCCTCGTCGGTGTCCTCACCAAAAGGATTAAGGGAAACCTTTGAGGGTTCTGAGGGACCGTCCTCTTCTTCTTCCTCCTCAGAAAAGGGGTTCGTGGTATCAGGGCGTTCAACATGTTTAGGAGACGTATCTTTGGAGATAATTTCATCAGATTCTTTAACTGTTACAAGTTGGTTTTTAATATTCTTTAAGTCTTCCGTTTCGTTTACAATATTTTCTACAAATTCTTCTTTTGCATCTTTGCTTATGTTGCTTTCTCTAGGAGAAATATCTATTTTTTCTATTGGTTTGTTTAGATCGTTTTCAATTAAAACTGTATCAGTTGGTTCAAACTCTTTCAAACCCTTTTCCAATGAAACTTCATCATTTTTAGATGCGTTTTGATTATGTTTTACATTGGTATTTGTCGTTTCATCTATTCTTTTAATTTGGTCATCTACGATTTTTAAAGAGGGCAATATTTCTCTATCATGTTCAACTGAGTTTTCACTATGTTTTACATTGATATTTTTAGTTTCAACCACACTTTTAAGGCTGGCGTCTGTTATTTCTAAAGAGGGTAAAATTTCTCTTGCTGTGGTAAATCCTGGTGCTATAGCTAAAAAGAAATTGTAAACATTTCTCATTCAATTCAAATAAAAAATAACGATTTCAATAATTTCGCACATAACAAAACAATGGAATTTTGGTTTCCAATAAAAAAAAAACTTTTTACCCATCCGTTTTTTCCTCAAATTTGAAAATAGTTCAAAATTGAAAAATTGTAAAAAACGCTATTTTAACCGCCCAGGCCAGTTGTAAAAATTAATATTTTTTAATCGCGTAGGTATAAGTCTGGCTTACCTGAAGCTTCGAGTCCCTCTTTTGCAGACAAGTAACTTTCATCAGAAAGTGTAATAGCAGGAGAAGGCGGTTCTACATCGACCCTGACCTTATCCCCGCCTTCAGATATGTCACTCTCTTGGGTCGTGTCCGAAATTTCAATAACCGAGGGATCTTTGTCAAGAGATATGTGACCCGAATCGCTTTCTACAGTAAAAACGCTGTTTTCCATGCTAGAATCGAAAATTTCTATTGTTGACGTGACTGAAGTTTCCGATATGCCTGTGTCAACATTTTGGGCGACTTTATTAGGACTAAATTTAAGCTCAAAACGTTTACTAGAAGAAAATCGTTTTGGGGCTGGATTTTCTGAATTTTTTCCATTATCAATTTCGTTTTCTTCCCTGGTTTTACTTTCATATGTTGCAGACGAAATTTTAGACACTCCGTCACCATTTTGCACATTTTTTCCTTCACTATTTATCGAAATACCATCCGAATCGGTTTCCTTTTTACTTATATTATCAAAATCTTCTAAATCGCTTAAATTAACAACTTTTGCGCTTTTTTCCGGCGATTTTCGCGTTAAGTGCACTTTTTCAGACTCTTGTTTCGATTGGAGATTTTCAAACAACCTTAACCTAGCCTTAACACTATTACTAGGTGAATTTAAGTCTTTGGTAACAAAGTTTTTGTCTTTATTTACACTAAAACTATCACTAACTTTAAGAATTTCATCGTTTGTGGAAAAACTTTTTGCGGGAAAACCACCGTAAGTCTCACTGTTTTCTTTATTATCACTAACTAGAGATTTAGCGCCCACTGTCGCAGGTGGCTTAGTACTAGGCAAATCTGGCGGTACTTCCTCGTTGCCAGAATCGATACTACTTGTAGAATGATTTTTAGCTTCGAGTTGCGACTCAAAGAAGTTAAGCCTCGCTTTAGAGTCGGTTTGAGAAAGGGTATAGGTCTTTTTAAGTTCAGTATCAACTGGGAACTCTACAGCCGATTCAAACCTAGCACTAAACGCGTCTGGATCTTCTCTAAGACTGGCAGACTTTTCTTCATCGCTCAGACTTTGTTGCCGTACCGGATGTTCATCGTGTTTCGACCTTCGCGACAACTCCTCGTCCGGGCACACTTCGCAACAAAATTGCCCGCTTTCCGTTTCGTAATAGTTCGCCAGAGTCAGCTGCGAACTGCATCGGGCGCATTTAAAACAAGTTCTGTGATACAGTAGTTTTCCGATGTTGAGTCGTTCCGCTATGAATACTGGTAGTTTGCATTTGGCGCAGGGTTCGCGGCGGACGCGGGAGGCTGTGGCCGCTACCTGTGGAGAATGTTAGAGATCAGCAGGAGGTAACGTAACTACACTTGATTGATATTACAATTGTTGATGCTTAAGGCCCGATTTAGTAGTAAGGGTTCAGGAATCAGGGAGAAAAGATCTATCGAAGTTTTAAAAAATATACAGGGTTTTCAATTTAAAATAAGAAAGTTGAAAGACTATTTTTGGGAAAATGCATAATAACAGAGAAAAGAGGGTGTAACATTTATAATGGATAACCCTGTACAGTACTTGTGCAGGAATAAAGCCCAGAAACTTATTTAAGTTTCCGTTAATAAATTTTACCCTTTGGTATTGTATCTTCTTTTGACAGCTCTCGGCAAAACGTAAACAAACCAATTTTAATATATGTTTTTTTAAAAGGACGTTGTTTAGTTTCACCAATATATTACTTTTAAGCATAAATAAATAAAGCATACAGGGTCGCTCAATAAGACTGTCCACTAGATAAGTTGTTCAATACTGGATTTATCTGGGAAACTATGAGATCCGCAAAGTTGGGGAAAAAGTTTTCTTATTTAAATTGGGGTCTGCCTTTCTAAAGACGAGTTATAGGGGCTCCCTTAGAGCAGGCAATCCGTCACGCATGCTCTAAGGGGCTCCCAGATAAATCCAGTGACCAGTGTTACCGGGGCACCCTGAATATCAATCAAGTGTAGTAAAGAATCATTTAAAAGAAAATGCAAACATAGCAAATGTTACTAGTGATTAAATAAGATTAAATAAGTAACTCCCTTATTCCCTTATTAAGGTACGATGTTGTTCAATAAGTTTGTATTAATCTTAACATGAGTATTACCTTATTTAACAAAAAATCTCTGGTTTGTACTGGCCAATAATGTCCAACGTTTCCTCCTAAATGAAAATAAACAGTGTGGGTTAACAAAAAACAAACATACAAAGCGATGATATTTTTTTAACTCGTCGGTTGCTAATGATTCTGAGACATGGTTAAAATATCTCAAAAGTCCGCCTAACATCTCTAAAACCAAAAAGCAGGCAAATTTGAAGGGTTTTTCTTTTCTTCTTCAAAAATACCTGGTATTAAAGTATCTATCTATTTTCTTTTATTAAGTTTTGATGATTATATTTTTGTGCAATATGCAGGTTAATGCTAACTATGTAGAGAAGCCTCATTTTAACACAATTGTCCCCTGTTTGAAAGCTTGGCTCCTATTCAGTAAATTTGGTTTAGTGATTCCACTAATATGCGAATTAAAAGAAACACCTGATCTTTTAAAATAATATAAATAAAATGTTCAGTTTTAAAATATATTTACGCTGGTTCATATTATTTTTTTTTTTTGTTAAAAAAGTAAAAAAAAACACATAAACATTTTTACCATTTCAATACCAAATAAAATTTGTTTTAGTACATTTAGAGAAATGGAAGTTTTCAAAAGGTATTATATGATATACTCGTAATATAAATTTTATATTCTTTTTTGATGTAGGAATGTTATGGAAAAAATGTTTTAATATTTCAGTCATCTTGCATGCAGGAAAATTAAAAGTGAATTATACATCTGAGTCGTATATAACTAGCAAATAATAAGTTTACATTTCACACTTTCTTGCAATTATCCTTCTCTCAAGTAATTAAGCCATCTGTTAAAACCGTTTAAAAATTTATTGCGTTCTATTTGTACACCAGTTGTTAAAACAATTGAATTATGTTTATTTAATTTTATTACATGAGAGTAGGAAGGTAGTTGTTTTATTAAGTTGAGAAGAAAAAGTAAGCAGGGTAGAGTTACAAGGAACGATAAAAAGCAGAGGGGTTTTGATTTGAAGATCAGGTTAAATTTTTAACCTTTTATACAATTTTGTCAACAATATTAAGAAAATACAATGTTTCTGTCTTTTTTTTTCGTTCAGTGACCTTAGCTACCAATTCAAACATCTGAATTGGTGGCCTTAAAAAATAAATTTATGCTTATTCGGAAAAAATCAAAAATGCGCTCAGAGCAGTGTCTTGGTTTTTACAAAATATGTCTTCCATTCAAAGTGCAGCCAATTTTGATATTTATTTTACTACAAAACGTATGGATATTACAAGACCCATTTTGAACGTCATTTCACTGTTTTCTGAGCTAAGGTTACTAACAGAAAAAAAACACTCTCTACTCTCAAGGAGTTATAAACTTTTGGATCAAGGGTTTCCACCGGGGTAACCTCTAGGGTAAAATTTATTGTGTCGCTATCTCGTATTTAACGAATTTTTATTATGGTTTCGCAAGATTTTCTTTCTAATCGAGTTTTAAAGGCATTTCTTGATGTCGCAACCACTTTTTGCCGCGATTTCGTCGAGCGGTTACTCCTCCACCCCCCTCTTGTTTTCATTATTTTTTATAGAAATAATAATATAACTTTATTTAACAAAGTATAAAGTACGGAATAGTGGAATTTTTTAAGAGTTTGTAAAAAAAAATATTTTGGCACTTTTCAGTTTCTGGGCGATGCACCCCCTTTAAGGGGTGAAATCCACCCCCAGAAAAAACTTGTGTAAAAATAGTCTCCATAAAAACCCAATTCGACTGGTCCTAGAAAAGTTTATAAAAACTATGGGAAACCCCATCAAAATCGGTTTCTTTTTGTCGTCCATAGTAAATTTAAACGTGGATATCTCAACTGATTGATGAATTTAAAAAAAACCTTTGACCTCTGCAAAGGCAATTCAAACACCTTCAAAATGAGGTACCACAATACCCATGTTCCCTATCTAAATTTTAGGGGGTCAATTTTAGACCTCCGCGGGGGTGGAAACTACGACAAATGGAAAATAACCTTAAAAATTCCCCGCTGTTTTTCTAAAAATGGGATTTTTTTTTTAAATATTAGTTCATAAAATAAGGTCATTCTAAATTTTGAAAGACGCAGCCTATACAGTGTACAGGGTTTGACAGTTCTCGTCTAGAGTACCCTGCTGAAATTTTACCATCGAATCTAAAAAAAAATGGTAGAATTCTTGTATGATTTTGGAACAGATTTCGAGGAGATCCTAAGATATTTTATTAGCTCTGTGGGTCTATGATTTTGGAGGAGATTATATGAGTTGTTATGGGATTGGTTTTTAGAAGATTTGAGGAGGTTTTATCCTATGGGCGAGGAGATTTTATCGGGTTTTGGGTCGTTTTTGGAACAGATTTCGATGAGATCCTAGAAGATTTTATTAGGTCTATGGGTCTATGATTTTGGAGGAAATTATATGAGTTGTTATGGGATTGGTTTCTCGAAGATTTAAGGAGCTTTTATCGTTATGGCGATTTTAGAAGATCCTATAGGCGAGGAGATTTTATCGGGTTTTGGGTCGGTATTGGAACAGAATTCGATGAGATCCTAGAAGATTTTATTAGGTCTAAAAAATTTGTTTTTTGAATTAACTTACCTTAAGTATACTTTTGAAATCATTGTTGTACTGATAGAATCTTAACAAATATCCTAGAAACTGATCCCACAAGAACCCATAAAAACTTCTCAAAAATCATTCCTCATAGAATCTTCTAAAATTACGATACTGATAGACTATTATCAAATATCCTAAAAATCGATTCTTAAAGGAACTCGTAGAATCGCGATACTGATAGAATCTCATCAAATATCCTATAAACCGATTCCAAAAGAACCCATAAAAACTTCTCCAAAATCATTCCTCAAAGAATCTTCTAAAATCACGATACTGATAGAATCTCATCAAATATCCTATAAACCGATCCCAAAAGAACCCATAAAAACTTCTCCAAAATCATTGCTTATAGGAACTCCTAGAATCGCGATACTGATAGAATCTCGTCAAATATCCTAGAAACCGATCCCGTCGAAGCTTTAAGAACGGAGCTTTAGTTTATTTTATTCGAAGACGCGGGCGTGAAGGAGACCGTAGACGAAATATTTCTCAATTAATCACTTCGAAGATCTTAAGAAGTCCCTTCGCGACTCTGTACGTCTCGGAATTTTTGTAAAATAAAGGAGTCTACAAAAATCAGAATTTAAAAAAACACTCCTCTGTTATTAAACTCAATAACAGCTTGAAATTCGTTTTAAAGTTAAACAAGACGTGAACACGGTCGCAAAAAGTGTTCTCAGTAGAAAGACTAGAGGGTTGCAGATTGAAAGACTTCGTTACGTTGTTGTTTTTTATTCTATTAAAAAGTATAATTTTGTTTTAAATTTATTTCAACAAGACATTTCGTGAGAACGAGAGACTGCTCCGATAAATTGTCTCGTAGAGTCGGGACTTTAGCGTAACTGGTTATGGAACGTCAGGCTCAGACTTTCCGCAGCTTTATTGAAAGAGCAACGTCAATCCGTAATAAAAGTTTGTGGATAAAGGGGCATTTTAATTAATTTAGCGGATCATAATTTCAAACTAAAATAATAAAATACCCATAATCACTGTGTTACGCCCTTTCAAGGCAACATTTATCGTTAAATTTGACGGGAACTTACTTGGGAATCTTTTGGTTAATTGTGGGAGACATCGGCAACAACGTATCGGTCTTTCAAGTTTATTATCTCTCGCTCTCATTTACTAGCCATTATGCTTCGTTTTCAATACACGCTATTTCGGCACCCTATACAAAACTGTCGAACCCTGTATAGATACTGTTTTTGGTTTTTATTCTTTTTATCTCAGTTTTGGGGCAAGGGACGTTTCCACAAGCATATATACTATTTGATTCTATGTAGTTCGTTTAAGAAACATTTTTAAAAAATAAATAAAAACCCTTAGCCCAAAGTCCAATCTAAACCCACTAATAATATAGAACACTATGCACCTTAAAGAATAGTAGTTCTCAAATTAACACATATTTTGGATCTCTATTCTACTCAGTCGCTTGGTAATAAATTTACAATAATTATTATTGTCTCTTTTCTCCTTATGAATTATTTATTTACAAATTCTATATACACTTTCTTTCTACGACCGTTTAAGTATCCATAAAGTCATGTATGGATATTGTATTGCAATGCACTAGCATGTTTATATTTTAACAAGATAAATTAAAAATTTTAAAACCCCAAACAACCACTCATACACTGAGAAAAGAGATATTAGCCTTTAACAGCTGTATTGCTCAAATAGTTTATGGTACTTTTAGCTGAATTAAGCTAAAATTATATATTTTTTTTCTGTATATTAAATTTCAAATATTTGTACAGTTATAATTTTTTTTTTGCGTTTCTATTCATTGTGCTTGCATTTAGGCATAGTAAATTGTGAAACATCTGTTTTTTTCTTCTTTTTTTTAGCCATATATATTTAATTTTAGTTGGCACTCAATTTTTATGAATACAATAAAAATCTAATCTAATCTAAAACTGTTGTATATTATCTTTGGAACTAGCTAGCCTATTTTTGTACCAACTTGTTCGAGAGCTACATAATGACATACACACACATATAGGTGTGTGAATAATGAGTTTTAATCACAGACATTCAACCAAAATAGATCCATCAAGTCATTCATAAATCGCTTTGAAACGCGTTCAGTCGGTAGATTTAGGTAAAATCATTCTCTTCTCCACTGGCAACGTTGCATCAGGCAATGCCAAGCATGCAACCTCACACGTGCTTCATCCACCTTATGTTTACCAGCTCGATTTTACTAAACCGGCAACTCCCACGAGAATATAATGAATGGGGCATCGAAGTACACGGTTATACAGGTGACCCGCCAAAAGTGCGAGGTTGTCACATTGTGTAGGAAAAATAAAAATAGTTATTTTTTGGTCAAAATATCAGATATTTATCTGACATTTCGACCCAAAAAACGAGGGATATATACAGACCGCTTCAAGCTACTGCGAACATAGGGTGGAAGAAGTCTAATTTGCCAGTGTATGTACATGCGGAGACACCGCACGCCTATCAGTGAAGCAACCAATACTCAGGCTTGCGATCACCACTTGCATGACTTTCCTTTGGTATTTAGTATGCCTCTAAGCACGGTGCTGTGTGGAGCGTAGTCAATGAAACCGGAATTTGGTCAATAAATACGCAAATTTTTATAACGTAATTTTCTTATTTTTTGTCACTGATAAATAAGAGCGTTTTATTGTCAACTGCTCAGATTTATCAGTGACGACGTGTTACAATGAAAATAATAAGGAGAAACAAAATAAAAGCAAGTTCTCAAAATAAAATAATACATTATAAAAACCAAAAAGATTCTCCCAGTCAAAAAAAAATTAAAGCAAATGTTCGAAAAGTCGGCTAGACAATATCCGAGCCTACTATAAAAACCCCTTCTAACGTTTCCAAGCATGTTAGGGGTGATAATTTGAAAAGCTTCTTCAAAAACAGATAGAAGTCATTAGGAGCAAGATCGGGAGATCGAGCTGGCCATAAAATAGTTCCCCGTGTACTTATAACCCGATTAGGAAATACATTATCAAGATATTCCCTAACAAGGCCAACATTGTGAGCGGAACAACCATCTTGTTGAAACCATGTTTCACCAAATCTTACACCTAACAACTGCCTAGCAGTTGGAATAATGTGCTGCTGCAGTAGATCCAAGTATCTAGGACCATTCAAATTGCAATTGCCGTTAATAGAAAATGGCCCAATTACGTGTTCCCCTATAATACCCCCCCCCAAATATTTAGTTTTTGGGGATACTGTGTTCTTACGTCAAAATGCAAATGCAAATTTTCCCTCGACCAATATGGAACGTGTGTTGGGTTATGACGATTTGACCATCTGCACTTTTTCGGCAACTTCGTAGACATCCATTTTTGGTTTTAAAAATGTATTATTTCAATTAAGAACTTACCCATCTGTTTCTCGAGCAAGGCAGAAATAAAACAAAATAATAAAAACAAAATGAATTTCCAAAAGATAACACTGCAGCGTGCTTCGAATCCACCTCGGTCGTACGGCACGGAGAGTAAATTGGACTTGATTCCCCCTATGTTCGCAGTAGCTTGAAGCGGTCTGTATGTACCATAATATGTACACTTGTTTATAAAAAAAAACGGGAACATTACGTACCCAAATGTCAAATATGTGTCCCCTTTTTTTATGAATTATTTATTGAATTAAAATTGTGAAGATTTGTGAATATGCGAATAAAAATCAAGGCGCCTCTGCTCACAGGTGAGCCTAACATTTACAATATGGCGTTGTGACGTCACGTCGGCACCTGTGAGTATAGGCGCCTTAAATACAAATAAGGTGTTTCTCCATGTTTTAAAAAGCAAACCAGAGAATTTGCATAATTGCAGGTAAATGACAAAAAAGTTATAAAAATAATATGTTTCTAAAAACATTACGTGTAGTGCAATCTGGCATCGTCGCCAAATTGTTTACCTTATGGCTGATCGCAACTGTGGTAAACATAATGTCTCTATTTTAGTTATAACTTTGTGGTTTTAATAGTGCGCTACTTCTCAAGAAATGACTAGAAATTTTACTGATCTCAGCTGTATGATAAGACTAATAAACGGTGAAATTACATATTATTTACACAATTTTTTATACAGAATTACAAGAGCCCACACTGTTTATCAACAATTTAGGAAAAAATATTTATCAGTATGTTTAAAACGTAAAAATCCCAATCAACCCGGGATAACAAACTATTTTACTCTTGATTTTTTTAAAAAATTTACTTTAAGAAATATTTTACGTTGTAAACATACCCAGTGTATTTGTTTTAAATTAAAGAAAAAAGGTATTATTAGCTGAAAACCCAAGCGACAAGCTGTAAAAACGGATAATGAAAAAAGCATGCATTAGAAAAAACATAAATATAAAAGCATTTTAATCAAAAGAAAAATATGTTTAAAAACTTTCGTCTCATATCTACTTTTCTTTGTATAGAAGCAGTATCAAGGGCTTTACCATTTATACTGTGTGTCCCAAAAGTTATTTAAATAACTTTTATACGATCCTTTTCGGTAAAAAAAGCAGATTTAACAAATTTATGAAACAAACTTACCTTTTTTTTCTACTTAAAAACCCTTAAAAAAAGGGCTTTTCAAAAAATTTCAAACTATAAGTATATCTTTTATCTTTTTCAAGATATTCAAGTTTAAATTTGTGTGGAAGTGTTAGAAAAATTAATAGTGGGTAGTTAGTTTCGATTTACCTATCTCTTTCATACAAATTCAAACCAGAATATCTTGGAAAACATAAAAGATAGACTTTTAAGGATTTAGAAAATTACATAAGGGTCATTTCATATCAAATCAACCAAAAAATCACAAAAATTTTACGCGACCAATTCCAATTTTGATGATTTTTGGTATATATTTTCTTCTTACCATAAAAGTTGAAAATGCAAATTTTTAGATTTTTTTGATTCGTAGTTTTTTTTTTTAATTTTTCAAAATAAAAAAGTCAGCATTTTGACCTTAACAAGAATGTACAAAACTAGCAATATCTCGAGAACCACTTACACCAGGAAAGTAATAAATGGCTCATTTTAAAGTAATTTCAAGCTCTTTTTTATGAAATATCACAACATAATTTTAACAAAAAAAAAATTGGAAATAAAAAATTGAAAAAAAAAATTGAAAAATTCAAAAAGGCCATTTTTAATTTTTTTGAAAAAAATATATAATTTTGGTCAAAGTGTTACTTAATTATCCACAAAATTTTATGATGGAGAAATGATGGGTTCAATGTCAAAAAAAATATCAAAAATATTAAGTACATTTTATAGGCGATTTTTCATGCATGTGACATTTTTAATAAATTTTTTCACATTGAACCCATGATTTGTCCATCTCAAAATTTTGTGAATAGTTTAATAACACTTTAAAGAAAATAATATAATTTTTTGAAAAAAATTAAAAATGGCCTTTTTGAAATTTTTCAAAAAAAAAATCAAAAATTTTTTTTTTTATTTTTTTTTTCAATATATGTTATGCAATATTCTCATATGAAAGGTCTTTATAAGAGCTTTAAAATGAACCTTCACCTACTTTTCTATTATAAGTGGTTCTTTGGATATTCCTAATTTTGTGCGCACATGTTAAGGACAAATAAGTGACTTTTTCGATTTTCAAAAATTAATTCAAAATAAACAACTGGTCAAAAAAGTCTGAAATTTTGGATTTTCCAGTTTTTTGGTAGGAGAAACATGTATACTAAAAATCATCAACATCGGAGATGGTGTGGTAAAATACCCTGGTTGACTTGATATGGACTGACCCATAATATACAGGGTGTAGAATTTAAAAAAAGGTAAGTTTGTGTCATATTTTATTTTTGGGACACCCTGTATAAAACCGTTTTTTTTTACTAAAATTATCTTATATAAGTTTTTTTTTAAACCTTTAGTTCGCTGAAAAATCCATTTTTTTCCAGACTTTTAGGACACACTGCATAAAGGGTGTTTCAAATTCAATGCTCACCATGGGGATTTCCTAAACGGTAGGAGATACGAAGAGGTTTAAAGGGCAAAGTTGCGCAATTTCATGCTTTGCTCAAAACTAAAAAAGAAGTTTACAAATGCCGGATAGTTCCGGAGATAGGCGGAAAAAACCGAAATTTTCATTTTTAGTTTTTATTTTCCCTTATGCTCAAAACTGTCAAAAAACCCCTAAAACTTTCTACAGGCAATTTTTTAAGATCTACCTAGTGAGAGGTCCGTTTTTGAGACTTGGCATTTTAGTGCGACAGGAGCACTGTCAAGTTCATTTTTTCTTATGAACACATCCTTTTTTTCTTCTGCCGTTTGATTCATAAAGGATAACATTTTGCAACCTTATTTTGACAAGTTTAACTGCAAAATCAAGTAGCAATACCTTTTTCAAAAATTGATCGATTTTAATCAATTTAAACTTTTTAAAAGACACAAGCTTTAAAATTTATAGAACTAATGATAAAACTGACAGTGTCGTAGAAAAAGTTTTTTCTAGGGGGGTGAAATATGCCTATTTTTTAAATAGGTCCGCAATCTTGAATTTTTACCAAATGTCATTTTTGACACAATTTCAATAAATTTTGAGGCATGTGCCTTTTAAAAAGTTTAAACTTATTAAAACCGATCTATTTTTAAAAAAGTTATTGCTATTTAAACAAGTAGATTTTTTCTTAATAGACTTGAATTTACAGGTCTATTTAAAAATTGCAACTTCCTTATCTCTTTTCCGAATTTTTAAAATGTTACATCGATGTGCTTCGAAAGAATGTGGCTTCGTAACCGATGTTTCAGATTTATTACAGTGTCGCACACAAAAAAATATCTAGAGAGGTTAAAAATGCCTATTTTTCAAATAGGTACGCCATAAATCTTGAAGCTTTGACTAAAAGTTAAATATTATTAAAATCGGACAATTTTCCGTCAAGTTATAATCATTTAGGGCCATTCCACGGTCACGTACAGGAAATTTTTTCGGCATTTTTTCTACTTTTTGTGTTTTTTAAAATACTTGTTGTCCAGAAAAGTAGTATATCAAATATTTTTCATGTAGTTTAATGTGTTGGGAAAATAATAAAATTAACCTAAACCCTGCAGATTTCATGACAATTTAGTAACAAAATCTTGAGTGCCCGTCACGTACAGGACAATTTTGGAAAATCAGAATGTCCTGTACGTGACGGGCACTCAAAATTTTGTTATTAAATTACCATTAAACCTGCAGGGTTTCAGAACATTTTATTATTTTCCTAAAACTAAAGTCCATGAAAAATATTTTATATAGTACTTTTCTGGACAAGTATTTTTAAAAAAACAAAAAATAGAAAAAAATGCCAAAAAAATGTCCCGTACGAGACCGTGGAATGGTCCTTTAAAAAAGTGCGTTTTTTTGGCATGCCCTATATTTTTAAAGGATTTTTTTCTGATCTACATTTCTTTCAACTTTCTTGGCTGTCAGAATATGTTAAAACCTATTTTCTGTGACATCGGCACTCCTTTTTTGCTAATCACAAGAGTTCAGCCCGTGGAAATTTAATACCAAATATTTTTTATCGTCGCGACCTTAGATTAAAAAGAGACAAGATACTTGACACTTACGGAGACTTTGGTTATATTATTATATGGAACAATGTTTACCTTTCTGTTGTTTACAGTAAACACACCAGTGGCGTACCTACTTAAATAGAAATTTACACATGGATTATATTATTAAAATTTTACTATAATATGAAATCTGCAAAATAATTTAAAAAACATGCAAAAAATAATTCTGCCAATTTGAGCTTTGGAAGCTTCCTAACAATAAATGTTTGTAGTATAATTTTGAACAAAAGAAATTTATTACAAAGTTTGTATATGATTTATAGAATTTTCAATTTTCAACACAATAAAATTATGCCAAACATTAAAACAAAGAAACACAAACAAAAAAATAATATTACCCATTAGCTAAAAATTGTGATTGTGTTTGTTAATTTTGTTATTTTTTCTGGTCATTAGCTGTTCATAATTGTTGGGTTTGGTGTAGAATTATATTTTTTGGTTTATTTTCGCGAGTATGCCCAATAATAGCGAACGCACCTCCTTGTAGTTTTTAAGTGGCCAGATGGCCTCTAGTTGGCTAGCAGTTGTGGCGCCAACTGCCAAGAGAACACTTGCGTATTGAATGTGATCAAGGCAAGATCGCGTGTTACAAGTCCGCCGAAATTGGTGACCAGTTTCCCCAACATCAGCCCCTAAGACAGCGTCCTGGCCAGGTGCAGTAATGGTACCAGTGGACAAGGGTGAGTGCATTTTTTCGTGATTGTTGGGCCCGTACTATATATATTTTTTATTGCTATAATTTGTGAGTGACCGTGAAAGGGAATTTTGCCTTTTCACCCCCAATTATTAACATTAGCAGAAACTTACTTATACTGACTTCTTCAGTACACAATAATAATAGGACAGACAAAAAGGCGGCAGTATAAATCAACCTTAATATTCTGATAAGAGGTAGGAATTCAATATTCTTACAAACCTGAACACATGTGAATTAACTTTTATTGTTGTTTGCAAATTGGTTTAAGGACTTTACCTACCTTTATTTTATAGTCTATAAAAAAAACGTTCGAATATATCTTATTTGCGCATTAACTACTTCATCAAAAGTATGCGTTATTTTATCGTCTTTATAAAGAAAACTTCGAAAAAATCTTATAATTTTTATTCTCAACATTCTCTCTTATTCTAATATATTTCTCACCTTTGTTTTGTTGAGATTTTATTTGTAAATAAACAGTGGTTATTATTTGCCAAGGAGTTTTCGTTGGATCAGATATCTTGTCTCTTTTTAATCTAAGGTCGCGACCAACAGAAGTCGAGAAAAATCGGTTCCAAAATGTTCCCGAGATGGCGAATGGTTCCCTAGGGTTGAAGGCAACACAAACTTATGGATGTTACCTTCAGATCTCGTGGATTTTTTTTCGATTTTACCCATTTATTTTCGACAATTTCGACTGTACTATTAACTTCTCACAAACTTCTTAAACACGACCACCGTTAGAATTTGACTGTCCTATAATTAGGTACGTTTTCTACTAAACTTACACTTACAAAAGCAAAAGTCTTAATTAGATGGAAGTCGCGCAATAATATTCAGTTGGTTAAGCCATCTACATAAGGAAATCGGTAATTTTAAGCAAATTACGTAGGAAAATGCTAATTTATTTGTTTATTCTTTGTTAAAGATGAACGGTACTCCGATTTAGTGAAAAAATCCCAAGTTGAAAATGACAGACCTTTTAGTCCCTAATCTATACTGATAAAAGAAGGGTAGTTAAGGGGGTAAAAATAGGGGTTGAAATTTTAAAGAGGTTTTCTATATCTCGGAAACGAAAAGCCGCAAAGGTCTGAACATTGGTATATAGATTCTACTAATAAAATTTTTTTCTAAGTTTCAACTGGGGGTGGAGAAATAGAGGTAATTCCATTTCGAAGGGGGTAAAAGGATCTTCTGTATCTCAAAAGAAAAAAGTCACAGATGTTTAGAAATTGGTATTATAGACTCTACTAATAAAATAGATGGACACGTGTTTCAGGGTTTTTACTACCATTAATAAGACGAATTATCCCTCATATTTGATAAAAATTTTGATCTGTTAAAATATAGGTTTTTGGGTATCAACCTGAAGGAAAAAAAGTCCGGAATCCAAAAATTATTTTTCTAATAACTTTTGAAATTTTTTATTACCAGTCTTCTCCTCCCAACGCCCAATTTACTGAAAATATTGATGGACTAAAGTATGGGTTGTGTGGTATCAAACTCATGGAAATAAAGTCCGGAATCGAGAAAAGTGCTTCTTCTATTATTTTTGCTATTTTTTGTTACCTCTCTCCTCCCCTTCACCACTATGTTCTATAAAAACAATGAAAAAGTGCTAGAAGAATTTTGCTGCATTATTTGGATTTCTGGGGAGTACATAGGCTTTATGCCATCAAAATCGGTTCACGGGAACAAAAGTTATCTTCCAATATAGCAAAACCCTATCGGGAAAAAACTTCACGCAAAGTAGATGGAAGGGTTTAAAGGGCTAAAGGTTTGAGAGCATGAAATTGGGGTAAGGTGGAGAAGGAGGGCGATTCTACAATTTTAAACATGCGAACGAAGTCGCGGGCGGCCAGCTAGTCCCTAATAAGTGACTATTGTCAATTTTTTTGGGCTATCCGATAATTACATGTCACGGCATGATATCCTTTTAACCAATTCACTAATTTTGCAGTGGCGCACGCAGGAATTGTTTCTGGGGAGGTGCTGAGCCTTTACCCCCCGCGTACGACCCTGTATTGTACAACCTATTCATGATACCCCCAACGTAGCGCCAAGCAAGCAAGCGAACAAATAGGGTTAAAAAATTTAAAAAAAAACGAACATAACCAAACAAATGAGGTTTTTGGAACAAAAAACAACAAAAAAAACCTGCACATTGCACAAAAATCATAAAAAAATACACGAAGAATATTGCGAAAAAATATGAGTTTTTATTCATTGAAAAGAACAAGTAAAATCAACCCTATACCAAAATGGTAATTTTTTTCATATACAGGGTGTTCTAACAAAACAGAGGCGTCGTTTAGAATTTGTAGTAAGACTAGCTAAAGACTCAGCAGCTTCGTCTGCGATTGAACCCGTTTTTCTTGCTTTATATTATCATAACTTTTGTTCCCGTGAACCGATTTTAATGAAATAAAGCCTATGTTCTGGCCAGGACTTCAAGGAATCCAGCAAGCCCCATCAAAATCCGTTCAGAAGCTTTTACGTGATGTGGGAACAAACAAACAGACAGAAATTCTAAAAATTGGATTTTCGGTATCTATGGTTTGGTTAGAATCAATTTCTTTATGTTGAAAGAAAATGAAAATATCTCGGAAACTGTAGCTTTGAAAGATTTGAACCTTATAACAAAATTTTTGGGTAATATTTACGACAACCAAAATCTGAAAACCGCATATCAATAGCTGCTTTACTTCTAAAGTTAACGTTTTTTCAAATAACTCGGAAACTAAAGATCCTACAAATTTGGACTTTATAACAAAATTTGAAGTCCATATTCATGGAAACTTAAATCTGAAACTCGTATATCACTACTTGCTTTTGTTCCAAAGTTACAATTTTTATAAATATTTTATCCCCCTTTTTCCTCTTCAACCCCCCACCATCCTACCCAAAAGTTAATCAGTTCATGATCAGCTGATAAAGGATTTTTGTACCAAGTTTCGTTAAAATCGATTAAGGCGTTCTTGAGTTATCGTGTGTACAGACAGACAACAGACAAGTTTTTTTTTTCGTCGATTAAGATTTTTTGGAACCTTAGTAACTAATTTTTTAATTAAGTTAATTACGAAAAGTTAAAATTTTACGATTTTAATAGTACCCCATACCATATTGGATGGTGACGTCCATTTGTAATTCAAGGGGGGCACTATTTGGACAAATGTTGTAATTTTTCTTGATCAAGCGATACCTTATTTTGATTTTTTTTAAAGCTGAGCTTCTTTTAGTGAAATTTCGAAGACCAATAGCTGAATTTTTAAAGTTTTGTAAAAGAATTGAGAAACTTACCCCTCGCAAAGAGCATACCCCTTGAGTAACAAATTGAAGTTTTCGAGGTTTTTTTTTTAAATGGTACTCCAAATACTCGAAAACGCCGCTGTTTCGTTTCCGTTGAAACATCCTGTATATCTCCAGCAAAATAACTTTAAAATAAACAAAATAATTTTCGCAACATTCTTCTTGATTTACATACATTAAACAAAAGAATCGACCCATAAAACAAAAAAACTTACCTTGGTGGGGGGACTTGTGGACGCGGGTGACACGATGCCGTGATCAGGGTTGGACTGGGCTCTTTTGGTGGCCATTCTTGGACCCGATTTTCCTGAAAAGAACGGAATTAAACCATTAACAAGTGAAATTAAAAAAAAAACCCAGACTACTCGGACATCAGCCAGTATGATATTAAATATCTACAAGGATTTACTTTTGATTTTATATTTTTAAACAGTTTTCAAGTTTATTCTTAAAATAATTTTTTTTATTTTAATAGTTTTCATGTGTTAAATAGGGCCAATATTGTTTAAATTTATTTTTTTTTCACTTTTGCAAACTTATCTACTCTCTCTGTATGAATCTACTGCAAAACTTTAGTACTTAGTTTTAAAAAAATTTGTAACTTTTTAGTATATATTCTGTATGTAACCTATGTTTTCCCACTCAGTAATTGGGCACGAGCCTGTTGAGTGGCGTATCTAATAAATAAATAAATAAATAAATAAATAAATAAATAAATAAATAAATAAATAAATAAATAAATAAATAAATAAATAAATAAATAAATAAATAAATAAATAAATAAATAAATAAATAAATAAATAAATAAATAAATAAATAAATAAATAAATAAATAAATAAATAAATAAATAAATAAATAAATAAATAAATAAATAAATAAATAAATAAATAAATAAATAAATAAATAAATAAATAAATAAATAAATAAATAAATAAATAAATAAATAAATAAATAAATAAATAAATAAATAAATAAATAAATAAATTCATCAGAATTCATTAAGTTTTATGTAGATCAGATATACGAGAATTACGGAAAATCGTGGCGGTTTTCATTCTGTCTCTTTTTTGTCATGCTATCGGTAAAGGAAAGAAGCATTTCCCGAGCAAAACTTTCACTTTGCAGACTCTAGCGTTGATTATTTCTACCGGCTCGCAAAGTCGTTGCCTTGGGGGGGGGGGAGGGGGTAAATTATTTGGATAGAATTTTTTGTTTTTGATTTTACAAGAGCAGTGCCTTATGTGACCAAAATGGTTCAAGACTCGCTTTTTAGAAGATTTTTATTCTGACGCGACATTAGGACCACATGGTAAAGCCATGATAACCCTTAAAATATTTTAGTTAAATACCTGTTAAAAGATTTTTAGATGTTTTTATGGTAAAGCCATGATGGTAATTTAAGGCTTAAAATGTTTTAGCATAATTTAAGGGGTAACGTTTTTATTTAAGAAACTTTTACCCCAGTTTTCACATTTTTATGCCATGATTTTGCTCACATTTTAAAGCTTTCTTTCCAAACTTTCGATTTCTAGAATAAAACACTCAAATTTTAAAAGTTTTCACTGTTTTTTAGGCTTTCAAAAAAAGTACTCCCAAAAACATTTTTTCTCTGCTAAAATGAAAAATATTTAAAGCGAAAGGGCAGAATTTTAGAGGTAGATGGAGAGATAATTTAGTGAAGTGCAAAAATATTTAAGGTTGTTGAAGAGAGACAGCAGGCTATAAAAAAGTATTTTAGAGAAAAATGAAAAGGCAATTGTTTAATAAAATTTTTATTATGTCTGACATCTTGAGTATTGTCGTGCATATGATTTTTATTTTGCAATTTTTATACAAAAAACAGCAAAAATTGTAACTCGTCCGAACTAATTCCATATGACAAAGATAGATAGTCATATCTTTATTTATGAAACCTACAATACACAAACAAGCACTACAAGTTGCATACCCACTCGCCCCGATCACAACTACGTTTACACCTGCACGCATAAACCTTTTGGATCAGTTCGAGTAAAAAGTTCATTCGCGCAAGTACTGTCACAACCTAACCGCCTTTTGCTGTTTCGAGGGCGCAACAACTAAAGTGGAAAAACCATAATTACAAAAAAAGGACATGGATTATGTGTTTTTTGATAAAAATTCTAATCTATTTTCAACTTGGGGGCGGAGCAAATGGAAGAAGTTTTTTTGGGGGGGTTTTAAAAATGTTTTATTTCACTTGTGTTTGAAACTTACTCCTAAACGAGAACAGCTTTCTTATTAGCAACATTGCTAAATACTTTGGACACCAATACACAAAACAAATCACTTATAGAAATGGTGAGTTACTTATTAGGTCTGTGGTTATACTATTAATACCAAACTGGTATGAAATCACACTTATGAATAAAAAAACAGGAAAATGTTACACTATGGACTATGAACATAAATAGAAAACCGCATAGGTGACTTTACCGATGTGTTAAAAATCCAACCGAACCAGTAAAACTTGGACAAAAACGCTATTGTGCGAAGATCACAATGTAATTTGTTTGGCGAATGACACACTTTACATAGAAATTGCCCCCCGGCGAAAGAACACCGAAACCTTCGACAACCACTGCGAATTTTTCTAAAGACTAACATTTACACCGTTCGAATGGGTATGCAAAAATTCACAGAAGCGCCCTTGGCTTATTAAAAATTGAAACTAGTAATGCATATACCCTAAAATTTTAATATACTGTTGGAAAGGTTGTGCACTGGGGACCAATTACTGTTCATTCGTGTGAGGCGTCCTCTGGTTAACATTGAATTTCGATAATAGATAGACCTTGAAGACTACTGTTTATTACTGTTGATCAAAAGTCAAGCAACACCGCAGTCAAACAATGGCTAATTACTATTATTTATGGTGACGATTTTGATGCGCATTTCAAATAAAGGGTGTTTCAAAATTCGGTGTCAACATTTTAAGGGCTTATTTTTCAGATCAAAATACGACTTTTGTCCGCATAAACATGTGGCCGCCAACGCTTTGTTATCGATGTATAGGGTGTTTGTTTATGACTGGAACACTCAGTATCTTTTTTATTAATGAAAATAAAAGGTAGGTTTGAATTCAAAAATTTCTTGGCAAATTGCAACGAACTTAAGCGCTATAACAACTTTTTTTTGTTCCCGTTGGTATACAGGGTGTAGCAATAAAGCTCATTTTTTTAAATATAATACCCAGTATATTTTTGCATTTTTGAATTTTTCAAAAAATTAGCCTTACAAAAATACCAAACACTATTGAAATATCCTCAGACTAATAACTAAAGAGAGACCAAACATTCCCCATTGAAATCCTCTAATGTTTACAATCCAACACCCTTCTGGACGATTATATGAACAGAAAAGAGATAGAGCAATAAAACGGCAACACTGTCAAAAATTGCTTTTCCCATTACCAGTGGCGGCGTTAATTTTAATTTAAATATATAAATGTGAAAACGAGATATAAGGTAGGGTTGGTCGGATTTTCTTATTCAAAAGAATTAACTGCCAGAACTTGCATAACCACAAAAAATAGATTTATTCAAGGATAAAGTTTAGTTTGAGGAATGTAGGTATTTACGAACAGATCAAAAGTTTACCAAAGAGCACTTGAAATGATTTTTAGGTAAATTATTCAAGATGGCTGTTATATATTTTTTTTAATTGTGCAGTATCCCACAAAACAAAAGTAAAAAAAAATATTTTCATAGCAAAAAAAAACGGTTAATAACCCGTTTTATAACGTTTTTGTCCAAAAAAAAAACACGCTAATAAACGGCTTATTAAGCGTTTTTTTCACTATGATAATAATGTCTCTTTTAGTTTTCTTTAGTGGAATATAAACTTTATTTATCAAATTAAGAGAACTTTTTGTGATGTTAATTATGAAAATTTTAAGGCCAACAAATTTTATTCTTTACACATTGGCTGCATGTTCATTTCTGAATACAGAACACAAGGAAAATTTAAGGAAGAGGTAAAAAATTACTAGTAGTTTTTCAGGAAACAGGAGTCAAAAGGTAAAAAAATAAATAATAAATATTAATGAAAATAAAAATAAGATTGGCTCAGAGTAAATATCTCCAAAACGGTTTTATTCACATTATAGAAAGTACCCAGGTACCCATTAAAATACAAAAAATACCTGCCCCAGTACCTATCAGCACTTGGTCTTATTGTCTTCTCTTGTTATGTATAAATTATAATAAATAAATATTTTACATGCTGCAAAAGGAGCAAAATTATCTGGTACTTTTGTTTCTTAAAAAAGATTAGTATTAGTCTTAGATTTTTGATGTATTAATAGTATAATCATAAGCTTTTTACACAGTTTTTTACCTCATACTACGCCCATGACTAACGTAAAATGACAGGATCTTTCTTACCTCCGAAATATTAGTTCTGGGCTGGAATATCCGCTTTTATTGCATACCAGGCAATGGTAAACCATTTTGTTGGTCCTCAAAATAGCTTGATACAGTTCTTTTTTCACAAATAGTCACAATAAAATTCAAAAATCACCGAACAACACAAACCCCCGTTAACAACAACGCTGTCAGCTGCAACCAAACATGTCGGCATTTATTCGCGGCTCGTCGAAAAAACGTTGCCGGCTTGTGTTCTTTTTTATAAATCTCGAAATTCTACTTATTAAAAATTAAAAAAAGTTAATTATTGAGACTAAAAATTAGGACTAAGAATTAAGTTATTAGCATAAGAAAAATTATCCCATATAAAAATATGTCAAATAATCAATAATATTATCAAAAGAGCTTCAAGAAGTTTATGAATTGTTTTGTTTCTAGGGAAACCCCGCGGTAAATTGGCAACATTGTGGCTGGTTGATCGGGGTAATATTGTTTACTGTTATATCTCATTTTTTTTATTAATCTGAGGAAATATCTTTTATAGTTTCTGAGTTATTTGCCTACATTGCCTTCAATCGTTTCTTTTCAAGGCCACTAGATTTTTAAGTTTATATTGTTAAAATAAAGAAATAAATTCATGGCCCACTTGGTAGCTCGATCAGTTGGTAATTTCCATATAACTAAGATACTATAACGGCCCAAGTGCCGCAAAATGTGTAACGAAAATAACTTTGAAAAACAAAGAAGAAAATTCAAAATTGCGGTTCGCTTTAAAACTGTTTGGATCACCAGGCCATCAACCAAAAATCTACTGCGCATGCACTAACAAATCCATGCCTGGTGTCGTAGTGACCTTACGATAATTTAATGACAAGGTATTAATTTGAGTGACAGTGACAACGACATATCATCTGTCCGAAAACTTTGATTTTATTTAATTGAATTCATTTAATATATTATGGATAAAACATCTCGAACCGCAATTTTATCCTTACTCGAGGGTTTCATCAACAAGGTAAACCCATAATAGGAGGACATGGCCCCAAGTGCCGAAGCCACTTCCTGAGAAAACTGGGTATTGTCGAAAAGTTTACATTTTTGACGAGGTATGGTTTTGCCATTTTGTTTATGTTATTGTGAAATTTTTGCGTTTTAAAATTTTGTGGCGGTATTTTCTATGATTGCATGCGTTATTATTACGGAAAACACTAGACAACACTTTTTCAATTTTTTTTTACGGTAGTGTCCACCCTTTTAATAGATTTTTCAAAAGTAAACAAAAATATTAAACATAAATCTACATTTGTGCTGTCAGATGGTTGTCAGTTGCTTTCACTACTGACGCAATCGACGCGCCTGCCCATTACAATCCTCGTCTATCGGTTGTTTCCAGGCCAACTTGATTGGGAGAGTTATTATCGTTACACTATCGGCATCATAAAAGTGGTACACAATACTTTTTGTTGTAATACCTTGGTCTATTTTTACAAACAGTCACCCATTATTGTATTTTTCTTAAACTGTCAAAGTATGTCATTCTGTATTTCAGTCTGACAAATAAATAAAAAATGCCTCCACAAATTTTTTTATTTGATAAAGCCCAACTCAATAGAGAGAAAACAAGGGACTGATGGTTTATTGAAAGTTTCAACTTATGAACAAGATTATGACCTTATCGCTTTTATGAAAAAAAAAGGCAAAGAGATTAACCCAATTTCCAGGATGTGTAAGAGTGGCACGAAATCGCGTAAGGAAAGGCTCTAATTTAAGATGTCGTGTAGCCGCTAAAAAAAATAAACTTACGAATGCAAAAAAAAACAGGCCAGGTTACTTACTCTCTAAAGGAACCAGAGTTTTGGCGAAAGGTAATATTTTCCGATCCTTTTCCGGTCCTGTAGTGACAGAAAAGAAATTCGGGTGTATCGTCCAACCAATACCGTTCTCAAGTAAAAAGCCTGTTAACTCCTACCGCCTCAGTGCCCTTTAGCCTACTGTGGCTGCCATTTTTATAACCAAATTGACCATATGGCACCGATCATAGGCTAAAGGATACTAAAACAAAAATGAGTTAACTGGCTCTTTAGTCGAGAACGGTGTTGGTCCAACAAGAACGCGCTTTGAGATCGCGCTGGAAGATTTTCGGTAAATATGTGGGGTTGGATTTCTGCTAGAGGTCATGGTGCTCTATTTCGAATCAATGGAAGGCTCACAGCACAGCTTTACGTGGACATTTTAGAGAACACTATGCTTCCAGCCGTCACAGAACTTTATCAAGACCAGATTATTTTTTAACAAGACAACTGCCCTGCTCATACGGCCAGAATTTGCCAAACTTGGTTTCGGGAGCAAAATATTGAAGTTCTTCCTTGACCTACGAAAACCCCAAACGCCAATCTTATGGAAAATATCTGGGGTTTAATTTCAAAAAAGCTGGAAAGCTTTAATATTGTGCCGGGAAATGAACATCACTTGGTCCAGTTAATAGTCTATGCTTATGAAGAATTGATTGGTGAAAATGAAAATCTTTTTGAAATTTTGGCTGATTCTCTACCAAGAAGGTTAAACGGTATAATTGAGGTGAATGGCGCAATGACTAGATATTAAAATTTATATACCTAATAATTTGTTTCTATAGTTTTATAACTTTCGTTACAGTAGTGTTTTTTAATTTTTGTTACAGTTGTTTTAGGCGTTAGCGTATTATTGTAATGTATGAAAAGCAATCTTTGATGTCAATATTTTCACATTTTAGTACCAGTCTGTCACAAAATATAATCCGGTAGTTAACCATACAATTTAAAAAATACCTATGTTTATCACGTACCACTTTTATGTTGCCGATAGTGTACGCATTTTTCTCGGAAAAAGCAAGGGAAGGGCCATTATAATAGACACATAAAGGATTTTCGATTTAAGAATTGGTCCTGGTTTTGGTTGACATTATTTTGACATAAATTTTGACAGCGGTTCTAAAATAATGACGTCATTTAAAATATTATTAAGATATCTTTGATTTTACTCAAAAAAAGATCATCTATAATTTTGCAAAATTTTAGGGGTTATGTTTACAACCAAAGGGCCGAACCAACCTCCCAGGCTGGTTCTAAAAATTCATAACCGGGTTGCAACTGTGACGTCATTGTTTTAAAACGAAAGGATCGGTTGCGGTTCTGGTTCAACCAGAACCAGGACCAATTGTAAAACGAAAATCCTTTTAAAGCAAATATTTCAACGCAACAGTATCCGTATACCTAACGCGTTCGAAATAAAGCCAAAATACACATATTTTTGACTTGTTTATGCGATGTTTCGAACGATGCCCGCTTTTTTGAAGGGTGCGATGACAGAACTGCTAATTGAAATCGTTGCGTGCATTCGTGGGTCCGTTACGATACGTATGTCCGTACGCAACGAGATTATGTCATCACACCCGTCAAAGAAGCAGGCATCGTTCGAAACATGGCAGGAGCAAGTCAAAAATGTAGCGTATTTTGACTTTGTTTCGAACGCGTTAGTTATACCGATACGGATGCGTTGAAATATTTAATTTAAGTAGAGACATAAAGCTATTTGTAACTCATCGCGGTATACGTATCCGCATCTAGCGAGAACCAAGCACATTAATTGGTCAGAAACTTGTACCACGTTCGAAAAGAGCAGATATATGCTAATCTAAGGTGTTATAGAACGCGATAGGTGTTGAGACGCGTTAGGTATCACGTATCGCTACGGCACACGTATCGTATCTCAGCACCTATTGCGTTCAGAAACACCTTAAATTAGCATATATCTGCTCTTTTCGAACGTGCTACAAGTTCCTGACCAATCAATGTGCTTGGTTCTCGCTAGATGCGTATACGTATACCGCGATGAGTTACAAATAGCTTTATGTCTCTAGTGTCTATTATCTCATAGTTATATGGTCATTTCCAATATATTTTCATTTTGACAATTATTAAAACTTAAACCGCAAATATCTCAGAAACTGCAAAAGATATTGAAATAGTGTTTGATATTTTTGTAAAGCTAATTTTGTTCGAAAGAGAAGAAGCGAAAAGTTTCTAAAGAAAATAAGGGTTAAAACGCGCGATGGGGGAGGGGGTAAAAACCACACTGGACTTAAATTGTTTACAAAATCATTTAAAGCTCAAAAATTTAAAGGATTTTTTGCACAAAATGCAAAAATTTTCGCATGCGGCGCTGTAACACCATTAATATTTGCGGCGTGCGGTCCATGAAAGCAAGGGAAGCAGTGAAAAACATCATCTACTTAAATATGTTAAATACTAAAGTTTGTGTGTATTTCCGTGCGTTTGTTTCGCAATCACGCCAAAACGGCTGAACCGATTTGGATGAAATTTGGTAAGAATATAGAGTGTGACCTGAATTCGAACATAGGCTACTTTCTATTTGATATTTTTGGATGTCGCGGGTCGACGGCCAGTAAAAGAAAGTCTATACAAATGACTTTTGATGATAGTTTTAAAACTGCATTTTTGAATTTGCATAAAAAACAAGCGAAGAAGAATTTTATTGCGATCCGCGACCATTTCACTCTTTTGTTCTCCCGTTTATGTCGTTTGCTGTCAAGTCGTGCACAAGCCTGAGCAATAAATTCATCATGGCCATCAATCACTCGTTTCACCCATAGATATAGAAGAGAGGAATAGATAAAGCCAGTGCACACACCTTATGACTTTATCGTTTGTTTTTCTTTTTCTGCATTTCTTCAGTAACAAAAAAGTAACACAATCTATTGCTTATTAGAAATTCTCCGGATCAATTTAAATATGGCTGCTGACATTTATTTTATTACATAGCTCAGGAAATGAGAGTGACGTTCAAAACCAGTCATGTGATATCCATTTGTTTTGGAGTCAAATAAACATGAGAATTGGCTGAACTTCGAATGGAAGGCACTTTTTTGATTTTTTGTCGAATTTAGCGTATTCGACAAAAAAATCAAATTTGAAGTTTTAGCTTATTCGGCAAAAAATGAAAAAAAGTGCTCCGAGCCGTGCTCTAAGTATCGTTCATATAAGGCATAGTCTTAGTCTTTGGTTTAATTTTTGTTACAGTCTTAATCATAAAATAGGTATTTACGTCACTAGACCTGTAAAGACACTTTCCGGTCGTGTATCGTACGTACTTTTTTTTTCAAACGATCAGAAAAAACATTTTAGTATCTATCACTTTCGTCCACGCCTAGCCGTGTTGCGTAATTTATGAACAGCCCCCTGATATTTTCTGCTTCTTGTTGGCTAGATAGCCATTGCCGCTAAGGCCGGTAGTTTTTAAGATGAAAACTAAGAAAAACAAGTAAAGTTTTGTGGTTAGAAATGATTTTTGTATTTTTAACTTGTGCAAAATTCTATAAAACATTAGGAAAATTATAGTGTAGTGCCTATTTACGTCACTAGACCTGTAAAGACACTTTCCGGTCGTGTATCGTACGTACTTTTTTTTTCAAACGATCAGAAAAAACATTTTAGTATCTATCACTTTCGTCCACGCCTAGCCGTGTTGCGTAATTTATGAACAGTCCCCTGATATTTTCTGCTTCTTGTTGGCTAGATAGCCATTGCCGCTAAGGCCGGTAGTTTTTAAGATGAAAACTAAGGAAAACAAGTAAAGTTTTGTGGTTAGAAATGATTTTTGTATTTTTAAGTTGTGCAAAATTGTATAAAACATTAGGAAAATTATAGTGTATTGCCTATAAGCTTCACACAGCTAAATCAGTGATGACTGACGACCAGTTATGGCCAACCATGGCCAACTTATCAAGCAAAATAATGATAAAAGAGCTCATAAAAGGTAGATTTCTAGGTTTGTTCTTTATTTACCTATATTTATAGTATGCTCTTACTTTGAGAATTAAAAATGTGTGGTCGATTTTTCGGTGTATGTGACTCTTAAAGCAGCTTTTATTATTTCCTCCGGATTCAACTCATTTTTTAGATCTGAGTCCATTTCTGTAAACAAAAATTTTGAAACAAATTTAAAACAGCTTTTTTAGAAGTGTCAAAACTGCCCAAAAAAACAAGCTAATAGCTGTCAACAAGAAGTCATAACCAACTTGGCCAAAAATGAGACCGGAAAAGGATCAAGGAACCGGAAAATTGAACAAAAAGGTCCTTTCTGGAGAGTGGAAATATTTCGAAAGAACATGCCTTGTAATGTAGAACTTTCCGTATGAAAAATCGTACGGAAAGTGGCTATTTTCCGGACGTTTGAAAAAAAAAGTTAAAACCACTGTTTCTTATAGGTTTAGTCACAGTCCTAAGGAAAAGTTGGCAAGTTTCAACTTTTATAACTAAAATTACGACTATTACTATAACAAATATATTTGCGCATACGCAAGTTCCAAATTGTAAGTATGGCGACCATCTATGTTGACAGGAATGAAATCAATATTTTCAAAAATTTTATACAGGCAAATTAAAAGCAAAAAACAAGTTGCTAAGTGTTTTGTAGGTTCCAAAAAAAACTGTTTCTATTAAACCTTATTTTCTTTGAAAAGAAACTACAAAAATAAAAGTAAACAAAACAAAATATCAAAAAAGTAAGGTTAGATGCAATTGCTTAGTGATTGTTTTGACCATAACAAAGACAAGTATAAACAGTGGGCAATTTTTAAGACTAAAACTATAACCAACATCAAGTGATTAAGCCTATGCCTTGTATGAACGATAGTTTTTACAAAATGTGCCTTCCATTCAAAGTCCAGCCAATTCTCATGTTTATTGGACTCCAAAAAGTATGGATATCACATGACTGACACTGACGGAAAAAAAATCTCTTTCCTCTTAAGAAACAGGGCCCCAAAGGCACAATCCAAAACTCAAAAATCTATAAAACACAATACGTGTCTAACCAAAAATAAACTAAAAAAAGGTCCAAAAAACAGATGAAAGGCAAAGAAAAACCATACAGACCGCTTCAAGCTACTGCGAACATAGGGGGAATCAAGTCCAATTTACTCTCCGTGTAGTACGACCGAGGTGGATTCGAAGCACGCTGCAGTGTTATCTTTTGGAAATTCATTTTGTTTTTATTATTTTGTTTTATTTCTGCCTTGCTTGAGAAACAACTAATTGAAATAATACATTTTTAAAACCAAAAATGGATGTCTACGAAGTTGCCGAAAAAGTGCCGATGGTCAAATGGTCAAATCGTCATAACCCAACACACGTTCGATATTGGTCGAGGGAAAATTTGCATTTGTATTTTGACGTAAGAACACAGTATCCCCAAAAACTAAATGTTTGGGGGGGGGGTATTATAGGGGAACAGGTAATTGGGCCATTTTTTATTAACGGCAATTGCAATTTGAATGGTCCTAGATACTTGGATCTACTGCAGCAGCACATTATTCCAACTGCTAGGCAGTTGTTAGGTGTAAGATTTGGTAAAACATGGTTTCAACAAGATGGTTGTTCCGCTCACAATGTTGGCCTTGTTAGGGAATATCTTGATAATGTATTTCCTAATCGGGTTATAAGTACACGGGGAACTATTTTATGGCCAGCTCGATCTCCCGATCTTGCTCCTAATGACTTCTATCTGTGTTTGAAGAAGCTTTTCAAATTATCACCCCTAACATGCTTGGAAACGTTAGTAGGGGTTTTTATAGTAGGCTCGGATATTGTCTAGCCGAGCAAGGAGGACTTTTCGAACATTTGCTTTAATTTTTTTTTGGTACTGGGAGAATCTTTTTGGTTTTTAGAATGTATTATTTTATTTTGAGAACTTGCTTTTATTTTGTTTCTCCTTATTATTTTCATTGTAACACGTCGTCACTGATAAATCTGAGCAGTTGACAATAAAACGCTCTTATTTATCAGTGACAAAAAATAAGAAAATTACGTTATAAAAATTTGCGTATTTATTGACCAAATTCCGGTTTCATTGACTACGCTCCACACAGCACCGTGGTTAGAGGCGTACTAAATACCAAAGGAAAGTCATGCAAGTGGTGATCGCAAGCCTGAGTATTGGTTGCTTCACTGATAGGCGTGCGGTGTCTCTGCATGTACGTACACTGGCAAATTAGACTTCTTCCGCCCTATGTTCGCAGTACCTTGAAGCGGTCTGTATAACTATGAGATACATATATATATATATATCCCTTGCATTTTACGAAAAACAGCCGCAGCGATAGTAACTCCCAATCAAGTTAGCCTGGAAAAAAACGCATATCAAAAAATCTTGTGGGCGCGAGTAGATTGGCTCAGGAATTTCAATTGCAGCACATATTTAGCACATAACTAATAGCACCTAATGGTGACACACTCAAGCTTTTTTCTGAAATACGCACATGTCGAGCTACACTCTTCCTGGCATAAAAAAGCAAATAGCGCTATCCGCCGCAGATTTGCAGTGCGGACTGTCAAAATTGGTGCGTTCGAAAGCACATAAAGAGCACTTGCGGTCGATTGTGACGTTAAGTGTGGATTTTTTTTTGGGGGGGGAGGTGTGGCTCGTTGTCGAGCTAGCACACCCATTTTCAAAATTTAAAAAAAGTACTTTCCGATTAACTCATGTTTTGATTTCCAAGCTTTTTTATAAAATACGCACATGTCGAGCTGCATCCCCTCCCTGGAATAAAAAAGAAAATAGCGCTATCTGCCGCATATTTGCAGTTCGGACTGACGGACTAGGAGCTTTCGGAAGCACATAAAGAGCACATTGTGATGTCAAGTGTTAATTTGTGGTCGTGGGGGGTGTGGCTCGTCGCGTCGTCGAGCTAGCCCCCTCATTTTCAATGTTTTAAAAATATACTTTCTGATTGAGCACAAAAATTTAGTTTTTGGCATATAATTAGCACATAAAGAGCGCGCAAATCTGAAAATGGGTTTTTTTCGAATCGGTCAAATGGGGGGTGCAGCACGACGGACCCGATTTTTACATTATTTTATTTGTTTTTCAAAGTTATTATTGGTACACATTTTGCGACACAACTGTAACTGTTAACTGAACGTAAAAGCCTGCCGCTTGAGGGAGTGATGGAGATGTGGGAGTGCTGTCTACATAACTCTTATTTTCAGGTGAAAGATAGGTTTTATGCTCAGAATGACGGTCTGCCAATGGGTTCATCGCTCTCGCCAGTGGTGGCCAATATTTATATGGAGTGGTTCGAATGACACGCGGTTGATGCCGCAACATATAAACCTAAGCTCGGGCTAAGATATGTTGATGATACTTTTATTGTCTGGACCGGGAATGACCAACAACTTTTAGAATTTGTTCACCACCTAAATAACATAAGACCTACCATTAAATTCACAATCGAGTTGGAGCAAAATTGTCAAATTTATTTTCTTGATGTACTTGTTAAACGAGTAGAAAGCGACATCAGAACAACAGTCTATCGTAAACCCACTCACACAGGACAATATTTAAATCAAGGTTCAAATCATTCTGTTACAACCAAACGAGGCATAATAAGAACTTTGTATAATAGAGCCGTTCAAATTTGTAACAATTCTCATGACTTGGAAATCGAAATAAGAAACATTAAGAAGGATCTGCAGCAGAATGATTACAACCTTAAACTTATAACAAAAATAGTATTCTAAATTTCAGCAAACAGGACAGAGATTACAAGACCAAAACCAGGCAAATGCCTTCCTTACAATTCCATACATTAAAGGAGAAAATTCGAAGAGTAGCGAACAACTTTAATATTAAAACAGCTTTTAAATCTAATAATACAATTCTTTTTAGTAAAACAAAACCGGAGAACAAACAAAATAAGGAATGCATTTACCAAGTTTCTTGTGAGAGTGGTGAATCATACATAGGTGAAACAAAAAGACCACTATCTTTTAGGCTTAAAGGAATCGCCGAACACGCATGGTCAAAACAACACCGAATGAAGTGGACAGAAGCAAAGGTTTTGCACAAGGAGTCACACTTGAAGAAACGAAAATTCCTTGAAGCTTCCTTTATTGGGCAGAATCAGTGTGTTTTCAGTAAACCAAGAGTTGAAATTCCAAATATTTGGAATACCCTCCTTGGGCGGAGCCATCTTCTTAAACTTCACGGTTAAGTGATTGCCCATAGTATATAAGTACGTAGCCTTAGGAATAGATTATAGTTTGCACTGAGATTGTACTGATCGAAACGTCGTGTATAAATAAAATATAGACAATGGAAGTCCGAAAAAAAGAGTTAATTTCATAGTATCTCATAGTTATATGATAAAAACGCAAAAAAGCAGAAATCGAGTGAAGTTAACGACACAATCACATATAAAGGCTGATTAGTTTGGTTAATAAGACACTTAAAGTTGCAGAAATAGAGAGTGCTTAATCGTATCTCACTGCGCATGCTCAGAACGGATTCGTCGTACCCTTGCAGCATTCGTACGCAGCTAGCGTATCCTAACCATTTTGTTATGCCTGATCCACAGTTTCACTCCTTTTACTTTCCATTCTATTGCCCTCTCACTTTTTTCCACAAGGAAGGAAATAGAAGTGAGCGGCATGAAGTAAAACTGTGCATCAAGCACTGTACAAGAACTGGTTTGGTTACGTCGTACGTTGTAAGCACAATTTTAAACCTTTTTTTAAGGACACTCTCTCAAACGCATCAAAGATATGCTAACAACAAGGAATCAAAAATAGCTAGTGTCTAATGGCGTCCGAAGGAGAATTTCCTAAGAAGCTACCATAAAAATGGCGGCACCCATGGTGTTTGCTAAAATTTCTCGAAAATCGTTCTACTCTCCTCTGATGTCTATGCCATCAATCACTCGTTTTAACCATAAACGTCGCAGTCGGATGTCAACATTTAAACTTTCTATATTTTCTCTGTTTTTTTTTGCCATAAAAACGTGCGTATGTGTGTGTGTGGCATATTGAGGTAATTGAATGGACTTGAAACAAGTAGTGTTAATATTGAAGGAATAATTTCACTGCGTAAGACAAACAGGGAAAATAGAACAAACATATAGAAAATGGATATCCCAACCGACCAATCTAAAAAATTAGGGGTAACGAAGCGATTGACAGTTTCATAGCTAAAAAGGCATAACGGTTGGAGGAACGTCACTTTTTGACACAAGGAGCTGACAAATTGATTTCATGACAATAATTTTCTTACATTTTTTTAAAAATTTTGAATGATTTATTCTAGCTAGTGACTTTAGAATTAAAAATAAAGACACTACATTACAATTCGTTCATTCTGCCATAAAGGTAAAAGGTTCTGTGAAGAAAATACTTACTTTTTGTGGAATTTTTATACAATCCGCAAAGCAAGAAAACTCTAGATGTTTAAATGGAACAATTTATTAGATATTTTAGAGAAAAAACTCAAAAAAAGGCCAAGAAATTCCAAGTTTAAAAAGTAAACAACGCAAAAGAAAAAGTAAACAAAAAAAGTGGGCTTATACGTCAAGTCGGACCAGAGATCAAATTTACCCAGGGAATATAAATTTACCTAACCGTTATGCCTCTCAGATTGCTCCATCTGCTCGTTCTTTAGTAATATCCATTCCCTATATGTTATAGTTTCCCTGAAGACAGTGGTTTTTGATAATTACAGCAATGGTTTTTTGAAAAATTAAACTGATGATTATTTGGGTCATGTGTCATATGTTTTGTGTCAAATAAACATCGGCTGAACTTTGAATCAAAGCCAAAATATTCAAACATTTGACTCGATAAAACTGTTAAGAACTTTGATAAAATAAAGTAATACCTTATGTCTTACACACTTTGCGCTTTGAACAATTACAATATCTAAATTTTTATAAAAAAAATGGCGTTAAATTATCTTCAGCTTTATAACGCATTTTTACAGAGAAAGAATATTTTTTGAAAGTACTTTTTCCAATCGCTAAAAAAACAGTGAAAACTTGAAAAAAGTGAGTGTTTTATTCTACGAATCGACATTTTGGAAAGAAAACTATAAATTGTGACTAAAATTATAGCTTAAAAGGGTAAAAAACCTACAACAAAATCCGATAAACAAAAACGTTACCGTTTGAATAAAAATATGGCCTTACCATAAATGCATATCCATAAAAATTTGACTATACATTAGCAAACCGTGATTAACAGAAAAAATGGTGCATACGGACATTATTGTCGTCTACCTAATAAACATAAAATGAAATCGAGATGTCAGGTATGGTGTGACGGAAATCATGACCTGATATTTCACCTGGTCGTTGTTTGCTGACGATATCTCTACCGACCAGTAAATAATTATTATTTAAGTAGGTATGCCACCTTGATACAAGACTGTTTTAATGCTAAGTATTGCAAATTAAGTCAAATCAAAGTATGATGTGTGTTAAATGATGTTTGGGGAGAGTGACCAGTAAAACCGCTAATGAGCCCCGACTGGTTTAACCAGGGCGAAACATTATTTAATTACACTAGGCAACATTTACTGCATAGACACGCCATTTGAGAATTTTGGTATAACATTGTAGCTAATACAAAATTATGATTGTTTTCCACAAACCAAAACTACACTTTTTTGCACTCGACGCGCGTTTCGCTAGCATCATCAGGAGACGATAAACAATGAACTAAATTAATCTACGCTCTATCTTATATACAATCCTTTAGTGGGCGGAGATAAGACTAATAAATTGTGATTGATCACGATTTTTAATCCTATCTTCCCTCAACCAAAGAATAAAGTCACGATTTTTAATCCTATCTCCCCTCAACCAAAGAATAAAGAATAAATAAAATCGTGATCAATCACAATTTATTAGTCTTATCTCCGCCCACTAAAGGATTGTATATAAGATAGAGCGTAGATTAATTTAGTTCATTGTTTATCGTCTCCTGATGATGCTAACGTTGTTAGCGAAACGCGCGTCGAGTGCAAAAAAGTGTAGTTTTGGTTTGTGGAAAACAATCATAATTTTGTTTTAGTGCAACCAAAGGTTCCAAATTCCCAACATAATTGTAGCTAATAACACTAGTCAACACAAAAAAACGGTCGGCGATAAAAACAGCTCAATTTTATAGATTTTGACCTGCTCGACGCAAATCCATCGCTTAAAAAGTAAAAGTGGCGTAGAATTTAATAGAAGCTCTCCAACACACACGCGCATGTTCGTTCACGACGAAAAACCACTGCGCAAGTTTTACACCGAGCAACAACTTTTTAACCAACTCTCGAGTGGGTAAAACTTTAAACAGTCGTTTGAAGAGTGAATATAACCAAACTTTATTGTTTTGTTGTCGTCGAATTTAAAGGTTATTGTAATTAATTGAGCACTGCTAATTTTATTGAAAAAGAGCCAAACAACGCATTTGAATTCAAAAAAACATTGTTACAAGAACTGACAAATATAGGCTGGTTTACGAGACTACATAATGGATAAACATAAGCGTAATCGATAAACAAAATCTTTTTTCTCTACTCTTTTTGAAATAAGAGTGACAGAAATAGAAACATTATCTATTATACAATGAGCTTCAGGCTACTGCGAACATAGGGGGAATCAAGTCCAATTTACTCTCCGTGCTGTACGACCGAGGTGGATTCGAAGCACGCTGCAGTGTTATCTTTTGGAAATTTATTTTGTTTTTATTGTTTTGTTTTATTTCTGCCTTGCTCGAGAAAAAGATTGTGAAGTTCTTAAGTGAAATAATACATTTTTAAAACTAAAAATGGATGTCTACGAAGTTGCTGAATAAGTACAGATAGTCAAATGGTACTATCAAGGCAGACAGACCATTGAGACTTACTCAAGAACTTTTTTTGGAGGATTTTGTAAATCACCCAGAACCTAGTTTATCAACGATTCATAGGTTTGTGCAGAATTTTGAAAAGTTTGGTTGTGTAGCGCCAAGAAACCATAAAAAACCCACTGTTTTGAATGACGAGCAGGAAGTACGAGGTGTGATGATTTGCGCTGCAGTGGAGGAAAATCGAAAGTTAACTAGCCACCAAACTGCCGAAGCAGTTGATACGTCTTCAGCCACTGTCTTACGTGTTCTCAAAAAGAATGGTTATCATTCTTACAAAGCGTCAAAAACGTACCAAATTTTTCCCGAGGAGAACTATCGTCGTATGGAATTTTGCGAAACAATGATGGAAAGGGCTAATTGTGCTAAAAACTTTCTGAGATCTATTCTTTTCACAGATGAGAAAGCACTTTTCCATTATTGAATCGTCATAACCCAACACACGTTCGATATTGGTCGAGGGAAAATTTGCATTTGTATTTTTTTTTAAATATTTGGGGAGGTTGGACGATTTTTTATTTATGGCAATTTGAATGGTCCTAGATACGTGAATCTACTGCAGCGGCATATTATGGTTTCAACAAGATGGTTGTCCCACTCACAATGTTGACCTTGTTAGGGAATATCTTGATAATGAATTTTCTAATCGGGTTATAAGTACACGGGGAACTATTTTATGGCCACCTCGATCACCCGATCTTGCTCCCAATGGTTTCTATCTGTGGAGTTATATCAAAAATAAAGTTTACGGGCATGAAAGGGCTAATAATTAAGAAGAACTTCGGATTAAAATTGAAGAATCTTTTCAAACTATCACCCCTAACATGCTTGGAAACGTTAGAAGGGGTTTTTATAATAGGCTCGGATATTGTCTAGCCGAGCAAGGAGGACTTTTTGAACCTTTGCTCAAAATTTTTTTTGACCGGGAGAATCTTTTTGGTTTTTAGAATTATTTTATTTTGAGAACTTGCTTTTCTTTGTTTCTCCTTATTATTTTCATTGTAACACGTTGTTAGTGATAAATCTGAGCAGTTGAAAATAAAACCCTTTAATTTATCAGTGACAAAAAACAAAAAAATATAAAAATTTGCGTATTTATTGACCAAATTCCGGTTTCATTGACTACACTCCACATAGCACCGTGGTTAGAGGCGTACTAAACATAAGCTGCGAAAGGCGATCGCAAGCCTGAGTGTTGGTGGCTCCACTGATAGGTGTGCGGTATCCCTGCATGTACGTACACTGGCAAATTGGACTTCTTCCTGTTCGCAGTAGCATGAAGCGGTCTGTATATCGTTGCATAAACCAGGCTTACCTATGCTTACTATGTTTATCAATTGTCCTGCTTAAATCAGCCTTTAATACTTATCGATACTCAGGTGTAGCTAGCAACCAAATAAAAGCAAGTAAATGTTTTTTTTATACCTCAAGATAACTAAAACGCACTTTCACCGACTTTTTTTTAATTGTCCTTTAACGAATTCCCTCTTTATCAATGGAGGCATCTGGTATGCCTTTTGCTCTCATTGTTAAAGAGAGAATTAGTTAAAAGACCGTTAAAAAAAAGTCGATGCAAGTGGCCGTAAAGCATGGCTTTTTTGGTTACCGATTCAAAATAGTGTTAACAACTCGCGGCTAAACTCTGCTCTTTTTTACTCGCGTTTTTAAATACCTCGCTGCGCTCGTGATTTAAACCAAAGCTTGTAAAAAAAGCGCTATTTTAGCCACTAGTTGTTAAAACTACTATTTCGGAAAAATAGTAAAATAAATAAATAAAAACGCCTTTATTGTCGACTTGGCGAAGTTCCTGTTTTGTTAACCGAGAATGTAAAAATTACAAATTGAAAAACAAAACAAAATATTTAAACAAGTTTTAAATGAATAAAAGGAAAAAATTATGAGTAAAAAATTTTAGACGATTTGTTAACTTATCAGTATAAGTAAATAACAAAGTTAATAATGCACCTATGAAGAAATGAAAATTAAAAACTATATAAAAAAAATAAAATCCTTTTAGACAAATACAGATACAATAACGTTAACATTAAATCCAGGTATTCTCTTCAAATAATGTCGGGACCATACGAGAAGTTCTGAAGTTTGGGTCTGATTTTCTCCAACACCCAGTCGCTTGCTTGCTTCGTCAATCTAAAATCTTCTTAAAACTCTTCATCGTCCATATTTCTTCAAGGCACTCCACGAAAAAGTTTAAACTATTTCTTTTTGGTGATTTGGACCTCAGCCCCTGCAATGGTGCCAGCTACCGGGCAAACACTAGTCAAAATAGATACCAGTGAGAAGATCATCAATCAGATCTTCCTCTTCACTAGTGTCATCATTGAGCACATTCTCAAAATAATAAATTGCAGGATCCATTTTTCACTTTACCGACTTTTCTAAAAAAAAACCGCAGAAAAGTAGGTTAGGGATCTTATGTCATCTGTCACTTTTCATACCGCGCGAACGCCGGGCAATGCGGAACGATGCCTATTTGTGAGTGATTCAAGGTTGGAAATCAAAGTGTGTGTTTAATGATGTTTGGGGAGGGTGACCGGAAACCACTGATGAGCTCACGCTGGTTAACCACACCGAAACATCGTTTAATCATTTCTCTTTTCGCTTTGGTCCTTTGTGTGTTCCTTGTAGGATGCCCATCCAAGTTTGAATTTACGTTATTTCCACCCAAGATCTTTTCATCTTTTTTTTGGTTTCTTTTCGGTTGAAGTAACTTCTTTTTTTAACATTTAAGAAGATGATGTTTATCTAGGGAAAGCACTGTTTCCCTGGACCGCACGCCGCTGGGTTACCTATCCATCGCTTATACTATAACAGATGAGTCAAAGTTATGTAACAATGGTAATTACAATCGAATCGAAAGCAAAGCTTCAGCAGGCTTGTTCATCAGATAGCATCTCTTGCATCTTTTTATAAAAACGTTACATAAGATTGCGGCATGTAATCGAAAATAAAATCTGGGTTAATTAGTATATTCAACAGTAATGAGTGTTATTATTCTTTTTGTAGTAAACAACAGGGTCAAAAACTTCTTTATTAAAATCGGTTTAGTCCCTGCCCAATTTATAGTAATATAAAGGCCCCCTTTCATCACTAATTCTTAATCTATTTTAGCAAGTTTTTGTTGAAGGGTGAAAAATAGTTTATATTGAAATGTATAGGCTCATTGATCCATGTGGGAAAGAAGGTTTATAATGGATAACCCTGTACGTAACTTGCATGTAATGGGCTATTACATGGTTAGAAGACTAAGGCCTTCAACTCAAATCTTAATCGTTACCCTTACATAGATTCGTAATGACCGTCATGTCTACAATACAGGGTGTTTCAAAATTCTGTAGCAACATATTTTTCAGTTAAAAATATGGGTCCGCAAACTTTTTGTTACCGATCTACAAAGCGTGAAAGTTTCATAATCGGTCCCTTCTTTTGTTAAATTTGTCTGTATAGCAAATTGCAAAAAATTATTTATTTTTTTCTCGGTCCGTCGCAAATGCAAAAGAAATTACAAGAAACAAAACAAAGAGTTTATTTTAATTTCAGAATCCACCAGCGGCTAACCCCTGAAAAATAACTAAAAATTTGATATAAATATATGAAAAACTACACGAAAAAACTGATTTTTACACCCTGTATTTTAACCACACTTGCGAAAGTTTTATTTACCGACGTAGTAAACACACAATAAAAAAAGGAGTGTCATTTCATTAATAGTCAAGGGTTTTTTTTATACTCGTTCAGCTGCTCAGGATAATCAGGCAAAACTAATTGACAATGTATTTATTATTGTTTCTCCTTTAGTTAATAGGGAGCCCATTCGACGCGCTTTCTCTTGCCAAATATAAAGTAGCTCGTACACTACCACGGAATTGAATATCGCGTATTTTTGCGAAGGGAAAACTAAAAATTCAAAGGCTTTCGTTTTGTTCTGCTGCAGTACTGCATGATCCACGCCGTCAAATGCCTTTGAAAGATCATATACCACTGCTGCAGGCTTTTGTTCATATACTGGAGAACAAAAAAAATGCAACACCATGTATATGAATAATTATTTGAATGAAAATTATTTGTGTGTATATCTTATCTCAAAAAAAAATATTTGATACATTTTTTGTCTTCTAATTTTTCGTTTTTTTACAGATTTTTTCTATTCATTTTCAAAAACAACCAACACATAAAAGACCTTTTCTGAAAAATTTAAATCATTTTTCTCGTAGTTTTTGGTCTTTTTGGATTGCTTACAGTTTATTTAAAAAACAAATATGCCAAGAGTTCGCGGTCGCCAACAATTTCATCAGTTAAACGACTTCGAGAAAGGACGCATCATTGGCATGAAAGAGGCTGGTTTTGGTTTACGGGAAATTGCAAGAAGGGTTAATGCCAATTCATCAACAGTGTTAAGAGTTTGGAGAAGGTTGTCCAATGATGAGACTTATAGACGTGGTGCGGGTTCTGGATGCCCTAGATTATTAAAAGGTCGTGATTTACGGCATCTCAGACTTCTTGCTTTCAGAAATCGACGGGACAGTATACGCCAAGTAAGAGATGTTCTAGTTGCAGCTACAGGACGAGTTTTTTCAAAGATGACAGTTAATCGAAGATTGCTTGGTATGGGGCTGAGGGTTTACCGTCCGCTTTTGGTACTACCTTTGACCCCCCAACATAAGGCTCGCCGCTTGAAGTGGTGCAGAGCTCGGCAAAACTGAAATGACGAATGGAATACCATAAGCTTCAGCGACGAATCCAGATTTTGTTTAGGCGGCCATGATGGACGCATGAGGATTAGGTGATTTCGAGGTGAGAGACGAAATGTAGGCTATGCTGTTGAACGTCATACAGCAAGACAGCAAAGTATGGGGTGCTATATGTGTAGGAAGCAGATCACCTCTGGTCCTCATCAACGGCAATCTGACTGCTCGGTGATATATCGATGAAGTGCTGCAGCCAGTTTTACATCCCTACCTACAAACTATCCCAAAAGCGATCTTTCAACAAGATAATGCCAGACCGCATATTGCTCGTGAAATAATGGACTTCTTACATGAACTTGGCATAGAGACTTTGGAATGGCCAGCAAGATCGCCTGACTTGTCGCCTATCGAATGGGGCGCAATCTTAGCCGATTACCACGTCCCCCTGGAAACTTAGATGAACTCTGGCATGCCGTAAGGAGGATTTGGATGAGTGTTCCTCAATATGATATAGACCATCTTATTTTGTCAATACCCAATAGAACAAAAAGTGCATAAATAACCATGAAGGAGCCACTCATTATTAATTTTTTGATGATTATCATGGAGGAATCTTTGTCCTTTCTGGTGTTGCATTTTTTTTTGTTCTCTATGAAAAAGAAAGAAAGAAAAACTATGAAAAAATTAACATGTTTTCACGTGTAACTGAATACGTTTTCAATACTATTCACTTTTCGGTTGTCATGAAGCGATTGTTTAAAGAAGGCAAACTTCTTTTCAGATTTACAGATTTCACAAACAAATCCATGGAAACTACCTTGGGTAGCTTGGTGCAGGGGGTGCTGACAGCGCTGGACAACCAGGATGTAACTTTGGGTCTTTTTCTGGATTTGTCCAGGGCTTTTGATACGTTAGACCACTTTATTCCATTGCAAAAGTTCAACAAGTTTGTTGTTAGGGGTAAATGCGAATATCGGATAAAGTAATTTCTCACTGATAGACCGAGAAAAACATGTGTTAGTACATCTGAAGCATATGGGAGCTCCTCGATACTTACGTCAAACACAGGCATAGCCCAAGGGACTGTCTTGGGCCCATTATTTTTTATAGGTTACATCTTTGACATTTTTCTTGTCTCAAACTCAGAAAAAGTGGCCTTTATAAATTATTGTGACATAACCAAGTTACTATTTGATCATATCTGCGAGACTGAACCGTATTCTATAGAAGAATTCATTAACAATAAATTTAAAAAAAATACTTGCTTCCATATTATGTATGGGTCCTTATTATAACAATGGACTGTCTCGTACTACTATAGTCTAATTTTTTGATGAGCGGACTGATGTAATTTTTTTGGATTTTTTTGACACATTGTTTTCGACAGCGACAATAAATATGTGAAAAAAGCCATGTCGTTGATTGCTTCAACTGTTACTTTAAATTGACAACAACAAATTATTTCACATGCGAACTGCTGAAAACAAAGAAATACGTTTTCAAAGGCAAAAATGACGTCAGTCTGCTTTTGTTGATAGAAGAGTTCTTGGCAGAAAGTCCTCCAGGGTGTTACAGTTTTTCCCATTATTTTCCTGTTAGAGTAAATTTATTTTTAAGTTCTGCTTCTTACTTGTTATTGTTATAACAGTGTAGGGCTTCCTTTATAAAAAATACTAAATCAATAGAATAGGCTTGCCGCTTTGAACCATCCTGTTCGAAATCGAAAGTGGTTCTGGTCGACTGTGACAATTTATCGTGACCGGTTTTTTGTCTCTCTTTGCAATGAGGGTATCTGAAAATCTAGATTGATGTCTATCACAGGTCTATAGATTTAAAATTGAGAATATTGAAATAAATCACTGGAAAACGCAAAATTAGCCTTAAGACAGACGCGGTTCGGGAGCACAGAGGGATTTCAGGCAACGAGAAGGCGGACGAACTTACCAAGATCCAATTCGATAACCCTTAGTTATAGTCATAACAATCACTAAGCAAACGTAGTATAGGGGCGGCCCGTGGACCTGGCAATTAGGCCTCTTCAAGGACCCTTTCTGCCATACCCCGTTCCTTACCCCTATGCCCATACTTCCGCTGCCACTCTCTCTCCGTTCAGTTCAGTAAGTCAGCCCATTTGAGCGAGTGCAGCTCTTCTTTCTCTATCGTGGGAAATCCCCACTTCAGCGGCCTTGATCTGGCATATGCATCGCTCTCAGCTATCAAGTGCTGCGCCGATTCCTCTTCGAGCCCGCAAGCGGGACACACGGGGTCTTTGTTCAGGGATGTTTGTTCAGCCGATTGTGCCCAGTCAGCATCCCTGTCAGCAGTCCAATGTCCTTTCGGGTCTTGCCTAAGAGCCATTTAGTTATGGCTACCTTCGTACCATCCACGAATAGCTTGGATTGTCTGCATTTTGACTCTTGCCTCCAGGACGTCTTTAGCCACAAGGCACGAGGCGACAAGTATTTAACGAGAGTAACCTAGAGTTTCGGACTTCCATTGTCTTTATTTTTTTACATTTTCGTATCTGCAATCGTAATCAGGGTCAATATGGCGGCTGACAACTAAACACAGAAGCTAAATGGAACGGCCATTGTCAGTTTCAAAAAACTAACTTCCGTATATCGCAAAAAAAACCCATACTGGACAATATCCAGTCCACATCAACCAAACTGGGAATTGCAAAATCTCTTATACATCGAGCCACCTACATCTGCAATACAGAAGGACAACAAGTCAAACCACTCCATATCAACCAAACTGGGAGTTGCAAAATCTTTAAATATCGGGCCACCTACATCTGCAATACAGAAGAAGCTTTAAATAAACAAAAGGAATAAAACTCTTCAGACCACACCAACACAAAGGACGACAGACGTAAATACTGAAATAAAGGCGACACTTATAATTCCATAAATCAAAGGAATCTCAGAAAAGATAAGAAGAATAGGCAACCAATACCATCTTCGGACTGCCTTCAAAACGACCACAACAATAAGAAGTCAACTAAACCATATCGCCACAACATCAAGAACTGCATCTACCAGGAACCGTGTGAAAGTGGGGATATCCTTACGCCTTACAGAACACAAACGCAAACTCGACAAGGAGACACAACTGGATCAAAAATAGCTCAACATTGCTGAGAAAATCAACATCATATGGAATGGAAAGAGTCAAAGATCGTTGCCAAAGAGGAAAAGCAGAAGTTGTAAGAATTTATTTTCTCGACAAAGCGTCACACCATGGAAACCCGTACTTTTCAGAGGTAAAAGATTTCAACTGCAAAACATCCAAACCAACCAAGTGTAAACTTCATGGTTCACTGAACACAGGGTTAGTTTTATGGTTCACTTAACACATGCTAGTATATAAGATGAGGTAGTTTTAGTTTTTGTTAGTATTCACGTGATGACGATTGCAGACACATAAGCATTCGAAACACTAGTTTACTCTCAAGTTCATCATTGTCTACCATCTTCAAAGTATTAAATGATTGAGCCTATGTGGCACTTAGAAGATCGTAGAGCCAAAAAAAGAGTGTATTTTAACGAATTTGTGGATAGACCACACGCAACCACAGGAGAAACCACAAATACACAGGACTCCTCACGTCACAAGCATATAGTACAAGCGTTCGCAGTAAAAGTTATGATGGATAGGTAAGGTAGATGCATTTTCTCGTCCTGAATACGAAATGGACAATCCTGTACCTCAAAATTGTGGATAAGGACTCGGCACACCAATCCAAAAGTGGTAAATTTAGAAGAAAATGCACATATTATCAAAAAATGGCGAGGGTTACCTATCCATCATATTTTATAGCTTGAACTCTTGCTCTAATACTAACCGGACACCAGCGGTTGGAAACATCTCTCCCGCATGGGTATCGAGGACGACTCTGTGCGATACTTCCAACACCTTCCGTTTTAGTACCCTTTTCCACGTATGCCGCCGCCATTTTTGACACTGTTGACAGATATTACATTAGTTAATTGTCAAAATGGCCGCCACATACGTTCAAAGCTCACTAAAACGCGAGTGGATGGAAGGCCTATTAAATATCGGAGGCATCGCTCTGTGTGTCGCTCAAGCTGACAGACATCTTGGCACCTAGTGGGAGAGTGCGCGGCCTACGCAAGAGTAAGACAGAGTACTGGGAGCCCCAGCAGTCCGGCACTAACTAGTTGAAGCAGTGCTTCTTCTAAAAAAACATCATCTTCTTAAATGTAATTTTTGAAATAGGAAACATATTACTTTAGAGTGTATTAAAAATAAGGCCGTGACTCAAAGCGAGTCACAGCAGCTATAATACGCCGTCAGCCTGCTTTCGTGTGCTTTGAGAGGTCAATGGACCTGCTGAATGCACCGAGTCGCGGTCTCGTGCTTTAGGCAGGCGTGGAAGCTATCATTGGAGTGGGTTATTTGCAGGTTTATACGGCTATCGGTGCGTACAGTGTACGTGCGTTGTGTGATATGGAAGAAATGTTGGACAGTTAAGTAAGATTGTCTGTGAATGTGTGGTGTGTGTCTTAATAATAAAGTGTTTTTCAAAACTGAAAATGTAAAAGGGCGCGAAGTGGCGATAGTAGGAAGATAGGAAAAGGTAAAATACTGTTTTAAAAGTTAATAATTGTTCTTTAAGAAGTTTCATACATTTCGCCCGAGGGTTTTTAATAATTTTTTCTCAAGAGTGTAATAATGATTTAATTTAAACGAACCACAAAGTATCGAATAGTGTAGGTTTTAATGTCTTTTTGCATTTTTGCTGATTCTTATTTTTGTTTTGCAACATCGGCGAGTATTTTTTGTGTACCCCCTTACTGCTATTGAAAAAGTGCAACATTTTACCATAGATACACTCTGTATATTGCGAAAAAAAAAACATCTAATATTTGAGTTGGAACACTGCATACACGGCTGACAATCTCCTTTTTCAGATACCAGTTTTTAAAGCTAGAGTATAATATTTTCTATAATTGGTAATGAGCTGATTGCAATATACTTTCAAATGCCAGTAATTTATTTTAAAACCAAACCAAATTAATGTAATTTTAACGTTCGATACGATTTCTCCAACGTTTTCGTCGCCGAGAGTTTTTTTCCTCTAGGTAGTTTTTTAGTTTTTAATTAATGCCGATTAGTGTAACGTGTAGAAAAGTAGAAGTGAAGTTGTAAAATTAAGTTTGCAGTTTATCGACCGTTTTATTAAGAATCGTTCATAAAAAGCATAGGCTTAGTCACTTGATTAGTATTTGGTTTTGTTATAGTGTTAGTTATAGTTTTAGTCTTTGTTATAGTCATAACAATCACTTACTTGTACTGTTTCTATTATAGTTTATTTTTAGAAGAAAATTCAAACCTAATACAATAGTCCGTTGGTTTTTTTAAAAAACTGGAAAAATGTGTAACTTTTATGAAAGTCCCAGGGTTGTTTGCAACTATGGTAAGGAATACCTGTGCAAGTATCTCCTGTACTATTTAATTTTGACATATGAAACGTATGTCATTATAAATACGACAGATTTCCCTGTCTAGAAAAATAAATACAATTTTAGCAGGTTAATTATTGTAGCACCAGTGGCGTTCGTAATTTAAAAATGGACAATTTAATTTTGTTTTGCACTTTAGATTTTTTCTTGTTTTTACATTTTTTTAAAATCGGGTAACGTGCGGGGTAACCCAAAATAATTTAAAAACATCTTCAAACTTTGTTCTTTCTAAAAATGTAGAAGTTTTAAAAATCAGATTAAAACCAAAAGCACAAGATGAGTTTAAATTAGTATTAGACCTACCTCATTTTGTTTTTTCCTCTTTTTTCTTTTTTTTAAAACCTTCCAGGTTAAAATCCTTCATTTACAATTTTTGCTATATGACTTTTAGTATAGCCTTGCAACACGATTTGATGGATTTTTACGGGTGAAAGATGTTTCTGGTCACCGAAAAATATATTCTATTACCGAAATATACAGTTTATTGTTTAGGCAATTTACACAAAATAAAATTCTAAATTAAAAAAAAAATTACCCCCCTCCCCTCCCTCCTTCGTTCTCGCCGTTACGTAATGATTTTCAGCAAGTTTTTGCACATTTGTGTATTATACCTACATATTATTACACATTATTTAACAAAATAAATTTTACAGTCGTACTCCGCCCCTCTTAGAGTCGTACTTCCCCCTCTCCACTAGCTCAGTTTTTGGCACATGACAGTTTTATGATTAATTACAGGCACATGACAGTTTTAGGATTAATTACAAATGCATTATAATTATTATTATGCACGCCGAAAAATATATTCTATAGCCGAAATATACAGTTTTTTGTTTATGGAATTTACCCAAAGTAAAATTGTAAATTACAAAAAATATTACCCCCCCCCCTCCCTCATTCTAGTCGTTAATTAATGATTTTCAGAAAAGTTTTGCACATTTGTGTATGCGTACATATTATTACTCATTATTTAAAAGAATAAATTTAACAGTTGTACCCCCCCCCCCTTATAGTCGTACTTCTTCTCATCACTACGCTCGGTTTTTGGCACATGACAGTTTTACAATTAATTACATTATTATGAATTACTATTTAGGTACAAGTAAGTTATTACGCCTGTCCCTAAGCCTCGCTCATTTTTTTTTACATTTTGCAATTCAGATGTACTTAAGTAAAGGAGATATTTATTAAACAAACGGAAGATGGCTGTGGCACTGTAAATCTTACGAAAAAATAGTTTTTTGTACTTCAGTGCAAAATGAACTTGAATTTAAATCTCTCACACAGAGGGTGGACCCTAGGAAGACGCCGTTTCGTCCTTATTATGGACTCATCAGCTAGGTGTGCCACAACGACAGAGAATTTCGGTCGCGCTTATGTGCCAAATATTACGGCTCAAGCGGAGAGAATTTCTGTCGAGTACCGACCATGGGGCTGATTCTTGAATTTCGTAGGAAAGCTCGCACGGAACGGTCCTCTTCCTGTTATCGACCAGTGTAGGAAAGTTCCTACGATGCACGGCAATCGGATGAGCTTCGGTCGTGCTCGGATAGGTTTCGGATAACTCGTGATCGCTTCAAAGCTTATTATTGGTCGATAACAGGAAGAGGACCGTTCCTTGTATAAAAAATGTTGATTTCATTTGATATAAAATAACCACAATCCATCCGAATCTCTATTGGGCATGAGTCAAATTTAAATCTCTAGAGCGCCGTAGGTCCTGATTGCGTCGTTGACAAGTTTCTCTATTTGGAAGATGACACCCAATGAGCATTTTTGTCTATATAAAAGTTACAGCAAATAATATAAAACCTTCATAAAATAACCAAAAGTTATATTATTTAGTGTTGGTGATAATTTTATAACTCTAATATATCTCTTAAATGAGTAAAAAAGACTTGAAAAACAATTGTTCAACACCAGCTTATAAAAATTTATGTTACATAGTAATGGATAGAAAAACAACATATAGATTTTATAAAACTTCCTTATGAGCCCTCAAGTATAGAGATTATTATAAAAAGGTTTTACAACTGTTCTAACAATACTACATAACAAATTAAAGGTTTTTATGGATTTAGAAATATAGATTTTCCATCTTTCTTCCCTTTGCTGGTTATGTATTATTCTTTTTCTTTTTACAATAAAAAAATTTATAAAATGGTGTTTAGCAATCTTCTAAAATAAATAAAAATGAAAGTGAGATAAGCTGAAGCAGGAATATGAATATTTATATACTAGTCAAATAAAAGCTGTTTTTCACGTCATCCTTCTCTGAAAATCAGCTGCGGTCCCGTGTGTACTGTATAGTTTTCGAATACACTCACGTAAATTTCATGGGCTCCAAAAATACTTGAGAAAACGTGAAAAAAAAATATTCATTTAACTATCAGTTCTTTTTTTCATACGCGTTTTTTCCTTTCTGGGACAAATATTGAATTTCGTATGTTGTTCTTAACCCTAACAAGCAATATTTCGATTGAAACACATATTGAAACCCCATAAATAACGTTTTTAATTAGGCCAAAAACCTATTTTTGTAATCCAAAATGGCGAAAATTTCCGACAATTCTATAAAAAAAACAATACAACTATACCACTGTTTACCTCGTCAACACTATTTTATAACCCTTTTAAAAAATGATGCTACTTGGAACAAAGGGCTACAGATGGCGCAGTGTTGAACACTGATGGTCTGTTTCTACGAGCTTAACATAGTTACCATTGTTCTTTTCCTAAATGCATTCCTCGAGAGATCCAGCATATTACACATACCAAGAAAAATACCCGCCTCCACACACTTCAAGCCCGCATAACTATCAGAGGTAACTATCTCAAGAATAGTTAGATTGCGGGGTCGAAGGGTGTACAGGCGAGTATTTTCCGGGGTGTTCACATTTGCCGCCGACCAGCATTATCAGCGTATGCGCTCGACGTTTCACGGTGCGTTTTTGCGACTTTAACACGGTTACTATATTGTTCTCTTTTTCTAAAACACGGTTCCCATCTATGCGTTTTTCATTCGTGGGTCCCCCGAATCAAAACACGTATCATGTGGTCTAAGCGAGATTTGCCTATACAAGTTCATGTCGGACCACGTGATGAGTTTTTTTGAGTCAGGGTGACTGCGCATCGGAAACACTGGTGGGAATCGGGTGTAAAATGTATTCGATCCCGATATCTGTCATCGGCAACTATCTCAAGAAGATTTGGATCTCTTGTCTCTCTCAGATTGATGTAATTAAAACAAGATAATAATGGTATGGTATCTCGCAAAAACGCGCCTTTTGATGTCGCAAAAACGCTCCTTTTGATTTCGCAAAAACGCGCCTTTTGATGTCACAAAATTAGCCTTAAAAAATATTGTTTGTTTTGTTATTATAATTGCCAAAATAAATTAAAATTGTTTTTTTTTGTTCTAAAAACAGTTGTATTATAACCACTGTATAAAGAAATTAATAACAACATTATAGAAAAAACCTTATGGGCAAAAAAGGTTTATGAATGAGTTCATAAGAATATTACAGACACCAATTTATATAACTATTGTGTGTGAGTTCCCAAGTTTTTATAAGTGTCTCTCGAAATATTTTCAATCTTATCTTATATAAATTTGTTGTTGGTTAATTAAGTTTTATAAGTGGGTTGATAGCAACATTTTAAAAACCAATCTATTATATATCTTTAATTGATAGTTATTTACGGTTTTATAGGTGGGTTGACAGAAAGATTTCAAACACCAATTTATATAACTTTTGTCACTGATGACTTATATTTTTATAAATATGTTGGTGGAAACATTGTTAACACCAATTTATATAACATTTGAACCGATGACTTTAATTATTATAAAGATGTCCGTGGAAATATTGTTAACGCCAGTTTTATGTTACTTTAGGGTACCATCAATTTAGTGCCTTTAATAAAACAAATATACAAACTCAATTCTTGTAGGAAACTTCTAAATACCCTAGGGTATCAATGGAACCCTCTTTATAATAATTATATAAATATCTGTCACCAGAAGTTTCTGAAAATGCTCATTGGGCACGAGGATATCTTTTATTAAACGATTTTATTTATCTTCACAGTTTCTAGCAGTCTAACTGTCTATCAAATCTTGCGATTAATTTTTGACATGCTTCCCGTGAAGCGATTTTAATGAAATTTGGAACAGTAATTTAGGTCCGATGACAATACAACCTTATAAAAAAATTTGGGGGTAGGGGGTGGCTGATGGATGTAGAGGGGTAAAGCTTACTTCGACTCTTTCCTGCCGTAAGTCTGGCAATGTAGCAATTGAATTCGTGGCTATCGGTTGAAATCATTTTCGGACAGATAGGGGTTCTTGAATTTTTTGGTTCAGCATTATTATAGGTATTTATATTAAATTATTTTCGTTAAAAATATTTTCTGACATTTCGTGTTTCTACAAAAATTTGTTTCATTTAAATTTAATTCAATGCATATATTTTCTAGCTATTTGATTTTCCCGTCATTTCATTTTCCAGACAATTTTATTCTGACAAATTATGTGTCTGCTGGTTTCGGGTTTTTCATAGGACGCTCTATTCGCAGAATTTGCAAATACTATACTCTTAAAAAAAAACTCACCTCTGGCAACCTCGAACGTCTGATAAAACTGCGACAGATACGTCAAAATTGACAGCCTGTCGGGGACTTCGTATTCCACCATGTCTTCCGCCTCGAGCAGGGCCGGAATACCGAGATGGTGCTCGGCCACTCTAAAGGCCAGCTCGTTGTTGTGGTAGACGTCTTCTTTGTTCAGTTTGTCGAAGTCTCTGCAAAAAAAGACAAATAATAAAAAAATGTCCCAAACGCGACTGTCCGCCAACGCTACCGACTCTACCATTTTGTCTTCTAACGCAAGCGTTTTTGTTTTTAGAACGCTACCGTGCTAAGAATCAAGTAAATTGTTGGCCATTGGCACCAACCGAGCCCTAGCATTGACCTTGCTAGACATTGTATCACTTAATTATAGGTAGACCCTAAGGTGCCCTCTAATACGAAATGGTTTGCTGGAGATATTTCTGACATATCCCCAGTTAGGTACGATTTACATTTGGCATCGTCGCATTTTTGTGGCTAACGAGTGGCCAATTTCGGCAAAAACAACTAACCTTTCTTTTTAGTCATCGCTAAACGTGAAAATATTGTCAAAATATTTTTGTTTTTAAATTTTTCATGTGATGAATCTTTTTTATTTAGCATTGAACTATATTGAGAAGGCTAATAGTTTGAGGGGTTTTAGGAAATCTGTTGCAAGGTTGTTGGAGGGCAGAGCTTATCATGAAATTAACGAATATTTTAATGACCCACTTATTTAATTTTTTTTCCTTGGGGCTGGTTTTTTTTTTGAATGCCTTGTCTGTTTTTGTGTATCGTAGTTTTTGATTTTGATTTTTTATAGCCTATATATGTTGCTTTTATAATCTTGTGATCTTATAGTGTTAACTGTAGTATTTTTTAAGCAAAACTAATAAATGTTTTGTTAAATACTTGAGTTCAAGTTGCTAGAATAAATGGATTATATATTATATTATCTTATATAGCTTTTAAGCTTTGTCAACGAGATTTACACAATGTTTTAATTTTAAATGACAATAAATTATATTTCAATTAAATTCTTGCTAGACTTATAAATTATTTTCTCTGGTATACATAACACTGGGGAAAAGCCAAAATGTTTCCTGGACCAAAATAGCAAAACCTTACTTTTTTTAAAAAGTTTGATACGATGTGTTTGAAAATAACTCTCTGTTTCGGACTTCCATTGTCTATATTTTATTGATACACAACGTTTCGATCAGTACAATCTCTGATCGTCTTCAGGTGCAAACTAGAATCTATTCCTAAGGCTACGTACTTATATACTATGGGAAATCACTCAACCGTGAAGTTTAACAAGTTGGCTGCGCTTCCAAATATTTGGAATTTCAACACTTGGTTTACTGAAAATACCCTGATTCTGCCCAATAAAGGCAGCTTCAAGGAATTTTAGTTTCGTCCAGTGTGACTCCTTGTGCAAAACCTTTGCTTCTGTCCACTTTATTCGGTGTTGTTTTGACCATGCATGTTCGGCGATTCCTGATTTCATTGTTTCACCTCTTTGGGTATTCGTCTGATGTTCTTTAAGCCTAACAGATAGTGGTCTTTTTGTGTCTGGATACACCCTGGAAGAGTCCGAATATACCTACCCTGGCTGGTAAATACTGGATACATCCTGGAAAAGTCTGCATACATCCTAGAAAAGTATGGGTGGATAATGACAACAAATTTTTGAATTTAATTTTATACATAAATACATAATTCATTTAAGGACCTATGTCTGTATAGGTAATGTTTTTTTTTTTATTTTCTTGATCAAGGAAAGTTTTACTTTAACATACCTATATATATATTAATTGTTATAAGGATTTTGTGTTTCACTAAAAAAGTATCAGGTATCTTTATTAAAAAACATCTGCGAAGCTAAAGTAAAACAGTCCAGGAGTAGAAATATAAAAAATAGTCAAGGCCACAGGCCAGAACCTCAGTGTTTTATGAACAAAAAATGTTTTTTCTTCAATTTTTGTCAAAAATATGAACATTTTATGAAGTAAGTAAAAAATTATAAAAATATGCGTCGAATACGGCCCTGAATATGAAAAATAAAAATAATGAATGTATGTACTTTATTTCTCAATAAACATAATGACACCGAAACAAGAAAACAAGGATATAATCGGTTTAAAACTACATGACTTAATGTATTCTTTTATGGCTCTCTCAAGGCTATGATTTAAACTAAAATTATGCAGTTTTTAACCTTTTCCTGAGCGATGAAAAAAGACTTCGGTTCTTTGCTAATTATAGATCGCACATGAGGTCACGAGGTAATTTATTTTTTTCTCTTCTCCTTTATGTTTCAAATAAAGCCTTCCGCATAGAGCTTTGATGCTTGTATTTTTTTTCTTGGCTTATTGCGGAATTTTGGCCTCAGTCCAAATCTTGAGTGTATTTGGCAAATTCGGGATCCTTGAAAAAATACTTTTTAACAAACTAAAAAGGATAAAATAAAATAATTTTTATTTGTATATAAAATTAAACTTTTTCGAAGTCGGCGTTTATTTATAAACGGCATTTATAAACGCGTTCGCCTCCGCAGTTGCAGTTCGTAGTTTGCGCGCTGGAGATCATCTTACTGAACCACGTAATTCCATTTATAATAAAAGTTTGCGTTTGCCTTTTGCGTCCGCGTTAGCAGTTCAGAGATAACCAAATTTTATGTTGCTACTTGGTGAAGTTTGCATAAACCAATCAAAATGCAGGATTTCATCACATGATACATTTGTCAACTGTTTAAGTTTTTTGTGGGTTACATATATAAGAATTGTGGTCACAAAGAAGCCAAACAGTTTTTGGAATTTTCTATCAATTTTTTTCGAAAATGCTTATGAACAAGAATCACTTTCAAACGGGCAAAATTTTTTCTGATTTTTGGTTAGTATTATATTTACTTGACCTTGGAAAGACCAATCAAATTTCAGCAACGAACTGCGTTTATAAATGCTGAACTCCCAACTACGAACGTCGAACGCGAACTTCAACTGCGAACGTGAACGCGTTTATAAATTAAGCTATAGACTAAACAAATGTATAATACAGGATGCGACAGTTCTTGTCTAGGGTGCCGAAAAGCGCAATTGCTAGTAAATGAGAGAGAAAGAGATAATAAACTTAAGAAACCGATACGCTGTTGCCGATGTCACCCACAATTAAATAAAATATCAGTAAGTAAGATCCCGCCAAATTTGACGATAACTGTTGCCTTCAAAGGGCGTAAAACAGTGATTATGAGTATTTTCTTATTTTAGTTTCAAATTAGAATCCGCTAAATCAATTAAAATATCCATTTATCCACAAACTTTTACTACCGATTGACTTTTCTCTTTCAATAAAGCTGCGAAAAGTCTGAGCCTGACTTCCCATAACCAGTGACGCTAAAGTCCCGACGCTACGAGACAATTTATCGTAGCAATCTCGCGTTGTCACGAAATATATATATATATATACTTTTTTAAAAGATTAAAAAAATTAAAACATCGTAGCGCAGTCTTTCAATCTGCAAACCTCTGCTATTTCTACTTAGAACACTTTTTGTAACCGTGTTCATGTCTTGTGTAACTTTAAAACGAATTTAAAGCTAAGTTATGATTGTTTTCCACAAACCAAAACTACACTGTTTTGCACTCGACGCGCGTTTCGCTAACAACGTTAGCATCGAAATTAACTCTGTGTTTCGGACTTCCATTGTCTATATTTTATTTATACACGACGTTTCGATCAGTACAATCTCTGATCGAAACGTCGTGTATAAATAAAATATAGACAATGGAAGTCCGAAACACAGAGTTAATTTCAAACACATCATTGTCTCAAACTTTCAAACGTTAGCATCATCAGAGACGATATCGTTTCGCTAACAACGTTAGCATCATCAGGAGACGATATTTATCATCTCAGTTTTGGTTTGTGGAAAACAATCATAACTTAGCTTTAAATTAGTTTTAAAGTTACACAAGACATGAACACGGTTACAAAAAGTGTTCTAAGTAGAAATAGCAGAGGGTTGCAGATTGAAAGACTGCGCTAAGTTGTTTTAATTTTTTTATTCTTTTAAAAAAGTATGTATATATATATTTCGTGACAACGCGAGATTGCTACGATAAATTGTCTCGTAGCGTCGGGACTTTAGCGTCACTGGTTATGGGAAGTCAGGCTCGGACTTTTTGCAGCTTTATTGAAAGAGCAAAGTCAATCGGTAGTAAAAGTTTGTGGATAAATGGATATTTTAATTGATTTAGCGGATTCTAATTTCAAACTAAAATAAGAAAATACTCATAATCACTGTTTTACGCCCTTTGAAGGCAACATTTATCGTCAAATCTGGCGGGATCTTATTTAAATATAATGTAAAACAGCTGACAGAAAATCATAAACTAACCAAAAATCAGAAAAAATTTTGCCCGTTTGAAGTTGATTCTTGTTCATAAACATTTTGGAAAAAAATTGATAGAGAATTCCAAAAACTGTATGTAACCCACAAAGTAAAACAGAAAAACTTAAACAGTTGACAAATGTATCATGTGATGAAATCCTGCATTTTGATTGGTTTATGCAAACTTCACCAAGTAGCAACATAAAATTTGGTTATCTCTGAACTGCTAACGCGGACGCAAAAGGCAAACGCAAACTTTTATTATAAATGGAATTACATGGTTCAATAAGGTGATCTCCATCATCAGGAGACGATAAATATTATCGTCTCCTGATGATGCTAACGTTGTTAGCGAAACGATATCGTCTCTGATGATGCTAACGTTGTTAGCGAAACGCGCGTCGAGTGCAAAAAAGTGTAGTTTTGGTTTGTGGAAAACAATCCTAACTTTGTTTTAGTGCAACCAAAGGTTCCAAATTCCCAACATAGAATTTAAAGCTGTTTACAAAAATTTCCGAGGAAACGGGGCCCTCTCCTCCTCAGATGTACAGGGTGTCCCAAATTGGGCACTTTTGGGGGGTTTAAGACACGGTCTCTAAAATAAACATGGTCTAGTAATTTTTTTGCTCCGCCCACCTGATGACGACACAAAGATATCAGCTGCTTTCTTGATTGATTTTTTTGATGGGTGACGTTTGGGGTTATACTATTTTTGCATAAATTTTTGTAATAAAAATTTTATTTGTTTATCATTTCCTTTCTTCTGGCCCTAATTAAATACCCTGTGATCAGTGTGAAGGCTCATCATTAACTAAATAAAAAGCCAAAAAAAAACAAGGCACCTTATAGTTTTAAATTTGCAATCCGATTTATTCCTATTTTTTTTTCTAAATAACAAAATAATCACTCTCCCAAAAATGCCTGGCAAAAATCAAGTACAAAATAAAATAGCTTCCAAAACAAGAAAAATAACAACTATATAACCTAACTTCTGAACTACGAACTCGAACTAACTCCAACTCATTTCATTACCAATGAATAATCTTAATTTCCATTTGGTGAAAGATCAACGCACGCAGGCCAAAAATAAATTATATTTACTCATACACAAAAAGTTATAATAAAAGATACAAGCAAAAAATAGGTCTGTGTGTGTGTGTGTGTGTGTGTGGGGGGGGGGGTTGAAAAGTCTGCATTTTGGGAGAGGGTCTATAACTTCGTTATTACTGAAAATTTTATTTTGATGTAAAGAGCTTTTTTATAGACTTTGTGACAAATAATTGGGTCCCTATAAAAAACCCCAAACCAAATTTGGTATAAACGTAATTTGTCAGAATTTAAAAAAAAAAGAAAATAATTGGTCCGAGAAAAATTGTCTCGAAAATGAAATGACGGGAAAATCAAATCGCTAGAAAATGCATGCATAAAAATAAATTTAAACGAAACATATTTTTATAGAAACCCAAAATGTAAGAAAATATTTTTAACGAAAATAATTTAATAGAAAAATAATAATGCCGAACCACAAAATTCAAGAACCCCAATCCGTCCGAAAATGATTTAAACCGATAGCCACGATTTCAATTGCTACGTTGCCAGGCTTACGGCAGGGAAGAGTCGAAGTAAGTTGTGATATTGTATTAATTTACCTCCTTTACGTCCCTCAACCACCCCCTACCCAAAAATGTTTTCATAATATTAAAATCGGCTCACGGGAAGTGTGTCAAAAATGAATCGCAAGATTTGATAAACAGTTAAGACAGCCAGAAACTGTGAAGTTAAATAAAATCGTGTAATAAAGAAAAATCCCCGTGTCATCTTCCAAATAGAGAAACTTGTCAACGCCGCAATCCAGAGCCTACTGCGCTCTAGAGATTTAAATTTGACGCATGCCCAATAGGATCGGAGATATTATTTTCTATCAATTTGTGGTTCGGGTTTTTTTCGTTTCTAGAAAATTATTTTCGATAATTTTGTAATTCTGATATTTTAAGGTTCGGGAAAATTATAATCGGTTAAATTATATTCGTGTCCATTACTTTTTGGGTGTTTTACTTTCGTTCGTGTTTCGTTTCGGACGTTTTATTTTCTGTTCAATTGTGTTTCGGTTTTTATAAATTCGGCTTTTTTGTGGCTTCCCAAATAATTTAACTGTCTTTTTAGATTTTTTCGTCTTTAGTTTCCAAGATATAAGCCAAAGTTAGTAATTTTCTTATGGAACAACCCATATTTTATAAAATTTTTCAATTTGTGATGAAAATTCCTTTTAAACAATATAGCAGATCTGATAGTTTTGTTGGGACGCAAATGTGGCAGAGAGCAATGACAAGTTGCCAAATCGAACACGCAAATCTTCTTCCGATGGATCCGGGAGCGCTCTAGATCAAATTTCGAGCAATAATCGAAAACGCTATAAATCTAAATATAAAAGCGGTAAAGTCAATCCCCTGGTCCAACAACCAGTCGTGCTTTCTACTCTCTTTACTATCTCTATCTATAAAAAAAACTAGTACACAATAAATGAGTTCCCAGTTCGATCACACCATAGCTTCTTACCGCTACTGGTTGTCAATTTGAATTTGATTTACTGCCAATTTCTTTGAAGATTTGCAATTAGCGGAATGTCGACTTTCGCTGAAACATTTTGCATAATATTGATTATATTATTTAAGTGAAGCCTTCTTCTTGCTTTGTTGTATACTACAGTGGCGGTCCCACGGGGGGGGGGGGGGGTAGGGGGACGTTGCCCCCCCCCCTTTGCTCCAGAAAAAAGTACACAACAAAGATGCTGGTAGTAATAACCCTGAAGTTTTTGCAGAAAAAACGAGACATTGCAGAAAGTTCCTTTAAAGGCATTCAGAATCCCTCCACAATATTTTGGGACAGTTTGACCTTTAATTCGTCACACCAAGAAAACCATTGGAAATACAGAACAGTATTATAGAGTTTCTGTTTATAAACAATAGTTGGGGGACATATGGACTTCCGTGACTTAACATCACCCTGCCTGTGAACAGCCTTAAAAGTGCTGCAGTCAAAAAGTGAGGTTAGCACGACAAAATATTTTTTTAAATCTTAACGGTTTGACCTACCATAATGAAATTTGGTACTCATATTGGCTTTCTGGCCAGATTGTATTATAAAATTTAAAAAATAACATTTAGTGCATCTAACGGCTTATCCTGCACACTTGAAACTATGTGGTTTTGTAGTGCAACCTATTAACAATTAGCCTTATATCACAAAAAAAAATTTTTAGCCTGTGAGCGGAGGGCCCTGAACAGATGCCAAAAAAAAATCTATTTACGCAAACTTAACTTAAGGGCATCCAAAATTTATATAAATCGGTTAGTTATAGACCACTCAATATTTCTCCACCTAGGTATGACTAGCCTCAAAAATGTTGCAGTCCAAAAGTGAGGTTAGAGTGACAATTTTTTTTTTTAATCCTAACGGTTTGACCTACGATGATGAAATTTCAAAAATCATATTGGTCTTCGGGCCAGATAGTATTATAAAAATAAAAAAATATCATTTAGTGCCTCTAGGAGCCGGTAGGGGGCGAAATGAGGTTTTAGATTTTTCCCTGTATCTCCCGAACGACCTATCCTGCACACTTGAAACTATGTGGTTTTGTAGTTGAGCGGAGGGCCCTGAACAGACGCTACTTTTTTTTAACTAATGCTTCGTCAGAAAGAAGCTTCTCATGCTTCAGAAGATTGAAAACATAAGTACTTAAAAACACTATGACTGAATGAATGAAAAATCGGAAACGAATTTTTTTTTTATTTTTTAGATTTGAGATATGCGATATAAAATAAAAGGTAATATTTCACCAAAAAGCTTTTTAGACTTAAAAAAAAAGTATTTAGCTATTAAGTTTTGTTTGTGGTTTGTTTGTTATCTATGTTTTTTATAACTGAAAAAATTATACGTAGTTACTTAAGCGCGGATTTTAGGGGGCCGGGGGGGGGGGGTAGTTAACCCCCTTCCCTGGTTTTAAATTTACGACGGGAGTGGAGGAAGGAAAACACCTAAGTTTGTCCGATTTCAACCAAAATTGGTATACGGGGGCTTTTGAATTTTTGATCAGATTTTGAAAATTCAATATGGCGGATTCAAGATGGAGGGGAAGAAGATGTAGTTTGTTCGATTTCAATCAAAACTGGCATACAGGGGTTTTTAAGGAGGGGGATTATGAATTTTTGATCGGATTTGAAAATTTCAATATGGCGGATTCAAAATGGACGATTTAGGGTACAAAACTAAAAATTAGAAAATACATTTTTATTAAAGAAAACTTTTGAAAAACAAGCTTTTATTAAGTGCACTCAAAAGTAGAAAATAATTTTTTATCTTTCTTATACCTTAATAAAAGCGATGGGCGCAAATTAAAAATTTTAACTTTACGGTAACAAAGAGAGAACTACAAAAGAAGAACTAAATTCTTCTTCTATTCGAATGATAAACATAAGGCTTTCAAGCCTTTGAAAATGTCCCTAGGTTATAGAGTAATACAACTGTTTCCGATATACGATACCTACAGTTAAAATTTTTAATTTGCGCTCATCGCTTTTATTGCGGTATAAGAAAGATAAAAAATTATTTTCTAATTTTGAGTGCATTTAATAAAAGCTTGTTCTTTAAAAGTTCTTTTTAATAAAAATTTATTGCTTTTGTTGTAACGCCCTCGAAACCGTTAAGTTGATTAGTACCTACTTGCGCGATCAAACTTTTTACTTAAACGGATCCAAAAGGTTTATACGTTCAAATGTAAACGTAGTTGTTTGTTTGTGTATTGTAGGTTTCAGAAATAAAGATGGCTAAAGATATCTTTTTTTTGACTCGTTGTTAAATAATCATTAATTTACTTCAAAACTATGTGCCTCTTACAAAAATCGGATAAATACCCCAAGTTTGAAGCAAAAAAAAAGTGAAGTAGTAGGTTGAATAATTTTTTTAAAGCAAAAAAACATATTTCTTGGAAATGCAAGAACTATAGTTATTTTAATTATTATAAACAACACTGATATTTTTTAAACAATACTCATAATTTGTATATGTTTATGATGATTATATGGTCACAAATGAGTAATTCCCGCAAGTCAGTGACCTGTTAAAAAACTGTGTAGAAAGTTCATGATGTATACTTAATGTTATTGTGAACATGCATTGTCTAAAATGACTAATTTTAGTAATTGTCCAGTTGCATTTGGCGTACAAAATTATTGTTTTAGCTTCGGTTGTGTTTTACCATGGTTGTAATTCAAGGGTACCTACATATAAGTTATTTTTCTCTACCTTTAGGGATTAAGAGTGCATTTTTTATCCTTTATTTAAAAGATCAATAAAAAAAGTGGAACAAAAAATTTACAAAAAACAGTTGGTCTAGAGAGGGGCTTTAAGAAAAAAAATATATAATCTTTAAAACATAGATTAAAAGTAAAATCCCCTATGTAGCCCTTTTCTGCGGAGTTATTTTTCGACAATATTATGAAAATCTTAAATATTTTGACTATATATATCAATTCTCACTGAAATTCTCTTTCCAATGGTGCCTCATATCATAAGGTTACTTTACTAGTCTTTGAGATATTGGCTTTTAAAATGTCAAAAATTCAATTTTTAAAGGACCATATTTTAGAAACTAAAGAAAATATCTCTATTGAGTTCAATATCGATTTTGAGGGTTTTTTTTTCGATGAAATAAAAAATGACAACAGTTCGACAATTTGACCTTCTATCGTCAAAATGACTGAAAATCAATAAACTGTAAATAGGAATGTGCAATTGTCAAACTGTTGTCATTTTTTATTTGCTCTTAAAAAATCAAAATCGATAATAAACACAATAGAGATATTTCCTTTAGTTATTAAGATATGAGCTTTTGAAAATTGAATTTTTTACATTTTGAAAAAGAATTTCATAGAGAATTCAAATATAAAGTCAAAATAGGTGATTGCTATTTAAGGTGTTCTCTATATATTCCAAAAATAGCCTCCCATAAAAGGGCTACATAGGGGATTTTACTTTTTACGGTAAAAGATTATTTTTTTTCTTAAAACCCCTCTCTAGATCAACCGTGCTGGCTCAAATAAGATTCAATCACTTTTAGTTTGGAACTGCTTTCAAACTCTGCTAAAGATCTTTGGAACCAACAAAATCAGTCTTGTATGGGTCCCGGGTCACACAGGAATTGAAGGAAACAAAAATTCTCTTGCAAGGCAGGAGCGGAATCTGAGTTCTTAGGGTCAGAGCCCTGATGACTAAAGTCACGATCAATAGGGAATTATCCGAGTGGGTTGAAAGAAAAGGTGTGCAGCACTGGCGCTCAACTACGGAACAACAGCACTCCAAAGCCTTTCTGAATAAGTCAGACAAACGTAGAGCAAAGCAGCTCCTGCAACTAGCCTGAGAATAATCACAGGTCTGTATCAGGGCAGATTTGTAGATTCTGGGGAAGAGAGGGCGAAACGCCGGTACATATCCTATGCCACTGCGAAGGACTAAGGAAAACAATGGCGAATATATTTGGCCCCACAAATATGTCATTTTTTCCCAAAATTAAAAAAAAATATTTGAAAAAAATAAAAATTAGGGCTTATAGAGCATTTCATTTTAGACAAAAAAAGTCAAACAAGCATTTTTATAGTACTAACCGATTTTTATAAACGTCATTTAAATGGATAAAATTGTCACATTTTGAATTTTAATGCTGTTAATTAAAAAAAACATACAGAAAACATTTGTGGCGTAGAGGGCAAAGGGTGAGGGAATATATTCTGAAAAAGCGATGTGAAACCTGAAAGAGAACATATTTTCGCTAAAAACCGTTACAATGTTTCTTACATCACTTATAGTTTCTATATAAAAATAAAATTAGTTATAAAATTATATGCTAAATAGGTAGTCTTATTACCTATCAAACGACAGTAAAAAAGTTTTGCCTTTCTTACGTTTATTAAGTAAAAATAAGAAATAACCAAATTTCTCCAACATAAGAAAAATAATTTTTTGAATGACCGTAATACTGACTAGGATGCTTTGTGCTCTGATATTTTTTTTAAATGTTCTATAAGACCCATCGAACTCACCAGGATTAAGGGGGCAAGAGTAAGGGAGCAGAAATAAGGGAAGTACCTTATATAGTCAATATTTGTTGATATTTTATTGTATATAAAAAGATATCATTCAGAGAGCACCTCTTATTTAATTCCGCCAGAGGTTACCTTTTCAAATCTAGTCGAAACTTTTTTACTGTCGTTTGATAGGTGATAAGAGTAACTATTTAGCACATAATTGTTTTTTTTTAGAGTTTAGTTTTATAGAAAAATCGTGGTGCAAAAAAGTTCAATACAATCGACCATTTTCTTCAACTTATTTTATTTTTGTATAGAAACTATAAGTGATGCAAAAAAAAGTTTTAACGTTTTTTATCGAAAATATGTTCTCTCTCAGGTTCTCCATCGCTTTTTCGGAAAATATATTTTTTTAACTAACAGCATTAAAATTCAAAATGTGACAATTTTTTCCATTTTTTAAATATTTAAATTACTTTTATAAAAAAATGGTTAGTACTACAAAAATGCTTATGTGACTTTTTTTTGTCTAGAATGGAATGCTCTATAAGCCCAAATTTTTTATTTAAAACAAAAAAAAAATTTACATTTTGGAAAAAAATTACATGTTTTTGACAGGTTCTGACAGTAGGACGTATATGGAAGATTTTAATTTTTATCAGAATAACTATTTAGGGATTTCATCTACACAAGACTATACCTTTCGAAAAGAGCATATTTTCTTTTCCTAAAATCAATCAAAAAGTGAACTGTGGCCCTGGGTTATAACGGCCCCAAGATTTCGAGGAAGTCTCACCAAATAGACTGATTTCCTTTATCAGGGAACTTGGGATGAGTGACTTGTAAAACAGGTATGAGCCACAATAGACCTTTTACGTCGCAGTGGAGGGTGCATCTTGCAGCACTCATAACAAACCTAACCTAATCTAACTGTGGTGGCGATTCCAAAAACCTATGTTTGGGTCCAGACTTAAAAAAACAAATACGAAGTCTTCTAAAATCTCTACAACAACAAATTCTTCATTCTCACATTGTTAAATTTAAATATTATTAATTTTACACGTGTTTTTCAATGTGCTAGCAACACTTTTCTTAATGGCATAGAATTAATTTGTGTGAAAAATCTGAAAATTCTATTAAGTTAATGATTTATAGGCGGACGGTAATGTTATTAAAACGAATGATTCAAGTGTGGGAAAACTGGATCGGTGCTACCGTTATCAGGAAGAGAACGATTATTATTTTATACCGAAAAAAAATAGAGTGATTCAGAAGTTTTTCGCGGGTTTAAAAACTTTTTAAAAAATGTAAAACAAAAAAAAAATCAGCAATCAGTTTTCGAGTTGTTTGGCCACCTCAAAATTTATTGACAAAACATGCTTTAAACGCGCCGCAGGTGAAAAATTTGAGAAAATTATATTAAAAATGCCATTTTTGACACGGTTTGAATGCTGCTTTTAAATTGGTAAATATTAAAGTCAAGATACCGCCGCAGCCAAAACTTTTGGCAATTTATGCAGGAAGCTTGGGGGGTTGTTGTATTGACTTCTATTGGTAAAATTGTAAGATGCACAGATTATGAGAAAGCTTTCGCTCGAGTCCAAAACAAAAAGCTTACAGAATCTCTTAAAGAAGTTTTGTAGAGAAGAGCTGTCTGTGAAATAATAAGACGATGTTATGGTGTTAGCACAAACACGACACAAGAAGAAGACCTCTCTTAAATAAAATAATCAATTTTATGCAAAATGTTTCAGCAAAAGTCGACCACAAAATGTGATACTAGATTTTTGACGTTGACACTCACTGAAAATCTTAAGGTTTTGAACCACCTATATGGTTAAAAATAAAACTTGTTTTCAATAGCGACTTATGTAACCTTTACAGAAATTAAACAACTGTTTACCAAATTCCACTAAATTGAAAAAAAAAATAAAATTAGCAATTTTTCAACATGTTTTTTAAACCTGTAGTTCAATTCAATAAATAAATATAGTCGAATTTAGTAAACGATTGTTTAATTTCCGTATAGATTCTGGAGTCCCACCAAGTAAAGGCAGCGTCAATTCAATTGTGTAACCTTTATTGAATTTATACCATCATCAATTTTCTAATTTATCTTATTTGATGCGCCATTACACAGCTCATTAAACAATCCACCATCCTTGCCTGAATCGAGTTTCAAAAACGTGTTTTTATTTATTTTATTTTTTTCATCTCTATATTTTTTAGTGAAGTCTTAAGTCTTTAGAGATTTTCTATGTAATTACACCATTCTTTTAGTGTTTCTTTGGTTTCAGGTACAATTTTCTATTGGTTCTCATTAAATAATCTGGCCGCTTCCCACATGCGTTTGTGTAAATTAAAAGTGTCAAGTTTAGCATCCTGATTTTCTGTTTCTTGACATTGTTGTGTTGCCCTTTCTTCTTTTGCTGACCTGTTGTTTATTTCTCCATCAATCTCATTACGCTTTGCCATTTTTACTGCGTATTTTATTCTTCAAACTTTCTTTTTTTCTTGGTCCACTCTTGCAAAGAGCTGCTGTGCTCTCGACTGTCGCACTTTTGACATCTGTCCAGACCACTTCGCCATTTTGTTCGGTAGATTTATTAATTTCTTTAAGTTTTCTGTTTAGATTTAGAATTTTAGTTACTACTATGGTATTGTGAAGTTCTTTAATCCCGGGTCTGGGTTTATTTATTTATGGGACGATTTTTCTTTAGGGCAGGTTTATTTATGGCTAAAACTAGATTATGACCTGACTTCACGTGGGCACCAGGGTAAGTTTTTGCTGATTTAATGCAGTTTTTGTATCATTCATTAATTAATAGAGGTTCAGGTATATGGGCTATGGTTTAAAGAAAGTCCCTTTCCTTACAAAATTGATATAAACGCATATTTTAAATCAAGATTTTCGTTTACATTGTTTAGATTTACGGACTCCACTATTTATTTTTCTCTTCTAAACTATGCCGTCTTTTTCTGGTCAATTGGATGTCGCGCCTAATTAAGCAAATAATAATCAGGAATTGCTTCAAATGCTGTTACGAATCGATTAAGATGGATCTTAGCAATAAAATTGAAATAAAAAGGCGTTTCAAACTTGATCATATCTATTAAAAGATATCAAGATTTTTGAATTCTTTGAATAACACTTATTTAAAATAATAGTTATTTAATCTACACAGTAATCGGCTTAAAAAGATCTATCTTTAAAACAAAATGATAATAAGAACCGGGTGTGTTTAGGTGATTTGATTGATTGTTTTACCTTATACAGTACAGATATGGGATGGGTTCTTCCTGGAAAAATCCCATTGTGTACAGGTGTTTCCTGAGTGCGAAGTGACGGGTTACCGGTGCTGATTTCCGAGCACGTCCGTTTGTTAGAAGGTTTTTTAGCTTTCTTTTCCCGGTCTTGGTTACCTGATTTTCAGCCATCGAGGTAGCTTTACCTGGTGGTCTCCTATTTGCATTTGCCCATTGTTTCTGAGTTTAGTAGGTCCTCTCGCTTTCACAGCCGCTATGGCCTGCTTTCGGCGATGTACACCGGACATGCCCTTTTTCTCCAGACCCAATGCAATGGATGTCACTCCTTGTAGGTTTTGCCCGTCAGGGTTTGCCTGAGAAGTGTGTGGCTGGGGAGTTTTGACCTGCAAGCTTGTTGCCTGCTGGTGTGTCTCCAGTTTCTGCAACACAATCAGAGGGTGTGGTTTGCTGGGCCACGACCTCCATTGGTTTGGCTTCACTAGCAGAGGATAAGGTTTGTTGGACCTCAGTCTCCACTAGTGATGGGGTTTTCCACTTAAAACACCTGTTTGGGGCACAGGTGTCCTCCACTAGTGATGGGGTTTTCCACTTAAAACACCTGTTTGGGGCACAGGTGTCCTTCACTAGTGATGGGGTTTTCCGTTTGAAACACCTGTTTGGGTCACAGGTGTCCTTAGGTAGACTGACAACTAATCCCTGAATTTCTTCGTGAATTGATCTATGAATTTATTCAAGGTCATTTTCATTACGCTGCTGTAATACAAAGTTTTGTTTAAACTGAAAAAAACAGCAAAACTTCAGAGTCAACTTGCAAAACAACCACAGAAAAGAAAAAGGTTTTGGTTTTCTGTGAAAATTTGGCTCCATACTTGGTCAAAATTAGAGCATGTTCAAAATTGTGTGAATGTATCCATGAAGAAATTCGCTAAATTATATTATGTCAATTTCTGTACGACCTACATTGCTGAAGAAATCCATGGATTGTCAGTGTAATACAGGCATAGTGGTAATGGGCATGATGGTAATTTAAAGCTTAAAATATTTTAGCATAATTTAATGTTTTTCACATTTCTATGCCATAATTTTTATCGCATTTTAAAGCTTTCTTTCTAACCTTTTGATTTCTAGAATAAAACACTCACATTTTACAAATGTTCACTCTTTTTTTAGCGTTTAAAACAGTACCGCCAAAAAACATTTTTTTCTCTCTTAAAATGAAAAATGTTCAGAGATAGAGGGCAGAATTTTAAGGTTCTTGAAGGCTATAAAAAATAATTTAGAGAAAGAAGAAAATAATTTAAGACAATTGTTTAATAAAAATTTCTGTCATGTCATCTGTCAGTCATGTTGAGTGGTGTCGTGCATATAATTTTTATTTTGCCATATTTATACAAAAAACAGCAAAAATTGTGACTATTATGTGAATTGGCTATAAAAAATAATTTAGTGAAAGAAGAAAATATTTATACAACAAAACAGCAAAAATTGTCATTTTTCAAAGTATAAAGTGTGTGAGGTGGTATTAATTTCTTTCAATCAAAGTTCTTTACAGTCTTTAAATTTACCAAAAACCGTCGTCGTGATTTCTAGAATAAAACACTCACATTTTACAAATTTTCACTCTTTTTTTAGCGTTTAAAACAGTACCGCCAATAAACATTTTTTTCTCTCTTAAAATGAAAAATGTTTAGAGATAGAGGGCAGAATTTTAGAGGTAGATGGAGAAATAATTTAGTAAAGTGCAAAAATATTTAAGGTTCTTGAAGGCTATAAAAAATAATTTAGAGAAAGAAGAAAATAATTTAAGACAATTGTTTAATAAAAATTTCTGTCATGTCATCTGTCAGTCATGTTGAGTGGTGTCGTACATATGATTTTTATTTTGCCATATTTATACAAAAAACAGCAAAAATTGTGACTATTATGTGAATTGGATATAAAAAATAATTTAGTGAAAGAAGAAAATAATTTAAGGCAATTGTTTAATAAAAATTTCTGTCATGTCATCTGTCTGTCATGTTGAGTGGTGTCGTGCATATGATTTTTATTTTGCCATATTTATACAACAAAACAGCAAAAATTGTCATTTTTCAAAGTATAAAGTGTGTGAGAGATACGGTGGTATTAATTTCTTTCAATCAAAGTTCTTTACAGTCTTTAAATTTACCAAAAACCGTGTCGTACTATAAGTGTATTAGGGCACATCTAAAAATCATTTAACAGGTATTTAACTAAATTATTTTTAGGGTCATCATGGCTTTACCATAAGGGAGTTTCAAAAAAATAGTCCCCAAAAATTTAGGCCATTTAGAAAATTCATCTTAAGTTAACAGATTGAGTTTTATTCAAGCACTCTATTAGATATCATCTATAAACTATTAATTATAAGTGTCTGCTGTTTAATATTGTTTTATAACAACGTGCAACCTAAATCCATTGTAATCCGAGATGACATGTTAGAAAGTAAAACAAACATACACACACTTTATTATATGGCTTACAAAATCGCTATTTCATAACAATCTTAACCTAATAAATTACTTTTTTTTAACAATCATGTGAAGGTGTAGTAATTTCTCATTTATATCCACTTACACATAAACCTTGCATTAAGTTCGACTTATTTGCCGTTTACTTCTTTTTTCAAAATTCAAGTTAAACCCACCTCTTCATGCCATTTATAGTGCCCCTTTTTTTGTGACGTTCTCGTGTTTAAAAAAAAACGCATACATGCGTTTTTCCTACCCTGCAAAAATTTACTTTTCTAATAGTGTATTTATTCCATTCACCAGTTTAAAATAGCTGACGGTATGCGTCAAACTGATTTTGACAATAATTTTCAAAGTCAAAAATGTACAAATTATTACTCGAGTTATAGAAGACGGCCACTCATTTTGGGGTTGATAAAATAACGGTAGTACGCTAGAAAAAGCGCTGTATACAAAATAATTCGTTAAATAGAAAACATGGATCAGGACGAAGGTCTGTAAGTTGTGAGATACAAGATGGAAGGCTTATGGACCAGACAAAATCCTTTTGCCACATCCGTTGAAGCATTTAATGTAACCATGTCTCCAGGTTCCTTATGAACTATTAACAAGATTAAAAAATATGAAATTTCCAGTCGAGTTGCCGCAAAAAACCTTTTTTAACGGAAGAACAAAAACAGGCCAGGGTTATTCTTGCATTAAATAATGTTCTTCATGATAATAACTGGGAGCGGGTGGTCTTCACAGATGAAGAGATATTTTAGTCATCTTCGAGCAGCAGAAGAATTTATAAGTCTCCCCCCTATCTAGAGGCTAAACTAAGCATGATAGAAGGTTCAAACAAAAATTGGCTAAATGAACTATTTTTTAAAAGTTTTTCTGCTAGCTTACTTAAAATTTTCCTCAATTCATAAACAGGGTGTACACCCTACAAATTTTGGTATTTTTAAATTTTCCCAAAAATCTACTTTTCAAAAATGCTACACACTACGATCTTATCTTTTACGCTTTTCGAGATATTCACGTTTAAAATTTTAAAAAAAATCTATTTTTAAACAAAGCCAGTAGGCTATAAAACATACGGTTTTAGACTTAAAATTAAATGTCATTATTTATTTGTTTTTGTGATTCCATGGCCTACTGTATCCACTTCCCTCCTGGTTAACAATATCCTGCATTTCACAGCTAACCTCTTGCGTATTATTTATTAGTATTTGCTAATAATATAAATTAACATTTTAAACGCGAATATCTTGAAAACCGTGAAAGACAAAATAGTAGTATGTAGTATTTTTGAAAAGTAGATTTTTTTGGAGAATTCAAAAATGCCAAAATATATAGGGTGTCTCATTTAAAGAATATATGTCTTTTTGTCACAATCTGTATATGACTCTTGAGAAATGTTAAGGAAAATATCAAAGAAAACTTAAAAAAATAGTTCTTTTAGCCAGTTTTTGTTTGAACATTCTATCACGCTTAGTTTAGGCTCTAGATAGGGGGGAGAGTGATAATGGATCACCCTGTTCCAAAACCAAATTAAGTAAGATGGACATTTTTCAGTGAATATGTGGGGCTGGTTTAGCGCTATAGGTCTGATCTCAACTCCATAGAAAATATATAGGGCCGACTTGTCAAAATTATTTATCAGAGAAACTGGAGACCAAAATGCTGAAGAGTTAAGCGATGCAATTGAAAAAAATGGGCGCCCACTAAATACTAATTTTTGTTGTTGTTTTAAGTAATATTTAATATTTAGTTGATTCCAATCCGTTCTGTTATTTTGAATCCATCGCTTTTTTCATTTTATTATTGTCTCTCCTTATAGACCAGCCGCCTTCTGTAACTCGAGTGGTAATTACTCTTTTGCAATAAACATTATTTTTAAACTTCTTTGAGAAATTCTATGAGCTTTTCTACGTCTACATTTGAGAGATCTGGTTCCATCGTAAGTGGATGTAAATCACTATTTTTGGGAACAAAGTTACATTTTAGGCTATTTTATTTTTGGATAATCTATACAGACAATAATACAATAATAATAGCTTCTAGCAATACAATACATGCTGTACATAACTAATAATTTATTATTTGTTTATCAGATTTGGAAATAGAAATACATTTTGTTGGGTTGCATAAATTTCTCGAGATGTTTGCTAATTCTGAAATTCGTTTTAAGCACGAAATTCTTGTTTCGATAACTTTTTGTTGTAAATTAAACAAATTAGTTGCGTCAAATGAAAAAACTAACAAGCGTACACTACTGTAATTAGTTTTAAAGTAATCCTGCACAATCAACAATTCTTTCAAGCACCAAAAAACTTCTTTTCGATTTTAAATTTAATTTTTGCATACTGGATTATAATTAGCTAATAGTTACTGGGGAGTTTACTTAATTTATGCAAACAAATTAAAAAGTTTTGTTAATGGTTAGGTAACTAATTGTTCGAGAGCTCCTGATTCGCTGTTGTGTTAAGATGATTTGGTTTCCAGGATGTGCATAGTAAGTGTTTTGGTTATGTGAGACTTAGTCAAGCTCCCGTCAGGGCGTGAATATCCATTAGGGCTTTCGTTTATTGCTCTAAAACGACTCTCGCGTAATCCAAGATCGATCCGAAAAGGATTTGGATGCTCGATTGTGTACTCCTGCTCCGAGTAGCGTGTTCGGATTAACGAACCTGTTACTCCGGAATTGAGACAGATCGATCTTTCTGCTCCCGCAAAATCGCGAGAGTGGTGTATTTAGAGGAAAACAATGTTTTGACAACATTTTTATCTTTTTTTTTTGCTGTCACAACAGAAAAAAATTAATCGAAAAAGAAAGTTTATTGAAATTGAAGAATTGTTGCCCAATTCTTCTACTTCCTCCGAGGAGGAAGAAATGTCTGTCCACTTGTACTTGATAGGGTTAGAACCCAAAAGCGGGCCAAAATACGCAATTATACAGGGTGGATTCTTTAAATGGAACGGTGCTTCTAGCGGGTTAGAATTTGCTTTTATAAAAAAATCCAAAAACACGTCAACTCAGATTTTTAATTTTCTTTAATCGTGCTAGGACACCCTGTATAACAAAGTTATGATTGTTTTCCACAAACCAAAACTACACTTTTTTGCACTCGACGCACGTTTCGCTAACAACGTTGGCATCATCAGGAGACGAAAAACATATAGTTTGACATTTTTGAATTCTAAAAAAAATTATCATTTTGACAATACCACATACTAATACTCTATCTCTTATGGTTTCCAAGATAGAGGCATTTAAACTTGCATGGAATTGTTATCTACGCCCTGAATGAATATCGAAGTGTTCCAAACAGATTTAGACAAAAATATCTTGATTATCGTAAAGGATAGATCCTATTGTGTTGTATTGCTGAAGAGAGAATTGTTTTCTAGAAGCACCGTTCCGTTTAAAGAATCTACCCTGTATACCTAAGGTGGTCTCCGATTATACTGAGGACCAAGTAAGCAAAATAAAAATAATTTTGAAGGCTAGGTACAAACGACTGGACTACTTTTACTTTTTTAATCTGTTTTTTCTTTATGGACTTGCGTTTTTTGTAAACGGCTGTCTAATTTTAAAAATATTGAAACTGAAATAGATTAATAAAAAATTGGTGTTAGAAAGCACGGATAGTGCACCATACAATCGATTATTTTATGTTGAAAGGAAATGAAAATATCTCGAAAACTGTAGCTTTGATTTCATTTGAACCTTATAGCAAAATTTTTGGGTAATATTTACGAAAACAAAATCTGAAAACCGCATATCAATAGCTGCTTTACTCCTAAAGTTATGATCTTTTTTTATATATTTTAACGTTTTTTCAAAGAACTCGGAAACTAACGCTCCCACGAATTTGGACCTTATAACAAAATTTGTAGTCCATATTCATGGAAACTTGAATCTGAAAACCGTATATCGCTACTTGCTTTTGTTCCAAAGTTTTTTAAAATATTTTAACCTCATTTTCCCCCCTTCAACCCCCCAGCACCATATCCAAAAGTTAATCAGTTCATGGTCAGCCGATAGAGGATTTTTGTACCAAATTTCGATAAAATCGATTAAGGCGTTCTTGAGTTATCGTGTATACAGACAGACAACAGACAACTTTTTTTTTCTTCGATTAATGTGTTTTGGGACCTTAGGAACTCATTTTTGATAAAATTAAGAAAAGTAAAAATTTCAAGATTTTAATAGTCCCCATGGACTAAAAAGTCTCTACTACTAAAAAGTCTCTACTCTCTGCGCGAGCACTCCGGTTGGGATTCAGAGCACCCGCGGGTAAATTCGTGACGTCACCACTCTACTAGGGATCGATCTGAGACAACACCGTTCTCAACTAAAAAGCCAGCTCACTCCTACCGCCTCAGTGCCTTTTAGCCTTCTGTGGCTGCCATTTTTATAACCAAATTGACAAGTAAAACATGGATTTTCTATCAGTTTGGTGTCAATATGGCACCGATCATAGGCCAAAGCCTACTAAAGTCCTATGCCCACCAACGCGTGCCCATGCAGGGTTTTTTTGACGCAAGGGGTTTTTTGAAGCGCGCGTGTCGACCTTGAAAATGAAGGGTAAAAAGTTGCATGCCTTTTCTGTTCAATCTGGTGGATTTTCTGGTTCCAAATATTGATCAATAAATGTCTTGGGGTCTGAACTAAAAGAAGTATATTAAATTGTCGCTAGATGGCGCCAGATTACATTTTACCAAAAATGTGAATAATAAAATTTTATAATTATTATTAATATTAAAGGGCTGAAATATTATATTTTGTTCTTTAGTTTTTTAAATATTGTAATAAATGAACGGGTAATTATGCAGTATACGGTTTTCTGCCATTTTTGATTTTTTTTGAAAAATTCTTTATGGGGGCACCTTCTAGGGTCCCTAGGACCCCAAATCCGCCTGCGCCCGATTTTTTTTTTTTAACGAGAAAAAAGGGTGCCCAGGGGGGGTTGTAAAGTGTTTTTTTAATTGTTTTGGGTTGGTTTGGATTAGGTTGGGTTGGACTGTGTTGGTTTGGTTTGTTTTAGTGAAAAAAAAATAAAAAAAAACAAAAAAAATAAAAAAAAAACAACCGGCGCAGACGGATTTGGGGTCCTAGGGACCCTAGAAGGTGCCCCCATAAAGGATTTTTCAAAAAAAATCAAAAATGGCAGAAAACCGTATACTGCATAATTACCAATGAACGACCTAAAAGAAGACACAAAAAAATCCCAAGTACCTATACTTCTTAAATTTTAATTTTTTGTACAATTTTAATATTCATTTTTTAGTCGCTAAAATTAAATTTTTACTAAGATGTCTATCCGTAATAATTTAAACCTGTTGTGAATAATTAAATTTAAATGAAACACTATATTATCGATGAAAGTAGTTATATTAAAAATTTTCCATATAGAAGTCTTAAAAAAATTGGCAAGGAACTATATTTATTTCCTCTATAGCTAAGTGCCGAACTGTATGTAGAAGAATGTATAATAAAGACTTGTGTGACTCACTTAACTGGCAACTTGTTAATTGTGGTATCTGAAATAAATAAAGAACAAATAACAGAAAAAATATTTTTGATATAAAATTTTGGCCTATTTATTATATAAACCCGGGCAAAAAACCCCACAAATTCTCATGAAAGTTGGTGAGTTTTTGTATTGTTTTATAGCTGTAAAACTGATATAGAAACAACAAAATTTATGAGATTTATCTTAGTTTTTTTTACAAGTTTGTTCCACATACCACATAGAAAGCATATAAAACCTGATACTGATTTATGGAAATTTTTATAGGTATATCTCAATATATTTAGTTACATCGTAATTTAAATAATCTAAAAATGGATAAACTCATCCCATATTAAAGTTTTTTTTTGTTGTTGACACATTGATACATTATGGAGCTGATAAATTCTACATTTTTACAACTGTACAGCTGTTCACTTTCCATACTTCCTGGCTTTTAAGTTGATACATGCATGATGACGACATTGTAAAACGGTTCATTTGCTGAATTTTTTTCAAGTGGGTTTATTTTGATGGCAGGAACCAACACACAATTGTAGTTCTTGTATTCAAAAATAAAGTTACAGATCCAGCAGAAAAACTCTAGTGTCAGTACCTAGAGAGTATGTGAGGATATTTTTGGGCAATTAGAATAATTTACATTAATTGACAATGGGTAGGTACACAAGATTTGTCTGTTGTTAGCACCTCGGTGAAATAATTTTTTTAAATGGGCTAAAAGGATAATAGACAATATGTTTGCTCATCTCTTGTTTATTCTTTTTGAAACTATAAATCGGAAGGTTCGTCCTAGCTATAGAGCCCCAAGTCCAATCTATAAATTTAAATTAACTACAAGCTTTTGATTAAGTACGACAGTCACCTCCACCTTCGTACTTGGGAGGGGGGGAGAAAGGGCTTAGTGGCCCAAGTCACCGCCAAGAGCCATTCAATATCACAACCTAAAGATTGAATTTTTTCCCAAAATCAAGAAAAAAATGATGTTATGTAGAATATGCTGATGTGCAAGCCCCCCCCCAGAAACAATTTCTACATACGCCACTGGTCCGTATCTTTTTTACACAGGCTGTTGTAGCTTATTATCACAAATGCTTAGGTTACAACAGTCGGGAAAAACCTGATCTTCTCAATTTTCACAAGAAAACCAACAAAATTGACCTAATCGAAACCCAATACTAACCAAAGCAACCCAACCACATAAACGGTAAATTGTCATAACTTTTGCCACAGCCTTAATTAGCATATAAAGTAATTAAGTACTTACTATGGTCTTGGATCCACATCATTTATTTCTTGTAGAAGCAGCTCTCTCAAAAACAAAAACTTTTGCAAAACAAACAAAAAAAAATGGAAATTTGACAAGAGAATGCCATTCTGGAAATAATTTTTAACAAAAAAGTCCCTAGAATTCCCCAGAAATTCATGCGATTCTAGTAGAAAAATAGAACATGTTCTATTTTCAATGTTGGCATTCCCGCGTGCATCTAAAAATATATTTTTTAACACGTTTTCTCAGGATAATTCTGCAGAATAATTTATTTGCTGCACTTTCCTGGTAAAACTGTTTAAATTACTCAATTTTCTTTCATTTTATCGCAGTTTAAAAAAAATATTTTAGGTTATATTAAACGTCAAAAAGATGCACGAGACACGCACGAGGTGTTGCCAACATAGGTATTTCTAGGAAATTTGGTCAAAAAGCATGCAACTTCATGCATTTCTGGTGAATTTCATGGAAACGCGCCGGTGTGAACAGGAAACGCCGAGTGCCCACCCCGCTTCAAAGCACCCTGCATGGGCACGCGTAGGTGTGCACAGGGCTTAAAATGATAACTGGATTTTTAGTTGAGAACGGTGTTGTCTGAGAGTATGTAAATCGATATCGCTATATGAATCTCTTCAGCGTCGCTAGTTGCGATAAAGGTAAAATAATAAGAGACCTTTTGCACCTCTTATAAAAAATCCCCGTTTGGTGATAACGCGTTGTGACGTAGCTAACATCACGTTATTTTTAAGACAGCATTTTTAGTTTTTGCATGCCGACTTTATACGGTATTTATTATTATAAAGATTTACAAAAACAATTTCTCCAATAATATTTTTTATTTAGAACATGTTATTCTTGTATTTTTTACGGTGAATTATAATTATTATTAATCTTTAAAAACTCCAAAACACAACAGAGAAAAGGGAGGTTATGATAAACAGATCGGAATCACTTGTCATAGTTGCCAGTGCCAAGCCAAAGAAAATGATTAAACAAAAATTGACACTTATCTTTACAGTTAAAAAGAATACAGAACATATTTGCATTCAAAAATCAATTTAATTTTTTCTACTTAGCGTTTTACTGTCGGCAACCATGTCAATTATAAAGGATACGGTATTCTCCCGCAGGTGCGCATGCCCGAAATAAGCGATAAAGTAAAAAGGCATCAAGATTATAGGTGCAAAAGGTCTCTAATAAGTAGTGATTCCCGCTCACCCGCTGGATACGTAGGGGGTGGTTAGCGGAGAAGGGTTCTGGCATAGGAAGGTGGTAACCCCATCGCCAAAAGATAAATCTCTGCAGTCATCCACCACCGTTCTTAACTAAAAAGCCTGTTAACTCCTTCCGCCTCAGTGCCCTTTAGCCTATTGTGGCTGCCATTTTTATAACCAAATTGACAAGTAAAACATGGATTTTCTGTCAATTTGGTGTCAATATGGCACCGACCATAGGCCAAAGAATACTAAAAAGAAAATGAGTTAACTGGCTTTTTAGTTGAGAACGGTGTTAAGTCATCATAGAGGCCCTTTATACAATTTTTGACAGTTACCAGTGTGTGTGGCAACTATTGGAAATACATAATTTTGGCAGTGTCGCATTTTTCATTACAAATAAAATAAAATTTTAAATTGGATTATTTACATACGGTTTGAAAATCTAATATTGCGGTATAAGAATCAGTAAAAATACTCGCGCCTACGAGTTTGTATTGTTCCATTGCCCAATGGAAAAAGAAACGCAAGAAAAATGGAAAGAGATTATGCATTTACCAAACTGAAAAATTAATTAAAATAGTCGAATTTGCGAGGTAAGTAAGATTAGTTATATTTAAATAATATTATGTATTATTACAGTGGCAGTCCCAGCCATTTGAAAAGGGGGGGGGGGCGGTTTCGATACGAAAAAAAAATAGAATAAAAGCATAGCTTTTATGAGGAACATATCAATATATGCAAACAAAACTTAGTAACTACAAGCGAGGATTTGGTCTCAAATCTAGGGGGGGTACTCAGATTTGAAGTCGTTTATTTCATAATTTCTTTTTAAATGTTTAAAAAAATTTTTGTGAAAATTACATTAAAACTGTAATTTTTGAGTCGAAATAAATTAAAATCGTAAATATCAATGGTATTATAGCGCCGCAGGCGAAAATTTTTAAGAAAATTGCTCTAAAAATGCCATTTTTAACACAAAATTAAACTAATACCGTAAATATCAAAGGTGTTATAGCGCCGCAATTTATGCCCTATTTTTGATTTTCTAAATGTTTTCATAAAAAATTTAAAGCCAGGGTATGGGGGGGGGGGTTAGCTACCCCCCTATCCTCCTGAAATCCGCGCTTGAGTAAAATTTTTTCAGTTATAAAAAACACAGATAACAAACCAACGACAAACAAAACCTAATAGCTAAGTACTTTTTTTTTGAGGTGTAAAAAGCTTTTTGCTGAAACATTACCTTTTATATCGCAGATCTCAAAAAAAAAATAATTTCCAATTTTTTGGGCAAACCGGTCAATGACTCGCTCAATGTCAATTTCAGTCTGTTGATATGCAGCAACGCTTAAGTCATCAGACGAATTTCCGTCATAGTGTTTTTAAGTACTTATGTTTTCAATCTTCTGAGACATGAGAAGCTTCTTTCTGACGAGGCATTACTTACTGGCAAACATCCCAGAATGTTCTAATCAACGGAAAAATATTGCCACACTTGTTCATTGCCTCGAAAACGTTATCAGGTATGTTTTGATTTAAGCTTTTGCCTACTTCTGACCAATATTGTTTCCAAATACTGACTTCTCCCAATAAAAGTTCAATAATTTGTGTTTGGGATTAATAAAACAGTATATAGTATGTTGGGAATTTGGAACCTTTGGTTGCACTAAAACAAAGTTATGATTGTTGTTGATGCTAACGTTGTTAGCGAAACGCGCGTCGAGTGCAAAAAAGTGTAGTTTTGGTTTGTGGAAAACAATCATAACTTTGTTTTAGTATATAGTATTTAGAAACGAGTTTAGTTAATTTTGCCTTGATATTGGCTCCATGTTAAACTTGGTATGAATATGTTCAGGTCAAAAATACTTTTTTATGTCCGAAGTTCTGACGGATTCAAGGTTAAACTGTTCCAAAATATTATGGAGGGATTCAGGAATATATTGAAAGGAACTTTCTGCAATTTCTCGTTTCTTCTTCAGGGTTATTACCACCAGCATCTTTGTTGTTGTTGCCTACTTTTTTCTGGAGCAAAGGGGGGGTAGAGGCAATCGCCCCCCCCCCCCGCCCCCCCTCTGGGACCGCCACTCATTATTATTATTTTAAGAAAATGAGTAACAAATAGATACCTCATGTTTTTTAAAAAAGTTTAAACATTTTTTACCAACCAAAAAAGTCATCTTCATTCAAAAACTTTCTGGGGAAATTATAAAAAATTAAAAAAACTAGAACAAAAACTGTCAAATGTATAGAGGGCCTCTAGTTTTAGTGAGTCAGAGTCTCACACTATATCTGACTGTGAGTGCAGTCATAGATAATACAAAAAAAAATGTGGATAGTACGTGTTGTTGATATGTGAGACTATGCTATTACTCAAGCCCCCTCCCAAGGAAAAATTTCCGTGGTACTTCAGTGATATATACTTGTCCGCCTTGCCTTCCATCTCGAATGCATGCAACCTATAAGCTTCAATCAATTTTATCGCCTTTTATAACATCATGTAACGAATAATTTTATAGGATTTTATATGGCGAAAAAAATCGAAAACCGCTTATTTTATTATTAGTAGTAGACTTTCATGGCATCACATTCATGGTCAACCACCTGTTTTAAGATGCTGGGTAAGTTTACAACGCGAGTCTAATCAAGAAATTCGACTTACTTTACTATGAGATGTAGTAGATAATCCGAGGGGTAAGTACATTCTTTGTACACCAAAGGGTATTGCCCCAATGCCCTAAAATTGTTAAACATTGCCCCAAAAATTCTTAACATTGCCCAACAATGCCTAATATTGCTTAAAAATGCCCCACATTGCCCTTGTTTGTCCTATATGTCTTTCTCTTTTTATTTTATGCACTAAAGAGAGACACAAAATAAGAGACGGGAAATAGTAGAGGAATAAAGTAAATCTTTTTAGACTTTCAAAAGTTTAAGAAAGTTAAGAAACTTCACAGTCTAGTTAGACAGTTAGATAATATATTACAAAGCTACAAGCAACTACAGATATGCTAAACGCAAAACAAATATCTTTCCTTAAAATACTATGTTTTATGGCAAAGTTTGGCAAGGTATGTTTGCATAAAAGTAAAGCATAAAAGTAAAGATCCGCCAATATTCTGAGATCACCTTTTGGTAGGAAAACACAAAGGCATCACATTAGTTTTGTTTATGAATTCCAACATTTTTTTTTTACTCTGAATAAATTTTAATAATTTTGACTGTCTGCTCTTTTTAGCAAAAAGGGAGAATTTTCGCATATTACAACTGGTCCATAAAAAAAGCATTCTTTAGGAATACAATTTTCAATGTCTAGTTTTTGTGGCCATATGTATTTGTCGCTTTTTGGAATGCTCTCTAAGAACTTAATTCCATATTTATCCAGATTTTTTTTAAATATTTGACTCAAATACCAGTTGTTTTCAAATGACACAGTATAGAACTTATCTACTTCGGGTTCGAAAATGTCTTCTCTGGTTGTTGTTTTATCTTCTTCCAGGGAAGAGAATGATTCCACATCTGTGGAATCATTAAAAACTATATCAAGATCGTTTTCTTCCTCAGAAGTATCCTCCTCCTCGGTATCCTCAACGTACTCAATTTCCTGCTGTTTTTTAGTTTTTGAGGTTTCAGAGCTAGAACTAAAACGTTGCAAGCGGTCGGTACTGATACTTTTCCCTCATTTAGCAGCCAGCACAAAGAAGATTTTTAAATAACTTTGGTTTTATTATTTTCCAGAGTAACTTTTACATACGGATTTTTCTCATCCAGGTCAAATACTTTATATATCTTATATATATAAATATATTTATTAGCGTAGTTCCTACATTTCAAGAATAAAAAGTACGTACTATGGACGTATTATGTATTTACTTTTTGTTCTTAAAATGTACGTACTACGCACGTATTATATGTACGTACTTTTCTGAATGTCCATGTTACGCTTATATACATACAATGGACATACAGTGATGGAGCTGCAATGGACATACAAGTGTGATGAAAAATCACATCCAATGGATGTCCACTGGATATCCACCAAACATCCAATGGATACCCATTGGATATCCACCGAACATCCAGTGAATGTCCATCTTATACATATACATGGAACATACAGTGATGGAGCTGCAATGGACATCCAAGTGTGATGAAAAATCACGTTCAATGGATGTCCACTGGATATCCAGCAAACATCCAATAGATGTACTTTTTTTCTCATCAGTGCAAAAAAGATTTCTGTCCGTTTTTTATGAAAAATTAAAGAGAAATAGCGGAAAATGCTCTTCGTTCGGGATTTTTAAAAGTATTTTCCTTCCATTTTGAAAATGAATCGTGCCAACCACAACGAAATGGATTCTTAGCTTACGGCAGTGGTAGTAGTTAATTACCACAACGGAATGCCGTGTAGCTATTGCGCAGACGCAGTAATTACCACAACCACTACGAAGCGTCAAATAACCGTTCCAAAATATCCCTATTATAGATCTTCGTTATTTCTACTTGCTTTCCACAAAAATAGGTAAAAAAACTTTAACATAAACAACAAAGTGAGGTTAATTTGATTTGTCCAAAACTGTGTTTGAATCTGAACGTACGCAAAAGAAAGTATTTTCCAAACTTGCTTTTACCAAATGAAATAAAAATTCGTTATAAACGCACTAATTCTTTTTGCATCAAGCGCTTTATCTTTCAATTCATATATCTTATATTATTATGATTTTGTGCAGTTATCTTTAATTCCAATCTAATATTAAAGGTATTCAATTAATTGTTATAAAGGGAAGGAGGTACCAGCCCATAAGAATTACTAATCAACTAGACTCATTTCATTAAAAATGTATACCACAGAGTTCTTGTGCTTCTCCGTTTTTAAAATGTATTCATTAAAATGCCAGATTATCGTTTTTTCGAAATTTTTTACACAGTTTTATATGAAAAACATATTATGGTAAAGTCATGATGGTAATTTAGGGCAAGAATAATTCAATTTTTTATAACATGATTTTGCTCACATTTTAAAGCTTTCTTTCCAACCTTTCGATTTCTAGAATAAATTACTTACTTTTTCAAGTTTTCACTGTTTTTTTAGCGTTCAAGAAAAGTACTGCCAAAAAACATTTTTTCTGTTAAAATGACAAATATTTAGAGAGAGAGAGAGAGGACATAAGTTTAGAGATAGATGGAGAGATAATTTACTGAAGTGGAAAAATATTTAAGGTTGTTAAAGAGGGACAGCAGGCTATAATAGTTTTCACAACTAGTGGCTAAAATAATGCTTTTTTTACAAGCGTTGGTTTAAGTAACGAGCGCAGCGAGGTATATAAAAACGCGAGTAAAAAAAGCACAGTTTACCGGCTAGTTGTGAACACTATTTTTTTTTACTACCTTTATCAAAAAATCCAAGAAAAACAGGAAAATGCTTTTAAAAATCTCGAACGAAGAGCACTTCTCGCAAGACAACATCCTTCCTCTATAAATCAAGGCGGCTGGTAAATGAAATAACAATATGGTTTCCATAGCATTGCGTTGCGACATTTTAATCTTTGACAGTTTGATATTTTGCCGATTTTTTTGAATGACTTTTTCATAAATACTTGGTGAAAACTGGCGGAAATGGTTTAATTTTTAGGCAAGAATAATGAGGTTTTTTCTATATTACTATTTTCCGTTATTTCTCTTTAATTTTGGGGAAAAGACGGACAAAAATCTCTTTTTGCACCCGTGATTAAACAAAAAGTTTTTTTGCATCGTTAACAAAAAAAGCCATGCTTTTTTTGATGATTTAAAGCAATTAATTATTAAAAATTTATGTTATGTCATTTGTTTGTCATCGTGAGTGGTGTGGTGCATTTGATTTTTATTTTGCCATTTTTATACAAAGACAGCAAAAATTATAATTTTTCAAAGCAATGTGGGAGACATAAGGTAATACATTCTTTAAATTTACCAAAAAACGTGTCCCTGTATTTAAGCACATCTAAAAATCATTTAACAGGTATTTAACTAAATTATTTTAAGGTTCATCATGGCTCTACCATTATGTTCAAAATAGAATAGATATCTAGATAATTTTATAAGTACTTTTTGAAATAACCTTTTGTGACAAAAGATAAAAAATTTAAGTGTGCGTCAATAAATGAACCCCCTGAACATATCCAATCTACTTACATTAAATCTGGTCGAAAATGATGAATCATAGCACAGAACGCCAACCCGTCTCTCCACGAAGTTGTCATGTTGTCAATTTTCACCCCAGGGTACCCTTCGGTCACCCGCCGACACCACAGCTCCAGCCCCTTCATACCTTTCCGCTCACCCATTTTGAGTAACGTTTATTATCCGTTGTTTTATTTCCCAGGGTTTCTATTTCGACTGGTGTTTACTATCTGTTGTTTTGTTTCTATTTTTATTGCTTTATTTTATGCGTTTCTGTTTATATTATGAATATGTTCTTCGTTGTAGGTAGGTATGTTTTTAACTCCTTCTACGGTTGATGTTGTTGTGATGTGCGATTCTCCAGGAGAAATATCTGTAATAAAGAAAATAGTCCTTTTATTATATTCAATTTTATTTTTCATTAAACTAATTCCTTCCAGTTTACTCAAATACATATTTTTGCAACATTTTGTTTTGTTTTTTGAAAAACAATAGATAAAACCACGATTTTTTATTAAAAGGGGTAAACTTTGAATAGGGAAATTGGGGCGATTGACTATCGATTCGTTGTTTTGAAGGACTTTCGAATGTCTTTACAATCGCGTAAAAATTTCGAAAATCCATCAATTCGTTTCTGAGATATTGACTTTTATAGTTGCATGAACCAATGCAAAAATAGTTTTTTTTACAAAATAATTTATTTATTTTTCGAGAAAAGATACATTTTATCATTGCATTTTTTCTTCTATGGTACAGGGTGTTCCGCTATATTTTGATCCCCCAGTTAGCGCCGATATTCTAAATATTAGAAAAAAGTTTGAATCTAAAATTTGTTTAATTTCTTGTATATTTAAAAAAATATCTTTCGAAAAAGCCAAGTGTCATTACAAATGGCAATTTCTAAGAGCAAGTTTGAATCTTTAAATGAAACACCCTGTATTTTATAAAATTTTTGAATCGGCCGTTCTTTTCTGATCCCAAATTTACCAAATATGTTACCTCTATTTATATTAGTTTGCGAGAAAAATGACAAAATCCTTACCATAAGACTAATGTGCTAGAGAGAGAACAATCTAAGCTTTAATCTTTTTTTAGCACATTATCCTTATGTTGAGGATTTTTGCCTTTTTCTTGCAAACTAATATAGATAGAGGTAAAGTGTTAGGTTTTTTTGAAATTAGGAAGGAAAGGTGATTCAAACAATTAACAATATACAGGGTGTTTTATTTAAAATGACTAAGTTGTTGTCAAAATCTGACATTTGCGAAAAATTTAGGTAACTCTTTCGTGCAAACAGTTATACAAGTTTTGCATTTTAACTTTTTTCCTAACATTAATAATAACAAAGTGAATCTCGTGCCAGCAAATAAAAATTAAAGTAACATTCGTGGATATCGAACAAAACGTTTTTGTTTCTCACTTCATTACGAGCAGGTCTCCAATGTCTAATGAAGAATCCAGACACCTACAGACCTGTATCATCCTTATTAGGAATCATCAGGGAGTCATAGGATTGTACCTGGCAGTTGAAGCTACCCAGGCACCATCCACACTTCTCGAATTTAAAACAAAAAGTTTGTAATCTGCGGGGACCTAGTACCTGTGTGCGCCACCTGTCGTGCTTTAACTGCCAGGTACAATCCTATGACTCCCTGATGATTCCTAATAAGGATGAAACAGGTCTGTAGGTGTCTGGATTCTCCATTAGACATTGGAGGCCTGGTCGTAATGAAGTGAGAAACAAAAACGCTTTGTCCAATATGCCACGAATGTTACATTAATAATAACGGTGCTAAATGGGGGGTCAAAAAATAGCGGGACACCCTGTACATTCCTACAAGGAGTAAAATTTACCTGTACAATTTGAGTTTAATTTGAAAATGAATATCTCAAAAAAAATCGATATATTTTCAACGGTTGTAAAGACATTTAAGAGACCTTCAAAACAAGGTATCACTCGACCCACCTTCCCTGTTCAAAATTTAGGGGTAATGTTTACCCCTTTATTGCCAATTGCACCACCATGTTAAACCTAGTTTAAATTTAACCGGTGATTAGAATGTGCTTCCACAAAGAATTTAAAATATCAAAGTCTCACATTCTAAACAACAGTTAAATTTAAACCAGGTTTAAAGTTACGGTGCAATTGGCAATTAACTGGCCAAATTCGACGGATTCGTAAAAAATTTAAATTAGAAACTTGTAGTAACCAATGATTAAGGGGAGTAAGGGATAGTGATGCGAATATAATGTAACCTTCATATTTGCTCGGAACAGTTTGAGACCATGCTTACCCCAGTGGGCATGGGACCAGAGGTTTTCGATCGGTATGATGCGAATGCATCTAGCCTCTCATATCCAAATGCCAGCCTCACCTTCTCGTGGTGCTGTCTGTCTAAAACAGACGAGGCTCTGGCGACCGAATATGGCCGGTATAGCCTTATATGGGGAAGTTGAACTAGACCCAGTAACGACTAGGAACTGCTCTATTAAGGACTTGTACAAACTCGTACAGGGGAAAATTTAATGGTGTGGTTAAACCAGAATCAACACTAGGAACTGATGCATTAAGGACCTGTACAAATTCGTACAGGGGAGTGGAGTGGTTAAACTAGGATCAAAGGGTGCACAATAAGCCAGTTATAGCTGCAGTGCAGTGACTCTGGCCAGCCATCAGGCTGGTCGGAGCCACAATCGGGGGGTTTTAGTCGGTAGGAATCCGACACTACCCGGGCTCTCCTGATAGAGGAGAATTGACTCTGGCAGGAAAGTAGTTCGGGCGTCTTATGCCAGATTTCCCCTTGATACCCTTGAAAAAAAAACCAATGATTAAACGTTAATTGTCGAAATGTAGCTTTGGTGCATACGGGCATAAGTGTCTATTAATTTTACAAGAGTTAAACTTTATTTGTCTGTACATTACCCTCTCCACATAGGCCGATCAGCTCTTATCGTTTTAGTGTCCTTTTCTCCACCTTCGCCGCCATTTTGACAGAAAACTAATGGATTATGTGTCACTTTTGAGTGAAAATGGCGGCGAAGGTGGATAAAAGGACACTAAATCGGTATGAGTTGATCGGCCTATCTAGAGAGGGTACTGGTCTGTACATGCAACGACGAATATGGTAATTCCATACGTAAAAAGATGCACTCAAGGTGGGCGAGAATCAGGTAGTATTATTAGTTATTTTACGATCTTGGCGATAGGTTGGCGTCATCTTTATATTTATAACAATAACATTATTTTCTTATTGAGGCCATAAAGTAGTAGTCTATCGGAGAATACAAACATTTTTAAGTTTATAATAATTACGATTAGGTCTAATAACAACTAATTAAAGTTGAAAAAACTAACTTGATTCCGAAAACACAGGTATTCGGAGAGCGCGATCGCGACTATACCACACTGAGGGTAAGTTAAAGTTTCGAACTTCCATTGTCTTTATTTTTTATTTTTCACAACGTTTCGAATGCTTATGTATCCCACAGTTCTTGGTGTCGTGGCGTTATGGTTTAGTTTTTCTTAATTAACTTCTTATTGTTGTGGTCGTATTGGTTGCCTATTCTTCTTATCTTTTCTGAGATTCCTTTGATGTATGGAATTATAAGTATCGCCTTCCTTTTAGTATTTACGTCTCTCGTCCTTTGTGTTGGTGTGGTTATGGAATCCTTTGAAGAAGAAGCTCTGTTAACATCTTGGCAGAGACCCAATCCCAGATATATTTATCATCTGGAAAAAGCAAAATAATACACTAGAACAATTCTTCCATCACGTCAACAGCATAAGAAAGTGAATCACGTTAACTCTGGAAAAAAAATTGTCAGCTTCCTAGTCACCAAAAAGAATTCAAACCAACTCATACTGGACCAAACTAGGAATTGAAAAATCTCTCATAGATCGAGCCACCTACATCTGCAATACGGAAGAAGCTTTAAATGAAGAAAAAGCAAAAATTCGATCCGATCTCCGAAGGAACGGTTTCTCCAACCACACGATCAATAAAACTCTTCAGACCACACCAATACAAAGGACAACAGACGTGAATACTAAAAGAACGGCGAAACTTATAATTCCATACATCAAAGGAATCTCAGAAAAGATAAGAAGAATAGGCAACCAATACGATCTTCAAAACGACCACAAAAATAAGAAGTCAATTAACAAATACTAAGCCACAACGCCACGACACCAAGAACTGCATCTACCAGGTATCATGCGAGTGTGGAGAAAGCGGCCGACCCTTGGAAGATCGCCTTACGGAACACAAACGCAAAACTCGACGAGGGGACACAACTGGATCAAAAATAGCTCAACATAGCTGGGACAATCAAGATCATATGGAATGGAAAGAGGCAAAGATCGTCGCGAAGAAGAAAAACATATTCAATCGGAAGTTCAAAGGAACAGCATTTATACAGAGGAATCAATAGAGCGATATTTGGAAACCCATACTTTTCAGATGTAACAGATTTCAACTCAACTCAACAATCTCAGTACATTCTACTGCGTATGATGTATATCAAAAATAACTTAAGCAGAACAAGTCACTCAGCCTACCATAGTCATCAAACTAGAAACTGATTGAATCTGGTGCAACCATTTCATAGACTGAACACAACACGAAATGTAACCAACTAGTACCACACAAAGTTTTATCTGCTTTGCCCTTGCAAATTAGGAATCTTGGTACCGCTAAATTTAAAAAAGCATTAAAACATTTCTTATACGTAAAGCATTCTATTCATTCAATTAGTTCATATCTGCCGATTTTTCTGCAATACAGGTATAGTGTTAATTTTACTGTATATGTTTTATTTTTGTGTTTATTCTGGTTTCTTCTCAATGTGAATATTAACGGTGGGATTTACTAAAAAGGTTTAGTCTATTTTAGAACGGTCCTAGGTTTAAGTGGTTGGTTTAAATTTATAGGCCCCAGAAAGGATTGTTTTGTGGCAATTGGTAAAAAGTTCGTTTAAAATTTCCATAAGTAACCGTTTTTACAAGAAGCAATTTACCTTATTTAATATCCCAAGTTGTTTATTAATCAATAAAACACCTCCAATTTTGTCCAGAAAAATGCCATAATTTCAACCCGTTTTCAGCACAAAAAATATATTTATGAAGGCACTACGAAGCAAAACAAACATAAGTGGTCACTGATTATGCACGAAAAATATACCAAACAAAAAAACCCAAAACAACTATATTAATTTATTTACAAACTGAAAGTAAAACATTGAGGTTATCTAAAAGCTCAGTCAAAATAACTTTCCTTACTCAAAGCCCACTCATTTTAAAGCTGTAGCTTTCATCAGTAGAGGTTGGTGCAAGCCAAGGTGCAAGCAGAGGTCAAAGATCCGAACTCGCTGTTTGTGATTGAACGCAGCGCTAATATTTTTAAACTGACATTTCGACAGTGACAGAAATGTAAAAAAAACTTTCATTTAAGCTTTTTAATACATTTCATAAATAAAAACAAATACAAAATTAATCTACTCCTTATTTTATTATCACCCATCTAAATCGTTGTGTGACATCAAGTATTAATTGGAAAAATCAATTACCAAGGGTAAATATTAATTACAGTGACATATAACCTTAATTTTAATTTGTTCTACAGAGTGTTTACTATTTAACCCCCCGTGGGTTTCAATTTTTAAATTTTCTTTTCTTCTAAATTGAAACTTTCTTTTTAAATCCAACAAAATATTGTGTTAAGATGATTATTCAATAAGCAAATTTATTAAAATTCTTCTTATAATTCAAACTGTGACCAAAACTCAAGGAGGGTTGGTTTAAAATGCTTAAAACCAAAAATTTCACTAAACTTAGGACCGTTCTAAAATAGACTAAACCCTTTTAGTAAATCCCACCGACAGCATCCTCCTCAGACCCGTGCAGCACTTAGACATGAGTTAGAAGAAATCGAGGATCCTCAACCCATTATTAGAGTTAATTCTTTTAATGGTCAGCCGATTTGGCTGAAAACCTAACCACTTATTAAGTATTGCCTGGTAAATATGTGAGCATAATATTAATAAAATATATCAAAAGTGTTTACTTTTCTTTGTCACTCAGTATATTAAAATCACTATATGTTTCTTTATGTAACTTTGTTTAGGTAGGTAGTCCTAACTTTTATTTTATTTTCTGTTATCTTTTACATACACTTTATTTTTTTAATTGAGTAAGTAAGTAGCTATCCAGTATTGACGTATGTAAACAATTTAAATATTGTTTTCAGCACCAATAAAAAATTGATTGATTGATTGGAACTGCGAAAGGGCGGAGCCAGCCAAGTGTAAACTTCATGGTTCACTGAATACAGGTTTTTATGGTTCACTGAACACATACTAGTATATAAAATTAGGTAGTCTTTGTTTTTGTTAGTATTCACGTGATGACGACGATATTTGGACCGTATTTATGGTATGGACATCGTCTTACAATTTTTAAAATATTTATATATTTTTATTTTAAAAATATTCAAAAGGTTTTGACATCTGCAAAATAATATTCTCTAGGTTTATAACTACAGTCGTACGAAACTCCTTACTCTCAAATTCAACATTGACTAACACCTTCAAACTACATCACACTGATCTCACTTTAGTAAAAGATGTTTTATTGGCTTGTTTAATTTATGCACGAGCTTCTTGAATGTTGTCCCCGTTCATAATTAAGCTGGCAACATAGTCAGGTATTTGTATGAAATGACGTGTCTGTTTTGTTTCCTATACGGCTAACGTTTCAAAGTCAAATCGACTTCAAAACAAAATATGTAATTGAACGCGGCTATGGCAATGGGATTTGATACCGTGAGATTTTTGAACCGTTTTACTCTATTTACGATAGCCACCTATTATAATGGCAGCGAATGGCGCGGTCAAGATAATACGATATTAGCATTAAAAGCATTTAGCGTAATTGCAGAGTTTGCACTAATTCACTGACATCCGGAACCGAGAACCAATGAACCGACAAGGAGAACCCGGGCAACATAAAATATTGCATTTAAATACTTTTAAACAAATAAATTCTAATTGAAATAACCACAGGGTCTGGGATAAAACCTCTTTGGTCTAAGAGAAAATGGATAGTCCACCATACAATCAATTATTTTATGTTGAAAGGAAATGAAAATATCTCGAAAACTGTAGCTTTGAAAGACGTGAGCCTTATAACAAAATTTTTGGGTAATATTTACGAAAACCAAAATCTGAAAACCGCATATCAATAGCTGCTTTACTTAGTTACAATTTTTTAAAATATATTTTAACGTTTTTTTTACAGAACTCGGAAACTGAAGCTCCCACGAATTTGGACTTTATACTAATTTTTAAATTTAACTTAAATCTGAAAACCGTATATCGCTGCTTGTTTTTGTTCCAAAGTTACCATTTTTTTAAATATTCTTCTTCAACCCCCACCCCCTACCCAAAAGTTAATCAGTTCATGGTCAGCCGATAGAGGATCGCTATCGATCGAGGAAATCGATAAAGGAGGATCGATATCGATCGAGGAAATCGATAAGAGGATCGATATCGATCGAGGAAATCGATAAAGGAGGATCGATATCGATCGAGGAAATCGATAAAGGCGTCCTTGAGTTATCGTGTATACAGACAGACAAGAGACAACTTTTCTTTTTCGTCGATTAAGGTGTTTTGGAACCTTAGTAACTCATTTTTGATAAAATCAAGAAAAGTCCAAATTTCACGATATTAATAGTCCCCCATACCATATTGGTATGGTGGACTAAAAAAGGATTTAGTTAGGATAAATATAGGTGACCATAATGACGAGCACCAGGACCGGTATTTTCGTAACTAAATACGCTCGGCGTTTCGTACTCGCTGACCGTATGATAACGTAATATTCGCATACCACGTGACCAAAGTAACAAAAATGGTATTCACGTATATTGAACGTAAGGCGTCGACGAAGTGCGCTCAGCGCGTGGCGACCGTTTGAGAAACACCTACCATTTGCCAGCTGTTTTGCCATCCCCGCGTACGATTTTCCTACCCTACAATACTTTGTAAAGTGCTGCAGAAAATATAGTAGTTTTCTCAGTTTGCCTTTTTATTAATAATAAGAAAAATAAAAATCTCTTGGGGACGGGTGAAAAACACATACACATCAACCTTACTATTTGATGCTCGATGTAAGACAACTTTTTTTCCAAAAAATTGCAACAAATACTTTTCTTATTAAAATCGACATCGAAATAATTGAGCATCCGTATAATACTAGAAATAGAAGCAATCAAAATTCTGTAATACCAAGGGTAAAAAAGCCATTGGTCAGCGGTGCTTTTTGTATCTTTCATCGGATCCATTGGTACCAAAAAATATCTGGTTTTGTTAGGCTCATGCCCACATTAATTGTTTTCTTTCAAAAATAAACTAAAAACTTTCATGAAATATGAAATTAACAAACATGAAATAAATAGCTTAATTGATATAAAAAATAATTAGTAAACAATATAGCTAACTATCTTTCTGTGTTTTCGTCTGTATTTTCTTTACTTTTCTGAAAAATCGCAGTTTTCACACTAATTACTATTTTTATGTTTTTTATCTTTTGTCATTTTATTTATTCATAACTGTACTAAAAGTTATTATTATTTTTTTTAAAGTCAACAGTTTCATGAAAACATACATTTATCCACGCGCGAGGTTTCTCTTATGAATGTATGAATTCTGTGTTTGTTGTTGAATTGGTTAGGTTATTTTTTGGTTAAAAAATACCTTAGAGTTTTATTTTTTGTTTCACTATAATTATAAGATATAACTTACCAGATATATAAGTAACGATTGTGAAACCATTTTAACAATAAATGCTATATAATAAAGTATCAATATCAATATACGACCGTGCCGGAAACACCACTTTCCCTGACTGAGTGCCGTAATACATTTAAATCTACCCGCACTGAGTGAGTCACGGGGTAAACTTTTTCCCGCACACTGTGCGGGAACGTGCTACTAGTTTATATCACAGTGTCAAAGGACGGGTTTAACTCAGCTAAACCAAACCATCAAGTAATTTTTTACAGGATCAACATACACTTGTGCAAGTCACCATTTGCTGAACTACGGATCGAAATCGATCACGTAATGGCCTCTTTCTTACACATAGAAAAAGAAAAGGAGCGACAAGGCTAACAAGAAATAAAAATGCAAAATTCGGTGATGCCAAGATGTGCTAAGTGAATTTGATTCTGTCTGCTTGTAGGGCAGCGCGTTCGGCAGAGCGAATACGAAAAGTCGTCGGTCAGCGTGCCGCTGAGCGCGCTGTTCGCTATTCGTTTCGCTTAGCGACTTCAAAACGTTACGTATTACGAGAATACCGGTCCAGTAGTGCAAAACTCGAGTCTACGATTAGCTGTACCTTTTTTAAAGGATTGCCTGCTATTCTTAAATTTTTGTTTGGAACAAATAACTTTACATTTTCCTTTAATTTTATTGAAAACTCGAGTAGGCATTCTTCTTCTTCAAGTGCCATGCTTTCTTCAAACGTTGTCTATCATTAGCACGATCTGTACCCTGTCCCCTGCTTTTCGGAAAAGTGTCGTAGATTTTGAAGCCATGATAACCGTCTACGACTAGGATTTCTTCTGCGTTCAATTTTGCCTTCCATTATTAATTTTGAAAGTTTATATTAGTTATTTCTCAAAATACGGCAAAAATATTCAAGTTTTCGTTTTTTGACGGTAAATAAAATATCAAGGTCTTTATTTATTAATTACAAGTAACTAATGTGGAGTAGGTATTACGCTTTGATAAACACAAAAATACAATAAGATTACTCACACATACTATTTTTAAATAAAGAGTACTTGCATTAATTCAACAAGATAACAGCATTTTAAAATTATACAGATAAAAAAGTTTTGGATGTTATTGCTAAAAAAGTGATAACAAATCCTGTAAGATATAAAAATGATATTTACTTAGTTTCTACGGGCCCGTTAAACCGTTTAAATTTCAAACCGTTTTCCTAAAACGCATGTATAAACACTACCTAAACCGTTTTAAAAATGCGGATTAGCGTTTGTAAAACCGTTTAAAAGTGCGTATAAACCCTCAAACCGTTTTTGAAGCCAGTGCTGCCAACCGAAAAGTTCAAAATGAGTTCAAGGTCGATTCCGATGTGAAACCAGGTATGTACCCACTATACCAACCAGTCGGCTTTTGGTTGCGTCAAGGTTGGCAGCGCTGGACCATCTCATCCGAAAGCGTTTTTAATGAAAGTAAAACAAGTGGCATATCGGACAAAGCGTTTTTGTTTCTCACTTCATTACGACCAGGCCTCCAATGTCTAATGGAGAATCCAGACACCTACCGACCTGTTTCATCATCATTAGGAATCATCAGGGAGTCATAGGATTGTATCTGGCAGTTGAAAAAACAAAAAGTTTGTAATCCGTGGGGACGTAGTAACTGTGTGCGCCACCTGTCGAATAAACCGAGAAACAAAAACATCAAAATTGAAAAGTGCAGAACACCGTAAATACAGAATCCTGTACCTTTCAGCAGGTTATAAAGTAGAAACCAACAGGTTTCTAGTTTATAACCTGCTGACCTGTTGGTTTCTACTTTACAAACTGCTGAAAGGTACAGGATTCTGTATTTTCGGTGTTGTGCACTTTTCAATTTTGATGTTTTTGTTTCTCGGTTTATTCGACAGGTGGCGCACACAGTTACTACGTCCCCACGGATTACAAACTTTTTGTTTTAAATTCGAGAGGTGTGCATGGTCACTGTGTAGTTTCAACTGCCAGGTACAATCCTATGACTCCCTGATGATTCCTAATAAGGATGAAACAGGTCTGTAGGTGTCTGGATTCTCCATTAGACATTGGTCGTAATGAAGTGAGAAACAAAAACTCTTTTCCCATATGCCACGAGTTTTACTTTCATTTTTATTTGCGGACACGAGATTCATTTTGTTGTTTTTTAAGCGTTTTTAATTTCAACGTATAAACAGTAGGCGAAATGCGCATTGTCGGTAAACCGCATTAAAATAAAAACGGTTTACGGGCCATATAAACTAAGTAATTGATAAAGATACATTAATTAAATGTAATTCGTGATTTTACAGGAATTTCAATTCTGAATGACGCATACCCTTTTCTTTTTTTTTTAATTTGATACTATATCAACAGCTAAAAACGAAAGGCCACAACTATTTACACCAGCAAATTTTTCATAAAAGAACCTATTATAAAGCGTTTTTAAGGAAATTTTCTCCTTTTTGACTTTCGTAAAAATCAATCCAAGTGGGCGGTCAGATCTATCTCTCCTGCAAGTACATCAAATCCTCCAAAAGTGCCAAATTTGAAACAATCGGCACATATAGTAAAAAAACATCATCCTGTATGTAAAAGTGTTGATATCAATTCCACAAAGATTATTTAAAAATTTAATGAAACCAAATTACCCACCAAGATGAAATTCCACGAAAAAAACAGTACCGTTAATATTCCTGCTTATGAGCCTTTGTTTATTTTAATGGGCGTTTTTTTTTGGCGCAAAAGATGTGCACCAACTTGGAGCAGGGGTCAAGTAAAAAGGTCACTTATGCTTAGCCTTTGATGCGAGTTAATTTTGGTGAGCTGTAACGAATTGGCTAATGAATCGTTTCTTAAGAAGAGAAGTTTTTACAAATATATTATTTTATGTAACTTTTTAATCATTTACATGCAATTATGCAAATTCTCTGGTTTGATTTTCAAAATATGGAGAAACATAATATTATTTGTATCCTCAAGGCGCCTATACTCACAGCTGAGCCCCACATTTGACTGGCCGCCATATTGAAACGTCACCTGGGTACTATAAACGCATTTTTATTAACAAAATGATAGCGTCATTTTACTTTTTTTTTAATTTTTATTAGTTTTGTTACGACTTGTGTATAAAAATTGCAAAAACTTATTAAGCAGTGTGGAAAAGTATTAAAAGCATAGAAAAAACACCAAACTATAAAAAAAATGGATATAGTACCTATCATACGATAAAATTTCAATCGTTATCCACGTGATGTCACAACGCCGTATTGTAAATTTTGGGCTCACCCGTGAGTATAGGCGAGATGCCTTGATTTTCACATATTCAGAAATCTTCACAATTTTAATTCAATAAATAATTCATAATGTGTAGGTACACATCTGTTTATAAAAAAAGGGGACACGTATTTGACATTTGGATACGTAATACCCCCATTTTTTTTAATACAAGTGTATACAGACCGCTTCAAGCTACTGCGAACATAGGGGGAATCAAGTCCAATTTACTCTCCGTGCCGTACGACCGAGGTGGATTCGAAGCACGCTGCAGTGTTATCTTTTGGAAATTCAATAATAAAAACATTATTTTGTTTTATTTCTGACTTGCTCGAGAAACAGATGGGTAAGTTCTTAATTGAAATAATACATTTTTAAAACTAAAAATGGATGTCTACGAAGTTGCCGAAAAAGTGCAGATGGTCAAAGGGTCAAATAGTCATAACCCAACACACGTTCGATATTGGTCGAGGGAAAATTTGCATTTATATTTTGACGTAAGAACACGGTATCCCCAAAAACTAAATGTTTGGGGGGGGGGGGTATTGTAGGGGAACACGTAATTGGGCCATTTTTTATTTACGGCAATGGCAATTTGAATGGTCCTAGATACTTGGATCTACTGCAGCAGCACATTATTCCAACTGCTAGGCAGTTGTTAGGTGTAAGATTTGGTGAAACATGGTTTCAACAAGATGGTTGTTCCGCTCACAATGTTGGCCTTGTAAGGGAATATCTTGATAATGTATTTCCTAATCGGGTTATAAGTACACGGGGAACTATTTTATGCTTGCAAGCTTTTCAAATTATCACCCCTAACATGCTTGGAAACGTTGAAAGGGGTTTTTATAGTAGGCTCGGATATTGTCTAGCCGAGCAAGGAGGACTTTTCGAACATTTGCTCTAATTTTTTTTTGACTGGGAGAATCTTTTTGGTTTTTAGAATGTATTATTTTATTTTGAGAACTTGCTTTTATTTTGTTTCTCCTTATTATTTTCATTGTAACACGTCGTCACTGATAAATCTGAGCAGTTGACAATAAAACGCTCTTATTTATCAGTGACAAAAAATAAGAAAATTACGTTATAAAAATTTGCCTATTTATTGACCAAATTCCGGTTTCATTAACTACGCTCCACACAGCACCGTGGTTAGAGGCGTACTAAATACAAGGCGAACGGCGGCGAACGGCCGCGAATGGCGATCGGAAGCCTGAGTGTTGGTTGCTTCACTGATAGGCGTGCGGTGTCTCTGCATGTACGTACACTGGCAAATTAGACTTCTTCCGCCCTATGTTCGCAGTAGCTTGAAGCGGTCTGTATATTGATAGTGGAGCACGTTAAAGATCCCTTGCCCCGACAAAGGGGTTTAGGCTAAATTAAATCCTTCCAGGAAATGAAAACTGCCTTCCTGGGGGGTGCTCATCAGACCGGTCTGGTGAGTGGGGTAGGGGGGTATACATTCAGTATCAGTCTAAAAATATTGCCGGATGGCAAATTCTGACCAAATAGCCATAGTAGCTGCGGTCAATAAAAGGTAAACAGTAAGTAAGTAAGTAAGTTCCTCAGGAACAAAGATGTGGTTGTCAAAAAGGGAGTCGATCATTTTTGGAAACCTTCTTTGTCCTGAGGAGAACCAACAAGGTCGAAAGAAATTAACATTTTTCGAAAGAACACTTTTTGGATGATTTAGAGTGTTGCGCACTGACTTTCGAGGTACTGTTTGTAATTTAATGCCCGTTGATGCATTAGCGAGAGGAATAGTTGTTTAACAGTCGTCTGTGGAAGAAAATGGGCAAAGTTTGTGTTTGTTATTTCCTTTAGTTTTACTTAACATATTTAATAACAAGCACAAAGAAAGTTACGATTTCATTTTTAACACGAAAATAAAAGCCGCACGTCTCGTTTTAAATTATACAAAGAACAAGGAAGTTTATTTACCAAACAGAGTCGAACTAATAAAGTGTTTGTTGCAAACACGCCACAGCTAACCTATGCTAGGTTAACAAAAACTAAATCGCGTGAGAACATCAATTGTGTGGTCATAATCTTTTCTTCCTTAATAAACGACTAGTATAATAGTTGCGGCACCAGAAGAACACCTAAGTTTGCCCCTCCAACTATGAGATACTAGACACTTACAGTGGGATTTACTAATATCTAAAATAGTACCCCCCATAAGTCTAAATATTTACACCTGTGGGGGTTACAAAATTTTAAAACAAATTTTCAAAAAACAATTACACATACAGAAAAGACACAAGGTTATTGATTATTTTGTATTATTATTGCAAAATACCGTTGAAAAACTGCTTTTTTTTAAAAATATACTATATTTTAGGAGAAAATGCCCTAAAACTAATTTTTTTTGACAGGCTTCAAAATGGCATATGGTGAATACGCCAGAAATTTGGCACATAATAGCTTCATCATCTGTGTTTGAGGTTATAAAGTTAAAATTATGATTGTTTTCCACAAAACCAAAACTACACTTTTTTGCACTCGACGCGCGTTTCGCTAACAACGTTAGCATCATCAGGAGACGATAAACAATCGTCTCCTGATGATGCTAACGCTAATAATTTAAAAATCACGAATGGCCCTTGGCAAGGTCAAAGGCGAAGTTATAGTATCTCATAGACACATATACCGGGTGTCGCAAGGTGAGTAACCTATTAGAATATTTTGGAAACTATACAATGGAAACTTTTCAAACTTTCTATTTTAACATAAGTTCATGTAAACTATATTTATGAAATACTTTCATATTTGCAGTGTTGCCATTTGTAGGAAAACTTGGCAACCACTTTCTTATTTTAAATAGATCACCCTATATATTTCTGCATTTTTGGATTCTACAAAATAACCAAAGGTTAGCATAACCCTGGGTTAAAAATAGTATAAAACGATAGCTTGTGAAAAACCAAGATAGGAATGTAAAAACCGTTTTGTTCTATCCTTAACCGTTTCGATGTTACGGGCTGTCAAAGTTAAAATATGTCAATTTTCACCTGTCAATATTTTAAAAACAGTTGAACGTAGGTATAGGACATTATACAAAAAATGTACCTAAAATATATTTTAGAATATACAGGGTGTTCAATTTAAAATAGGAAAGTTGTTGCCAAGTTTTTCTGCAAATAGCAACACTGCAAATATGAGAGTTAGAATAGAAAGTTTTAAAAGTTTCCATTGTATAGTTTCTAAAATGTTCTAATAGGTTACTCGCCTTGGGACACCCGGTATACACATCGTCACCTTAGAATTACAAGGTTCTATCTACCTGCCTTGCAACTTTTGGCAATTGCATTTTTAAAAAATTGTGCTCTAGAACTATGCCATCTGTTTTGTTTAAATATTTTAAACTAATAATTTAATTTGACTTAATTTCCAAGATTTTAAAAAAGTCTGATCTATTTTTTTCCACAGGAAACTGTCAATGTTCGACACGGAAAATTGCGATAGAATTTTGTAATTCTCAAAATAATTTTGATATTAAGAAACTGGGAGATAGAACTTTGGTACATTTAAAAGTTTTAACTTCTCGTTAACCAAGTTTAATAAAATTTGGTAAACTTATGTAATTCCTGTCACATGATAATATTACAATAAAAACTGCGTTGGTGGGGGGTAGTTAAGAAGGTGAGCGGGGGTTAATTTATTTAAAAATTAAAAAAATCATAACTTTTAAATCATAGCTGCTACGGATATGCAGTCTTTAGATTTAAGTTTCCCTAAGGTCTTTTTCTAATTTTATAACAAAAAAACGATATTGTTGTGTGCTCTAGGGAGTAGTAGGGGCTTGATATATTTAAAAAGCCATACATTTTGAACCAAAAATGCTATGAATATGCAGTTTTCAGATTTGAGTTTTACTAAATATGTCCTTATAATGGATAAAAAAGCTATGATGATGGGTGTGGGATGATTGAAGGGGTGAGAGGGGTTGATATATTTAAAAATTTTGAACTTTTGAACCAAAGGTGCAGTTTTCAGATTTAAATTTACTCAGTACTTCCCAAACAAAAAAAATACAGTAAGAAGCAGAAAGTAATTAATTAAATAAGAAAATAAGTTTTAGTAAAGCTCTCCGTTTTTAAAACGGAATAAAAAGTATAAAATAATTTGTGTTCATGGAGAATAACGATAAAAAAAACTTGAGTCGGATGCAATAAATAAACGTAAGAACATAATTTAATTTAACTTTTTCTGTATAAAATTGCTTTCCATACAAAATAATTTTATTGGCATTAATTTAGTAAAATGAAATGAATGAATACAAGTTTAATTAAATGTACTAGTTTGCAAAAAAGAATACTTACTTAAAGTTACGGTTGCTATGATTCGGCTGACGCATGCGGCTGACGGACTGCGTCTGACTCATACGGTTGAATATAGGCACGAAACGCCAAAGGAAACGATTACATGCGTCAGACGCCCGATGCGTCCGCCGCATCATAGAAAACGTACCTTAAAAGGGGGGGGGGGGACATTTTTATTTAAAAACGGCAAAAAGATAATTTAAAAGTCAGGACTGGCAGAGGAGAAAAGTATAATCAAAATCGCGACTAAAAATATTTTGGTCGATAGAACTTTGTAATTCTAAAATAATTTAAAATCATCCACTTGGAACTTTGTAATTTTCTTAATAAATATGAAACTACCCACCGGTTTTTTTCTATTTATTTTTTGTTTGATAAAGCTCATAATTATACATTCATTTTTGCAAAAAAGTTAATATGTCAAAATGTTGTAGATAGAACCTTTTAATTCTGATGTGACGATATCGAATTATAAGTGTCGCCGTTCTTTCAATAGAGACATAAAGCTATTTGTAACTCATCGCGGTATACCTATCCGCATCTAGCGAGAACCAAGCACATTGATTGGTCAGAAACTTATGCTAATTTAAGGTGTTTCTGAACGCAATAGGTAACGATACGTGATACCTAACGCATCTCAACACCTATCGCGTTCAAGAACACCTTAGATTAGCATATATCTGCTCCTTTCGAACGTGGTACAAGTTTCTGACCAATTAATGTACTTGGTTCTCGCTAGATGCGGATACGTATACCGCGATGAGTTACAAATAGCTTTATGTATGTATTTACGTTTGTCGCCACTTGTGTTGGTGTGGTCTAAGGACTAATTTTACAACCAAAGCTAAAACTCCAGATTAAACCACAGTTTAAACTTCAGTTTAATCTTTGGATTAATCCATCGGTTAACAAGTTGCTCAATGTTATAAGTCGGAGTTAAACCACGGCCATGAAGAAAGACTACATTTTCTTTACATATATAGGGTTGATTATTTTAACCAAAATGGCACCAACTAGAGCCAGACGACACAACAAAAATGTTCAGATTTGTCAAAAAAATATACAGTATATATATACGTGTGAGTTCGATGTGAGAATGAAACCTGCTGGTCTGTGGGATGTTCCAATTAACTGTTGTCGAATTTCCTTGTGTACAATTTCGCATATCTCTTTAGATAATTCAAACCTCTTTTTAAAATCTACATATCGTCGGACTCCTCCAAAGGATTTGTTTTAGGACAAATAATATTTGGTCTTCGTGCTTCGACAATGTCAATAATTTCGTCATTCTTTATCCAGTTGATCAAAAATAAATTTTAAGTCATTGATCATAGCGATTTCACTAAATACTTACAGTCTTTTTACCAAAAACAAATTTTTAATAACTTTTTTGAGGTTAGAATCTTTCGGTAACTACTAAACTGAAGTTTAACAAACACCCAGACCGCCGGTAACGGTTAAACCGAAGTTTGTTGGTAAACTGCACCTATAAAACGTAAAAAAGTCGACATCTGTGGTTTAAACTGAGGTTTGACGTTTAACTATGAGTTGTAAAATTACGCATAAAGAGTTTTACGTGCAAACTGCTAGCGACCAACTATAAATAAGTCTTTAAATCTTCATAGGCGGCAAAATTTGCCCATTATGTATCAGGTTAAAACCGAAATAAAAGAAGTTACGAAAATTACAGGTTACTCGTAAGAAGTTATAAAACCGTAATTTCTCGCGAACGTAAGCGGCAATTTGAAAACGTTAGAAGGAAGCACTGTTAGGATATTAGGGAGTTATCAGAACGCATTTTGTTGTAATAAAAACAAAACTGTTGCACAATAACAAGGATAAGAGAATTAAAAAGTAATAATGTGGACCACTGAGTAAGAAAACTGGAACATCTATATAGGTAAGATATTTTGAATCATATAGTTTTTATTAAACCATTAGCGTGACACTTAAAACTTTAATTATAAGTCTATAAGGACTCCCAAATGCTACTTTTTATTAATTAATGCCAGATCGTTATTTGCGATTTTAATGTTTTTACTTTTGAACTCTATAATATTTTTCTTGGCCAAGGATCATGCAATAGTTTTTTTAATTTTCATTTCTTAAGAGTTAATGCACAGCCACTTGTAAATTTGATCCAAATTGTTATGTAAGATTTCGTCAACTGAACAACATTTGAAACCATCGCAAATCACATTCTTCCACTGCATCTGTGACATCATTGATATAAATTAATAAATTTTTATTAAAAAAAAACTTTTAAAGAACAAGCTTTTATTAAATACACTCAAAAGTAGAAAATTATTTTTTTATTTTTCTTATACCAAAATAAAAGCGATGGGCGCAAATTAAAAATTTTAACTTTAGGTATCGTATATCGGTTACATCGATTCACATAAGAAACAGTTGTATTACTTTATAACCTAAGGATATTTTCAAAGGCTTGACAAGCACGGCCATCTCACCCGTTCTCAGCTTCTTTAGATGAAAGCATTATGTTTATCATTCAAATAGAAGAAGAATTTAGTTTTTCTCTTGTAGTTATCTCTTTGTCACCGTAAAGTTAAAATTTTTAATTTTCTCCAATCGCTTTTATTATGGTATAAGAAAGATAAAAATTATTTTCTACTTGCTTGTTCTCTAAAAGTTTGTTTTTTAATAAAAATTATTAGTTTAATTTTTAGATTTGTAACAAAGTTATGATTGTTTTCCACAAACTAAAACTACCATTCTGAATCTGCCATATTGAGATTTTCAAATCTGATCAAAAATTCATATCCCCTTCCCAAAAAACCCATGTATGCCAATTTTGATTTAAATCGAACAAACTAAATCTTTTTCCCCCTCCACTTCCCTTGTTAGAGGGAGGTGAGTACCTGAGAACATCATATTATTGTATTTGCACCGAAACTATAAACGCATACCAAATTTGAACACAATCGGATGTGGAGAAGTCAGCTTCCTTATCCCCAAAAGCCCCTGTATACCAATTTTGGTTGAAATAGGACAAACTTAGGTGTTTTCCCCCGTCCACTCCCTCCACTTCCCTCGCTAGAAAGAAGTGTTTACCTAATAATACCATATTGTTGTATTGTCGCCGGAACTATAAACGCATACCAAATTTGAACACACACCCTTAATGTTTAGATTTGTACCCTTAATCGTCCATTTTGAATCCGCCATATTGAAATTTTCAAAACTGATCAAAAATTCATAATCCTCCTCCTTAAAAACCCCTGTATGCCAATTTTGATTGAAATCGAACAAACTAAATCTTTTTCCCCCTCCACTTCCCTTGTTAGAGGGAGGTGGGTACCTGAGAACATCATATTATTGTATTTGCACCGAAACTATAAACGCATACCAAATTTGAACACAATCGGATGTGGAGAAGTCAGCTATCATCCATCTTCCTTATCCCCAAAAGCCCCTCTATACCAATTTTGGTTGAAATAGGACAAACTTAGGTGTTTTCCCCCGTCCACTCCCCTCGTAGGGTCAAGGGTGCCTAATAACGACATATTATTGTATTTTCACTAGAACTATAAATTTATGGCAAATTTGAAAATTTTCAAAATCTGACTAGAAATTCGTTATCTCCATCCCCAAGTGCTCAAACACACAAATTTCAACGAAATCGGGCGTACTTCAACTGTACCCCCCTCCACCCCCTACAAGTACATACATTACATATATACATACAATAAAAGCTTGTAAAAAATAGAGGGAATGAAAGTGTGGAACAAGCATTTATGAAAACCCACAGATAACAAAATGGTTAGGATACGCTAGCTGCGTACGAATGCTGCAAGGGTACGACGAATCCGTTCTGAGCATGCGCAGTGAGATACGATTAAGCACTCTCTATTTGTGCAACTTTAAGTGTCTTATTAACTAAACTAATCAGCTAATCAGATACGCTAACTGCGTACGAATACTGCAAGGATGGTCAAAGAGATAGGTGAGACGTAGTCGCTATTGTACGACGTATCCGTTCTGAGCATGCGCACTGAGATACGATTACGATTAAGCACTCTCTATTTGTGCAACTAGTGAAAAAGGTGCATATCGCGCAGATGCTAGCGGACGAGACCTGGCACTTAAAGAAGAAGCAAAGAAGTTCCGACAACTCCCTAATATTTCTTTAAAAAGTTGCCCGTTTCCTTGTGTGAATGGCAAGTGCGAGGTCAGTTCGATGGCGAATCGTGAATTTAAGTCGGGATTTTCCGCGTTTGAACGATTATCATCGCATAATAATTTCCTTGGCCAAAATCAGACACAACATTATTACGATGCACAATAACGGCCTAAGAACAACGGTCTATCGTAAACCCACTCACAGAGGACAATATTTAAATCAAGGTCCAAATCATTCTGCTACAACCAAACAAGGCATAATAAGAACTTTGTATTACAGAGCCGTTCAAATTTGTAACAATTCTCATGACTTGAAAATCGAAGTAAGAAGGATCTGCAGCAGAATGGTTACAGCCTTAAACTTATAACAGATACTATCTCTAAATTTCAACAAACAGGATAAAGATTGCAAGACCAAAACCAGGCAAATGCATTCCTTGCAATTCCATACATTAAAGGAGTATCAGAGAAAATTCGAAGAGTAGCGAAAAACTTTAATATAAAAACGGCTTTTAAATCTCATAATACAATTCGAAGCATTCTTAGTAAAACAAAGCCAGAGAACAAACAAAATAAAGAATGTATTTACCAAGTTCCTTGTGAGTGTGGTGAATCATACATAGGTGAAACAAAAAAACCGCTATCTGTTAGGCTTAAGGAACATAAGACGAATATTGAAAGAGGTGAAACAACGAAATCAGGAATCGCGGAACACGCATGATCAAAATAAGACCGAATGAAGTGGACAGAAGCAAAGGTTTTGCACAAGGAGTCACACTGGAAGAAACGAAAATTCCTTGAAGCTGCCTTTATTGGGCAGAATCAGGGTATTTTCAGTAAACCTCCTTGCTTGCTTAGCCTTAGGAATAGATTGTAGTTTGCAACTGAAGACGATCAGAGATTGTACTCATCAAAACGTCGTGTATAACTAAAATATAGATAATTGGAAGTTCGAAATACAGAGTTAATTTCAATTGCAAAATCGGTTACAAAATGGTTCCGAATTTGGCCTGACCAAAAAAAGGAAAAAATATGTAAATCCTATATTTTATTTGAATTATTCACGTGTTTTCGTTTTAAATTACTGTTACAGCGGGTTTTTGTTTAAAAATTACGTTCCACAAAATTTGAATTAAAAAATATATTTTATTGTAAACTAATAGCAGATACAGGGTGATTCAAAATTCCCTAGAAAGACTTTAACTGTAATTATCTTAAACTATTTCGTTTCAAAGATATTTGCATTAAAAAATTGTTCATATTTTCTGAGAAGCACCTTACGTGGTAGAAAAATCAATTTTTGAAAACAAAACTTTGACAACTTCAAAGTGCTTGACAAAACCCTAAAACATTTCATTGTCAGCACACGAAAACTTGCTTGGTAAATTATTTTAAAGGCGATTCTTAAAAAAATACGAAAATTTTACTCCTAAATTCAGGGAAAAAATATGAATTTTAAACAAAATAATCACGTAACTTTTGTTAGATTATTGATACCTATCCACTGTTCAAATCTTTCTAGGGAATTTTGAATTTCCCTGTATAGTAAAACAGATATAGAGGATGACTACTTTCCATTATTTTAGACTTGCATTTTGATGTTAGCTACGTCACAATCGACAACCTAACCTTACTTTTTTTAGGTCCCAAACACAAAGTCAAAGCATTGATTAAAGGAAAAATTTGCCTTTACTCTAATGGTAAAAGTCTATAAAACACAACAGAGGTTTAACTGAAACTAAAGTAACAAACACAAACAGATAAAAAGCTTAGAACAACGGTATAAACGAACAGAAAAAATACAAGTCGCTTTTTTAGCCAAAACCAAAAAAAGCCAAAATGGACGCGAGTGAAGTCAGCAATACAACCACAGGAGAATATCAGGGAAAACTACGATAAAAATAGCGGCATTCAAGGTGTTTGCTAAACTCGTTCTTACCTTTTAATTTTTATGATATGTCCTGTCATTAAAAATCGTCCGCCATCTTGAACTTCAAAATCGTGTACAGGGTGATCGGTTATAAGTGTTCCCTGAGATAACTTTGTTTCTAATAGCCGCAGAAGAGCCAAACAAAATCTGGGTGAAAGGGTATTGTATAGGACCTCCAAATCATTAATAAAAATTATTCAGTTCAAATAGTATACAAGGTGCGTCAAAAAGTTATTTTTTTCTTATGGAACACTCTGTATATTTTGACATTGTTGAATTCTCCAGAAAATTAGCTTTTTAAAAATACAGTATAGTATAGGTCTACATGCAATCGTTTTCGATTAATTTATGACGCCCTGATGTCAAAACGTCGCTATTTTGGTTTTTCACAGCCAACTATTTATTTGGAAAGTTAATTTAGTTCTAGTTTGACAGCTTTTTGATTGTTATGATCATGCATATTATTATGTATGGCCTACTCGAAACTATCTCGAAAACGGTTACATGCAGACTTATACTACATTTCTTAAAAGCTAATTTTTTGGAGAATTCGTGTTCCATAAGAAAAAAAAAACTTTTTGGCACACCCTTTATAGTATATAAGTATAATAAGTACCATGCGGAACGATGCCTATTTGTGAGTGATTCAGAGTTGGAGGTCGGAGTGTGCGATGGTATTAAATGATGTCTGGATTGAGGGTGAATAGTGAATCCACTGACGAGCCCACGCTGATCACCCCGCGCGAATCATCGTTTAATTGTTTCTCCTTTCGCTTTGGTCTTTTGTGTGTTCCTTGTGGGACGCTCATCTGATTTTGAATTTTCGTTCTTTCCTCCCAAGATCTTTTGAACTTCTCTTTTTTAGAGTCTTTTCGGTTGATGTAACTGATTTGGAAGTTTAACTTCTTATTTTAATTGTCTTAGGAGCATATTCCTATTGGAAAGATTAACACGCCAGGACGAACCCGTATCAGGTGACTTATAATAAGTACCATGCGGAACGATGCCTATTTGTGAGTGATTCAGAGTTGGAGGTCGGAGTGTGCGATGGTATTAAATGATGTCTGGATTGAGGGTGACTAGTGAATCCACTGACGAGCCCACGCTGTTCACCCCGGGCGAAACATCGTTTAATTGTTTCTCCTTTCGCTTTGGTTTTTTGTGTGTTCCTTGTGGGACGCTCATCTGATTTTGAATTTTCGTTCTTTCCTCCCAAGATCTTTTGATCTTCTCACCCTTTATAGTATTTGAACTAATTTATTTTTATTAATTATTTTCACTTCCTATAAGATACCATTTCACTCAGTTTTTCTTTCGTTCTTCTGCGGCTGTTAGAAAAAATGTTATCCCAGGGAACACTTATAACCGATCACCCTGTACATTTAGTGCACAACCCTTCTTTTATTAAATTTGGATAGAACTTCTAAAAAAAGCCTCATTTTACACGGGCCACCCGGCTCACTTATATATTCTTGAACCTTGCAAAACTACAAACCAATTACTTGAACAATACAATAATAATTATTATTGTTGCACGTTCTCGGCTGTCAGAACACCAACTTCAACAAACGAAAAAAAAAAAACGAAATGAAAGAAACTAATTGTTGTCAAGGCCGTACTCTCGAACCGAAAAATACCATCAATCTTCTTGTGCAGTTACTTTGTTTACACGGGTAACTTAAAGCGCTTTTATACAAGAACGGTTTGAAATTTTTTTATGTATAAACACTATTAGAACCATTTAAAGCACTAAATCAATTAAAGAAAGCGGTTTTTTCGCTTTAAAAGCGATTTTAGGAAGGGTATACAGGGTGTTTCACAAAAGTAAACAAACTATGCAATATTACCTGATTCAGTTTTGAATGTCACGTCGCGTGGTGGTGCGGAGTATAAGTTTTTTTAGTGATTTTGTTTAGTGTTTTGTTGTAAAAAATGACATATAACTACTAAGCCCAATAGAATAGAACTTTAAAATGGCAAAACTGACTACACAGTCACACTTTTCAGGACTGATAAGGGATCATTCCAGAAACCTAAAACCACATTTTTCCAACAAAATTTCCCTCTAGGTTCGCCGCCATCTTGGATTTTGTGTTGGACTTGATATTTCGGGTAAAATTTGTCCGATTTTAAAACTGTTTTTTTTGTTGGCCAAACAAAATTATTTTTTAAAACTTTTAAGTTATAAAAAAAAGTTATTCCTAAAAGACTCCCGAAAAAGTGTGACATATGAGTACATACTAGCCAATATTTCTCTTTGTGTAGGCTTGAGAAGAAAAGTGTTCGAATATAAATTGTAGATAACAAAATTCTCTATAATTTTTTCTTAAACACTTCTTCTGTATAGTAAAAAATAGCTGAGATAGAGTGCTGCAAAGTTGACACTACAAATTTTTGAGGTAAGATTTAACTCCTTTATTGTGTCAAGTTGGGCATGACGAACGCCTATGGTTTGTCAAACCAGGAATTTATCAGACCGTATTTAATAAAAATTATCATCGTAAGAACGATTCACCATAAAAACTGCAATTTGTTAAACCAATTTTTTATCCGAATCTCATTTCTTAAATTCACTCAATCAAACTCGAAATTTATAAGACCCGTTTTTAATCGAACCATTGTTATGTAATTTGTGAAACTTATTTTTATTCAAACCCGGAATTTGTCAAACTATTATTTTTCAAAACCGGAATTCGTAAGACCCGTTGTTTATCAGAAATTTGTTCTTAACTGGAATGCAAGTGACATCTACACACAAGCTATTGAACGCTACTTGTACAAGTATGCGCGCGTAGCAGCGACAAATGCATCGAAACGACGCGCCGACGCGCCACCTACGTGTACGCCTCCCGTTCATGTATTATTGGCGAATGCGCAATCAATTTAGCAGAAATTTCTGATAAACAACGGGTCTTACGAATTCCGGTTTTGAAAAATAATGGTTTGACAAATTTCGGGTTTGAATAAAAATGGGCTTTACAAATTACGAGTTTGATATTAAATGAGTTTGGGTCTTATAAGTTTCGAGTTTGTTGTCGAATGGGTTTGAAGAAATAAGGTTCGGATAAAAAATTGGTTTAACGAATTGCTGTTTCTATATTATAATTGAACTTTCTTTTGTTTAATGGGTTTGATTTTGCACATTTTGATAAACCGTGAGCGTTCACCAAGACAAAACAACAGTACCAACTCACCTATTATTGACAACTGTCGTTAGTGAGTGTTTTTCCATTCTGGAATATTGGAATATTAGATAATATTCTGCCCAGCTAATTTTAAAATTTAAATATTTTGAGTATAATTCGATATTCGTCCTTGGATTTCCTGCGGCGTTTTTTACAAATTTTATAAGTTTGTTTGACACTTTTTACAGAGCGGTCCAGGAGGTAGCCTTACTTCTTTTCTACGGTTTTTAAGATAGAAATAAAACAAGACTTGGTTTTTCTATGTTTTTGATGTTTCTATAGCAGATTACGTGTTTCCGGCAACTTCGAGTTTTGCCGGATATACAGTGGCGTACCCAAGGGGAGAGGGGAGGTTACCCAGTGCTACTCAAATATGAATAAGATTCTTCTTAAATAACCGGCATTTTTTCTCAAAAATTTTTTAGGACATTTTTTGCCTAACTCAAGAACCACTTGTCTGATTTTGACGAAATTTAGTAGGTTCGTAGACTTGGTTGTTGTTGAAATAATGGAAAGGACTTATGACGAAACCCAGTTTAATCCAGAATATGGCATGTAGTTTATTAATTGGAACGTATTCAAACAGAGATTGTGAAGGCTGTGATGAGAGTTTTAGTGCCTATAAATTGTAGAAGAGAGATTGTAAAAGAGCGTTTTAAAAATTTTTCCCTGCGTTAACATTTCTTTCTTTTTCTATAAAAAAATACACATTTGTGGCGCCCTCTATCTCCATTATTTTTAACTGTTATTTAAAAACAAAAGATCAAAAGATCTTGGGTGGAAATAACGAAAATTCAAACCTGGATGAGCATCCCACAAGGGACACACAAAGAACCAAAGCGAAAAAAGAAATGATCAAACGATGTTTCGCTCTGGGTAACCAGCGTGAGCTCGTCAGTGGTTCCACTGGTCACCCTCCCCATACATCATTAAACACCATCATACACTTTGATTTCCAACTTTGAATCACTCACAAATAGGCATCGTTCCGCACTGGTACTTATCCAAGTTACCTGATACGGATTCGTTCTGGCGTGTTAATATTTGAATAGGATTATGCTCCTAAGGCAATTAAAAATCAAAAAACTTCTTTTTTGATTTTTAATTGCCTTAGTTAGTGTGTGTGTTCCTTGTGGGATCTCATCAAGGTTTGAATTTTCGTTATATCCACTCAAGATCTTTTGTTTTTAGATTCTTTTCGGTTGATGTAACTGATTTGGAGGTTTTTTAACTTCTTTTTTGATAACTGTTATTGTTTAACCCCCTAAATTTTTTATAGGAACATTTTTTTTTAAAAGTTTCATGGTAACAAATTTGTCAATATATGTATATGCCACCTTGATTAATCATTATTTTCGGCGGTAGATGTGAATTAACTTTTTATCCGAGACATATAGGAAAAAAAATATTGGATCAAAAATCGTAGAAAAACCACTTTTTTATAAAACAAAACAATTTTTTTTTAAAATCGGGCCATTGTCCAATGAGATATCGGACTAAAACCGAGTTAACCCGAATTACGCATAAATTCAAGATGGCGGCGAACCTAGAGAGAAATTTTGTTGGAAAAATGTGGTTTTAAGGGTCTCATATGACCTTCTACTTGCTATAAAAAATTTGGCTGTTAACTCAGTTTTTCTATTGGAGTATACAGGTATGTCATTATTTGACCTTTTTATTTAGCTATGAAAATATTTAGGGATTAAGGGTTTTTGTCACTTTATATGTATAATACTTCATTTTTAGTGATATAGTCATGTCTTGGAAAAATGTTCCCTAATTGAAACATTTTTGAAGTGGCTTTAACTCGTTTTTATTTATATATTTTTGTATTATTTCCACTCTACTCAGTACGCTCTAAAAGTTTCTGACATAAATTGTGAAACACCCTGTATAAACAGTTTAAAAACTCTGAGCCCATTGCTGCCACCCTAAAGAAATGCTTAACCGTATTTCGCGAAAAAATCTGCTGTCAATATAGTTGTTCAATTTGCGTGTGCATTGCTAACGAAAGTTAACACCTATATTTCTTCCAATTTCTGAAAAAATTGGAAAAAGCTGTTCAACTTAAAACCGTCTCTATATAAAACTGGTTTTAGCCGTGTGTAAACGTAGCAAGTGTTTAGGCAAAGCGGTATTGTACTTGCTATACGATAAAAAGTGCACAAGAGCAAATTAATAAATAACAAAACGTAATAATATAAACAAATAAAATAAAAACAATCGAATGATCGACCTCAAACCGTAAAGTGTTTAGTCGTTCAAGGCACTCGACTTTTTCAGTGGGCTAGGCCGGGAAAATGAGAAACCACTGATGTACAACGGGATTTATTTCACCAATAAGCCTATTTATGAACAAGTAGGTAAAATTAATAGTTATTTACATACCAAGGGAGGAAAATGCAGCATTTCCTGTGAGCCATTTTTTTTTACAAACTTGAAGAACGACATATTAAATTAAATGGCCGTAACAATAATTTTTATATATAGGGCGTCTATTAAAAATAATCAGGACTGACCAATTTAAATAAATTCCAAGATAATGTACTTGTACTTACTAAATGATTTGTATAAGCAAAATTATAAAAACTACTGTTGTGTCTGGGTGATGCGTGACATTAGAGGTGACATACCTGAAATTAAAAGAGTAACCTGAGCATTCAATTTACCTTTATTATGAATTTATTCAGTATAACGCTAATAAACAAGCGTTAATATCAATTTTTAAGATTAAACAGTAATAAACTGGTTGTATACATGAAAGTACTAAAATAGTACTGAAGTCAGACAATTAATTAATAACTATTATTGATACTTCTATTTAATTTAATTCAATTAAACCAAACCGCATTGTGTCTGTCACCCAGAAGCGTAACAAAATTGGGCTAGTGCTGAAATACTCCTATATGGAGTAATAATGGGATAGTGGTTAAGGTTAGGCTATGTACTATACCAATAGTACGGAAAAAGGTCATCTGCAAGTGGCTCAAGCACTCCACAATACAGGTAGGATAAGAATATTTTACCTAGTGGCTCAAGCACTCCACATCAGTAATAGCTTCAGGTGAAAAAGACTCTAGCACTGTCTATTTTGCACTGTGCACACTGGTACAAAGACGCGCTAGGTCAAGGGCAGTACTTCGTTAGAAGTACTAGGAGGTTGGGAAAAGGTATTAGAGGAACGTACTACGTGGCTCGTCCACTTCAGTAGTACAAAACAAAATATCTGCATATCTGCAGCGCACCCGACGGAACACATCCGTCGTTATAACAGTGCAAAAAAAATGTAAGGACTCGGACAATGCCTAGTGGCTCAAGCACTCCACATCGGCAACTAAAATACACGCTAGACGGCCGTATTGCGCAAAAGAGGTAAGGTAATATGCAACTCAAGCACTTTGCAATATTCATAGGTGTATATGTCCATTCCTTTCAATATTTTAAATTAATAGCTTAACCACAAAAATATCCAAATTACTGTATTTTTATATATTGGCGAATAAATGCTTTAGAATGTAAAATTGGCAAAAGAACATCAAAATAAATATAAAATAAGGAAAATCGAAATACTCTGTGAGAAAACTCACCTTTTGAAAATGTAATCCAAGACCAATTACACACACAAGCACAGTTAATATTTATCTCTTAACACTTTTCACCCCACAGTTTTAAAACGTTCTGAAACACCCAACGCTAGTAAAGTGTGGGTCACAGGCTCTTGTTTATGTAACAGACCCATAAATATCGAATTATGCCTGGCTTTTTGTGAATATAATCTTTCTTTATCTTAAAATGAGCTATGTCGCCTTTTCAAGGGTAAATGTATAGTCTAGTTCGACGGAAAAAAACTGACTTCTTACATTCCTCCCGCGGATAGTTTGATGCCCAACGCGTAGCGGATAAAATACATTTTACACACGGTTTGTTATGTTATGACAGTCATGTGACGCGTGAGCGGGCACGCATGCCAAAGTCGTAGGTGGAAACCGGGTGTTACTCTAGAGGCATGTATTTAATTTTTTTACTGCTTTTTGTAATAATTTCAAAAAATTAGAACAATATTTTTTATTCTGTTAAAAAACATTCATTTGCCGAACTGTCGAAACAACCCCCGTATTTTATAACAATCCACTGACACCTGCCATAATGGTTATGTGAAACTGTCTGAATCAAATGTTATTTAAAAGTAATGTATCACATGAACTTGAATTTATAGTCGAAATTATACCCATTTGTAGTGACGTCCTTTTTGTTTATCTCTGTCTGGTACATTTCAAACGGCAGTGACAACAAATTTTTGGAAAAAATTATTGTCTGATTATTGTTCGTTTTTTATAAGTAAACATCCTCTAGATTTTTACCTGAAATATTCGTCAGTGTCATTGAAAAACATCAATTTGTCAGTGTGTTGTCAAAGTTATTTTTGAAAGCAAGAAATGCCTCGAAAAAAATGTAATAGGTATAATGAGCAAACGCAGCTAATAATTTTAAATATATTAGCTTTTTTTAACTGGAAAAAGACAGAGCCCGCAACGAAGCCGCCCTTCAAGTTAAGAACGTAATAGAGCAAACAGCAGAAGCAACCAAATTGAATCCTACAACAATTATTAAGAAAAATGAGATAAAATCAGACAAAACTTACGCATCTAAAGGCGCAATTACACAGACCAACATGCTCAAATAAAAGCTCGTGCAAAAGATCTAAATTTTTTTGCGTGAACATTTTTGTGAGCTTTTCTTTGCACATTTTGTTCGGGTAAATTTTTGAGCAAATTATTGCTATCTATTTTGGAAACATATTTTTAAAGATGAGAATAAATAAAATTTCACATCAGTGATCAGTGATCTCAATTCTTTAAAAAAATGGAACACCAACTTTTATTTAAAATTTTTGTGAAAAAAAACCGACGGCAAGCGAAACATTATTATTGGCTCTACTATCAGTTTTACTTATAATATATTTTTCTTAGGGTATTTCCCGGTTTTTTTTGCCCGGGGTTTTTTTTTGGGATTTTTTTGCGAGTTTTTTTTTATTTTCAAGGGTTTTTTCCTAAAGTCAAAAAAAACCCAGGAAAATTTTTCTTTTCCAAAAAAATTTTCAGTTTTTCAAATATCGGCAAAAAAACTCAAAAATTGGTGGGGAGGGGGATTTTTTTAAAACATATTTTCGTAACTTTACTTTACCTTTAGCTTTTATTGTTGTTTTTTAATTCCTCACACCAGATTTACCTAGTTAGTTTAAGGTCCCAAGGGTTGCTTAAAAAAACAAAATGTTCATGAAAATGCTGAAGATATAGATATTTACTTTCAATTTAATGTAATAATCATGGTCGATTACTGACACTGAACCAACAATATGCCAAGGGCAACATTGCGATTCAAAAGGGTGGCCGGTCTACTACCTGCGAAATCCAAAACGCGGGATGATAGATCGGTGACACAGTCTACTAAATTACTGCTAAATTATATTTTTTAGACAAGGGTCGGGTTCGTAGGGTTGTCAAAGTGGCTTATAAACGGGTATTATTTAAACCGAACGTGCTTTTGTTTATATATTTGAGATTTAATAAAATGTATATAGGTTTTTTAATTTGCCTTAATTATTATTGTAAAAGACTAAACTAGGAATTAAAATAAAGGGATATTCTTTTAAACATAAATTTTTATCATTATATTCCACAGTCAACAACAATATTTAAGTGCCAATTATTATTTTTTTTATTCTCGTTTTTTTTACAACCCCAAAAAAGTTACAAGTATACTGGCATATCCCCAATAAAAATCAGATCAATCGAAGTTGCTTATGAGGTAAAATGTGAATTTCGGCATCAAATCGTGTTTCCGTCGGAAAGCACTTGATTAAAAATACCTTATGTCAAAACTTTATTTTTCTATTTTCAGTTAAGTTCAATGAATTCCGATAGCAATATATATTTTGAATATGTAAAGAAATTTTTATACCCCCAATTCTTCAAACAAATTTTGCTCAACATTCTCTCCAAAATTTACGTGTGTTTTTTTGTACGAGATTTTGCTCAAGAGGCTCGTGTAAATGTTTGTCGGCATTTCAACATCAAAGGAAAGTTTGTCTGTGTAAATGCGCCTTAATATCTTCAAAGCAAAACACAGTCAAAACCAGAATTACAAACTAATTTCAAAATGAAATTCGGGAAACAATTTATTCAATGTACGCCGGAAAAGAATATGTGACGTTGGTAAAAATAAGCCAAAAGCCAACTTTAAGTGGAAGAAATCAAACAGTCGAAAATATTTAATGGACTTACCAGACATTGTCCATAAAAGAATAAATCTTTTACGGAAGTACATTAAAAATAAAAATTGTAGTTCAGAAGGTCTTACTCGAGTTTTCATAGACGAGACGTGAATTTTTAACAAGGGATCAGGTGACACCAAGCACACTTTAATATAGCCAAGGTTAAAATAACATTTTTTATTATGTTTATCACCCTATAGTAAAAGTATCACCGTTAATTAGCCACCAGTCATTTGTTGCAAAAGAAATATCGGTGAACACACGTTTTTGGCTGCCATTGTGACGTTACTACAAATGGGTATAATTTCGACTATATCTAAAGAAACTCGGCTGCGGTAGAGGGAGGAAAAAAAAATAATTAAAAAATATTTCTCATTTAATATATTCTTTTCCCTGGTAGCCGGGAGGAAAAAAAAATTCCTTCCTGTCTCCGGCAAAGCGCCATTTTCTTCCCTATTTTTCGGGTCGAAAATGCCATTTTCGAAAAGGACGTAGTAGAGAATTTTTTTTTAAACCTTCCGAACCGGCCCCTGAAGTGACTTTGTTTACCCGACGTGTAATGTAATTCGATTCTTCGATCATTTTTTGCAAATTCGTCCATGACGTCATCATAAAAACGTGGATGAAAAATTTTGTGAAGGTTATAGACATAGAAAACAAAAGGTCCCTAGAATCAGTGACACTAAAATTAAAGAGGAAATTTTTGTGGGTCCCCAGATTAGGAAACTTTTCTGAGATGCGCAATTTAATTCCTTATTTCAAGACAAGGAAAAAGACGCTTCGAATGCATTTAAAATGGTTGCAACAAATTTTTTGGAAAACACTACAGTAGCAAACTATAAAGACCTGGTTGCCCAAACTTCTTTTGTCTTACCAAAACCTAGGATGTAACATGTCGTTAAAAATTCGTTTCTTGGCTTCTCTTCTGATTCTTTTTCGGCAAATAATGGTGCTGTAAATGACGAGCACGCTGAGAGGTTCCACCAAAATATTTTAAACATGGAAACAAGGTATCAGAGAAAATGGAACTGTGGGATGTTGGCCGACTACTGCTGAACTATTACCAGAGATAACCCAAACGCTACTTTCAAAAGACAGTCTAAGACGCGCAAAATAAGTGTGTAAATTCTAGATTCAATAATAAAAGTGTGGTATTGTTAAGTTAACTTAAAATTAAACGGTTATATGTATTTTAATATTCTTGTTATTAAACTTCAGTGTTTAGGCGAAGAAGAGCTATCAACAAATCGACCTGCGCCGTTTTCGTTTGATCTTCGCCTTTTACACCTCTACAGTCACCGTTAGAAGTAAAACCTTTCTTAATAGTAGGTTAATCGAGGCTTAAAGGTGCATCGTTAATAAATTTAACGTGTCGGAAAAATTGGGTAGACACACGGGCAACTCAATTTATTTTAACATGATTTAAATCAATTACGTTGTAAATGTAATTTTTTGTCCATATGTCATTAGATCCTTAACTACTTAAGTCAGATATAGCGAAAGGAACTATGACTTTCTTCTGCGTCGCTAATTGCAATAATGGCGAAAGAATGACTACTCGTAGTAAAAGTCTCTATAATCTTATACTTCACAACTGCGAAAACAGTGTGACTATAAACAGCACAAAAATCCACAATCTAAGATATCCTGATTAAACTGACATAATCGAAAAATTCTAGAAGTTGCTTGAGCTTAACTTGAAACAGAAAAAGAAGTTAAAAAAACTTCCAAATCAGTTACTTCAACCGAAAAGAAACCAAAAAACAAAAGATCAAAATATCTTGGGTGGAAATAACGAAAATTCAAACTTGGATGAGCATCCCACAAGGAACACACAAAGGACCAAAGCGAAAAGAGAAATGATTAACGATTAAGCGAAAAGAGAAATGATTAAACGATGATCAAAGTGTATGATGGTGTTTAATGATGTATGGGAGGGTGACCAGTGAAATCACTGATGAGCTCACGATGGTTACCCAGAGCGAAACATCGTTTAATCATTTCTCTTTTCGCTTTGGTCCTTTGTGTGTTCCTTGTGGGATGCTCATCCAAGTTTGAATTTTCGTTATTTTCACCCAAGATCTTTTGATCTTTTAATTTTTTTCTTAACTTGAATGTTGGAGAAATGAAAATGGATCGTTAAATCCAAAGAAAGAAACATGTGGAAAAAGTGGAAGCCATTTGAGATGCGGTGCTATCGTGGAATGCTCAGGATGTCCTGAATGGATAGAATACGTAACGAAAAGATAATGATGTTGAAGTTGACAAAATATGAAATGTTAAAAGTAATAATAATAGAAGGAAAAACGAAAGCTACAAATCATAGAAAAACGAATGATTAGCTCTAAAAGATAAAGTTAAATTAAAAATTCCGTTGTGTTTAAAATGCCCCTATTTAGAATACAGGGTCACTGAGAAAAATTTGGTACATTCAGTATGTTAATCATAGAGTTAGGTACCACTTTTACACTGCCTTATACGTGTTTGGATTATTCGCTTAAATTTAATTACTCCAGATCCTTATCACTACTGGGAAACGTAAAAAAATCCTGAAATACGGCCTTTTTAAAATTCTTTAAAGGAATAATTTATTAGCATTCATCATCAGGATTGATCGTCACATATTTTTTCGACTTTAATTATTATGAATTATTTTTATCTTTTCATTCATCTTACAAGCCTTTTAAGGTAAAAAAGTTTTTATGTTATAGATTATTTTAATTTTTTAGCTTACTTAATTGGAGCGAGTTGACAAGATTGCAATCAAAAAAGGCAAACTCTAATCAAAATGACAACCGTAAGCAGTTAACCAACTTTTTAACTGAAAAAACCTCGAACAATCGATTTAAAAAACCTTAGATTAACTAGGCTAGCAACGTAAATGATTGACATCAATGACAATGTCTGGCTACATTTTTGAACAGAAAAAAAAAGATAAAAAAATCACGGTCAAAGGACCCAAGCCTAATCAACGTGGGCTCTTCAGTGGTTCTACTGACCACTCCAAACAACATTCAATACCATCATCGACTTTGAGTGATTCAAGGTTGGAAATCAACTCGGATGGTGTTGTGTTTGGGAAAGGTGACCAGTGGAACCACTGATGCAAAGAGTCTGACTACAAGCTGCATAAAAATGATGATGACTGGCAGTCAAAAGCTCGCAATTGGCGCCATATTCATTATCTGGAAAAAGGACAACAACACACTGGAACAATTCTTCAATCATATCCACAGCATAAGAAACTGCATCAGATTTACTATGTAAAAAGAGTCACCTCCCTTTTCTCGATGTTCTAGTCACCAAATATAATTCAACCATAATCACTTCCCTATATCGTAAAGCAACTCATACTGGACAATATCTTAGCTTCAAATCAAACCACTCTCATAGATCGAGCTACCTACATCTGCAAGACAGAGGGAACGGCTTCTCCAACTACACGATCAACAAAACTCTTCAGACCACACCAACACATACAGACCGCTTGAAGCTACTGCGAACATAGGGCGAAAGAAGTCTAATTTGCCAGTGTACGTACATGCAGAAACACCGCACGCCTATCAGTGAAGCAACCAACGCTCAGGCTTCCGATCGCCATTCGCTGCCGTTCGCCGCCGTTCGCTTTGTATTTAGTACGCCTCTAACCACGGTGCTGTGTGGAGCGTAGTCAATGAAACCGGAATTTGGTCAATAAATACGCAAATTTTTATAGTAATTTTCTTATTTTTTGTCACTGATAAATAAGAGCGTTTTATTGTCAACTGCTCAGATTTATCAGTGACGACGTGTTACAATGAAAATAATAAGGATAAACAAAATAAAATAATACATTCTAAAAACCAAAAAGATTCTCCCAGTCAAAAAAAAATTAAAGCAAATGTTCGAAAAGTCCTCCTTGCTCGGCTAGACAATATCCGAGCCTACTATAAAAACCCCTTCCAACGTTTCCAAGCATGTTAGGGGTGATAATTTGAAAAGCTTCTTCAAAAACAGATAGAAGTCATTAGGAGCAAGATCGGGAGATCGAGCTGGCCATAAAATAGTTCCCCGTGTACTTATAACCCGATTAGGAAATACATTATCAAGATATTCCCTAACAAGGCCAACATTGTGAGCGGAACAACCATCTTGTTGAAACCATGTTTCACCAAATCTTACACCTAACAACTGCCTAGCAGTTGGAATAATGTGCTGCTGCAGTAGATCCAAGTATCTAGGACCATTCAAATTGCAATTGCCGTTAATAAAAAATGGCCCAATTACGTGTTCCCCTACAATACCCCCCCCCCAAACATTTACTTTTTGGGATACTGTGTTCTTACGTCAAAATACAAATGCAAATTTTCCCTCGACCAATATCGAATTTCAATTAAGAACTTACCCATCTGTTTCTCGAGCAAGGCAGAAATAAAACAAAATAATAAAAACAAAATGAATTTCCAAAAGATAACACTGCAGCGTGCTTCGAATCCACCTCGGTCGTACGGCACGGAGAGTAAATTGGACTTGATTCCCCCTATGTTCGCAGTAGCTTGAAGCGGTCTGTAGACTAAAAGAAAGGTGACACTTATAATTTCATACATCAAAAAAATCTCAGAAAAGATATGAACAATAGACAACGAACACCATCTTCGGACTGTCTGCAACACGACCACAATAATAAGTCAATTGACAAAAACTAAACGACAACGCCACGACACCAAGAACCTCATCTACCAGGTACCATGCAAGTGTGGGGATATCTACATCGGAAAAACCAGCCAATCCGTGGAAGTTTGCCTTACAGAACACAAACGTAAAACTCTACCAGGGGACACAACTGTCACACAATCAACATCATATGGAATGGAAAGAGGCAAAGATCGTCCGCCAACGAGAAAAATCTATTCAGGCGAAAACTCAAAGAAACAGCATTCATCCTGAGGAACCAGAATGTATTTTCTCAAACAAGCGTCACCATCAAGTATATTTGGAAAACCACACAAAGGTAATGGTAACCGTAGTCACGTGTTTTACAGTTTTTTTAATTATTAAAATTCTTTTTAAATTTAAACTTTTCAAAATGATAGATTTAAAGAAGAATGGCTGAAGTTCAGGTTCGATTTTATAAATTGTAATGAATGTAAAAAATATCCAGCTTTAACTCTTAGAATTAATTAAAATATGAACAAAACGAACAACATTTTGCTAATTTAACCACATATTATTATTGACCATCTACGGCTGGGGCCTTTTAATCTAAGCAGAAAACCGTGTGCTCGATATTTTAATCAATTCGCAAGAAAATGCAAGAAATTTGCAGAAATGCAAAGCGATTCTATTCGAAACAACAATTCTAATAGTTTCAATAAAATATTAGCGTACTTTTTTGCTGATCCATAGAAGTCCAATAAAAATGACAAGGAAGGAAAACGGAATCTACAACGCTTTAAATTCACACGCGATTGAACAAGCAATTTCAATTCGATTGTAACTGCCAATCTTGTCAATCAATTGCCGATCGATTTGGATGCATCAATAACTGTAATCTTTTTGTTTGCTAAAACATTTTTCTGGTATAAAGTTACACTTTTTGGTATGTTTTTTTTTCCGGGATCTCCAAGATGAAATCTTTATGGACACCGCTCAGAATGCTCGCCTTTTTTTCCAAGTTTTTGCCTTGCCTTTAATGTGGTTTTTACGATCACGATTTTTTTATAATTTAAGGAATTTTCCAAAGTCACCATTAAAATGTACATTTTTTAAACTACCTAATGTAAAATCTACGAAACGACGGTCAACTTCTAAAAGAACTTCCTTTCGCTCTGTCTCGTAATAACAATAAAAATTTGCTCTATTTACAAAGCACAATCTGACATCTCAATAGCCATAATTTTCACCAGCGGCAATTACCTCGTTTATACGGCCCGTTAAAACGTTTAAATTATAAACGGTTTCCTAAAAATGCATGTATAAACACTACATTAACTTTTTTAAGAGGCCCTATGCGCTTTGTATGAAAACATACAGGGTTCCTAAGCAAATCCTTAGGGGGCCAAGCAGCCGTGTATAAGACGCAGACAAACGGAAAAGCACATTAGGCAGAAAAGGATGGGCATGGGGCGATGTTGTCACTACATCTTACACGTAGTAAATCCATTCCAGGTTGTTGTTTTCTAATGTTTTCCATTTTCATACCTTTAGGACTGGAATAAAATTTTTTTTTGCTCGACTTTAATACCAAACTGATGAAAGATATCAAAAAAAAAATTATTTTTTTGCTTTTCATTTTGTAACCATTGTCCTTACGCACTGTTTGCAGGCTGGGGACTGAGATACATGCAAATGCCTAACCTAAAGCGTTCATACACGGCCGGAGAAATCGACTGAGACATTTCCGTAGAAACTTTATCAAGCAAATAGGACGGGTTGACGCCTTCGAACGTCCAACCCGGGTTTTGCACTTTGATTCGAAATCAAAAAGGAGGAACAGTCAGATGTGGGGCCGTGCACAAATTACGTAACGGTGATTTTACCAATTTTTGACCCCCTCCCTATGTAATGTTTTGTAACGGTTTGGCACGCCACTCCCCTAATATTACGTAACGATTTCAAGACCACTACCCCCCCCTCCCAAAAAAAACTTTTCACTTATTTTCATTCTAAATTTTCTTAGTTTCACACAAATGCAAACGCTGTCGAAAACCCCCCTCCCCCCTACGTAACGTTTTGTAACCCCCCTCCCACCTATGACCATTACGTAATTTGTGCACGGCCCCTGTAGTCCCAGTGGAGGAGGGCGAGAAAATTGATATTTTTTTCTTAAAAATTATACTCTTTAGACCTATTTCTTTGCGTTCCCGAAATTACGTAATTTTTGAAAAAAAATTTCGTGCTTTGTTTTTCTAACATTTTTGCGTTCGGCTAATTTAATTGAAAAAATTTTGCCTGCGGCGCCCTTTATCTTCTCACTCGAAACCAAGAACCCCCGTTTTAGGAAAACTGATCCCGTCTCTGTTTCTAAATTTTTTCGAAATAAAGTACAGTATGACCATGGGGGAAATAATTTTTTTCTACGGTATGACGAAAATTTCGAGAAAGTTGAAGAAAAAATAAAAAAAAGTGGCAGTGCTCAAGTTTTTCGTAAAAAAAAAACGTTTTTTGTAAAGAAACAGAGCAAAATAAATCTTTTCACCCCTTTTTGGGTGTTACAAATATTGGCAGCCTCTTATTTTTTTCTTTTACCCTCCCGCTAGTTTTGAAGAATTGGTTCGCTACATGTTTCGAGATCATGTCATAAAAACCTCGAAAATATCAAATGTAGTGTAGGGCCAGCTTTATTTAAAATCAATAATATCCCAAGCAAAAAGCTCTGCAGGAAAAACAGCGCCGTTTATTGATTTCTTTGGCTGCTAGTGCTAGCTGCATGGTTTGGCCGTTTCCGGATAGATGTCACTAGTAGAACAGAATGGAAAGAAATTTAGTTAAACGAGTTTATCGCTCAGTATCGTAAATAATTGACCCTGCCGCCTCCTTTAAGCAAGAAAAAGCTGTGGTTTGGACCTGAAAACATCTAATTTTTTCCTCGATCATCTCATGGTGTGGCCGCCATCTAGCACCGGAATTTGCAGACATCTTGTCAACGGTTATTATTGCAACTATGATTTATGCTCACAATGAAAGAGTGGCGACAATTTTTTCTCATGAAAGCAGTCCGGAGATAATAACAAACTGGCACCATTGCTCAATATACCTGTTTCTTTTGTGCGCGCAGAACTTTCTTAAGAAATCTTAAGAACCCTGTATAATAGAATATTTATTTGCATCAATAACGATATGGTAACAATTTTAAGTAAAATAAATTATTGGTAAATGAAGTAACAAAGATCCAAGTCCAACCCCTAATATGTAAAAAAGTTAAAAATAAAGTAGGTTAATTAAAAATGCAAAAATTTTAATTTCACTAATCAATAGTAGAATAAAAGGGATCTAACAATAGTCGACATTGATATGAAGGTGTGTGGTGTGTGTCAGGTTGTTTGTGTTATTTTTAGAAGATCTTTTAACTTTCTTTTTAAACTGATGTTTGTTCAGAACATTTATATTAAGAGGGAGGTCATTGTCTAGGCTATAAACATTATAAATTAAATTTCTCTCAAATATAGCGTACGAGTGAACTGGTGAAGTTTTTAATCCACGGGTCCTTAAATTTAAATGATGTACATCAGTTCTATATCTGACCAAATAAAAAAGGCATTTCTGACTGATAATGTTGTGAAAAAATACTAATGAATGCAGTTTTCTTGTATTATTCAGTTAAGCCACTTTGCGCAAACAGGACTTCTGTACTTTCTGTATGCGAAACTGATCTCTTTGGTCAATACATAGGCCATAAAACACATGACACTAATTAAGAAACGAATTAGAAACTGATTTAACTGATGCTTTTAAGTCAATGCTGTCAACACCATAACACTAAAAAGAACTCCTAACAACGATAGAGGTTAGGTTACTTGTTTGTTTAGTAAATAAAAGCAGGTCTGTATAAACGTAGTAAATGATTATGGCACAGATAACACCAGAGGTCAGCACTATCGCGGTTTAGATGTTTAAAACCGTAACACTCGGCTGGTAAATCAGATTGTCCCACGCTGAAAAAAAAAACGCTTTCAACCGTTAGAAAAGTAACACTTTGTTTGCATGTATTTTGTCTGTTCGACGAAAATTTAATTTCTAGGGCAAGTTTCGTTTCCTGTTAATCATTTTATGTAAATTAAGTGACTTTCACTGTCGGAAAACCCAAACACCGAAGAAAATTTTGGAATTAAAAAAAAAACATTAAATTTAAGATTATTACACTCGAGTTTCGTACCAGTCGTGCTCATCAGTACTGTGCTACCTAATGGGAATACGATATGAAATGATGATGAAACCTCTCAAAAAGGAATTATGAAATGTGATTATAGGTACGTTAAAGACAACCAATTACGGTCGCTTTGTTATACTCGGGTATAACCTTAAGAAAGGAAAAACAAAAGAGAAAAAAGAAAAAATAAGTAAAAAAACCTCCGAATTAGTTACTAAAATAAAAGATCAAAACATCCTGGACAATTCTAAATTGGATCAGTATTCCACAAGGAACACATAATTCAATGGGGAGGGTGAAAACACTGATGAGTTAAAGCTGGCTGCCCAGGGCGAAACACCGTTTAAATATTTCTCTTTTCAATTTGGTCTTTTGTGTGTTCCTTGTGGGATACTCATCCAATTTTGAATTTTCGTTTTTCTTTTACATTCTTTTCGGTTAAATTAACTGATTCGAAGGTTTTTTGACTTCTTTTTCTTCTTTTGTCTTAATTGCCTCAGAAATATTAATACTCCAGGATGAAATTAGGTGATTCATAGTTGGAAATTAAAGTGTATAATGTTGTTGAATGATGTTTAGGGAGGGTGACCGATGAAATCACTGATGAGCTCACGCTAGTAGCCTAGACAACATCGTTTAATTATTTTTTTTTTGCTTTGGTCCTTGTGGGATACTTGTCCAATTTTGAATGTTTGTTTTTCCACCCAGGAACTTTTGATCTTTTCTTTAAAAGGATTTTGGGAGAATAAATAAAACACTAGTTGTGCTCATCAGTATTCCCGAGCTTGGGATATGTGAAAATAATTATATATGTGTACGAGGTGACGCTTAGGCTTTCCTTCGAAATGAAGGTGCTTTTGTAGACTGGCAGTTGGTTGTCTTTTGCATAGATCCACATTCCATGATTCCTTTTTCAGACGTTTTCATCATCATTTCGTCGCCAATACTAAAAATTCTATTGTTTTTGATTTTATTTATACTTGCAAAATCATTTTTACTCAAATTCATTCTTAACATTCAACAACATGTTCTTTGGGCTCTTTTTACGCATATTTTCCTGCCAATAACATAATGTTATGGATATAACATCACATCACGATTTTTGTTTGTCTTTTGATACGTGGGAAATTCTCACGTTATTAGTTGTGTGTGGTAAACATGGCATTATTTATTCATTAAACTGAAAGATACAAAGTTAATGTCAATTTTTTTTAAATCATCTTTTTTCATGCATAGAAATCAGAGAGGAATTGCGCAGTCATATTTTAGCGAACGCCATTTTAGGCTTCCCCTGAAACTCTCCTTCGAACGTCAGTAACTAAACTAACCAACCTTTATTTGTGGTTCCGTTGCTAATTTCACTCGCATCCATTTTTATACCTGAACCCCCCCTTCCCCGCTCACCAGACTGGTCTGATAAGCACCCCCCCGCAGTTTTATTTCTAGGGGGATTTAGACCTAAACCCCTTTGTCGGGGCTACGTATCTTTAACGTGGTCCACTATCAATACAGGGTTCGACAGTTATCGTCTAGGGTACCTAAATGCATGTGTCTGAGTAAGAACACTATTCAATTCAGATGCGCTGAAGAGAGATGCAGCTAGGCAACGTCGTCAAGCAAACAGTTTAGGAAAACTGCTGCGCTTTAAGGATCGTTCCTACAAGGCATAAGCTTATGCCCGTCTGCAAGGGTTCGTCTTGACATACAGGGTTCCTAAGATTTTCCTTAGGGATAGGATTTCAATAAATCAAACAGAAATGGCATAGAAAGTTCTGCGCGCACAAAAGAAACAGGTATATTGAGCAATGGTGCCAGTTTGTTATGATCTCCGGACTGCTTTCATGAGAAAATATTGTCGCCACTCTTTCGTTGTGAGCATAAATCATAGTTGCAATAATAACCGTTGACAAGATGTCTGCAAATTTCACTAGATGGCGGCCACACCATGAGATGATCGAGGAAAAACTGGGAAACTTGCTTAAAGGAGGCGGCAGGGTCCATTATTTACGATACTGAGCGATAAACTCGTGAGGTTGTTAACATTAGAAAGAAATATCTTCGCTTTTAATTAAATTTCTTTCCATTCTGTTCTACTAGTGACATCTATCCGGAAACGGCCAAACCATACAGCTAGCACTAGCAGCCAAAGAAATCAATAAACGGCACTGTTTTTCCTGCAGAGCTTTTTGCTTGCGATATTATTGATTTTAAATAAAGCTGGCCCTACACTACATTTGATATTTTCGAGGTGTTTTATGACATGATCTCGAAACATGTAGCGAACCAATTCTTCAAAACTAGCGGGAGGGTAAAAGCGAAAAATAAGAGGCTGCCAATATTTGTAACACCCAAATAGTGGTGAAAAGATTTATTTTGCTATGTTTCTTTACAAAAAACGTTTTTTTTACGAAAAACTTGAGATCTGCTACTTTTTTTATTTTTTTCTTCAACTTTCTCGAAATTTTCGTCATACCGTAGAAAAAAATTATTTCCCCCATGGTCATACTCTACTTTTATTCGAAAAAATTTAGAAACAGAGACGGGATCAGTTTTCCTAAAACGGGGGATCTTGGTTTCGAGTGACAAGATAAAGGGCGCCGCAGGCAAAAATTTTTCAATTAAATTAGCCGAACGCAAAAATGTTAGAAAAACAAAGCACGAAATAAAAATGGCGCCGCTTACAATTTTTTTTCAAAAATTACGTAATTTCGGGAACGCAAAGAAATAGGTCTAAATAGTATAATTTTTAAGAAAAAAATATCAATTTTCTCGCCCTCCTCCACTGGGACTAGAGGGGCCGTGCACAAATTACGTAATGGTCATAGGGGGGAGGGGGGTTACAAAACGTTACGTAGGGGGAGGGGGGTTTTCGACAGCGTTTGCATTTGTGTGAAACTAAGAAAATTTGGAATGAAAATAAGTGAAGTTTTTTTTTTTGGAGGGGGGCGTAGTGGTCTTGAAATCGTTACGTAATATTAGGGGATTGGCGTGCCAAACCGTTAGATAACATTACATAAAGAGGGGGTCAAAAATTGGTAAAATCACCGTTACGTAATTTGTGCACGGCCCCACATCTGACTGTTTCTCCTTTTTGATTTCGAATCAAAGTGCAAAACCCGGGTTGGACGTTCGAAGGCGTCAACCCGTCCTATTTGCTTGATAAAGTTTCTACGGAAATATCTCAGTCGATTTCTCCGGCCGTGTATGAACGCTTTAGGTTAGGCATTTGCATGTATCTCAATCCCCAGCCTGTAAACAGTGCGTAAGGACAATGGTTACAAAATGAAAAGCCGAAAAATATTTTTTTTTACGATATCTTTCATCAGTTTGGTATTAAAGTCGAGCAAAAACAATTTTCATTCCAGTCCTAAAGGTATGAAAATGGAAAACATTAGAAAACAACAACCTGGAATGGATTTGCTACGTGTAAGATGTAGTGACAACATCGCCCCATGCCCATCCTTTTCTGCCTAATGTGCTTTTCCGTTTGTCTGCGTCTTATACACGGCTGCTTGGCCCCCTAAGGATTTGCTTAGGAACCCTGTATAAGCCGAGCTTAAGCTTTGGTTTTGGTTTGCAAGGGTGTAAAATATCATATAAGTCACACTTAAGCTGGAGTTTAGATAAGCCGTAGAATTACTTCAGCTTAAGCGCATTTTTAGGTTATGTGAGGTATTTTTTGTTAATGTTTTTAAACAAAAGTCATCATAAATGGTGGTAAATATGAGTTTATAAATGGTCTGTGCTTAAAATGGAACTTCTTCGAGATGGCGAAGAAAATGACGAATTGGACTTAGTAATTAATGGAATACCAAGAAGGATTTTTCAAAGAACGGATTATTTCAACACTTTTGATGAAGATACCTTTTAGAAAAGGTTTAGAATGTGTTTAAAACTTTGCACAATACTGAAAAGCAAACTTTTTTCGCTAAGCGAATATATCACCTTTTTTTTCGTAAATTTGTTGCAAAGGAACTCAAAAAGGGGTTGGGTTGTTCTGGTGGTGTGATAATAAATAGTCAGGTTTTATAGTTGACCAATTATAGTAGTTTTATTTGCCTTTTCCTCCGTATAATCATCATCAATAAAATTTGTTTTTTTTTAAAACAACCTCAAATTTTACGTTACTGTTTAATGCAAATAACTGCCATGTTGCCAATACTTTCCTCACTTTTTCCAAGTAGAACATATTCGAAACTTTTGCAAACCAAGTAAATCTCAAGGGTCACCCTCAGTTCAAGCGGCACTTGAACAAGTGGAGGAGGTAAGGGGAAGTGGTTCACACGGGCATTAGTCACTTGATTCGTATTTGGTTTTATTATAGTGTTAGTTATAGTTTTAGTCTTAAAATTGCTCACTGTTCATACTTGCCTTTGTTATAGTCTTAACGATCACTAAGCAAGTGCATCTAACCTCACTTTTCTGATGTTTTGTTTTGTTTACTTATTATTTTTTGTAGTTTGTTTGCAAAGAAAATAAGGTTTAATGGAAACAGTTTTTTTTTGGAACCTACAAAACTGACTGTATGAAATTTTTGAAAATATTGATTTCATTCCTGTCAACATAGATGGGCACCATACTTACAATTTGGAACTCGCGCATGCGCACTTTTGGACTTTGATATCTGTATTCAAGCGGAAGTCTTACCACTGAAAAACTGTTTTTTTTTGTCAAAATATACCATATTTTAGAAGAAAATGTCCTAAAACTAATTTATTTTGACAGGTTCCAAAATGGCAAATGGTGAATACGCCAAAAAATTGGCACAAAATAGCTTCATTATCTGTGTTTGAGGTTATAAAGTTGGTGATTTTTCACACCACCTCTGGGGGGTGGTTTAAATTTATAGCCCCAGAAAGGATTGTTTTGTGGCATTTGGTAATAGTTCGTTTATAATTTCATTCATTCAGCAATAAAACACCTCTAATTTTGTCCAGAAAAACGCCATATTTTGAACCCGTTTTCAGCACAAAAAATATATTTATGAGGGCACTATGAGGGACAACAAAAATAAGTGAAGGTCACTGATTATGCACGAACATACCAAACAAACTGAAATTAAAACATTGACGTTATCTAAAAGCTCAGTCAAGAAAACTTTCCTTACTTAAAGCCCACTCATTTCAAAGCTGTAGCTTTCATCAGTAGAGGTTGGTGCAAGCCAAGGTACAAGCAGAGGTAAGAGATCCGAACTCGCTGTTTGTGATTTGAACGCAGCTAATATGTTGAAACTGTCATTTCGACAGTGACAGAAATTTACACAAAACTTGCATTTAAGTTTTTTAATACATTTCATAAATAAAAACACCTTTAAAATAAATACAAAATTAATCTTCTCCTTATTTTATTATTACCCGTCTAAATCGTTGTGTGACATCAAGTATTAATTGGAAAAATTAATTAACAAGGGTAAGTTTTAATTAGAGTGACATATAACCCTAATTTTAATTTGTTTTAGAGAGGGTTTACTATTTAAACCCCGCGTGGGTTTAAATTTTTAAATTTTCTTTCTTCTACAAACAACTACAAACAAAAGATTGTGTTAAGATGATTATTCAATAAACAAATTTATTCAAATTCTTCTTATAAATCAAACTGTGTCCAAAACTCAAGGAGGGTTAAAAAAAAGAAGTTAAAAAACCTCCAAATCAGTTACTTCAACCGAAAAGAAACTAAACAAACAAAAGATCAAAAGATCTTGGGTGGAAATAACGAAAATTCAAACTTGGATGAGCATCCCACAAGGAACACACAAAAGATTCCTTGTGGGATGCTCATCCAAGTTTGAATTTTCGTTATTTCCACCCAAGATCTTTTGATCTTTTGTTTTTTTTTTAGTTTCTTTTCGGTTGAGGTTTTTTAACTTCTTTTTTTTTAAATTGTCTTAGGAGCATAATCCCACTGGAAATATTAACACGCCAGGACGAATTCGTATCAGGAACTTGGATAAGTACCAGTGCGGAACGATGCCTATTTGTGAGTGGTTCAAGGTTGGAAATCAAAGTGTATGATGGTGTTTAATGATGTATATTGGAGGGTGACCAGTGAAACTACTGATGAGCCCACGCTGGTTACCCAGGGCGAAACATCTTTCAATCAATTCTCTTTTCCCTTTGATCTTTTGTGTGTTCCTTGTGGGATGCTCATGCAAATTTGAATTTTCGTTATTTCCACCCAAGATCTTTTGATCTTTTGTTTTTTTGAAGGAGGGTTGTTTTAAAATGCTTAAAACCAAAAATTTCACTTAAGCTTAGGACCGTTCTAAAATAGACTAAACCCTTTTATTAAATCCCACCGTAAGTGTCTAATAAATTTAATAACAGCTTTAAATTCATTTTAAAGTTAAACAAGACGTAAACAGGGTTACAAAAAGTGTTCTAAGTAGAAAGAGTAGAGGGTTGTAGATTGAATGACTGCGATACGTTGTTTTTTTTTTTTTTAATAGACACTTAAAGTAAATATTTTAACGCAGCGGTATCGGTATACCTAACGTGTTCGAACCAAAGTCAAAATACACTACATTTTTGACTTGTACATGCCATGTTTCGAACGATGCCTGCTTCTTTGACGGGTGTGATGACAGAATCTCGTTGCGTACGGAAGGATGTACGTATCGTTACGGACCCACGAACATACTCAACGATTTCAATCAGCAGTTCTGTCGTTGCACACTTCAAAAAAGCGGGCATCGTTCGAAACATCGCATAAACAAGTCAAGAATATGTGTATTTTGGCTTTATTTCGAACCCGTTACGTATACCGTTACCGATGCGTTGAAATATATACTTAAGGTGTCTATTCTATTAAAAAAAGTATAGTTTTGCTTTGAATTTATTTCGACAACATATTTCGTGAGAACACGAGACTGCTACGATAAATTGTCTCGTAGAGCCGGGACTTTAGCGTAATTGGTTATGGAGGGTCAGGCTCAGACTTTTCGCAGCTTTATTGAAAGAGCAACGTCAATCGGTAGTAAAAGTTTGTGGAGAAATGGGCATATTAATTAATTTGGCGGATTCAAATTCCCATCTAAAATAAGAAAATACTCATCACAGGGTTACCTGCCTTCTAGCTAACACGGCCTGCTCCGCTCCATACGGCGTTTTCCCTAATACAAAAAAATGATGTAATTTAAAGTCTAAACAGGCTACCGTCGGCCCCGGGGATGCAACCCGGGTCCCCTTGGTTGGTAGACCAGGTATGTACCCACTACACCAACCAGGTCCGCATTTTACAAAAATAAATGAGGTTAGGTTGTCGATTGTGCTACCAAGCATTATCTCCTCTCCTATACAGTGGTAACAAACTTTGTGGTGATTTTTTGTTCCAATAATTTTTATTGCGTTATTCACTATGGAACGAATTGCAAAATATTGTTTACACCTTCCTGGTTCTTTGGCTTAATAAATCTTTCTACTTAAAGTGTGTGTGTTAACATCTATTTGTTGTAATGAAATAGCTATTATAACAATGCGTTTTGCAATGAAGGTTTGAATAGATTTCAACTTTCATGAATGAAAAAATGTAAAGTCACGACTTGAGTTGCGATTTTTTTAGGGAGCGCGAACCTATAGAACCGTAAATAAACGATATAGGAAAAAATACTCTTTAGGCACGAATATTGGTGAACCACTAGTACACACCTTTTCAACTTGGTGTTTTTAATTGTTCGACCTAGTGGTTTATTTTAAAAGATATCGTTAGGTAAAGGCTCGATCATAAACCTCTTCCATTTTTTACTGTAAGCTCACAGTATCATCGCCTTGAGTAATCAGCGTAGGCAACTACACATACTCCTTTAACCTCATTTTAACGGCCCAATTACATCGTTAAACCGGCAACGCTGTTGGGTCCGTTTATTAGGAAATTCTTTTTCCGCATGTTTCTCGAAAACGGGACTTCCAAATGGCCTGAAATTTTGCCTAAATTGTTTATTGGACTATGTTTTTCCATCAAATCTTGGTACTTTTTTAAAATTTTGTTTATTTTTTGAAAAAAACTGTTTTAGCTTTTGTGGTATTTCAAAATTGGCGCGCCCATATTACGTCAGAAACAGTCAGAAATACCCTTTATAGAGACCTGTAAAACTAAATTGGAAATATTTGTAATTTTCCAAATAATGGACACCTAATTTCAAAAACTCTCTAGATTGTATTAATAAGTTTTGTAATCCTCTTCCTCTAATAAAAAACAAATTGAGTATTATTTTCCTCTAAAGCTAAAACATGCGGAAATGTAAAAACATGGACTATACTGGTTACCTATCAATATTAGTTATATGCCTAGCATCAAAAAGTACTTAAATGGTTATATTATAGATATCGCCACCATCAAAATTAACCACACACGTCTTTTTTTTGTGAGCTTACCCTAGGCATAGTTTCTAGTGTTCTCCTTTCCTAAATGTATTCGGCTAAGAGAGATCTAGCATATATACCTAGGTAACACCCCTTACCAGGAAAAAAAATTTATGCCATGCAAACATCGAAATTGGTCGACTCACTGTATTTGCAACTAACCAATGTCACTGTGTCTGCCTGGCATTCTTCATAACCTTAGTTTTGTCGTTTTGTTTTGGAGTTCGTCGGCCTGGTTTTTGTGTTTTATTTAATAATTTTTCCTTTGGTGAAAAGCTACTTTTTAGAACCCTTAAGTGGTCTGTGTGTATGACCATTTGACTAGTTGTCACTGCTCTCAATTCGATCACCTAGGTGATAAATAAACAATCCCCCATAGGGTCACTGGATCCTGCCTGCGGTCCCAGCCTCAGGTTTTAGGATCCAGTGACCCTAATCCCCAATGATTCGCGGCGCAATCTGTGAACAGGAGAATACAGTAAAGAAACCAGAGATAGATAATGAGTGGTAGATGACGTATTGAAATCAATTGACAAATTTATATTATCTCTGGATTGTTCTTGCGCCATTTTAAGGCTACACAAACGGCATAGATTTGATAACACTGCTTTGCTATTTTTTTGAAAGATCAACAATAGGTGGCATAACTCATACCATTTCGAGTGAAGTCGTGCAGTGTTCAGAACACGGTGCGAACACCATATGTGAATCAAAAGAAAAATCATTATTCAACATCAAAAATATAACAAATTTCCGTATTATTTTTATCACTTGACATGTATCAATTTATTGGCTGAATGTTCCATTAGACAAGTGGCCGGTGGCTATGCGGAACCTGAATTCCAATACTCCAATCGAACACTTCAGACGTTTCAGAATTCCGGCAGAATATTACTTACAAAGAAAAAAACCATAACTTTTTTGTTATCAGACAATAGGATTTTTCAAAATTTGGCGTATTTTTTTCAAAAATAAAAAATCCAAAAATTTCTGTTACAGATTTCTGTATTATCGACGAGGCTAAAGAAAAAGCCAGGTAATATTTTTGACTATTGTTAGCCATGTTTATTTTATTTCGAAAATGAGAGCAAAAAACTTCTGGATACGGTTGGGAGGAATTCAAAAATAAACATTCCTGCCAAATTTCAACAGATTCCGTTTTCTCGTTTCCGATATTCTGCCCGGCAAATCTATGCCGTTTTTTTGGCCTTAAAAACTTATTATATCCTTTGCGGAAATATAAACAAAACTGTGGGACTAATTTAGAGCTTGCGGTACACCCTTTTTAGCTCGGTGCTTTTGGTTTCATTATATTCTCGACTGGTCGAAAGTACTTTTTGGATTTGCTTCATAAAGTTCTGTGCACATAAAGATTATACATACTGTGACTAAGGCGACAGAAGTAAGTATTCTGTGTAATTTAGTACCTGTCGGACATTAGCCAAATAAGTAGTTGATAATTGATACTCTACTGCGACTGGGATGTTAACCTCCTTGAACATGCTTAGTATAGTCAAGTTGTAATTTTAGCTTAATGTTTAATGATTCAAACTACGTCAAAATAACCCTAGGGACTAAAGTGACACTTTTTATCCCGAGGAGACGAAAAACATGCAGCTTGTACATACAGGATGTTCCAAAAGTCTTAGAATAATATCTTCAAAACCAAAAGAAGCAGAAAAGTAATAAAAGCGTATTTTTGGATACTCAAATGGTCGTGCTGCTTTTGTTTCTGATTCTAAAAGTACCTAATATGTTCATCATCAATCATATTAGATACTTTTGGAATCAGAAAAAAAGGTCTATTCAAATTTGCCAAAATATACGGGGTCTTCCATTAAAAAAGTAAAATTGCTACCCTATATCAGCCCTTAATGGCACAACCAGCATCCAAAAAGATGCTTTATTTACGTATCTTAAATTTGAGTTTTTTGCCTCTTTTCATTTTTGAGATTGAAGACTTTTGGGACACCCTTTATATTATTTGCTAAATAATACACGGCGATTAATCACGCAAGCACATACGCCCACTACAAAAATTAATCACCTTCATTTACACACACCCACACAAGTGAAATAAAAGAGGTATCTTCAGCTAATAACAGTGTAAGTCGTGTACTGAGCCTAATTTGGACAGTCTTGTTTTCTTACATTGTATGCTCAAATTGGGCTCGACGGAGCAATACAATATTAGTGGAAGATGTCTGTTACTGATTTAGAGCACACCAGATAAGAGATCCGGAAAATGGTCAGTCTATTTACCGGACACTGCAGGCGAAGAGACCGCACTGTACAAAAAGGGTGTTGTAATCGAGAACACTGACTCTGTATCTTAGATTAAAAAAAGAAAAGATACCTGGTCCAACGAAAACTCCTTGGCAAATTATAACCACCGTTTAATTAAAAAATTTGCCAACACCCGACAAAACCAATGTAATGAGTTAAAATAAATTCCATATCGTTCTAAACGTTAAAGAGGGAAAGTGACGGATATATGTAGGCTGTGATGCAGTCACGAAAACAGGCGAATGGCATAGCGAGAATCGGTTTTACCGCGGTCATTCTGGAACTGTGAGCATACATTTGATGTGCTTTAGCTATTGAGCGATCGATTCCTCTCGCGGCTTCGAAAATCAGGTCCCAAAGAAAGTAAATATTTTCTCAGATAATAATATAACCGAAGTCTCCATAAACATCGGGTATCTTTAAGTGGCCCCATATTATTTTTAAAATAATGTAACAACTACTTTCCAATATTTTCCTGATCGCTATTTTTTTAATAAAACAGACATTGACATAGTTTTACAAGATTTAAACAGTTTCTCTTTATCTATAAAATTTAACTTTAAATGTGTAACACGTTCAACAGAAAAAGAAACTAACAAAACTAAAAAGTTAAGATTTTTGTTGAACGATTTTAGTTTTGAAAAATCTTTATTTTTGGAAAACAGTTTACAGCGTGAAGCCAAAGCTCAGAATGATTTTTGGAACAAATAAAATAATGAAAATGTACACTTCTTCTTATCTAAAATGCAGCTGGTGTTCTTCTGGGACTTAACTAATGATTCTAACCATTGCTTTTAACATAAAATGCGAAAGAGTAAACTACAGTTTCGAATTTCCATTGTCTTTATTTTTACTAACAAAAACTAAGACTACCTAATCTTGGATACTAGCATGCCTTGTGTTCAGTGGACCAAAAAACACTTGGTTGGTTTCGCTGTTTTGCAATTGAAATATGTTACTTCCGAAAAGTGTGGGTTTCCAAATGTCCTTGATGGTGACGCTTGTTTGAGAAAATACATTCTGGTATCTACCCAAAACAACTAAGATATTAATTTATTTACAAACTGAAATTAAAACATTGAGGTTATCTAAAAGCTCAGTCAAGAAAACTTTCTTTACTCAAAGCTGAATCATTTCAAAGCTACAGCTTTCATCAGTATAGGTTGGTGCAAGCCAAGGTACAAGCACAGCTAAGAGATCCGAACTCGCTGTTTGTGATTTGAACGCAGCTAATATCTTGAAACTGACATTTCGATAATGACGGAAATGTAATCAAAACTTGCATTTAAGTTTTTTAATACATTCCATAAAAAAAGACCTTTTAAATAAATACAAAATGAATCTACTCCTTATTTTATTATTACCCATCTAAATTGTTGTGCGACATGAAGTATTAATTGGAAAAATTAATTACCAAGGTAAGTTTTCATTAGAGTGACATATAACTCCAATTTTAATTTGTTCTACTACTTAACCCCGCGTGGGTTTAAATTTGTTAATTTTCTTTACTTCTAAGTTGAAACTTTCTTCTTAAATCCAACAAAATATTGTGTTAAGATGATTATTCAATAAACAAATTTATTAATTCTTCTTATAAATCAATCTATGTCCAAAACTCAAGGAGGGTTGGTTTAAAATGCTTAGAACCAAAAATATCACTTAAACTTAGGACCGTTTTAAAATAGAGACTTAAAGTTAAAAAACAAACCATCAAGAAACTAGATAGGTTAATTGGAAGACATAATAAGGTTGATCTTCAAAATTCTACAATTTCTCAAATGGAACTTGATCACCGATACCTAGTTTGTATTCTTTTTGATCTCATTTTAACAAAATATTTTGAGTGTTCAAAGTGTTCAAAGATCGAGGTCTGCGTGCCTTAAAATTAAAAGATCTCTTAGGAAGTTCTAAAGATAAGATTAGTACATTTAATAAAACAGAGTAAACTGTAAAAATTGTGATGGGAAATATATAGGAGAAACTAGACGTTTGGTCAGAACTAGATTTCAGGAGCATATTGGTAGGTCAGGTAAGTCTAGTTTAGCGGCTATTTTATTGGAATAGAAAATGTAAAGCTAATCTGTAAGTAGTAAAATAGATGTATTTAAAATCTTAGAAATTGCCAAGAAACCTAAAACTATTAAAAAAGGTACAATGGTCCAATTCGCAACAGTGCATTGTATTACGGAAATACTGAAGTTTTTTGTAGACAAATTTTATTGTTAGAACTAAACATTTAGTTTCAATCGTCTAACAACAACCAGTAAAAAGACCAAATGCGATAAAGTTTTGTATTACAGCACATTTGTTACAAAAAATTTATAGCGAGAAAAAAGTTCTAGTCAATATTTTCACTTATTGTTCTGCTTCCATTGCTTGTTATCGTTTTAAGACTTGATGGGTTGATGAAATGACGCTGGCCACCCAAAATCATGATGGATCGTTACATATTTTCGAGAAGACGATATCTTAAGGACCATACAAATTAATAATTTTGGATTCTTCTTCTTGCAGTACTCTCTTCGAACGTTGGTAATCATCAACGCACCTTATCTACTGCTTTTCTGAAGAGCGCCATAGTACTAACACCACGCCATTGTCTAAGATTTTTAAGCCATTATATTTGTCTGCGACTCGGACCTCTTCCTCTTTTTTCATCTATTAGCAATTTTAAGAAACTCTCCAAATTTGATTAGCTTCGAATCAAAAGTGAAGGAGTTACTCTTAAAAAGTACTTTTTATTCCATATCTGAGTTTGAAGCCTTCCTTAGCTCTACTTTATAATTTTATTAAGCTACGCTTTTATGTTCTTGTATTTTAAATATTAATGTACATAAATTTTAACGTTTCCTGGTTTCATGTGTCTCTTATATAAAGGTATTTTCTTTTTTATTTAAAATCAGAGTACTGTAAGTTTCTATCTATTTAATTTTATCTATTTTATTGTTTTAAAATGTATTATCCTAAAATGTTGTCTGTTGACTCACATGTATTATTAGTTAAAATGCTACCTTATAATGTTATTTTCGGTTCGTTTTTTTTGTTACCCTTACCATTCTGTTCCAGTGATGGATGTAGAACATTATTATAAAAATAGTGGCGCTGGCGCAGGATGACATTTAAAAAATAGTGGAAACTTTTGTCATTTACCAAAACAACCTTGTCAAATAGAAATCTAATTAGACGTATAATATTAAAACAAAATAGCATCATATTAAAATTAAATAAAATTCATATATTCTAAAATAATTACACACCTTTAAACAGCTATTATTAACCAGTAATAATTTGTAATTTTATAATCTAGTAGTAGAAAGTGCGAAGGCAATAAATATAGCATTTAGTAAAGAAAAACTCGCTTAAAATGTTAAACATAACTTCTTTCGCAGCTTTTAAACAGCGTTCTAAGATGCTATAAACGTTTCAACCAATTTTGGTTTCCATCTTCACCAGAAATTTAACCATTTTTACTTCCCTACAAAATTTTACATAGTTATTACTTTTGTTGACGCGCAGACCCCTATTGCTTTTGAGCATTCTCCTAGTAGACCCTTCGGAGCTACCCCCAAAAAACTTCATCCCTAAAAAAAAAATTTTTTTTTCTTACCCTGTGATACCTCCTTGGAAAGCTTATAAAATTTTTAGTTGAATTTTTGACTACATATATATATATTACATAAAAAAATACAAAAAACAATTGAAAAATTCAATTTTCTGTGTTATATATCTCGAGTTATGAAACGAAATGTTAAATAAAAAGTAGCTTAAGATAAGATCCAGGTCACACCCTATTGTCTTATCAAATTTCATACAAATCGGTTTAGCCGTTATTGCGTGATTAATGGACAAAAATCTTATGTATACGAGGATATATATATATATATATATATAGCACATGTAAAACGATACGATACTGGATACACCCTGGAGAAGTCTGGAAAGATTCTGGAAAAGTCTGGAAAGACCCTGGAAAAGTCTGACTACACTCTGGAAAGTCTGGAAAGACCCTGGAAGTCTGTAAAGACCCTGGAAAAATCTGGAAAGACCCTGTAAGTCTTGATATACTCTAGAAAAGTCTGCAAAGATGCTGGAAAAGTCTGGAAATACTCTGGAGAAGTCGAGAAAGACTCTGGATACACTCTGGAAAAGTCTGGATACACTCTGGAAAGTCTGGAAAGATCCTGGAAACATCTGGATACACTCTGGAAAAGTCTGGGTACACTCTGGAAGTCTGGAAAGACCCTGGAAAATTCTGGATACACTCTTGAAAGTCTGGAAATACCCTGGAAAAGTTAGGAAACACTCTGGAAAGACCCTGAAAAAGTCTGGATATAGTCTGGAAAAGCCTGAAGAAGTCTGGAACGAATCTGGAAAAGTCTGGAAAGACCCTGGGTAAGTCTGGATACACTCTGGAAAGTATGGAGAGCCCTGGAAAAGTCTGGAAACACCCTGGAAAAGTCTGGAAAAACTCTGAAAAAGTCTAGAAAGACCCTGGAAAAGTCTGGAAACACCCTGGAAAAGTCTGGATACATTCTGAAAAGTCTGGAGATACCCTGGAAGAGTCTAGAAACACTCTGAAAAAGTCAGGAAAAACTCTGGAAAAGTCTGGATATATTCTGGAAAAGTCTGGAAAGACCATGGAAAGGCCTGGGAATACTCTGGAAAAGTCTGGACACATTCTGGAAAACACTCTGGAAGTCTGGAAATACCCTGGAAAATTCTGGATACACTCTGGAAAGACCCTGGAAAAGTCTGACGACACTCTGGAAAAGTCTGGAAAGACCCTGGAAAAATCTGGAAAAACCCTGGAAGTCTGAATACTCTGGAAAAACCTGGATACACTGTGAAAATGTCCGAGTACACCATAGAAGTCTGAATACACCCCTGAACAGTGTAGATACACCCAAGAAAAGTCTCTATATACCCTGGAAAAGTCTGACCAACCCAATATAATCCATGTATATATGAGTAGCGGTTTTTTATATAATATATGTTCTTCTGAGCGAGGGAAGTTTTGGAGTAAACCTTTACTCGATTTATTTTGTTTTTTTAATGTCTATTTTATTTTTTTTTTAATTTTAAATTTTTGATTGTTTTCTTATTGATTTTTATGGCATATCTTTTGTGAAAAACGAAAATAAAATGTAATAAAGAAATAAAAAAACACAAAGAAGAAAGAAAATTAAAAAAAATATATTAACAATATAAAAAAAATATAATGTGCGATACATCATTTTAAAGGATATTTTAGGCTGATTTAAAAAATCAAGTAAAAAATAGGTCATCCCATAAGAGAAATCACAATTTAGTCTTACTCAAATTTAACTTTAAATTATATATGGAAAAAAATTATAGACAAAATTAAAAGGTGGGCAATTTTTATCGGTACATATAAGTGCAACGTTTTTTGATTATTTTTCTACATAAAAAAAATGTAAAAAAAGCTAACAACAATTTAAACAAAAGGTACACGTCACTATAAGCGCATCTCAACTCATATTATATTTCAAACGATTCATCCAAATATTCATCGACACTGTAGAAACATCTCTGGACTGAAAATTTGGTTAAAGAAAACTCTTTTTTTATACCTTCATCAAAAACCGGATTTTAGTAATTCTCTGCAGATAACTAAAGCATGGCTTTTTTGGTTACCGATGCAAAAAAACTTTTTTTTTGATCACGGGTGCAAAAAAAGATTTCGGTCCGTTTTTTACCCAAAATTAAAGAGAAATACCAGAAAATAGTAATATTGAAAAATCTAATTATTCTTGCCTAAAAATTAAGCCATTTCCGCCAGTTTTCACCAAGTATTTACGAAAAAAATCATTTAAAAACATCGTCAAAATATCAAACTGTCAATGATTAAAATGTTGAAACAATTAACGTCACCGAATAAAAAGGCACACCGCCATGGAAAGCACCATTGTTATTTCGTTTACCAGCCGCCTTGATTTATAAAGTAAAAATGGTGTATTGCGAGAAGTGCTCTTCGTTCGAGATTTTTAAAAATATTTTCCTGTTTTTCTTTGGAAAACAACTCGCCGCTAAACTGTGTTTTTTTTTTCTCGCGTTTTTAAATACCTCGCTGCGCTCGTTATTTAAACCAACGCTTGTAGAAAAAGCACCATTTTAGCCACTAGTTGTTAAAACTACTATTATTTTTATAGGCCATTTTTTTATAATAGTTTTAGATATAAGTCAATTAGATTTTGATTTTAATAGTTTGGAATGTGGAATAATGAGTAATCACTTCTCGTTGAATAATGATAATTCTTGCTTAAAGATGGTAATTTATTTTTAATTGTGCGTATTTCCAATAAAATGAAATATACAGGGTTCCTAAGCAAATCCTTAGGGGGCCAAGCAGCCGTGTATAAGACGCAGACAAACGAAAAAGCACATTAGGCAGAAAAGGATGGGCATCGGGCGATGTTGTCACTACATCTTACACGTAGTAAATCCATTCCAGGTAGGACTGGAATAAAAATTATTTTTGCTCGACTTTAATACCAAACTGATGAAAGATATCGTAAAAAAAAATATTTTTCGGCTTTTCATTTTGTAACCATTGTCCTTACGCACTGTTTACAGGCTGGGGACTCAGATACATGCAAATGCCTAACCTAAAGCGTTCATACACGGCCGGAGAAATCGACTGAGATATTTCCGTAGAAACTTTATCAAGCAAATAGGACGGGTTGACGCCTTCGAACGTCCAACCCGGGTTTTGCACTTTGATTCGAAATCAAAAAGGAGGAACAGTCAGATGTGGGGCCGTGCACAAATTACGTAACGGTGATTTTACCAATTTTTGACCCCCTCCCGTTTTTTATAAAGAAACAGAGCAAAATAAATCTTTTCACCCCTTTTTGGGTGTTACAAATATTGGCAGCCCCTTATTTTTCGCTTTTACCCTCCAGCTAGTTTTGAAGAATTGGTTCGCTACATGTTTCGAGATCATGTCATAAAACACCTCGAAAATATCAAATGTAGTGTAGGGCCAGCTTTATTTAAAATCAATAATATCGCAAGCAAAAAGCTCTACAGGAAAAAGAGCGCCGTTTATTGATTTCTTTGGCTGCCAGTGCTAGCTGCATGGTTTGGCCGTTTCCGGATAGATGTCACTAGTAGAACAGAATGGAAAGAAATTTAATTAAAAGCGAAGATATTTCTTTCTAATGTTAACAACCTCACGAGTTTATCGCCCAGTATCGTAAATAATGGACCCTGCCGCCTCCTTTAAGCAAGAAAAAGCTGTGGTTTGGACTGAAAACATCTAATTTTTTCCTCGATCATCTCATGGTGTGTCCGCCATCTAGCGGAATTTGCAGACATCTTGTCAACGGTTATTATTGCAACTATGATTTATGCTCACAATGAGAGAGTGGCGACAATTTTTTTCTCATGAAAGCAGCCCGGAGATAATAACAAACTGGCACCATTGCTCAATATACCTGTTTCTTTTGTGCGCGCAGAACTTTCTATGCCATTTCTGTTTGATTTATTGAAATCCTATCCCTAAGGAAAATCTTAGGGGCTTCCAGTGTGCTCGATATTCTGTACCGCATAAGACTCTTATAATTTTCTTTTAGTAAGGCACATGATATCTGTCTTTAAAACTGCAAAGGTAATGAAAGAGCAAAACCTTCTTATTAAAAATACAACTCTTTTGACAGACCAACTTTATAGGTGTACCTGTGTTAGCCAGAACCTATCAATTGGTTGGTTGACCGTTATCTCGGCCGGCTAGTGAAAAAAACCGGTCGTATTTACTCTGAAGTTTGCAACGGTAAGCACAATTGACGTCACGAAGACTTATGGAGGTTTTTTCAAGGGTCCCAAGTTTGAGGCGAAGTTACACGATGAAGAAGCAAAAAAAAATGGTTTGAGAGAGGTTTTCGGTAATTTAATGGTAAAAATATAATGAATAATAATAAAATAAAATCGGCATTCTTTTTTAACGCACAAACAACATTGCTGTTACAAAGGCAGAAAGCAAAAAAAAACACAAATATGAGTGGATTAAATAACTTCCATATTTTAAGATAACTGTCCCGTTGACTGACAATAAGAACCCGATAATGAACGCGTTTCTAGCCGTAGCGAATTTGCAAGTTTAATTTTCTCCGCTACTGCTTGCCGTGACATAAGACTAGATTAAATGGGCGAATGTCATAGTAAAATCATGCACTGTAAAATAGAATGAAATTGATTTTTTTGTGCCCACCCTATCCTCCGTATCACCAGCCCTTAAAACCCGCCTCTATGTCAGGCTTTGAAAACAGCAACACATACAGACCGCTTCAAGCTACTGCGAACATAGGGCGGAAGAAGTCTAATTTGCCAGTGTACGTACATGCAGAGACACCGCACGCCTATCAGTGAAGCAACCAACACTCAGGCTTCCGATCGCCATTCGCTGCCGTTCGCCGCCTTTCGCCTTGTATTTAGTACGCCTCTAACCACGGTGCTGTGTGGAGCGTAGTTAAACCGGAATTTGGTCAATAAATACGCAAATTTTTATAACGTAATTTTCTTATTTTTTGTCACTGATAAATAAGAGCGTTTTATTGTCAACTGCTCAGATTTATCAGTGACGACGTGTTACAATGAAAATAATAAGGAGAAACAAAATAAAGTCCTCCTTGCTCGGCTAGACAATATCCGAGCCTACTATAAAAACCCCTTCTAACGTTTCCAAGCATGTTAGGGGTGATAATTTGAAAAGCTTCTTCAAAAACAGATAGAAGTCATTAGGAGCAAGATCGGGAGATCGAGCTGGTCATAAAATAGTTCCCCGTGTACTTATAACCCGATTAGGAAATACATTATCAAGATATTCCCTAACAAGACCAACAACCATCTTGCTGAAACCATGTTTCACCAAATCTTACACCTAGCAACTGCCTAGCAGTTGGAATAATGTGCTGCTGCAGTAGATCCAAGTATCTAGGACCATTCAAATTGCAATTGCCGTTAATAAAAAATGGCCCAATTACGTGTTCCCCTACAATACCCCCCCCCAAACATTTAGTTTTTGGGGATACTGTGTTCTTACGTCAAAATACAAATGCAAATTTTCCCTCGACCAATATCGAACGTGTGTTGGGTTATGACGATTTGACCATTTGACCGTCTGCACTTTTTCGGCAACTTCGTAGACATCCATTTTTAGTTTTAAAAATGTATTATTTCAATTAAGAACTTACCCATCTGTTTCTCGAGCAAGGCAGAAATAAAACAAAATAATAAAAACAAAATGAATTTCCAAAAGATAACACTGCAGCGTGCTTCGAATCCACCTCGGTCGTACGGCACGGAGAGTAAATTGGACTTGATTCCCCCTATGTTCGTAGTAGCTTGAAGCGGTCTGTATACAACAATGTACACAGTACATTTGATACCAGGGACTAAAGTCGCACTTTTTATCTCTAGGCGAAAAGTTACACAACACTTTTACAGGACACTTTGGTCACGCGTGGTATACTATTTTTTTCACTCTTGATTTCTGTATTTATTAACATTTTTACGAAAAAGGGTCAGAGACGTTTTTTTCAGTCGATTTCTTAAAATTTACCATTTATTCGCTAAATTTAGTTTTATTTTCTGCTCTAAAATTTAATATATTTCGAAAAAGTTCATTCTATAGTCGCTGAATTTAATTTTACTTTCTAAAGCGCAAAAATTGTTTTTCTTTTTTTTCAGAGTTTTGTAGAATCATAAAGATAAGTTCACATTCCTTTTATTATGGCTGTGCTGTTCGGCCAGTTGTAAACCAAAAATAATGAGGTGGTCACCTTGTCTTTTTTTGAAAAAAAAAACGGAAATATAAACAAATTACCAAACGTTTAGCCTCTAGGTGGTCAGCCTATTTAATCTGAGGTGAAAAACATTTACGGATTATTTATTGCAATGTCAATTATTTATGAATATTGCTGAAAAAATCGTGCAATAAAGCTCTCGGTTACCTAACATCCTTGGTCTTGATAATTGTGCACTCGACGCAACAAAAAACCATTCTTGAATTTAGTGCTAAATGACATTTTTTTCTGGTTAAGAAGGAAAAGAAAGTAGTAAAATTGCAGCTAACAAATAGGCTTTGTGTATTGATTTTGATTTCATTTAAATAAATCACTTTATTTTTTTGGGTTTTTTGATAAAATAAACTCATATATCGAGAAACCAACACCTTTTATTATTTTTTCTTAAATACTAGACCTAAATATTTACACCTGTGGGGGGTAGTAAATTTTAAAACAAATTTTCAAAAACACTTACCCATACAGAAATGACACAAAGTTATTGATTATTTTGTATTGTTATTGCAAAGTATCACCAAAAAACTGCTTTTTTCTCAAATAACACCATATTTTAGAAGAAAATGCCCTAAAAATATTTTTTTTTAAAGGTTTCAAAGTGGCAAATGGCGAATACGCCAAAAATTTGGCACATCATAGCTTCATTATTTATGTTTGAGGGTATAAAGTTGGTGATTTTTTAGACCACCTCAGGGGGGTGGTTAAAATTTATAGCCCCCAGAAAGGATTGTTTTGTGGCATTTGGTAATAAGTTCGTTTATGAATGATTTCCCTAAGTAAACGTTTTTACAAGGACTAATTTACCTTATTTAATATCCCAAGTTGTTCAGTACCCAATAAAAACCTGCTATTTTGTCCAGAAAAACACCATATTTTGAACCCGTTTTCAGCACAAAAAATATATTTATGAGGGCACTACGAGGCAAAACAAACATAAGTGAAGGTCACTGATTATGCACGAAAAATATACCAAACAAAAAAACCTAAAACAACTATAAATACAAAATTAATCTACTCCTTATTTTATTATTACTCGTCTAAATCCTTCTGTGACATCAAGTATTAATTGGAAAAATTCATTAACAAGGGTAAGTTTTAATTAGAGGGACATATAGCCCCAATCTTAATTTATTCTATAGAATGTTTCCTATTTAAACCCGGCGTGGGTTTAAATTTTTTAATTTTCTTTTGTTCTAAATTGAAAATTTCCTCTTAAATCCAACAAAAGATTGTGTTCAGATGATTATTCAATAAACAAATTTATTAAAATTCTTCTTATAAATCAAACTGTGTCCAAAACTCAAGGAGAGTTGGTTTAAAATGCTTAAAACCAAAAATATCACAACTTGGCACCGTTCTAAAATAGACTAAACCTTTTTAGTAAATCCCACCGAGTTTTTAGATATAAATTCGAATCTATTTTCAACTAGATGAAATTACCAGCATATTTGCAAAAAAACAAAACAAAGTAAGATTAGGTTGACGATCGTCACGTAGCTACCATAAAGATGGTCGTCCAACAACCCGCAACGCTCGCACAGTGCGTCTATTCTTGAATCGAGAGAAAATTTGCTCCCAGGGAGTTAAATTTTCTCGCTACTATGCATCTTATTGATCTAAATCTTCGGTTTAAATCGGATCGAAAGTAATTCTCTTAGTCAAGACCAATAGAATAACTTTCGATCAATATCGGGCAAAAGTGAGAAAAACCGGTTTAAACCGAAGATTTGGACCAATGACATGCATAATAGCGAGAGAATGTGACTCCCTGGGAGCAAGGCGTTTTCTACTCCCATCTCCAATATCTATGATTAAGACCCAAAGTAAAACAAACATTTTTTTTCGCTATCGCCATGAGATACTAAAAGTTTTCTGTAGAGATTTTCTTTATTCACACTTAACACATTTTTTAGTCACCTTGACAGGGCCAACATCCTTGACTTACATATTTTCTTGTTTAGATTTATTCCGATAAATATTTTTAAATACAAATTAAAGAGCCCTTGACACTGAGGTATTTTTTTTCACTCAAGTGAAATATCATTAACCGCACACACATTAAAACATAATTTGGATACAACATGCGTCACACTGGATGGTTGAAATGACTGTGACAATAATAAAGCAGAACGAATAACATAAATATAACATTGCACAATTGAAAATAAACAAACCATTTGTTTATACGGACTTTCTAACTCTTTTATGTACCACTATATCCGTTTTTTTTGTAATTGGTTTAAAAAAGATATTAACTGTAATTTTTGAATATGGATCCATCCCCGTCTTTTTGCAATTTTGTACACCATTTTTTACGAAAAATTATAATTGTTTTAGCGTGACAAAAACACACCATTTTTTTGTTTGAGGTAGATTTTTTGATGTGTTCAAGGCCAGCGCACTCTTGATTTCACCCAAATTTTGGTCAGTACTCTCTAGGTGACATTTCAAGAATACTGGCCCAGGATGAGCCTAAAATGCTGATTAAGAGTATAGTCTTTGCAGGCATTTTTTTTTGGCTCAACATTTGTAGATCCAAATACAGACATTTTTCAGAAATATTAGTCTCATTTTTGTGAAATATTGATCCAAGACAGACAAAAATTGAAAAAAGCACCACACACCCTGGACTCAAGCTTTATCTTTCTGTATTTGTACCTCCTTGTCTTTGTAACATCTCTAGGTTTTTAAAGCCGCAGTAGGCTTTAAAGGTCCCCCCACTACTAACAAATGAATCGGACGAAAGGATTTCCGAATAGCCGGTCAAAACCCCATGTCCTCGATAGCTCAGTTGGTAGAGCATTAGACTGGTATTCTAGAGATTCCGGGTTCAAATCCTGGCCGAGGAAAAACTTTTTTCCGATTTATTCTCTCACCCTTTGCCCTCTACGCCACAAATATTTTCTGTAACTATAAAATATTCTAGACACGTTCACAAAACACAAACCTCTCGTGTCAACTGAAGATAATAACTTTAAAAATATTTAAAGTGTCTTTGTCCCGTGTTGAAACAAGTAAAAGCACTTCATTATCTAAGTTATGTTCAAACAAATCACCGGGGCATAGACCAGACCTCTATCTTTAGAGCTAACAACATTTCAAACTGCGGTAACCATATTGTAATGTATTAAATAATGGTCCTAGAGAGAAGATTTTTTTTTCTTTTGTTCGGGCTTTTTTTCTTATGTTCCTTTTACTCTAAAATTACGAAAAAAGAAATAAACAATTGTTTTCCGTCGTTTTCGCTACTTCACTCTTTTTTTTTTTGCTTGAAACTTGGAACCCCTAAAAAAACCTACCAAAAAGCCACAATAAGAAATTAAAATCACAAGAAATTTTATATTTTCTTAATCACTACTGGCAGGATTAGAAAAAATTTTAAAGATGGTATCACAATACCTTTTTTATTGACAAAATTTTTTTTTATAAGATTTATCCCTTCCTCCCCCATCCAACGACATTTTAATTCACCGATATTTATTCCGAATGTCCATTCATCCTATGGCTTCAATGTTAACATTTACGTCCTAGGTATCACGTATTTGCTAATCAAGTTGTAAATATTTACAATAGTTCCCGGTAGATGTTCGAATATTATGCATATATCATATTTTAAACAAACACAAGTGAAGCTATCTACTTAGCAAACTTTAAATACAGCTCGTAGTTTATGTACTTATATAGGGTGTTATGTTTGATTAAGTCGATTGATTGAATGGTTTTCTCCGCCAGGTGAAGTTCAAGGCTTCCCTAACTACTTCAAAACAGTCCATGTTCTCCAGGCTCACTTTATATAACTTTATCATCCAGTCCCAATACAATACAGGCTTTACAAAAACTCCATAATAGAGGAATGAGAACCATCTTGAGAGTCAACAAATATGAGTAAAATAAATTACCAACAGAAGTCAAGAATTCAACATGCCCTGTAGAACCACTGATCGTTTTTAAAAAATTAGCATTCAGAAGTTCAGAACCACCTTCTGAAATACCAATTTTTCTAAATTCTGATGAGAACTGGCAGCTATTAGATACAAAATTTTCATCTTGCTGGTTACTGTTAATTGAACCAACAATTTCCTTAATACTGTCAATAAAGTATGCTTTAAAATGCTTAGCAGTGTCCACATCATTTCTGCTTACAACAGTATAATCACCAATTAATTTTAAATTCGAAACCTGTACCAAACGGGGGAGATGATTTTGTGTTTATAAAGGTTTTTAAAGTTTTCCACATGTATTACATTAAAGTCTTGTTTCTATGTGCAACTTTTTTGATTGGAATTAAAGTGCTTAGTTTTAGTTTTTTTGGAAACTTGCCACTTTCAAGTGATGGGTTAATTAGATTTAGTAATGCATGCCCTGTAGAACTACTGATCGTTTATACAAAATTAGCATTCAGAAGTTCAGAACCACCTTTATTTGTTAACTGCTTGATGATATCATTTAACTCTGAAATTCCGATTTTTCTAAATTCTGACAACTGGCAGTTATTACATACAAAATTTTCATCTTGCTGATTACCTTAACAGGAACAAACAATTTCCTTAATACTGTCAACAAAGTATGAGTTAAAATGCTCAGCAGTCTCCACATCATTTCTGCTCACAACAGTCTAATTACCAATTTTAAATTTAATTTTAAATGTTTTTAAAGATTTCCACATTTTTGTAGGATTGTTCATATATAAAAATCAATCATAATAGTAACTAGATTCTTTTTTCCGAAGCAATTCTACAAAGTTTTTAGTTTTAATTTTGTCAATTTTCTGTTGTTCTTTGTGCCAGGAACCGCCTATAAGCTTTATCTCGATTTTCGCACAGAACTTTGTTTTTTGATATCACTTCTAGTAATGAAAGTTAAATCCTACCACTATTGGAGCTTTATCAAACCTTTTGGGTAATACATGCCTTCACAAAATATGACATGCTGCGATACTGACATAAGTTAACAAATACAATATGTCATTGTCATGTCTATATGTGACACTTAACCTTTAAAGACAAGGTGTATCCGAAGTAGCATTTGAACGTCAAACTACGTCCTCTACTCGTTGGCTTAAAATCCCCGACGTTGGCAAGCGGACTACAAATCTCATTCTATGCGACCCCAATCCGACCTCAATGGAGAATAAAAATTCGGGTCGGCTAGACGTCGCTAATGGTGTAGTAGTTTACCTATGACGATGTAATTTTATATTATTTAATTGATTACTTAATGTGGTACTTGTTTAGTTAATTTTAGGTAAAATATATATTAACGAATTATAACTCACAAAAAAAAAATGCCCACCTTTTTATTTCATTAACAATAAAAGTTATGTTATTAAAAACGGCACTTTATCGAGTAATCTAGAGCGAAATATTTAGAGCGAGTGCTACTTTACTACCCCTTATTTAAATATATTTTTTAAAGCACTATTTCGGTTGTAATTAATACTAAAATCACTCAAAAATAATACTAAACGGATCTTTAAGGCATTATTAAGTCTCTTTTATTGTTTTTCTTTTCAATAAAAACAAGAAAAAAATTGTTGCCCATAATGCAACTCCCAAATGTCCGAATTTGGACTGGTATTATAGTACTTTTACCAATTTATGAAAAGGACATCGATTTGCAGCCCTAATTTTATCCAAATCGAACCAGCCAACGTTAAACTACGTAATATGTGCAAACGTTCGGAATCCGCCTCCATTCTTCGTTGGCGATGTAACCAGAACTGACTTAAAAGAAGAATGACAGTTCAGCTGAACATAACCTAGAAAAATATTTTCCGTTTTTCCTTGTTTTTTCCTTAAAAACATGGATTATTTTCAAATTTTACTTATTAAAGCACTGAATGAGCTCGAACCTGTCCCGCCGATGTGGGAGGAGGATAACAATTGTTGGTTCCCCATTAAAAAAGCGACATTAGACAATATCAGTGTGACCCCACTAATGCTCCAGATAAAGTGGACTGGAAGAAATATAAGTGCGAGCTGAAGGTCCATCAGATTTTTGGTTGGAAGCAAGCCAACAAATTGTGCAATTTGATGTCCCAGATGCAAAATTGTAGGTTAAGTATCCTTCTTTGTCTTCGTTCCTTTTTTGGTAGGTATCCAAATAAGTACCCGATTAAGGTAACAAGGCCGACGATGTTTCGTGGTGGATTTAGATATAGGCGTTAAAACAGTCGGATTTGAAACGTAAGCCGACGTAAATCCGTCTGGGCAAATATTTGTACAAATTACGTTGCCTATTTTGACGTAGTTTAAGGTTCGCATATGCGTACCTGACTACGTAAACGTCGGATTTTATTACAAAAGACGTTTGTCTTTTGACTTACTAGTAGACAACTTTATTTTGTACCTAATACGACGTCGTTTTATGACAGATTAGGATGGAAGACGGATAAATGCTACGCCTTCCAAGTCTAAGGGTATAATGACGAAATAGTGGCAGGATATAACTTTCAAAATTGAATATCTCGATTACTAGAACTGATACGTTGTAATTTTTTGTTGGAAACCTTGAGTCTGTAAGCTTTCTAACGAATAAAATCACACACTGTATGTTTAAAAAATATCAATGTTTACCTTACCACACACGGGAAAAAGTTCTAAAATATAAACAAGTATCAGATAAAGGAGGTTGAAAAAATATGCAAATGTCTCGTACACGCTAATTTATTGCCTCAACTTTTACTTCGTTTTCTATAATCATAGGCAACACCAAAAAAATATCGTTAAAAGTATGCGACGTGGTATATTTCGTAGGCTTACTCACTCCTATTACCCCAATAAAAAAAATATATATTAAAAAACTGCACTAAAAGTAAAAAATAATTTGGCAGATCTCTGTTTACTACAGTCTAGTTAATATAATAATTTAAAATTATAAGAATACCATTACATACATACTAAAACCCCTGTTGCTGAATCACGGTCCCGAGGATAGATACGGGCTAGTAATTTGGCCCCACTTTTCGACACAAAGATAGCAGTTGATTTTTGTCCACCATTTAAAAATTGTATTTAGGCTTGACAAATTAAATTAACTTTCCGGATTTTGATTTTTTTTCTTTAAATGATTGACGCAAGACCTATTTTTTGCAAAAATGAGGTTAAAAAAACCTCCAAATCAGTTACTTCAACCGAAACCCGTTGAAGTAACTGATTTGGAGGTTTTTTAACTTTTTTTTTCTTTTAGTTGCCTTAGGAGCATAATCCTACTGGAAATATTATTATCAGGTAACTTGGATAAGTACCAGTGCGGAACGATGCCTATTTGTGAGTGATTCAAAGTTGGGAAGTGTATGATGGTGTTTAATGATGTATGGTGGAGGGTGACCAGTGAAACCACTGATGAGCCCTCGCTGGTTACCCAGGGCGAAATATCGTTTAATCATTTCTTTTTTCGCTTTGGTCCTTTTTGTGTTCCTTGTGGGATGCTCATCCAAGTTTGAATTTTCGTTATTTCCAACTAAGATCTTTTGTTTTTTATGTATTTTTTTGCTTGTATCTTTTATTATAACTTTTTCTGTATAAGTAAATATAACTTATTTTTAGATTACATGCATTGATCTTCGACCAAATACAAATCAAGATCATTAGTTGGTAATGGATTCCGTCAAGAAACTCATGGGATGAGTTGGAGTTAGTTCATGTTCGTAGAAAGTTCGGAAGTTAGTTGTAATTTTTCCTGTTTTGGAAGCTATTTTATTTTGTACTTGATTTTTGCCAGGCATTCTTGACATAGTGATTATTTTGTTATTTAAAAGGAAAGACTTGTTGTGCATACTACATGCAATAAATCTGATTGCAAATTTAAAACTATAAGGTGTTTTGTTTTTTTGGTTTTTTCATTATTTCATGATGAGCCTTTTCACTAAAAAACGCATAAATGCAGCTACCGATGACGAAAATAATGTAACTAATATCACAGAGTATAATTCCAAATGTCACCCATCAAACAAATCATTAAAGAAAGCATGCTGATATCTTTGTGTCGTCATCGGGTGAGCGAAGCAAAAAAATTACTAGACCGTGTTTATTCTAGAGACTGTTGCTGAATAGCTCCCAAATGCACTGTGGTATATGACGTCCTCATTTTGGCCAAAATTAAAAGAATATATTTTTAGATAATAATTCACATTTATTTTGTTCGATTTTTTTTTTTAAATGAAAATGGCCGATTCAAAATAACGGACTCTCTTATTTGTGTGTTTTAGGTCCTTCAATACAGTTTTGGGCTGAAACTTTTAAAAAAATCAAAATGGCGAACTTATTTTTTTTTAAATCGATTTGCCTCAAATTTGGGACTTGGCGGTGGCGGAATTTTTTATTTATGCGTTAATTATTACTTTAGTTTCATGTTGGTTGGCTTTGGATAGGTTGAGAGCATTTCGTCTCTGTGATCGGTCAGATTTTTGAGTAAAAGATAACTTTTTTCTTCCTACTGAATTTTTTATATTTTCAGATATACCTGGAATTATATTTGCATGTTTTTTTTTATTTAAATTCTGTAAATTGCTGAAGCCAAATGCTATGTTTTGAACAAAACCATTGTTTACTTCTATGCGCATTTTTCCACTGTGCAGTGACATGAGCACAAAATACGGCAACTTTTTTCTTAAAAATTGCGAATTTTGCTCATTACATTTATCCAAAGAAAATCTAGTTATTGCGAAAGGTTTTAAAGAAAATGTTTTTTTCTGACAACCAGACATCAAAAAGATCTTGAGTTCATATAAAAATTAAGAAATTATGCATTACCTTGTAGTGTTAACTCTAAAAAGCAATATTACATATAAGCATGGTCGGATCCTCATTTTGTAGGGCTAGCTAAATTATATATTTCCACCATATTTATGCAATATTTTGACTTAAAACAAACAAGTACAAAATAATTAAGCTTTACAGAATTAAAGTCATGCAATTTAATAATTTTACCTTCATTGTCCATAAATATTATAAAATAAACACTTTCAAATCAGTATCTTTGTCACGGCGTCAATTGAAACTTTTGATATTTTTGGCACGAAAAACATAGAAATACTTTACTTGACGCATAAAGAACGTTGAGCTTTCATCATGGCGACCCTACTTAGATATAACTTATTATTTTTCCAAAACATAAACTTATTTTTTTGTAGTTTTGGCCAAAATAAGGGAGTCATATACCACAGTGGAATGGAGCAATGCTGACGCCATAAAAATATTTGGTGCGCTGGTAAGAGTGTGAGGACTGGGTAAGGACTTAAATGCTCTATCCGGTTTTGCTTCACGTTCCCCTACGTCACTGGTTACTGGTACAAAAACGGTCTATACTAAGGTAAATAGCTATTATTGTAAACATAATTCCCACAAAGACATTCGTATTATTATTGTTTTTGTTCCTGCCTTATATTAGAGAGATTCCAAGCCATTTATAAAATAACACCAGAAATAGCGGTAACGGTACTTAACGTTAAAACGTCTAAATTTTTGGGAGTTTAAGACTATCTCTTGTTGTCGCATTCAAACAAAAAATTTACCAGCCACCACAATGCCAAAGATTTTGAGAGCTGGTGGAAATAATCAACGCTAGAGTAGGTCCGCAAATTTTTAAAGTTTTAGTCGGAAAATGTTTCTTTCCTTTACCAACAGCATTAAAAATTGGTTCTAGAAAGCACGGATAGTCCCCCGTACAATCAATTATTTTATGTTGAAAGGAAATGAAAATATCTCGAAAACTGTAGCTTTGAAAGATTTGAACCTTATAACAAAATTTTTCGGTAATATTTACGAAAACCAAAATCTGAAAACCGCATATCAATAGCTGCTTTACTTCTAAGGTTATGATTTTTTTAATAAATTTTAACGTTTTTTCAAATAACTCCTAACTAAATCTCCCACGAATTTCGACTTTATAAAAATTTGTAGTCCATATTCATGGAAACTTAAATTTGAAAACCGTATATCGCTACTTGCTTTTGTTCCAAAGTTACATTTTTTTAAATATTTTATCCCCCTTTTCCTCCCTTCAATCCCCCAACACCCTACCCAAAAGTTAATTATCGTGTATACAGACAACACACAACAGACAACTTTTTTTTTCGTCGATTAAGGTGTTTTGGAATCTCAGTAACTCATTTCTGATAAAATTAAAAAAAGTCAAGATTTCACGATTTTAATAGTCACCCATACCATATTGGTATGGGGGACCAAAAAGAGACAAATGAAATTAACGACGATTTTCCGTAATTCTCGACATATCGATACCCATAATATTAAAGGCTAATCTAAATAAAAATATTTAACACACGAAAACGATCAAAGTAAATAAAAGTAATAGTTCTGATTTTAAGAATAAACTTGAAAACTGTTTAAAAATACCTTTTTTAATCGCGTGTAAACACATCTTCATTCCACCAAACAAAAAATAGTAATTTACGTTACAAGTCCGGGAAATGCTCTATTAAAGTACAAGTCTTGATGTTTACGATGAGCACGAGTAAAAATTTATTTTTTCATTTTTAGATTTGTACGCCATATTGAAATTTTCAAATCTGATAAAAAATTCATATCCCCTTCCCGAAAAACTCCTGTATGCCAATTTTGATTTAAATCGAAGAAACTAAATCTTTTCCCCCCTCCACTTCCCTCGTTAGAGGGAAGTGTTTACCTAATAATACCATATTATTGTATTTTCGTCGGAACTATAAGCGCATACCTAATTTAAACACACACCCTTAATTTTTAGATTTGTACCCTTAATCGTCCATTTTGAATCCGCCATACTGGAATTTTCAAATCTGATCAAAAATTCACAATACCCGTGTATGCCAATTTTGATTGAAATCGGACAAACTTAGGTGTTTTCCCCCTCCACTCCCCTCGTAGGTGGGAGGGGTGCCTAATAATGACATATTATTGTATTGTCACTGGAACTATAAATGCATGCCAAATTTGAAGGCAATCGGATGTGCATAAGTTAGTTAAAATTGATTAGCAAAAGATGACCAAAAATCGTCCATCTTGAATCCGCCATATTGAATATTCAAAATCTAATTAGATATTCGTTATCTCCATCCCCAAGTGCCCCAACTCACCAAATTTCAACGAAATCAGGCGCACTTCAACTGTACCCCCTCCACCCCTTCGAGTATGGGGGAGCTGTCAATTTCATCACAGTATATTCTTGTATTGTCACCGTAACTATATAAGCATGCCAAATTTGAAGCCGATCGGATGTCGGGAAGTTGGTCAAAATTAAGCTGCAAGATTCCACCCGCACAACGCAACGTTGCAGAAAAAAACGCAACTATAGTTTCGACTTTATTAAAGTTTTTGTACCGATACGTCCGTAAGGTTCCTTTTAAGTAGACTAAAACTTCTCCATTATTAAATTGAGGTTCGCTAAATTTGATATGAGATTCCAGGCTGGTGCGGAATGTATTTTATTTTATACACGGTATCAATTTACCTTCTCGTCAAAGAAATAAAATATTTGCCAATCATAATGATCTATTGTAGACGTGCGTTTTGAATTCATCAAAATAACTTCACGGTAGGTAAAATTAGCTTTTTTCGTGTAAAGGCGCATTTACACAGACAAACTTTCCTTTGATGTTGAAATGCCGACAAACATTTACACGAGCCTCTTGAGCAAAATGTTCAAAGAAATGTTCGAGCAAAATCTCGTACCAAAAAACACACGTAAATTTTGGAGAGAATGTTGAGCAAAATTTGTTTGAAGAATTGGGGGTATAAAAATTTCTTTACAAATTCAAAATATATCTTGTTATCGGAATTCATTGAACTTAACTGAAAATAGAAAAACAAAGTTTTGAAATAAGGTATTTTTAATCAAGTACTTTCGTACGGAAAAACGATTTGATATCGAAATTCACATTTTACCTCACAAGCAAACTTCGATTGATCTGTTTTTTTATAGGGGATATGCCAGTATACTTGTAACTTTTTTGGGGTTGTAAAAAAAAACGAGAATAAAAAAAATAATAATTGGCACTTATTTATTGTTGTTGCCTGTAAAATATAATGATAAAAATTTACGTTTAAAACAATATCTCTTATTTTACTTCCTAGTTTAGTCTTTTACAATAATAATTAAAACAAAATTATGATTGTTTTCCACAAACCAAAACTACACTTTTTTGCACTCGACGCGCGTTTCGCTAACAACGTTAGCATCATCAGGAGACGATAAACAATGAACTAAATTAATCTACGCTCTATCTTATATACAATCCTTTAGTGGGCGGAGATAAGACTAATAATTTGTGATTGATCACGATTTTTAATCCTATCTCCCCTCAACCAAAGAATAAAGTGTACTAAACGGGATGGGTCCTCTATCTTTATTTAAACTATTTCTGGATTTAATGATTTCCATACTTTCATATGCATTCAAAAGTCTTTTGTTTGGTACACTTTTTAGAAGTTTTAGGTTATCTAATGTGAATCTATGATTGTTTTCAAAAGCATGCTCGGCCACACTTGACTTTTCTGTTCTTCCGTATTTTAAGTGTGCTAAATGTTCTTTAAAACGTGTTTGAATAGAGCGTCTCGTTTGGCCAACATATTTTTTGTCACAATCCATGCAACTAATTTCGTAAATTCCACTTTTTTCTAGAACTGTAGTTTTATCCTTGGGACTTCCTAGTAAGCTTCTTATTGTGTTACCGGATTGATATACTAATTTAAGACCGGTGTTATTAAATACTTTGTGTAATCCTTTCGTATAATTAGGATTATAAGGAATTGATACAAATAATTAAGTCAAATTAAAAAACCTATATACATTTTATTAAATCTCAAATATATGAACAAAAGCATGTTCGGTTTAAATAATACTCGTTTATTACCCACTTCTACAACCCTACGAACCCGACCCTTGTCTAAAAAATATAATTTAGCAGTAATTTAGTAGACTGTGTCGCCGATCTATCATCCCGCGTTTTGGATTTCACAGGTAGTAGGCCGGCCACCCTTTTGAATCGCAATGTTGCCCTTTGCATATTGTTGGTTCAGTGTCAGTAATTGACCTTGATTATTACATTAAATTGACAGTAAATATCTATATCTTCAGCATTTTCATGAACCTTTTGCTTTTTTAAGCAACCCTTGGGACCTTAAACTAACTAGGTAAATCTGGTGTGAGGAATTAAAAAACAACAATAAAAGCTAAAGTAAAGTTGCAAAAATATGTTTAAAAAAAATCTCGCTCCCCACTCAAAATTTTTTTGGAAAAGAAAAATTTTCCTGGGTTTTTTTTAGGAAAAGAAAAATTTTCCTGGGTTTTTTTTTAGGAAAAAAACTCGCAAGAAAATCCCAAAAAAGAAAAAAATATTATAAGGAAACCTAATCCATGTGACAAAACTGATAGTAGAGCCAATAATAATGTTTCGCTTGTCGTCGGCATTTTTTCACAAAAATTTTAAATAAAAGTTGGTGTTCCAATTTTTTAAAGAATTGAGATCACTGATCACTGATGTGAAATTTTATTTATTCTCATCTTTAAAAATATGTTTCCAAATAGATAGCAATAATTTTCTCAAAAATTTACCCGAACAAAATGTTCAAAGAAAAGCTCACAAAAATGTTCACGCAAAAAATTTTAGATATTTTGCACGAGCTTTTATTTGAACATGTTCGTCTGTGTAATTGCGCCTTAAGAAGTCAGTTTTTTCCGTTGAACTAGACTAATAAATTTACCCTGTTTTGAAAAGGCGACACAGCTTATTTTAAGATAAATAAAGATTATATTCACAAAAAGCCAGGCATAATTCGATATTTATGACTCTGTTACATAAACAAGAGCCTGTGACCCACACTTTACTAGCGTTGGGTGTTTCAGAACGTTTTAAAACTGTGGGGTGAAAAGTTTTAACAGATAAATATTAACTGTGCTTTTGTGTGTAATTGGTCTTGGATTACATTTTCAAAACGTGAGTTTTCTCACGGGGTATTTCGATTTTCATTATTTTATATTTATTTTTATGTTCTTTTTGACAATTTTACATCCTAAAGCATTTATTCGCCAATATATAAAAATACAGTAATTTGGATATTTTTGTGGTTAAGCTATTAATTTAAAATATTGAAAGGAATGGACATATACACCTATGAATATTGCAAAGTGCTTGATTGCATATTACCTTACCTCTTTTGCGCAAAACGGCCGTCTAGCGTGTATTTTAGTTGCCGATGTGGAGTGCTTGAGCCACTAGGCATTGTCCGAGTCCTTACATTTTTTTGCACTGTTATAACGACGGATGTGTTCCGTCGGGTGCGCTGCAGATATGCAGATATTTTGATTTGTACTACTGAAGTGGACGAGCCACGTAGTACGTTCCTCTAATACCTTTTCCCAACCTCCTAGTACTTCTAACGAAGTACTGCCTTTGACCTAGCGCGTCTTTGTACCAGTGTGCACAGAGCAAAATAGACAGTGCTAGAGTCTTTTTCACCTGAATCTATTACTGATGTGGAGTGCTTGAGCCACTAGGTAAAATATTCTTATCCTAGTTGTATTGTGGAGTGCTTGAGCCACTTGCAGATGACCTTTTTCCATACTATTGGTATACAGGGTTCCTAAGCAAATCCTTAGGGGGCCAAGCAGCCGTGTATAAGACGCAGACAAACGGAAAAGCACATTAGGCAGAAAAGGATGGGCATGGGGCGATGTTGTCACTACATCTTACACGTAGTAAATCCATTCCAGGTTGTTGTTTTCTAATGTTTTCCATTTTGATACCTTTAGGACTGGAATAAAAATTGTTTTTGCTCGACTTTAATACCAAACTGATGAAAGATATCGTAAAAAAAAATATTTTTCGGCTTTTCATTTTGTAACCATTGTCCTTACGCACTGTTTACAGGCTGGGGACTGAGATACATGCAAATGCCTAACCTAAAGCATTCATATACGGCCGGAGAAATCGACTGAGATATTTCCGTAGAAACTTTATCCAGCAAATAGGACGGGTTGACGCCTTCGAACGTCCAACCCGGGTTTTGCACTTTGATTCGAAATCAAAAAGGAGGAACAGTCAGATGTGGGGCCGTGCACAAATTACGTAACGGTGATTTTACCAATTTTTGACCCCCTCTCTACGTAATGTTTTGTAACAGTTTGGCACTCCACTCCCCTAATATTATGTAACGATTTCAAGACCACTACCCCCCCCCAAAAAAAAAAACTTCACTTATTTTCATTCCAAATTTTCTTAGTTTCACGTAAATGCAAACGCTGTCGAAAACCCCCCTCCCCCCTGCGTAACGTTTTGTAACCCCCCTCCCCCGTATGACCATTACGTAATTTTCGTATGGCCCCTGTAGTCCCAGTGGAGGAGGGCGAGAAAATTGATATTTTTTTCTTAAAAGTTATACTCTTTAGACCTATTTCTTCGCGTTCCCGAAATTACGTAATTTTTGAAAAAAAATTGTAAGCGGCGCCATTTTTATTTCATGCTTTGTTTTTCTAACAATTTAATTGAAAAATTTTTGCCTGCGGCGCCCTTTATCTTCTCACTCGAAACCAAGATCCCCCGTTTTAGGAAAACTGATCCCGTCTCTGTTTCTAAATTTTTTCGAATAAAAGTAGAGTATGACCATGGGGGAAATAATTTTTTTCTACGGTATGACGAAAATTTCGAGAAAGTTGAGGAAAAAAATAAAAAAAGTGCCAGAGCTCAAGTTTTTCGTAAAAAAAAGTTTTTTTGTAAAGAAACAGAGCAAAATAAATCTTTTCACCCTTTTTTGGGTGTTACAAATATTGGCAGCCCCTTATTTTTCGCTTTTACCCTCCCGCTAGTTTTGAAGAATTGGTTCGCTACATGTTTCGAGATCATGTCATAAAACACCTCGAAAATATCAAATGTAGTGTAGGGCCAGCTTTATTTAAAATCAATAATATCGCCAGCAAAAAGCTCTGCAGGAAAAACAGCGCCGTTTATAGATTTCTTTGGCTGCTAGTGCTCTGCATGGTTTGGCCGTTTCCGGATAGATGTCACTAGTAGAACAGAATGGAAAGAAATTTAATTAAAAGCGAAGATATTTCTTTCTAATGTTAACAACCTCACGAGTTTATCACTCAGTATCGTAAATAATGGATCCTGCCGCCTCCTTTAAGCAAGAAAAAGCTGTGGTTTGGACCTGAAAACATCTAATTTTTAATTAGGTGTGGCCGCCATTTAGCGGAATTTGCAGACATCTTGTCAACGGTTATTATTGCAACTATGATTTATGCTCACAATGAAAGAGTGGCGACAATTTTTTCTTATGAAAGCAGTCCGGAGATAATAACAAACTGGCACCATTGCTCAATATACCTGTTTCTTTTGTGCGCGCAGAACTTTCTATGCCATTTCTGTTTGATTTATTGAAATCCTATCCCTAAGGAAAATCTTAGGAACCCTGTAGTACATAGCCTAACCTTAACCACTATCCCATTAGTATAGGAGTATTTCAGCACTAGCACAATATTGCTACGCTTGTGGGTGACAGAGACAATGCGGTTTGGTTTAATTGAATTAAATTAAATAGAAGTATCAATAATAGTCATTAATTAATTGTCTGACTTCAGTACTATTTTAGTATTTTCACGTATACAACCAGTTTACTACTGTTTAATCTTAAAAATTGATATTAACACTTGTTTATTAGCGTTATACTGAATAAATTCATAATAAAGGTAAATTGAATGATCAGGTTACTCTTTTAATTTCAGGTCACCTGTCATGTCACTCATCACCCAGACACAACAGTAGTTTTTATAATTTTGCTTATACAAATCATTTAGTAAGTACAAGTACATTATCTTGGAATTTATTTAAATTGGTCAGTCCTGATTATTTTTAATAGACGCGCAAAAAATTATTGTTACCGCCATTTAATTTAATATGTCGTTCTTCAAGTTTGTAGAAAAAAAAATGGCTCAGATTCGTGGTAAAGAAAACTGAAATAAGTTCAGGTGAAACATTTTTTTTATACCTTCATCAAAAACTGATTTTGTCTGCTGCAGATAACTAAAGCATGGCTTTTTTGGTTACCGATACAAAAGAAACTTTTTTTTTATCACGTGTGCAAAAAAAGATTTCTGTCCGTTTTTTACCCAAAATTAAATAATAGTAATATTTAAAGTAATAAAGTAATATTGAAAAAATCTTATTATTCTTGCCTAAAAATTAAGCCTTTTCCGCCAGTTTTTACCAAGTATTTACGAAAAAATCATTTAAAAGCATCGTCAAAATATCAAACTGTCAAAGATTAAAATGTCGCAACAATGAACATCACCGAGTAAAAAGGCACATCGCCATGGAAATCATTGTTATTTAATTTACCAGCCGCCTTGATTTATAGTGTAAAGATGGTGTGTTGCGAGAAGTGCTCTTCGTTCGAGATTTTTAAAAGTATTTTCTGGGTTTTCTTGGATTTTTGATAAAGGTATTAAAAAAATACTGTTAACAACTCGCGGATCAAATGTGCTTTTTTTTACTCGCGATTTTAAATACCTCGCTGCGCTCGTTATTTAAACCAACGCTTGTAAAAGAAGGCACTATTTTAGCCACTAGTTGTAAAAACTACTATTTAATTGCCTCCAGAGGCTAAAACTGTTTCTGTTAAAAAAATGTTTCTTTGTGTTAAAAAAATGCATATATTAAAAGATCAGCCTAAACTTTTTACTCTCAAATATTTTTGCACACTACCAATGAAATAATTGTATAAAAAATAAATAAAGTAGGCTTGCTAGTATTACCAATATTTATTCATTTTGCCTAAATCACTTTTCTTGTAATTTAAATATCGTTTTTATTTTGAGTAAAAATCTTAGATTAAAAAGAGACAAGATATCTGGTCCAACGAAAACTCCTTGGCAAATAATAACCACTGTTTATTTACAAATAAAATCAAACCAAAGGTGAGACATATCGATTATTTTTCTATCCTTTTAAACGACGTTAGAACGATAGGGACAGATAATTCTGTGTCAACCACTTTTGGTCGTGATCGGCTTGTGGTCAGGAAAGTTCGGGAGAGCGCAGACGGTCCGATGATATTTTTATTGACATATGCTTTTTCGTGTTATTTATTTTAAAATTTCAGGATGTTTTAAGCAGTTTGAAAGTGTTTTTAAAACCACATTTTGTGAAAAAAAAATTTAGTGTGTTTTTTTACCAGTAGGAGAAAATATTAATGCATTTAAAGTGATATTTTCGAAGAAATCGTTCAATGTTTTGAAAACAAAGGGGGAGCAAGTGAAATCAGTCAGTGGCGGTACATGCCGACAGGTACACAGAAAATAAAAAAGTTTATGAAATATTCTTAAAATAGAAGAAAATTTTGTTGCCATATTTTAACCAGTAGCGTGTCATAATGTAATATTGTGTTTTTTATTTTTTAGGAAGAGTTTTGTGTACTTTAAATTTGATCGCCTTATACATAATTAACTATAACATATTATATCTTAATTTTATAAGCTTTGTGTGTATAACTGATTAATTGAATATTATTTTATATATATATATATATTTTTAAATTGTAATAATTTCATTGTTAACTGCAAATTACTTAAACTGTTGTTGTACATATTAGTTAAAAAACTAAATAAAGGATTACTTACCTACTTACTATTCGGCTAGATTGGGTTCTGCTCATTTAATGATCGGGTATATTTGCTATGTTTTCATGGGTATTGAGTTCGTTTTCAAAACTCATTGTATCTTCTTCTTTTATAGAGCGTGTTCTTTATCAAGAGCAAGAACACGCTATAAAAAAGAAAAAGATACAATGAGTTTTGAAAACGAACTCAATACCCATGAAAACGTAGCAATTATTTTCTATCAATTTGTGGGTCGGGTGTTTTTCGTTTCTAGACAATTATTTTCGATACTTTTGTAATTATGATATTTTAAGGTTCGGGAAAATTGTGATCGGTTAAATTATATTCGTGTCTTTTAAGGATCGAGTGAATTAAAATTCTATAAAATCATATTCGTATCTATTATTTTCTTGGTGTTTTACTCTCGTTCATACTTCGTTTCGGACTTATTATTTTCTGTTCAATTGTATTTCGGTTTTTGTAAACTGTGGGGTTGTGGGTTCCCAAAATTTGGTGAAAATAGAAAATGTTGCGTTTTATAAATCAATAAAAATTATTTATGTAGTGTTTGTTTTCAAGTCGGCTTAAGTTTTTTCTAAACAGTTTTAATACGATTCAGGATGAGTACCAGCCACAGATTAAATCTAGATCAAAAGTTTGGTGTAGTTCACCCACTTAAATGAAAATTAAGTGGGTAATTAAATTCGACACTATATACAGTGCGTCTCAAAAGTGTGGAATGATCAATTTTGTTTGGGAGAGGTTTTCTTAGCTTTATTTTAGTTAATTAAAATCAGGGTGTCATTAAAAAGATAGGCGACAATTTTTTTTATTTGTTTTGTTTGTTTATTCGTGTGCTTGCGATTCAAGAATTCAGCCCCTGACTGACACCTTTGTTAGTATACTTAAGGAAAAGTAAGTTGTTGAGTTGATAAATAAATTAAACAAATATGGTCTCCACTCAATTTTATTTCTTAATATCAAAAACCCGAGATCTTTCGGCAGTTTTCAGCAATGGAGAAAAAAAAAACTTCTGACTATGTATGTATGTTTTTTAAAAAAGTGATGTTTAAAATATATTGTTTTTTTTTTCAACTATGGGTTCCCCTCCCGTTTTTTTTTCTGGAGTGGAGAAAGACCATATTTGTTTGATTTAAAGATAATAGACATTAAAAATATATTTGGAACCCGGAGGAAAGACCAAATTTAAATTTACGGGATCCCGTTTAAAAAAATGTACAGTCAAATCGAAGTTCCACCTATTCAAGCTTATTTTAGAGAACCTATAATTTTCTCCAAAAATCCTTTATTTCAGATTTTTGCGACTCGCTGTAAATATCTGCACTAGATTATCTCCTGTATGGCAATCTAAACAAAAATCGATTCTAATTGGCAAAAATTAGGGTCATGAACAGTCTAAGTGAGTCATTTTTTATACTTAATAAACAAATACAAACCAATTTGGAACTATGTACACAACTTAATAAATTTTAAAATGTTCAGTCCCGCTTTCTAGGTCAAACTAGAGGCCCTCTATACATTTGACAGTTGTTTTTTTTACCAGAGGTGGGCAACTCATATTGACCTGATTGATTGATTCTAGTTTTTTTCATATTTGCATGTAAAATCGATTTTATGAAATAGATTGATGTTTTGTTTCTCTATTTATAATTTCCTCAAACAGTTTTTAAATGTTGATGACTTTTCTGGTTAGTAAAATATGTCAAGCTTTGACGAAAAAAAAACAGGAAGGTTCACGGGAGATATAAAAATGTTGGTAGTAGGTAAAATTGAGCTATCTTTTTATTTCTCTTTTTTTAAAAATAATAACAATATATTTTTTTGGTTAGTAAAATATGTAAAACTTTCACAAAAAAACATGAGTTAGATGCACAAAAATGGTAGTAGGGAAAATATAAAAATTTTATTGACCTATCTTTTTGTTACTCATTTTCTTAAAATAATAATAATATATTTTTAATAATTTTCCAAGTAAATGCATGATCTCTTTCCATTTTTCTTGAGTGTCTTTTTCCATTGGACCACAGTGTAATATAATCTAAATATTCAAATTTAAAATTTGATGCACCTACGTTTATTAATAAAAAATGTGACAATGACAAAATTATTTATTTCCAATGGTTGCCAACACACAAAAAAATTATCAACATTTCCCTAACAACTGCCAAAAATTGTTCACAGGGCCTCTAGGTCAAACCATACTTCTGTTTTTTTTTAAAGCACCATTTGCACTGGTACAAAATTTGTTAAATGCGGTATGCTGTTATTGTCTTTAAAAATCTTAGTTCAAAATAATATTACAATATGTTAGTTTTTTTATTATTTTTATGTATGTTGTATTTAATATACAGACCGCTTCAAGCTACTGCGAACATAGGGCGGAAGAAGTCTAATTTGCCAGTGTACGTACATGCAGAGACACCGCACGCCTATCAGTGAAGCAACCAACACTCAGGCTTCCGATCGCCATTCGCTGCCGTTCGCCGCCTTTCGCCTTGTATTTAGTACGCCTCTAACCACGGTGCTGTGTGGAGCGTAGTCAATGAAACCGGAATTTGGTCAATAAATACGCAAATTTTTATAACGTAATTTTCTTATTTTTTGTCACTGATAAATAAGAGCGTTTTATTGTCAACTGCTCAGATTTATCAGTGACGACGTGTTACAATGAAAATAATAAGGAGAAACAAAATAAAAGCAAGTTCTCAAAATAAAATAATACATTCTAAAAACCAAAAAGATTCTCCCAGTCAAAAAAAAATTAAAACAAATATTCGAAAAGTCCTCCTTGCTCGGCTAGACAATATCCGAGCCTACTATAAAAACCCCTTCTAACGTTTCCTAACAGGTGATAATTTGAAAAGCTTCTTCAAAAACAGATAGAAGTCATTAGGAGCAAGATCGGGAGATCGAGCTGGCCATAAAATAGTTCCCCGTGTACTTATAACCCGATTAGGAAATACATTATCAAGATATTCCCTAACAAGGCCAACATTGTGAGCGGAACAACCATCTTGTTGAAACCATGTTTCACCAAATCTTACACCTAACAACTGCCTAGCAGTTGGAATAATGTGCTGCTGCAGTAGATCCAAGTATCTAGGACCATTCAAATTGCAATTGCCGTTAATAAAAAATGGCCTAATTACGTGTTCCCCTATAATACCCCCCCCAAACATTTAGTTTTTGGGGATACTGTGTTCTTACGTCAAAATACAAATGCAAATTTTCCCTCGACCAATATCGAACGTGTGTTGGGTTATGACGATTTGACCATTTGACCATCTGCACTTTTTCGGCAACTTCGTAGAGATCCATTTTTGGTTTTAAAAATGTATTATTTCAATTAAGAACTTACCCATCTGTTTCTCGAGCAAGGCAGAAATAAAACAAAATAATAAAAACAAAATTAATTTCCAAAAGATAACACTGCAGCGTGCTTCGAATCCACCTCGGTCGTACGGCACGGAGAGTAAATTGGACTTGATTCCCCCTATGTTCGCAGTAGCTTGAAGCGGTCTGTATAGTTGCTTAAGTAGACATCCAGTTATAGTGCTGCACACAATTTTTAACTTTTCTTTGTTTATCGTGCCCATAGTGATAGAAAGAATAATGAAAATATAATACATGTTTATTAATTTAGGATGAGTCATATTTTGAAAATGCATAATGCTGTAACAAGCACAGGGAGTAAAAAAGTAAATAAGATAGTAATAGAAAAAATGCATGAGCAATAAAAAAATTAAAATATACAAAAATATAAAAAATAAAACACAAAGTTTAAAAATCAAATAAAAAAAGGATCATTCGGCAAGAAAAAGGTAATTATGCAGTATACGGTTTTCTGCCATTTTTGATTATTTTTGAAAAATTCTTTATGGGGGCACCTTCTAGGGTCCCTAGGACCCCAAATCCGCCTGCGCCCGATTTTTTTTTTTTAACGGGAAAAAAGGGTGCCCAGGGGGTGTTGTAAAGTGTTTTTTTTAATTGTTTTGGGTTGGTTTGGATTAGGTTGGGTTGGACTGTGTTGGTTTGTTTTAGTGAAAAAAAATAAAAAAAAACAAAAAAAATAAAAAAAAACCAACCGGCGCAGACGGATTTGGGGTCTTAGGGACCCTAGAAGGTGCCCCCATAAAGAATTTTTCAAAAAAAATCAAAAATGGCAGAAAACCGTATATAGCATAATTACCAAAAAAAATACCAACTTTGTTAAGGATCATTCGGTCAAATCAACGGGCGCAGGCGGATTTGGGGTCCTAGGGACCCTAGTAGGTGCCCCATAAAGAATTTTTCATAAAAAAATCAAAAATGGCAGAAAACCGTATACTGCATAATCACCTAATGGGTCATTTGTTTTTATCTCCCCTGGAAGGACCTTAAAACTCAGAAGAGTCTGCATATGCTTAAACCCCCAAGAGTGCCAAATTTGAATCACCCTGTATATTGTATTTTATTTTGCAAAACACAAAATAAACTTTTAATAAAACTAATGATAAATAAAATCCCAAAACTCACCAAAAAAAGATGCTTGATTTATCTACTCCTACCAGAAAAAAAAACAAATATCGTTCGAAAAAAAGAACACTAACTCAATCGACGTGCGGTTTCGTAAACCACGTGAACAATGACGTCACAGAGACCGACGTACGAACGACCTTTCACCGCAACGTTAAACGTAAAACTAAAAGCGTTCGTCAAGAGCGAACAGCAAAAATCGAATCGAAAATCGGCGCCCCGGAAGCGAAAGGTCCTAAGCTACAAAACAACGTTAAACAATTTATCGTCTCCTGATGATGCTAACGTTGTTAGCGAAACGCGCGTCGAGTGCAAAAAAGTGTAGTTTTGGTTTGTGGAAAACAATCATAATTTTGTTTTTATGGTTTTATAACTTTCAATGCCAGCTACTCACAGGTTAACTTAATTAACATGTGTGAACTTAAAATGTATATTTTTTTTGATTCTGGGCTCCATTTTTTTCGATTTGATACCCCACAACCCATATTTTAGTAGGCAAATATTTTTATCGAATATAGAAGAAGGGAATTGCAAATATTAATGGAAAAAACTTTTTTTTTGATTCCGGGCTTCATTTCCTTCCGTTTGATACCCCACAACCCATAATGCCCCTCTATTAATAGGGGGTCCATCTATTTTATTAGTAGAGTCTATGGTACAAATTTCTAAACCTCTGTGACTTTTGTCTTCTGAGATACAGAAGATACGTTACCCCCTTCGAAATCGAATTACCCTTGTTTCTTCACCCCCAGTCGAAATTTCGAATAACGCCAAAACATGTTCACACGTCTTCGGCTTTTCGTTTCCTAGATATACAAAAACCTTTCAGTGACAAATGGGACAAACCACACGGTCTTCACAAAACTTTTCCAAGCGCGGTTTACTTCAAAAATTATCTCCCGGTCGCTATTTATCTTCTAAGGGCAATGAAGATTTAAAATAAAACTGGCCGACACATACTACATTTGCAAGGACAAAAGTGTAAAACCACACGCTTTTCAAAGATCTTCTCGCCTCAAAATCGTCTGCCAACTACTTCTTTTTTTAAAGTAGCGTTTTGTGAATTAGAACCTTTTGCATCGAGGACGCAATGCAATCGCGGCTGTGGCTCACACGATGCAGATAGCCGACCGAGGCACTCACACAGTGTCTAGAAATACACCGGGACAGGGCAACCTGCACCACAATCAATTATTTGATAGTATGTATTGTCACCACCTTAGATTAAAAAGAGACAAGATATCTGGTCCAATGAAAACTCCTTGGCAAATAAATAAAATAAAAAACCACTGTTTATTTAAAGTAAAGTAAAATCACAACAAAACAAAGGTGAGAAATATCGATTATTTTTCTATCCTTTTAAACGACGGTGGGGAAAATCGGCAGAGCGCAGACGGTCGGATGATATTTTTATTGACATAAGCTTTTTCGTGTTATTTATTTTAAAATTTCAGGATGTTTTAAGCAATTCGTTTTAAAACCACATTTCGTCAAAAAACGTTTATAGTGTGTTTTTTTACCAGTAGGAGAATATTTCAGTGCATTTAAAGTAATATTTTGGAACAAATCGTCCAATGTTTTGAAAACAAAGGGAGGGCAAGTGAAACCAGTCAGTGTCAGTCAGAAAATAAAAAAAAAAGTTTATGAAATATACTTAAGTTAGTAGATCCTTATATTAAAATATCAACAAACACGTTTTTTTTATGAAGTAAATGAGATATTTTCGAACGTTTTTATAAGGTTTTTTCGAGGTTTTTTTTTATAAAGACTATAAAATAAAGCATACTTTTGATGAAGTGGTTAATGCGCAAATAAGATATTTTCTAAGTTTTTTTTATAAAGACTATAAAATAAAGGCAGGTAAAGTCCTTAAACCAACTTGCAAACAACAATAAAAGTTAATTCACATTTCATTGTTTTCAGGTTTGTAAGAATATTGAATTCCTACCTCTTATCAGAATATTAAGGTTGATTTATACTGCCCCCGTTGCCATCTGCGCTCGCCCTTCGAATTGATATTTAAATCTTTTTGTCTGTCCTAGTACTATTACTTTATTGTGTACTGAAGAAGTCAGTATAAGTAAGTTTCTGCTAATGATCAGAAAAAATAACAAAATTAATTAACAAACACAATAACATAATTTTTAGCTAGTGGGCAATATTATTTATTTTTCTTGATGTTCCAGGTGCTATGAACTGTGTTTCTTTGTTTTAATGGTGGCATAATTTTATTGTGTTGAAAATTGAAATTGCTATAAATCATACACAAACTTTGTAATAAATTTCTTTTGTATAAAATTATACTACAAATATTTATTGTTAGGAAGCTTATTTTTTGCATGTTTTTTAAAAAAGGTAAACATTGTTCCATATAATAATATACCCAAAGTCTCTGTAAGTGTCACGTATGTTGTCTCTTTTTAATCTACGGTCATTAGAAAGCATTTGATCGAGTTCAACACGAAAAGCTCATAGAATCGCTAAAAGAAGTTGGTCTAGATGACCGAGATCTAAAGATAATCGCTAATCGATACTGTATATAGAAGAGGTCCAAATAAGAAGAGGTGTGAGCCAAGGTTGTATATTGTCTCCGCTTTTGTTTACTATCTACTAACAAAATAATAGAGAATGCACTTCATAACTGCGAAGAGGCCATAAACGGCATAAAAATCAACAATCTACGATATGCCAACGACACTGTCATAATAGTTGCTGAAAGGCCTACAAGAGTTGTTGAATCAAATTGCTGCCAAAAGTTCTCAATTTGGGCTTAACTTAAATGTTGGAAAAACAAAATGGATGGTCATATCTCAGGAAAAAAACCTCAGAAGCATGTTAGAAGTAAATGGGCAGCAAGTCGAACGCGTGGATTCATACAAATACTTGGGTTGCGCTCTCAATGAAAACTGGGACAACATGCAAGAGGTTCGTGCAAGAATTGAATAGGCCAGAACATCTTTTATAAAAAGAAATCAGTGTTGTGTAGTCGCGATCTTGATACCACTTTCCGAATTCGTGTGCTTCGGTGTTATGTTTTTAGCATCTTATATTATGACATGGAAGCATGGATCCTGACTGAGGCCATGTACAAAAAGTTAGAGGCATTCGAGATGTGGTGTTTCGTAGAATACTACATCAAAAAACGAAAACTTAAATATTTTGTTCATATTTTGAGAAATGACAAATATAAACTTTTAAAATTTATAATAGAAGGCGAAAATTGAAGGCAGAAGAGGGAGCATGGCACACTGGAAAGGCGCAATTACACATACGAACATGCTCAAACAAAAGCTCGTGCAAAAGATTTAAAATTTTTTGCGCGAACATTTTTGTGAGCTTTTCTTTGAACATTTTGTTCGGGTAAATTTTTGAGCAAATTATTGCTATCTGTTTTGGAAACATATTTTTAAAGATGAGAATAAATAACATTTCACATCAGTGATCAGTGATCTCAATTCTTTAAAAAAATGGAACACCAACTTTTATTTTAAATTTTTGTGAAAAAAAGCCGACGGCAAGCGAAACATTATTATTGGCTATCAGTTTTGTCACATGGATTAGGGTTACTTATAATATTTTTTTCTTAGGGTTTTTCCCGGATTTTTTTGCCCGGGGGTTTTTTTGGGACTTTCTTGCGAGTTTTTTTATTTCCAAGGGTTTTTTTCCTAAATTCGAAAAACAACCCAGGAAAATTTTTCTTTTCCAAAAAATTTTTGAATTTTTCAAATATCGGCAAAAAACTAAAAAATTGCAATTTTAAGCGGTAATCCGCGCCTCACGACTATGAGGAGTGGTGGGGAGGGGATTTTTTTTAAACATATTTTTGTAACTTTACTTTAACCTTAGCTTTGATTGTTTTTTTTTTTAATTCCTCACACCAGATTTACCTACTTAGTTAAACGCCCCAAGGGTTGCTTAAAAACGCAATAGGTTTATGAAAATGGTGAAGATAGATATTTACTGTCAATTTAATGTAATAATCAAGGTCGATTACTGACACTGAACAAACAATATGCAAAGGGGTAACATTCCGATTCAAAAGTCTAGTCTATTACTGCTAAATTATATTTTTTAGACAAGGGTCGGGATCGTAGGGTTGTAAAAGTGGGTAATAAACGGGTATTATTTAAATCGAACGTGCTTTTGTTCATATATTTGAGATTTAAAAAAATGTAAATAGGTTTTTTCATTTGACTTTATTATTATTGTAAAAGACTAAACTAGGAAGTAATATAAAGAGATATGAGTGGTAAGGCGTTTATAACTAACGTATCAAAAAGACAATAAATACCATGAGTACAAAAAATACTCTCACCACAACTACGACGTGTAAATATAAAGAATTCTTTATCTGGTATTGTAAGTTCAATTTTTTGTGAAGTAAATTCAACCCAACTCGACCCAAACTACTCTACGTTTCTCTGATATATGGATGGACATTTTTAGTTTTAGTTTGCGCCCGTCGCTTTTATTATTATGATATGAGAATGCTAAAATTTATTTTCTACTTTTTAGGGCACTTTATATTTTATAAAAGCTTCTTTTTATATAAAATAATTTTTTAATTTTTAGACATAAATCCATCCTTTCGATAATTCTCTTCCCTAAAAACCCCTGTATGCCAATTTTGATTGAAATCGAACAAAATAAATCTTTTTCTTCCTCCACTTCCATTAGCGGGAGGGGGTGCCTAATAATACCATATTATTGTATTGTCGCCGCAACTATAAATACACACCGAAAACTGAAATTGAATACCAAATTTGAGTTGCAAGATTTGAGCCGAACATACCAACATACATAAATAAAAGCTTGTAAACATCGCCAAAAATTTCAATATTTAAAAAATCGGAAACGCAAATTCTACGCGTCAATAAAATAAAACGAATTTCTTTGTTTTGCGTCGGAGAGCCCTTTCTTTATGGAAAGATTTGTTCTAAAACTTTCATAAAAAAACTGCGTTGACCCTTGTTTGTTGTCATGTAATTTTGTGTGTCAATGTTCATTTGACCAAAACCCCCCCTCACTAGTCTACGGTTTTTACCTTCTCCTAACCCAGCATCAGCAACAAATAAGTGCCAATTATGGTATACTGGCATATCCCCTATAAAAATCAAGTCAATCGAAGTTGCTTATGAGGTAAAACGTGAATTTCGACATCATATCGTTTTTCCGTCGGATTAATTAAAATACCTTGTTTTAAAACGTAGTCTTTCTATTTTCAGTTAAGTTCAATGAATTCCCATAAAACTATAAAATTTAAATTTGTAAAGAAATTTTTATACCCCCAAATTCTTCAAATAAATTTTGCTCAACATTCTCTCCAAAATTTACGTGTGTTTTTTTGTACGAGATTTTGTTCGAACATTTCTTTGAACATTTTGCTCAAGAGGCTCGTGTAAATGTTTGTCGGCATTTCAACATCAAAGGAAAGTTTGTCTGTGCAAATGCGCCTGAAGAAGAAGAAGAATTGTACTGCAACGCATGAGCTAGCTTAAATTTAATCGGCGTTTTGTTTTTTAGAATGTGCTTCCATAATAAACTTAAAATACCAAGGTGTCACATTCCAAACACCGGTTAAATTTAAACGAGGTGTAACAGTACGGTGCCATTGGCCGTTAGGTGGCGAAGGTAGCGTACACATCGCGACACCTTTTTTTTAAATTTTATTTGCAATATGTCCTTTACGATTTAGCAACCTTTTCTGTCACAAAGGTCGCGATTCTTCAGAAATCTCACCCGTCAGAATTCTGGAAAGTGGCGATTTTTACTTATCGCCTCATTTAAAATAAAAACACAGCAACCTTCATATTTATCCTAACGCTGTAAGAGAAACTGCATCATTTTTTTATTAACATTTTGTAAATTTATTATTTTAAATATATTCTGCAGGACTAAAACAAAATTATGATTGTTTTCCACAAACCAAAACTACACTTTTTTGCACTCGACGCGCGTTTCGCTAACAATGTTAGCATCATCAGGAGACGATAAACAATGAACTAAATTAATCTACGCTCTATCTTATATACAATCCTTTAGTGGGCGGAGATAAGACTAATAACTTGTGATTGATCACGATTTTTAATCCTATCTCCCCTCAACCAAAGAATAAAGTGTACTAAACGGGATGGGTCCTCTATCTTTATTTAAACTATTTCTGGATTTAATGATTTCCATACTTTCATATGCATTCAAAAGTCTTTTGTTTGGTACACTTTTTCGAAGTTTTAGGTTATTTAATGTGAATCTATGATTGTTTTCAAAAGCATGCTCGGCCACACTTGACTTTTCTGTTCTTCCGTATTTTAAGTGTGCTAAGTGTTCTTTAAAACGTGTTTGAATAGAGCGTCTCGTTTGGCCAACATATTTTTTGTCACAATCCATGCAACTAATTTCGTAAATTCCACTTTTTTCTAGAACTGTAGTTTTATCCTTGGGATTTCCTAGTAAGCTTCTTATTGTGTTACCGGATTGATATACTAATTTAAGACCGGTGTTATTAAATACTTTGTTTAATCCTTTCGTATAATTAGGGTTATAAGGAATTGATACAAATTTTGAGTCGCAGGTATCTTTTTGTCTGAAAAAGGTAGAATTCCGAAAGGTCTTTTGAAAAGAATGTCTATTTAACAGCTTATTTATTAAGCCTTCGTCGTAACCGTTTTCGCCAGCTATATTCCTAATCCTATCTTTTCTGCTTCAAATCTTTCTTTGTTTAAGGGGAAATTTACTAATCTATATGTTAAAAAGTGCAAACTTGCAAGCTTATGTTGTAAGCAATGAAAAGAGTCATTTGGAATATACCTGTTGGTGGCCGTGCCTTTTCTGTATAGGTCAAAGTCCAATTTATTTTTATTTCTTATAACTAAAGTGTCTAGAAATGGCAGTGTACCGTTGTTCTCTGTTTCATAAGTACACTGCCATTTCTAGACACTTTAGTTATAAGAAATAAAAATAAATTGGACTTTGACCTATACAGAAAAGGCACGGCCACCAACAGGTATATTCCAAATGACTCTTTTCATTGCTTACAACATAAGCTTGCAAGTTTGCACTTTTTAACATATAGATTAGTAAATTTCCCCTTAAACAAAGAAAGATTTGAAGCAGAAAAGAATAGGATTAGGAATATAGCTGGCGAAAACGGTTACGACGAAGGCTTAATAAATAAGCTGATAAATAGACATTCTTTTCAAAAGACCTTTCGGAATTCTACCTTTTTCAGACAAAAAGATACCTGCGACTCAAAATTTGTATCAATTCCTTATAACCCTAATTATACGAAAGGATTAAACAAAGTATTTAATAACACCGGTCTTAAATTAGTATATCAATCCGGTAACACAATAAGAAGCTTACTAGGAAATCCCAAGGATAAAACTACAGTTCTAGAAAAAAGTGGAATTTACGAAATTAGTTGCATGGATTGTGACAAAAAATATGTTGGCCAAACGAGACGCTCTATTCAAACACGTTTTAAAGAACACTTAGCACACTTAAAATACGGAAGAACAGAAAAGTCAAGTGTGGCCGAGCATGCTTTTGAAAACAATCATAGATTCACATTAAATAACCTAAAACTTCTAAAAAGTGTACCAAACAAAAGACTTTTGAATGCATATGAAAGTATGGAAATCATTAAATCCAGAAATAGTTTAAATAAAGATAGAGGACCCATCCCGTTTAGTACACTTTATTCTTTGGTTGAGGGGAGATAGGATTAAAAATCGTGATCAATCACAAGTTATTAGTCTTATCTCCGCCCACTAAAGGATTGTATATAAGATAGAGCGTAGATTAATTTAGTTCATTGTTTATCGTCTCCTGATGATGCTAACATTGTTAGCGAAACGCGCGTCGAGTGCAAAAAAGTGTAGTTTTGGTTTGTGGAAAACAATCATAATTTTGTTTTAGTGCAACCAAAGGTTCCAAATTTCCAACATAGTCTGCAGGACTAGTTTATGGCGGAGCTAAATTGTTACTACGTGTACCAATAAACGTCCAAAATTCTCACCATGTAAAAGGAAAGACATAATTTGTGTGACTTTTCTGAACAGTGACAGCGAAATATTCCATGGCTATCTATGGTTTTGTATGTTAAAAGTTTTAAAGATTTGTTCACACATAAAAATATTTAAGGAATATTAGCGAATAGTTCTAACAAAAAAGCATTAAGTGTAAACTTTTGTTTAAATATCGTCAGATTTTTTGTAAGGGCGAGATTTTCTGACGGTTTTTGAAGAATTGCGACAATAGTGAAAGTCCACTTATTGTCATGTTTTGTTGTCACAGTCTTGTCCAACTTAAAAATGCGACGACAGCAATCGGAATTCGATATTTCCCAATTTTTAGCAAAGTTAGATGGAGGTTGGTCTGTTAGTCGGGTCGCCGATCATTATGAACGAAACAAGTTCACTATAGTACGACAAAAAAGAAAACACGAAGAAGACGGAACTGCTCGACGAAAGGAAGGAACTGGCTTGACCAAAGTCAGCATACCCCAACAGGATCAGCAAGTCACTAATTTCCTGAAAGAACACCCATTTGTCAACGTGTGGAGCTGAATTTCGGCAAGGGAGCATGGTGCGCTTTTCAGGATACAAGGAAGATTTATGTAAACATGATACAAAATATTATCCTTCCGGAAATATCCGATGGTTTTGTGTATCAACAAGACAACTGCCCGGTACACACTTCTCAGCAGTGGGTCAGGGAGCATACTATTGAACTTTTGCCATGGCCAGGAAAGACGCCCGATGCCAATCCCATCGAGAACGTATAGGGAGGGGCTCATTGCAAAAAGTTATCAAAATTTAATATTCTTCCACGGAATGCTGACTATTTAATGGAGATACTGGTTAGAGCTTATAAAGAGATCGTTGAAAAAAATCGTCCACTCATTGTCATGTTTGGTTGTCACAGTCTTGTCCAACTTAAAAATGCGACGACAGCAATCGGAATTCGATATTTCCCAATTTTTAGCAAAGTTAGATGGAGGTTGGTCTGTTAGTCGGGTCGCCGATCATTATGAACGAAACAAGTTCACTATAGTACGACAAAAAAAAACACGAAGAAGACGGAACTGCTCGACGAAAGGAAGGAACTGGCTTGACCAAAGTCAGCATACCCCAACAGGATCAGCAAGTCACTAATTTCCTGAAAGAACACCCATTTGTCAACGTGTGGAGCTGAATTTCGGCAAGGGAGCATGGTGCGCTTTTCAGGATTCAAGGAAGATTTATGTGAACATGATACAAAATATTATCCTTCCGGAAATATCCGATGGTTTTGTGTATCAACAAGACAACTGCCCGGTACACACTTCTCAGCAGTGAGTCAGGGAGCATACTATTGAAGTTTTGCCATGGCCAGGAAAGACCCCCGATGCCAATCCCATCGAGAACGTATAGGGAGGGGCTCATTGCAAAAAGTTATCAAAATTTAATATTCTTCCACGGAATGCTGACTATTTAATGGAGATACTGGTTAGAGCTTATGAAGAGATCGTTGAAAAAAATCGTCCACTCATTGTCATGTTTTGTTGTCACAGTCTTTTCCAACTTAAAAATGCGACGACAGCAATCGGAATTCGATATTTCCCAATTTTTAGCAAAGTTAGATGGAGGTTGGTCTGTTCGTCGGGTCGCCGATCATTATGAAAGAAACAAGTCCACTATAGTACGACAAAAAAGAAAATACGAAGAAGACGGAACTGCTCGACGAAAGGAAGGAACCGGCTTGACCAAAGTCAGCATACCCCAACAGGATCAGCAAGTCACTAATTTCCTGAAAGAACACCCATTTGTCAACGTGTGGAGCTGAATTTCGGCAAGGGAGCATGGTGCGCTTTTCAGGATACAAGGAAGATTTATGTGAACATGATACAAAATATTATCGTTCCGGAAATATCCGATGGTTTTGTGTATCAACAAGACAACTGCCCGGTACACACTTCTCAGCAGTGGGTCAGGGAGCATACTATTGAACTTTTGCCATGGCCAGGAAAGATCCCCGATGCCAATCCCATCGAGAACGTATAGGGAGGGTCTCATTGCAAAAAGTTATCAAAATTTAATATTCTTCCACGGAATGCTGACTATTTAATGGAGATACTGGTTAGAGCTTATGAAGAGATCGTTGAAAAAAATCGTCCACTCATTGTCATGTTTTGTTGTCACAGTCTTGTCCAACTTAAAAATGCGACGACAGCAATCGGAATTCGATATTTCCCAATTTTTAGCAAAGTTAGATGGAGGTTGGTCTGTTAGTCGGGTCGCCGATCATTATGAACGAAACAAGTTCACTATAGTACGACAAAAAAGAAAACACGAAGAAGACGGAACTGCTCGACGAAAGGAAGGAACTGGCTTGACCAAAGTCAGCATACCCCAACAGGATCAGCAAGTCACTAATTTCCTGAAAGAACACCCATTTGTCAACGTGTGGAGCTGAATTTCGGCAAGGGAGCATGGTGCGCTTTTCAGGATACAAGGAAGATTTATGTGAACATGATACAAAATATTATCGTTCCGGAAATATCCGATGGTTTTGTGTATCAACAAGACAACTGCCCGGTACACACTTCTCAGCAGTGGGTCAGGGAGCATACTATTGAACTTTTGCCATGGCCAGGAAAGACGCCCGATGCCAATCCCATCGAGAACGTATAGGGAGGGGCTCATTGCAAAAAGTTATCAAAATTTAATATTCTTCCACGGAATGCTGACTATTTAATGGAGATACTGGTTAGAGCTTATGAAGAGATCGTTGAAGAAAATCGAAATTTATTTGAAAATTTAGCAGACTTAATGCCAAGGCGTTTAAAACAATTTATTTAAACAAATGCCAGATACTGAAGTTAATATTTATAGTTTTGTTTATTGATAGGTTTTTTTTATTTCTATTTGTTTTTTAATATTTGTTGTTTATAAAACAGATCCCATCCAGTTCTTTCTTCTTCGTATTTTCGTTTTAGTCGCACTATAGTGGACTGGTTTCGTCCATTGTGACCGGCTATTTGACGACGAGACCAACCTTCTTCTAGTTTTGCCAAAATTTAATTGAATTGCTTTTTTGATAATAAAAAATTTGTTTTAAAAGTGTTTTATCTTTTTTTAATATATTTCGTAACAGCAACCTTAAAACTAAAGAACTAGTAAATATCAATAAAAATACTTTCAGTCTCCTTAACAAAATTTGTTTATGTTGTTAAAAGTGTTAACCTACAAAAGTCGGTAACAATAAGCAAGCAAAATTTTTAAAATATAGACATGTGCCTAACTTCTGCTGTATGCGTTTTATATGTCGGAACAACACCGTTCTCAACTAAAAAGCCAGTTAACTCCTACCGCCTCAGTGCCATTTAGCCTATTGTGGCTGCCATTTTTATAACCAAATTGACAAGTAAAACATGGATTTTCTGTCAGTTTGGCGTCAATATGGCACCGATCATAGGCCAAAGGATACTAAAACGAAAATGAGTTAACTGGCTTTTTAGTTGAGTACGGTGTGGGTCGGAAAGTATACACTCCATTCCAAATTACTGCGGACCAGTTTTTTGACACTGACAATGACAGTTCCATTTAGCTTCTGTGTTTAATTGTCAGCCGCCATATTGAAATTGGTCCGGAGAATTTTGAGTGGTGTAGAAGTGGTCAAAAATTTGCCTCAGCTGGATGCATAATTAAAAACACAACCGACTAGATACAATTCTGATCAAGTTTAGTTGAATTTTCCACAAAAAGCATGAATTGAAAAAAATTGGTACTTACCTTAACAGTATTTAATAGAACAAAGTACCAGCCAAACAGCAGTAATAAGTAGCGAGCAGTAGTAGCCTTTAATGTAACGGAAGTAATTTTCATAGAACTACAATGAATAAACTTAAGGTATATGGAGATGAAGGAAAAACGCCAGATCTGAAACAAAATAAAAGAAACGTTGATACAAATAGAGAAAATCAAACAAAATTAATAACGGAAACTTACAAAACTTTAAAACTAAAAGAATATTCTGATTCTGGCTTGCACTACCAGACAAATTTTGACAGTTAAATTAGTAAATGTCAACTCATGATACATTATGATTTTCTATGTTTATACGCGCCAAAACCGGTTTTAGCAAGGACGGTTTTAAATAAAATTGCTTTCTCCAAGAATTTATATGTCCTACATTAAAATTGTTTACTAGCAGCTGATCGAAATAATTCCCACCCACTAGCCAAAAAAGCGCAAATTTAAAAACTAAGTTAACTACAGATTGTTTCGTAAAAGTAGGGTTGAGTATTTTTATGATTGCAGCAATGCGCTATAACAAAATTTGTAGTCCATATTCATGGAAACTTATATCTGAAAACCGTATATCGCTACTTGCTTTTGTTCCAACGTTACATTTTTTTAAATATTTTATCCCCCTTTTCCCCCCTTCAATCCCCCATCACCCTACCCAAAAGTTAATCAGTTCATGGTCAGCCGATAGAGGATTTTTGTATCAAATTTCGTTAAAATCGATTAAGGCGTTCTTGAGTTATCGTGTATACAGACAGACAACAGACAACTTTATTTTTTCGTGGATTAAGGTGTTTTGGATAAAATTAAGAAATATCAAAATTTCACGATGTTAATAGTCCCCACTACCTTATTGATATGGTTGCACAAATAGAGAGTGCTTAATTGTAATAGTATATCAGTGCACATGCTCAGAACAGATACGTCGTACAACAGCGACTACGTCTCACCTATTTCTACGACCACCTTTAAAGATTCTTTAAAGTTGGTGCAAATGAAATTCCTAATAAGGTCTGCATAACTCTAAGGAGGTCTTATGTACGTTGGTGCAATTGGCTATAAGTGTCTAATTTCAACAACGAATTCATGAACTCTTATGACGTCAGCGGTAAGCGCATCGGTGAATTTAGAGACTCGCCCAATGTGACCTACCGTGTATTGGTTTAACTGTTTTTGTTGTGCAATTGGTAAAAATCTACCCAAGAAAAAGTGGTATTTTACTCTTAAGGACTCGGCCTCACGCATGATGATGGGCCAGGTAGTTCTTGGGGCGATGATAAAAGTCCGCCAGCAGACGGGCCGACCAAAATAAACAAAAGAAACCCATGTGAACCCAAGACTTGACCATCGTTGCTTCGGTTCGGCGAAGGGTTCTAACCCACATGCTCTCGCTTTTGAGTCGAATTTTGGTTAAAGAACTACGTGACAAACAAGAACTTCTAATTGTCTTCGATAGTATTTGTACTCTATATACAGGGTGTCTTAATATCTCTCGGTAACTATAAGAACTACAAGTTTGGTCAAATTAGACAAAATGTGCAGTTTTTGGGGAACAATGAAAATCTGGTTTCAAATTAAATAAAATATGTTCTATCTCGAGCTACAGGTAGCTTTCGAAAAATTGCTGAAAACTATTTTATCAAATATCTCAAAAAGTATAATTTTTACAAAAAATTGGTAAAGGATTTTTTTTTGTATTTTTGACATTCTTCAATTGGGTATGCACATTTTGTCTTTTTGGAATGGAATTTACCCAACCTTGTAGTTTTCATAGTTGCCGATATAATAATAGTGGCCCATGGCAATTCGGACACCCTGTACTTGGTATACTTAGGTTGTCAGCTCAATGAGAGCTGGAACAACATGCAAGAAGTATGTGCAAGACTTTAACAGGCCAAATCATAATTCATTAAAACGGAATCAGTGCTTTGTAGACGCGATCTCAATACCACTCTTCGAATTCGTCAGTTCGTTCTTATGTAGAGACATGGGACACTGCTGATGCTCATAAAATGCAAATCGTTCTGATCAAACCAACGTCCGAAGACATCACGGAATTTAAAAAAGAAGAACACCGGTCTAACTCAATTTTGTAATTTTTATCGGTTAGGACCTAGAACCAAAACGACCTTATACACCTTTACTACCGGCCCTTAACATGGAACCCACACACAGGTTGAAGATTAACTTATAATGGGTGTTTATGGATTTCGGTTGTAGATAGGCCAAGCTTAACTGGCGTTAGGATCATTGTTTGAAATATTACACTTAAAAACTCGTTTAGAATAGAATTTGGGAACTTATAGCAATGCCTTTTCGTACTAACACCATACCATTGTCTAAGATTTTTAAGCCATGATATTTGTCCACGACCCGGACCTCTTGAGCCTCCAGTGTTTCCTTCTGTTAGTGTTGTTATTAATTTAAGGAGCTCATATTCGTCACTTCTCAAAATACGGCTAAAATATTTAAATAAAACAAAAAAGAGAATTTCACCAAACGAAAAACTAATGGATTTTTTTTGGGCTCTCTACCAGTTCTACCACTAACTGGTTTCAGACACAGTCCATCCACCAGCCGTGCTTTTTACTATGACGAATCAATAGCAAAAAACAAACCATATTGGGAATTTATTTCTCATTTGTTATAGTTTAAACTATTAAGCTATTTTTTTGTTTAATATGTTTAATGACTTCTTACTTGTCTTTATTTAAGAATTAGTAATTTTAAGTAGGTTTATCAGTAGGCTTATTGTTAAGATTGCTTTGTCAATAAGTTTATTCTTGGACAATAAAGCACGTTTTCTACTTCTACTTCTGTCAGTTCATTTCCAATTCTGTTTATGATTTTAATATATATTATTTAAACTATACCATCTAATTGTTACTTATCGTTTAATCATCGTATTTATCAGATATTATTCAGTACTTTGCTTTAAAATCAATACTCATTTTCTGTAATTATTTTAAATTTTGTTATTTTTTGTCATTTTATTATTATTATAGGTACCAAAAAAGAGGGGACTAAACTTTGATCAATTTTAAATTTTTTTCAGTTCCTTTTTATTTATAATTGTTGCAAATAAATTATGTATTTATTTATTTATATCTTTTGATAGCAAATATAATTTTAAGAGTTACTTAAGATTTTTTGTCTAGATGTGGGGAAGGTAAATCCGAACCGTTCGGTAATTCAGCTCCGATCGGTTAGACGTCAATCGGCTTACTTGAAGGGCGATGAAACAACCTCCATTAACCTAGCGACCCCACCTCAAGAAAATCAAAATTTAACCACACCATAGTTATCTGCTAATTTCGTACCTAATCAAAAAATGTTGTGCTCCTCTGGTTTCTGAAAAAATCGAAAAAGAAAATGACGTAGCTAGGTTAATATTAGCTTAACAACTCCACCAGGAAGTATGGCCCCAAACTAAAATTTTTTTATTTTAAAATGTGCTAATTATGTGCTCCACGAATATGTAGAATTTTTTTTTAATTACGTTTTCTTTAAAAAAAAAGGGTGGGGTGTCTAGGTTAATATTAACTTAGCGACCCCACATGTTTAGGTATCAATTTAAAAATTTCAAAAACCAGTATTACCTGCATATTAGGTGCTAATTTCGTCCATGATCAAAAAATTTTTTAAAGTGGGTTAGCTAGATTAATATTAACTTAGCAACCCCTCCAGGAAATATAGCGCCAAACTAAAAATTATTGGTTTTAAAAGCTTTAAAAAGTCTCACACATATTCATATTCATTTACTTTGGAATCATACTTCAGATTACGAATGCTAGGCTATTACAAATGATGTAATCGAATATCCTTTCTATTGATTTCCTTGGAAACCAGACAAGTAGAAAATTTTCTGATCATGGACGAAATTAGCACATAATTTACAGATAATAATGGTTTTTGAAATTTTTAAATTTCACGATACCTAAACATGTGGGGTCGCTAAGTTAATATTAACCTAGCTACCCCATCTTTTTTTTAAAAAAAAAACCTAATTTAAAATGAAAAATTCGATTTTTTTCTTACATATTCGGAGAGCACATAATTAGCACATAATTTTAAAACCAAAAATTTTTAGTTTGGCGCCATATTTCCTGGTGGAGTTGCCAAGTTAATATTAATCTAGCTACCCCATTTTCTTTTTCGATTTTCTCAGAAACCAGAGAAGCACAAAATTTTTTGATTGGGGACGAAATTATAGGTCATATTATATTATAGATTAATTTGCGATTGCGCGGTTAAAGTGTATTCAATTTTTGGATTTTTCCGGTTTAATTTTTTTAACAGGAGTCAAACTCGAACTTAAAAGATGATAGGAGAAACTATATTCTCTTCTACATTCTCCTATGCAGCACTACAGATTAATTAATCTTCTTAAAATGTAATTTGTTAGTCATAAATGACCACCAAAATTGCGTAAAATATTGCGCGTTCTTAAGCAAACAAAAAGCATAGAGTAAAAAGTAAGGAAATCGATACAAAGCGTTCGTTAATTGAAATAAATCTAGATAGATTGAGACAAATAAACACTTATTTCCCAAACAAATATTTATTTAGGTCAAAATAAATTTCTTTAAGTTATATAAATCTTGCCTTGACAGAAATAAATATTTATTTGATTCAAATAAAATACTTGTTTTGACCATGGAAAACAAATATTTATTTGGCTCAACTGAACCTTTTTTCTGTGTACATTATCCACGTTATCGTGTTCATTACCCCTAAATTAGGGTAGAAACCAGCACTTTTCTCCTCCCTCGCCGATTATAACAATTAAAGTATCTTAGGTAGTTCTTATGTTTTTCTTAACAAATTGTTGAAGGTTTAGATTATGCTTAAAATTTTGCTTTGTAACATTAAGTTATTAAATAGTATTTTTTGGAAAATATTGTCTACATCTTCAGTAGTATTAACTCATTAGTGTTCTACTTCTTTATTAATTCTTTTCACACGAAGTAGAATAGATGCACAGCTTTTTATGTTAACTACACATAATATGCAGAGCGAGCGCGGCGGGATCTTTTTTTATTCAAAGACCTTTTTTTATTTCTTGCTTAGTGGTCCAACAAAGGACGCGAGAAGACCCAGGGAAAGAACTTGTTTAAAACATGTTATAACACGATATAGTGACCCATACTTTCGTTGGTTTAGATATCGGGTTAAGAGATTATCAAGGTCATCTTTAGGATTTGATAGACTTTTTGGGTCTTACATTCAAAAAGGTCAAGGTTTGCAAAACAAATCAGTTCATTTTCTTATTTTATATAGGGTAGTTTGTTGTCATACTCGACAATGTAACGCCTGCAGCTGTTAAATCAATATTTAGTTATATTAACAATACTACGACTTTACAGTCTTTTATACTTTCGCAATAGAATTTTTATTTAACTTAATACTATTCTTACCTTTACTGCAAACTGTTTTTTTTTTTATATTTAGTTAGAATTATATACTTTTCCTGATTTTAGAAATACTGTTTTTTGTTAAGAAGAAAGGCAAAAAAAAATTTCTGCGAACCAATTTCTTATAAAAATGTAAATTTTTTATAAACCAATAAACGATTGATTGACTGATGGGCTTTAAAAAATGGCACTTTTTAAACCACCCGTCCGATTTTGATTATTAGAGCGTTATTACACCATCAAAATTGGTGATACCGTATCCAAAAACAACCGATCCGAAATACGTTACTTACGGAGGCTTAACGGGACCCGCTTGGTTATTTTTTGCAACCAACCAGATTTATTTCTGTGCAAAAGCGGCAACTGGTAGGTGATAATTCGTTTTTTTGAAAGTTTGAGACAATGATGTGTTTGAAATTAACTCTGTGTTTCGGACTTCCATTGTCTATATTTTATTTATACACGACGTTTCGATCAGTACAAGCTCTGATCGTCTTCAGGTGCAAACTACTAAAATTCGTTTTTTGTTAATATTTTTGTGAATGTGAATTTGTAAAAACAGGAATTGTTGTTTTCTTTTCTAATTCTATTTACATTGGCAGTTTGTACGTGACCAAAAGAATACGAAATTAACTCTGTGTTTCGGACTTCCATTGTCTATATTTTATTTATACACGACGTTTCGATCAGTACAATCTCTGATCGAAACGTCGTGTATAAATAAAATATAGACAATGGAAGTCCGAAACACAGAGTTAATTTCAAACACATCATTGTCTCAAACTTTCAACCAAAAGAATACGGTTACGGTAATTTATGTTTGTGGTTTAAAAACTCTTTTTAGCATCTCAATTACGATAATACGGTAAGCAAATAAGGTGACGATAAATTAGTGGTCCATTAACTCTCTAATAACTGAAAAGAACATACCTTAAATTTGACAGAACAAGTGTCAAAAATGACGTTTTGTAGAATTTTATAATGTTAAAATTTTTCACCCTCTATGGAACGTTTTTGTGTGCACCACTGTCAAAAAATTTGTATCACTTTTGAAAATCGGTTATGAAATTAAAAAAGATAAAACTAAACCTATTGTAAAAGAAATAATTTATTAAAGGTTGAAGATAGTGTGAAAAAGAAGCTTTAGGACCGACTAGAGCCTAACCAAAATACATTCAACTAAAATAGAGCCATCAAGTTATTCATAAATCGCTTTGAAACGCGATCAGTTAGATTTAGGGAAAACCATTGTCCTCTCCACTGGCAACGCTGCATCAGGCGATACCAAGCATGCTTTACGTCACATACAGACCGTTTCAAGCTACTGCGAACATAGGGCGGAAGAAGTCTAATTTGCCAGTGTACGTACATGCAGAGACACCGCACGCCTATCAGTGAAGCAACCAACACTCAGGCTTCCGATCTCCATTCGCTGCCGTTCGCCGCCTTTCGCCTTGTATTTAGTACGCCTCTAACCACGGTGCTGTGTGGAGCGTAGTCAATGAAACCGGAATTTGGTCAATAAATACGCAAATTTTTATAACGTAATTTTCTTATTTTTTGTCACTGATAAATAAGAGCGTTTTATTGTCAACTGCTCAGATTTATCATTGACGACGTGTTACAATGAAAATAATAAGGAGAAACAAAATAAAAGCAAGTTCTCAAAATAAAATAATACATTCTAAAAACCAAAAAGATTCTCCCAGTCAAAAAAAAAATTAAAGCAAATGTTCGAAATGTCCTCCTTGCTCGGCTAGACAATATCCGAGCCTACTATAAAAACCCCTTCTAACGTTTCCAAGCATGTTAGGGGTGATAATTTGAAAAGCTTCTTCAAAAACAGATAGAAGTCATTAGGAGCAAGATCGGGAGATCGAGCTGGCCATAAAATAGTTCCCCGTGTACTTATAAATTAGATTAGGAAATACATTATCAAGATATTCCCTAACAAGGCCAACATTGTGAGCGGAACAACCATCTTGTTGAAACCATGTTTCACCAAATCTTACACCTAACAACTGCCTAGCAGTTGGAATAATGTGCTGCTGCAGTAGATCCAAGTATCTAGGACCATTCAAATTGCAATTGCCGTTAATAAAAAATGGCCCAATTACGTGTTCCCCTACATTACCCCCCCCCCAAACATTTAGTTTTTGGGGATACTGTGTTCTTACGTCAAAATACAAATGCAAATTTTCCCTCGACCAATATCGAACGTGTGTTGGGTTATGACGATTTGACCATTTGAACATCTGCACTTTTTCGGCAACTTCGTAGACATCCATTTTTAGTTTTAAAAATGTATTATAAGAACTTACCCATCTGTTTCTCGAGCAAGGCAGAAATAAAACAAAATAATAAAAACAAAATGAATTTCCAAAAGATAACACTGCAGCGTGCTTCGAATCCACCTCGGTCGTACGGCACGGAGAGTAAATTGGACTTGATTCCCCCTATGTTCGTAGTAGATTGAAGCGGTCTGTATGCTCCATTCACCTTATGTTTACCAGCTTGATTCTTTTAAAGCGGGAACTCCGACGACAAATAAAAACAACATTGAAAAAATGCTTTGAAAAAAAAATTGAAAAAGTCGTTTTTGTTTTTTTTTTTTAAGATTTTATGGATGAATATTAGGGCCTGCTGGCGCAATTTTTTATTATGTTGCTAAGGCAGGGAGTTTTGCCGAAGAGAGTCGAAACAGTCGACAGATTGTTAATACGATCGGCCGAAAAAAAGGAAGCAAGATGGAAATATTGGTACTTAAATGTAAAAGACAAAAACGTCCGAATTGAACGCTGACAACGCTGTAGTCTCGTTAAGAGGGCCCTTATTGGAACCACGGATCACCTACTCGGTACTCTGTGTTAGGACCACGAACTGGTCCAACCGAAAAACTCCGGGAGTCCGTCACGATCGTTGCTCTTGTCGATCACTATTTATGTAAAGCCATTCCGCGGCTCTGTTATTAGGCACCACTTTAACACTGGTCCGCTCTTACCTACCTCTTCTCGACGGTTTCAGAAGAATAAGCCTTTGCTAGACTGCTTCTTTAAGGGCCTTGCTCACTCCGAACATTGCTTTTCTGAAAAGTGTCGTAGAACTCACGCCATTCCATTGTCTAAGATTTTTCTTAAAACGTGGCCAAAATATTAGAGACCTTTTGCACCTCTTATAAAAAATCCCCATTAAGTGACTTTATCGCTTAATAACGCGTTGTGACGTAGCTTTTGCACGCCGCCTTTGATTTGTTTATGGCCGATTTTATACGGTATATATTATTATAAAGATTTACAAAAAAATTTGTCCAATGATATTTTTCATTTAGAATATATTATTCTTGTGTTTGTTTGTGAATTTTAATTATTATTAATCTTTAAAAACTCAAAAACACAACAGAGAAAAGGGAAGTTATGATAAACAGATCGGAATCACTTGTCATAGTTGCCAATGCGAATCAATGTTTTACATTTTTTACGAAATTCTAGCCAAAGAAAATGATTAAACAAAAATTGACACTTTTCTTTACAATTAAAAAGAATACCGAACACATTTGCATTCAAAAATCAATTTAAATTTTTTGTTTTTCTACTTAACGTTTTACTGTCGGCAACCATGTCAGTTATATATTCTCCCGCAGGTAACGTCAAACTTTATCGGTTAGTAAGGGATTCCGTTATTATCTCGTAACTGCGCATGCCAGAAATAACCGATAAAGTAAAAAGGCATCAAAATTATAGGTGCAAAAGGTCTCTATTGAAGTTTACGTTTCTTAACGGCAAACTGGAAAATTCCAGCAAATCAACCAACAAAATGATGGCCGTGCTGGACTTAAACAGTGGGATTTACTAAAAGAGTTTAGCCTATTTTAGACAGGTCCTAAGTTTAAACTTAAGCATTTTATACCAATTTCCTTGTGTTTTGGACATAGTTTGATTTACTGTTTTGATCTCTTAGGTGCGTACGTCTTCGTGTTTAATTTTTAGAATCGTTCTTATCATATCATGTCCCTGGTTCCATTTGTCTACGTGTTGTATCATTTCTTTAAAGAGGTTCCCTATGATCATATTCTCTATCTCTAGATCGTGTCTTGTTGTTTGGCGGTAGTTCTCAAATCTTGGACAGTAAATTAACGTATGTGCTGCGTCATCTATTTTTTGACAGTACCGACATATGTCGTCCGTTTTCCCTATTCGCTTTGTGTATGTCCTAAAAGATCCATGTCTCGTTAGAGCCTGTGTCATATAGTAATCCATTTTTTTGTGTTTGAAGTCTATCCATGTTTTAATGTCGGGGATAATTCTTTTCGTCCACTGTCTTTTTTCGGTATTTCGGTCCCATCTTGCTTGCCAGGATTCCAGTGTTTTCTTTTATGCAGCTTCTTTGTTTTCTTCACTGTGTCCATTTTTATTTTCATATACAATTTCTTCGACAATTAGGTCTATGGGCGGGATTCCTGTTATAACCTGAATAGCTTCCGTTGATATCGTTCGGCAGCCGCAGGCTACTCTTAGTAAGGAGGGGGGCATCTAAATAGTAAACACTCTGTTGATCAAATTAAAAATTGACGTTATATGTCACTCTTATCAAAAGTTACCATTGTTTATTGATTTTCGCGATCAATACTCACTGTCACAAAACCATTTCGATATGTAATCAAAAAATAAGGATTAGATTAACTTTTTATTGATTTAAAAGGGGTTTTTATCTATCAAAAGTATGAACAAACTTTACAAATCGTAGCGCAATACACAAATAAAAATATTTCATCAAAGGAGGTCATGTAAACAAATGCAGCTAAAAACAGACCTGAATCCAACTGATGCGTCCACAAAACTCATGTCGGCTCAACGAAATGCACGGTGCCCGGTTCTCTGGTAGAACATGAGAAAATGGCCATTAGCGACGTACCGATAAAAACTGCAGCTTTAAGACTTTTGAGTGTGATCTTTCAGTGGAAAGTTTTGTTTGATGATTAAGCTTTTAGATAAACTCAATGTTTTAATTTAATTTGTAAATGAATGAATACGTGCAGTTGTTTTGGATTTTTTTCATTGGAAACAGTTTTCGTGCATAATTAATGACATTCACTTATACAGGAACTAATTAAAACAACTACTCCGAGGGCAAATACCCCTACCGACATTGAATTACAAAGTTAGCTTTCGTTGGCAAAATTGTGTTTTTAACATATTCACTACATTCGTACAGTCATTTTTCGTTTTATATGCGTTTTTATCCTGTTCAGAGTTGATGATACCTGCTTCACTTCTATTCTTTATTCTCCTGATACCAAGTCAATTTATTGACTAATGCATTTTTATTCTGTTGACAGTTGAAGATGCCTGCTCCACGTCTATTCTTTATTCTCCTGATACCAAGTCAATTTATTGACTAATATAACTATCCTCCGGATGTGTGAAGCTCTTTTTTGTATTTGGTTGTGGCCCATTCTCATTGATGATGTCGCTCCCTGCCTGTTTATATATTCATAGATTCCGACCTATGATTAACAATGCAATGTCCGGCACACACGAATTTCCGGGGTCATTTCGTATTGCTTTTTAATGTATCTGGATAGGGCCATACATACCTCCACAGTAAGATTTCAAGTTTGTCAAATTAAATCCCAAAAGAAGTAGTACTAGCTTAAATCAAAATTTTGGCAAATAGCAAAGAATCCAGTGACAAAAAATTACGATTTACAGAGTTATTCTTCCTGACTAAGGACAAAATCATAATTGTCTCTCTATTAATTTCTTCCGCACCCTTGTAGTTATGGATAAAGTTATCTCTCAAATCAGACCACACTATTGTTTCTCTTTAGGCCGATCTTCAGGTTGAACTGAGAGATACCATGCTTATCTACAGTAGTTACACAGGTGCGAGAGTTAAATGTGAAGGACATCGAGAGTAAACTGGGGTTTCGAACTTCCATTGTTTTTACTTTTTCACAACGTTTCTAAGCCTTCCTAATCCATGCTTCTACTTGGGAAACTCAAAGTCATGAAGTCTGAAAATCCAAAATTTATTCAAAATTTGATAGGTTACACGTGTTTCGCCTACATAGGCATTTTCAGACCTACAAATTACGATATACTAGTAAGCTAATTCTAATTGCAAGAACCGTCAAAATTTAAAAAAAAAAGAAAATAGGAATTACCTGGTATATAAAACGTCACGGTAGATATTAACATTTAAAGGACATTACAAAAGTTCGAAAAAAATAAAAATAAGACACATAACCACAAAATCATTAAACAAGTTTTAAAAAAAATATGTATACCGGAGTAAGGATTGGATCCGTGTATTCTGGATGAAAGGCAGATACGTTATTGCTGCGCTATATTCGCTGTTGATAAAATTCCTATTAAAATCTTTTTACTGCTGTAGGTTGTTAAATATTAAACCTGGCTCAAAACTAAAACCATAATTCACACACACACTGGGCTCTTTTTGGCCTTAGTAATTTCCATTTTCTCCAGCAAGTCTAATTTATTGCTCTTTTTGCACTCATGAAACAAGGTTACGTTTTCAGAAATTGAAAAGTCGTGTTTTGTTGACAAGAGGTGGTTGGCAAAGGCTCACTTTGTCTCTGTAATATCTGTGTTTTTATATTTGTTAACAAAACTGAAATGTTCGCGGACTCTAGTTAAAACATTCCTCCCGTCTGTCCTACGTAGGTCGCAAGGCAACTACCACAGCTTAGAGCTTCACTAGGTGAGCTTTTAGGGTATTAATGGTCTTGAATGCAATAGAGATGTTAAAAGGTTTAAAGAACTTTGCTATTTAAAGAACTTTGATAACTGAAATGAGAGATTACCGAAGAAGGTCAAACATCAAAATGAAAATTTGCACTTGTTTAGAAATTTAAAATAAAGTTTATTAAACGATTCAATTGCAAAATTGTTGGTAGAAGCCATGTGCTTTATGATGTTGAGTTCTTTCCTGAAACCGTCTTGTGTAAGTGGAAGTTTTACTAGTCTATACAGCAGAGAATTAAAAGATGCGAATTTATAGGAGTTAGGGGAGTTCGAAGAAAATTGTATAATATTATCTGTGGCAGAAGGTTTTCTATAAAGTTCAAATTGAATTTTATTAGAGTTTCGTATTAATAATAAATCTACGAAAGGTAGTTTTCCTTTATTTTCGCGTTCCAGTGTAAAAGTGATTTTGTTATGTAAGGCGTTAACGAAATCCCAAAATGTTTATAGATTTTCTTCCCCTCCACTCCATACTATGCAGACATCGTCAACATACCGTTTATAGGCCGTTATATAATCAAAATAGTTACTTTCCATAATGTTATTATCTTTTCTTTTTTTAAATTTTGACGGTTCTTGCAATTAGAATTAGCTTACTAGTATATCGTAATTTGTAGGTTGAAGATGCCTATGTAGGCAAAACACGTGCAACCTACCAAATTTTGAATAAATTTTAGATTTTGAGACTTTATGAATTTGAGTTTCCCAAGTAGAAACATTTGAAATGCAAGTCTCTTTGAGCATGTGTTCAGTGAACCATGAAAATCTGTGTTCAGTTTGTCATAAGTTTACACTTGCTTTACTTTGGTTACCTCCGAAAGTCAAGTCAACAGCATAAAAAACTCCATCACATTAACTCTCGAAAAAGAAGAAAATTATCAGCTTTCTTTTCGCGAAGTTCTAATCAACAAAAAGAATTTAAGCATAATCACTGTTGTAAAAAAGTAAAAAAGTCTCTCAACTTAAATTGCCAAATCAGCTGTTTTGACAAATTGTTAGATTGCCCTAATGCCCGGATTTCTTGCCAGTTGAGCTCTTTCAGTTTTCATTACAGCTATTGGTGAGCTTGTAGTCTTGATACATTTGTTAATCTGAGTCTCGTCGCCCTGGGATCTCAAGCTCGGTATTGATGAAAATTGGAAGGCGCTCCGCGCCGCTATCAAGCCTGGCCATCTTATTCTTCGGCGGGCCTCTTTTTATGATTCTCTCCTTCATCTCCTTTCGATTTTAAATGATGTGAGAATATAAACAAGTACGCGGGTATATCATTATCATTTTTTAGAGGTATAAAACCCATAATTGATAATACAGATACTTTTTGTTATGATTGTATCCTTTGTTTGGGTTGGGTTGATTTGACGGTCTCCCTACACTGCCGATGGTTTGATTGTTGTATCCTTTTATGTATTTTTTCTATTTAAACAGGTTGAACACCTTTCCCAGGTTAAGCAGCCTCGCTATTAGTGTTTTCAGGAAACCTCCCTCCTGAATAGCATATTCACTTACAAATCCAACAAATTGATTCAAAAATGAAGTAAATTCTTCAGTGGTGGCTAAGACAAATATGATATTAGAGACTGATTCGTTGTTCACCTCTAGTTTTGAGTGTATCTGTTGACATGCTAGGGATGTACTGGCTTATTGGCTGGCTGAAAAGAGTATCATTGTTGATATGTCTCGTTCTCAGATTTTCCTGCAAACAGTTCTCTACTCTATGTACTCCGGTTTGAAATACAGTGGTCTGTTTTCTCAGTAGAATAAAACGCCTTGTTTGAAAGTTTGAGACAATGATGTATTTGAAATTAATTCTCTGTTTGTATATAAATAAAATATAGACAATAAAACGCCTTGTTTGAAAGTTTGAGACAATGATGTATTTGAAATTAATTCTCTGTTTGTGTATAAATAAAATATAGACAATGGAAGTCCGAAACACAGAGTTAATTTCATAAAACGCCTTGTTGATATGTCTAGTTTTCAGATTTTTTTTCAGACATATCTCATATCGTATTGCGTAATAATAATAGCATTTCTTAAGAATGTTTCTTTTTCAACCAAAATTGAAATACCCAAGCCTTTTTTAGAATTTCCATAGTTTTAAATTTTTAATTTAGCATTCTATAGTGGAAAAGAATACCAGTTTATATTATCAAGACGAGAAACAATTTTTATTACTTGTAAAACGCACACAATTTTATTATTATTGAACGATATCGATTGTTGGTTAGATTTTATTGGAATTAATTCCCGATGGATGCCAATTGAAACCACTTGCATAATACTAATTGCCTACCGACGAATCGATCTGTCTAACTGAGTGAAAATTGAAGGCAAGGTTGCCGCAATAAAGTAGGGGAAGACGGGGTTGGAAGTCCAGATTAAGAAAAAAGCAAAAAATATAGTATTTTTTACTTTTTCACAACGTTTCGGTTGATTATGTACTCGCAATCATCATCAGGTGAGTACTAACAAAAACTAAAACTACCTAAAAACTTATGTAGTTTGTGTTCAGTGGAACATGCAGTTTACGCTTGGTTGGTTCAGTTGTTCCGAAGTTGAAATCGGAATGGATTTCAAAATATCCTTGTAATGATAGTTTGCTAAGAAAATACATTTTCGTTTGAATATATTTATCTCCTTGGCGACGAACTTGTCTGTTTACATTCCATATGGTTTTGACTGCGATATAAGAAATTGTAAAAATACTTGCCGCTATGACTTTGTATTGTTTCATTGTCCAATGGAAAAACAAACGCAAGAAAAATGGAAAGATATCATGCATTTCGAAAATTAATAAAAATATTGGAATTTTCGAGGTACGTACGATTAGTTTAATTTAGACAATATTATAATATTATTATTTTAAGAAAAAGAGTAAATGAAAGGTTAAGTAATGATAATTTTGATATTTTACCTATTATATCTTGCAAAAACTGTCTGGGGAAATTATAAAAAGAGAACAAATTTTATTTTTATTAAAAAAAAACTAGAAAGAGAGAGCAATATGAGTTACCCACCTCTGGTAAAACAACAACTGTCAAATATATAGACAGCCTCTAGATATCCCCATACTCGCACGAGACCGGGGGCCTAATTCTTGAATCTCAAGAAAAGGAACGATCCCTCAAGAGAAGAAGTCAAAAAGATGCTTTTTCTTGAAACCGCTTCGAAATTTTAGGCTTTGGAGTCGCCGAGCGCGAACACATTTTTTGATAGAACTGCGTTCGTCGTTCCCTGCTCAAGAATTAGGGCACTGCTACATGCAGTGCTTGGTGTCATGTCGTTGTGGTTTAGTTTTAGTTAATTCGCTTCTTATTGTTGGGGTCGTTTACATTTACAGTATTTACATTTGCCTCCTTCAGGCGTTTTATTAATCGTTTACTCAGTGGCGTAGCCAGAAATCGACTCTGGGGGGTCATTTCAATCATTTAATAAAAATCTATTACCTCCTATCGCAAATTTTTAAAAATTAGGTAGATGCCTATTGCTTGAGCTCTTGAACTGAAGAGAGGGAAGAGGGGCTGTTTAATAGGTGTTGAGTTAGTCTATACCAAAACAAATATACTTATTTTTAAATGCATTTGCAATTTTTTTCAAAATCAACCCTTTAATGCGTCGCAGGTAAAAATTTTCGAAAAAATTACACTAAAATGCTATTTTTTCCATGTTTCAAATGTTGTTGATAAAAAAATTGAAAATTTTGACAAAAAAAAGATTAAAATTTGAGGTTTTTTGTAAAATATTTAAAAAAATAGGATTGGGTTAAATGCCAAGAAGGGCTGAGTTACGGTGGTATATATAGAGTTGTTGTCAAATCATAAATGCGCCGCAGATGAAAATTTGAAGAAGAATTAGACTAAGAATGCCATTTATTACATTTTAAATGCTGGTGATTCCTTATAATTAAACTAAAATTGTAACAGTGAAAAAAACCAGAGTAAAGGGTCAAAAAAGTGGAGGAGCTCTCCCTGGGGCCCTTGATTATGATTAATTTATTGTAGATTGGGTTGGACCTCCTGGGGGGGGGGGGGTTTAACCCCCAAATCCTTGTAATGATAGTTTGCTAAGAAAATACATTTTCATTCCTTTCTTCCTTTCGTTTGAATAGTTTGAAAAAATTGTAAAAATACTTGTTTCATTTTCCAATGGAAAAACAAACGCAAGAAAAATGGAAAGAGATCATGCATTTGGAAAATTAATAAAAATATCGGAATTTGCGAGGTACGTACGATTAGTTTAATTTAGATAATATTATTATTTCAAGAAAAAGAGTAAATAAAAGGTTAATTACTAATAATTTTTGTATTTTACCTATTATATCTTTCAAAAACTGTCTGGGGAAATTATAAAAAGAGAACAAAACATCACTCTATTTTATAAAAAATTAACCCCCAACCCCCCCCCCTGGCTACGCCACTGGTTTAGTGAGGGAAACCATTTCTTCGCTAGCAAATTTTTACTCGTCTTCTGTATTGGGCAATTCCAAGATAACTGACGGGACAAATAAGTAACTAATTTTATGATCACATTTTTTTGAACGACCACATCTTAATGCATTATGGAGAGGGTTTGTCAAAATAATTTTAAAGTAACGGCCAATTAATTTTTTATTTAGGATCCAAGATTTAACAAAAAATTGGTGATAACTGACGGGACATGAAAAACAGGCAGAGAAAAATCATAGAATTTAAAGTGCTTTTCCCCTTAATATAAAAGTAGTTATAAATTAGTTGTTTCAAGATATACTTTTGTTCCCTAGATTTAATAAAATGGTGTGATATTATTTTTCTTTGCTTGCCTTGATTTTAAGTTAAATGTAATTTTGTTAGGATGCGCTCTTAGTAATTGATTACATTTCCAACAAGATTCCTCCATAATAATCATCAAAAAATTAATAATGAGTGGCTGCTGCTCCATGGTTATTTATGCACTCGTTTGTTCTATTGGGCAATCCAAATCCTCCTTACGGCATGTCACAGTTCATCTAAGTTTCCAGGGGGACGTGGTAATCGACTAAGATTGCGCCCTATCAAATCCCATACGTGTTCGATAGGCGACAAGTCAGGCGATCTTGTTGGCCACTCCAAAGTCTCTATGTCAATCTCATGTAAGAAATCCATTGTTTCACGAGCAATATGCATTATGCTGGCATTATCTTATTGAAAGATCGCATTTGGGATAGTTTTTAGATTGGGATGTAAAACTGGCTGCAGCACTTCATCCATATATCGTCGAGCAGTCAGACTGCCGTTCATGAGGACTAGAGGTGATCTGCTTCCTAAACATATAGCACCCCATTCCAGGATACTTTGCTGTTTTGCTGTATCACGTTCATTAGCAAAGTCTACATTTCGTTTCTCACCTCGAAATCGCCTAACCCTCATGCGTCCATCATGGCCGCCTAAACAAAACCTGGAATCGTCGGTGAAGCTGATTCCATTCGTATACTGTCCCGTCGATTTCTGTGAGCAAGAAGTCTGAGATGCCGTAAATCACGACCTCGTAATAATCTAGGGCGTCCAGAACCCGCATCTTCTCCAAACTCTTAACACTGTTAATGGATTGGCATTAATCCTTCTTGCAATTTCCCGTAAACCAAAACCAGCCTGTTTCATGCCACGATGCGTCCTTTCTCGAAGTCGTTTGAATGATGAAATTGTTGGCGACCGCGAACTCTTGACATTTTTATTTTTTAAGTAAACTGTAAGCAATCCAAAAATATAAAAAACTAAGAGAAAAATGATTTTAAATTTTCAGAAAAGGTCGTTTATGTGTTGATTGTTTTTGAAAATGAATAGAAAAAATCTGTGAAAAAAGGAAATATTAGAAGACAAAATATCTATCAAATATTTCTTTTGAGATAAGGTAAACAAAGTTATGATTGTTTTCCACAAACCAAAAATACACTTTTTTGCACTCGACGCGCGTTTCGCTAACAACGTTAGCATCATCAGGAGACGATAAACAGTTAACTAAATTAATCTACGATCTATCTTATATACAAATTGCAAACATTGTAGAAAACCTATCCTCCCAAACTTATAATAACAAAGAAATATCACTTTTAAACAAAGGTCTTAATTTTGCTCTGCCCCCACAAAAAGATAATTTAAGTGATATTATTGCAAATATTTAAAGTTCAATCTCTAATCTTTCAGAAGGCACAAAGGGCTATGTGCGAGGTGCTTGCCGATATCAGATCTCACAAAACATCATTCAAAACAATAAAAATAGTACATTAAATCACAATAAAACAATTAAAAGTTTGAGAGAAAAAGATGTTTTCTATCTAAAGGCTGACAAGGGTAATAGAGTTGTTATATTAGATAAAACAGATTATTTCGAAAGGGTAGATAACCTAATACAAAGTGGACCCTACAAACAAGTCCCAAAGAATCCCTTACCAAAAATGATTAACGAAGTAAAAAACACAATTAAAAAATGCAACAATATTATTACTGACAATATTAAATATAAGCTACAAGTAAGCAATCCCACTATGCCGAAACTGTATTGTCTTCCGAAAATCCACAAGCCTGGAAAATCGGTTAGCCCTATAGTTTCTGCTGTAGGATCACCTACTTACAACATTTCGAAATGGCTAGCAAACGAGTTTGAAAATGTACCTATAAAGGAAAAAGGTTTTTCTGTTCAAAATTCCCTTGAATTTATCAACAAAGTTAAAGATATTTCACTCCAAGAAGGTGAAATTTTAATCTCGTTTGATGTTAGTTCGTTGTTCCCTAGTGTGCCGATCCCCAATACCTTACAATACCTGGAGGAACTACTAAGAAAAAACAATCTAGAAGACAAACAGACTTTAGAATACCTATCTTTAACAAAACTCTGCATAAATCAAAATTACTTTCAATGTAAAAATAACTACTACCAGCAATTAGAAGGAACCACAATGGGTAATAGTTTATCACCTTTTATTGCAAACCTATTTATGAGCAAATTTGAATCAGATATAAGTAAAGAATTTGAGTATTTCCCCAGAGTATGGTTCAGGTATGTAGACGATGTGTTTGCAGTATTCAACACTAAAGTAACTAGTGTTAAAAATTTTATGGAAAAAATAAATAACAAAATTCCCACAATTAAATTTACTTATGAAACAGAGAACAACGGTACACTGCCATTTCTAAACACTTTAGTTATAAGAAATAAAAATAAATTGGACTTTGACCTATACAGGAAAGGAACGGCCATCAACAGGTATATTCCAAATGACTCTTTTCATTGCTTACAACATAAGCTTGCAAGTTTGAACTTTTTAACATATAGATTAGTAAATTTCCCCTTAAACAAAGAATGATCTGAAGCAGAAAAGAATAGGATTAGGAATATAGCTGGGGAAAACGGTTACGACGAAGGCTTAATAAATAAGCTGATAAATAGACATTCTTTTCAAAAGACCTTTCGGAATTCCACGTTTTTCAGACAAAAAGATACCTGCGACTCAAAATTTGTATCAATTCCTTATAATCCTAATTATACGAAAGGATTACAAAAAGTATTTAATAACACCGGTCTTAAATTAGTATATCAATCGGGTAACACAATAAGAAGCTTACTCGGAAATCCCAAGGATAAAACTACAGTTCTAGAAAAAAGTGGAATTTACGAAATTAGTTGCATGGATTGTGACAAAAAATATGTTGGCCAAACGAGACGCTCTATTCAAACACGTTTTAAAGAACACTTAGCACACTTAAAATACGGAAGAACAGAAAAGTCAAGTGTGGCCGAGCATGCTTTTGAAAACAATCATAGATTCACATTAGATAACCTAAAACTTCTAAAAAGTGTACCAAACAAAAGACTTTTGAATGCTTATTAAAGTATGGAAATCATTAAATCCAGAAATAGTTTAAATAAAGATAGAGGACCCATCCCATTTAGTACACTTTATTCTTTGGTTGAGGGGAGATAGGATTAAAAATCGTGATCAATCACAAAATATTAGTCTTATCTCCGGCCACTAATTTAGTTCATTGTTTATCGTCTTCTGATGATGCTAACGTTGTTAGCGAAACGCGCGTCGAGTGCAAAAAAGTATATTTTTGGTTTGTGGAAAACAATCATAACTTTGTTTTAGTGCAACCAAAGGTTCCAAATTCCCAACATAGATAAGGTAAACATACAAATAATTTTCATTCAAATAATTATCCATATACATGGTGTAGCATTTTTTTTGTTTTCCAGTATATTAAACGTTAATATTTCGTTTGCCTATATCATTGATTAAAGGAGCCTATATTTTGGCTAGTGGCTAATAATTTATGATGATTGTACACGTTTATTGATACCCCAGACACTTCTTTGGTGGTTGTAGTTATTTAAATACAAAAAATAAAAAAAGTCAAAAACCTTTATCGCGCGTGGAATTGCCCTCTTGCAGATGTAAGTGGCTCGATCTATAAGAGATTCAACTTTAAACGCGATTTTCTAAATATTTAAGCGATTTGGTTGGCTGTATCTCTCTATTAATTTGTGGCAAGAGGCAACACTGTCCAATCGTATTATTATTCAATAACAAAAATCGCATTGCTTCCGCGTTTATTAATCAAATAAGTGCATCGAACCGAATGGCCACGATTTTATTTTTTTTTTGTGGTAAAGAAACCTTTGAGTCGCGGTTCAAAAATCACCTAAATCTTAAATTGAATTTTTTTCAAATGAAATCGATCTCATTTGACATGTGCTTGTCACATTTTGACATGTGCTATGTTTTCATGGATATTGAATTCGTTTTCAATATGTTTTGAAAACTTTTTTTTCATGAGTTTTCATGACAGGTTTTCAAATCGATTTTGAATCGATTTGAAAATGGTTTTCTACTTTTGATATTTGGCAGCTGAAATATTTCATAGTTGTCAAATATTCATTTTTGAGTTTTGGTACTTTTTTTTTAAATGCATTTTATTCAAAAGATTGATGTTGTCCATTGCCACACATTTTTTTTAAATTTTAATTACTACTCTGTTTGCAAGTGGAACTGAAGAAAGAAATGCTGGACTGACATATGTACATAGCACATACACTTTCGAGCCAAATATTTCTTTTATTTTCCATAATTAATTTTTTTTAAGTCTTTAAAAAACAAATCTCTAGTTATTTAAGTAAGGTTATGTTATTAATCTTCTTTTTTCTATACACTCCACCAAATTTTAGAATGCCAGCTCCACAGTTTCACTTCTATTTCTCTCTCTCTCAAAAAGAGTGAGAGCAATAAAATATAATTTGCCGGCTGTCTCGTAATCCGACGCAATACGCATGTGTAAACTCAATCCCCGTTTTCATGGAAAATCGGTATTTCGATCTCAATACGATCTTGATCCAACCCTAAATATTTTCAGGGTCGGATCTAGATTGAAATCGATTTGAATACTGGAAAAACAGGCGTTTTCATGGACGGTATCGGATTGAAATCGTTTTCAGAACGAACTCAATTCCCATGAAAACGTAGCAATGGATCTGCATACAGCCCTTCCCCCATAGCAAAGTCACCGATATTAAGACTAGAACTTTTTTTCTGTTAGTGACCTTAGCTCACCCACTAAGCAAGGTCTGTTACGTTACAGGTTTCCAACGTTGGAAAAATTAAAATTGGTGTAACTTTGAATACGTTAAGAAAAATGTTTAAAAAAAGTAAAATGTAAGTTCAAAATGAACATTCTATGTGAAAGTATCGCTGATACACGAAAGAAGCACTAATTTTACGTTAATATTTAATCTTGGATTTAACTAGAAATGCAAACGATAAGGTAACTGAAAAATAACATTATTTGAAGTTTAATAAATGTCACTGTCAAAACAAATTTGCTTCTTTACAGTTACACGATATGACACATTAGGGACTTATTGGGCGTTACTCTTTACCATAATAAGGGAAAACCGTATTTTATTTAGGTTGAACCTTAACCATACTTTTAAAAAAAGTGTTATTGGAAGTCGCATTGCCTTTCCTTATTCCTAACCTAAAATTTCTAACCTTGTAGGGATTTTCCCTGATAAATTCTGGCAAAAGAATTATATCGTCCGTGTAGCTGGAACCTTAACCTTGTGGGTTTCTCCAATTCCACAACACTGTTTTGGTTTATAAACAAAAAACTAAAAATGCTAAAAATATTAAAAAGTCGTATCGAAAAACAAACCAACCATCACTATTATACATGCTAATTGAGGTTATGTTTAAAGATAAGGGACGTACATTGAAAAAAATGTCGTTACAAAAATCGGAGAAAAGTTATAAAAATTGTCATATAAAGTAATGAAATTAATAAACGGAAGTTACGAAATCAATGAAAAATGTTTCTTGACATTTTATAGAGTTGTTATTAATAGTATGTACAGGTTATTGAGATAGTAAAAGAGCATATGAAATAAATAAAACATGTTGATGATTTTAAGATAAATTTAATAAAAGTTGTTATGGAATCAAAGTTTATGAAAATTATGAACCGTGCATACAAAATACATAAACATGGTTATGAACTTTATGTACGTAACAGTCTTTTACTAAATTCATTCTTAGGTGTAATTAAAAGCTATGAAAACATGTCTCTTAATCCTTGATTTCATAACACTCTTCACAAAAATCTTTCTTAAAGACTCTTTATATTGTAACAACTTTTTTTTTGAAACTGTGTCTTGCAGCAGTAAAATCAATAACTCGTTTTGGCTATAAAATGTATGTAAACTTGATAATGATATTGATAAAACTTTACATCGGAGCAAAAATCATACAGCAGTAAATTCAATAACTCGTTTTGGCTATAAAATGTATGTAAACTTGATTATGATATTAAAACAAAACAATCATAATTTTGTTTTAGTGCAACCAAAGGTTCCAAATTCCCAACATAGTTGATTATGATATTGATAAAACTTTACATCGGAGCAAAAATCATACATTGGCTCAATGTATTTTGTTTTAGGAAACGGTTCCTTTTTTGGTTCAGTGTACCGTAACTGTACCGAATAGGGACCACCGTATTTTATTACGGTTCCCTTAGTAAAAACACAGGTCACGCGCATGCTCAGATGTCAAATGTCAATTTTCCTTAATAAGGGAACGCGAAAATGTACGCCCAATAAGTCCCTAATATTGCAATTTTATTAAATGTCAAATTTAAAACAAATTTGGTTCTTTATTGGTGTACAAAATGTAAAAAACAACATTTTACCTTTTTATAAACCAAAATAAAGAATTAAAAGCCTCCGTAAGTAACGTATTTCGGTTCAGTTGTTTTTGGATACGGGAGAAAAATAAGCGATTTTGCCTACGGTATCACCAATTTTGATGGTCTATTAATTCTAGGCTTCATTTTTATTCCCGTTTTAGTGGCACATTTCTGGCCTTTTAGCGTTTGTGGTGTCCAATTTAACAACTAACTTTTCTATCTGTTAACAATGACAAAAGTTGCAATTTAAATGCGGGACATGCGGCATATATTGAAAGAGTATTTGTGGCACAAAAAAGAATCCTGAGGCTTATTTTTAAAATCTCCCCCCGCGCACAGGCCTTAAAATAACTATTAGTGTTTGTAGTTTGTCTTAAATTTGTATTTTATGCACTTGTTTTTTTTTATTTTTTTAATTAATTTTTAACTATACCTAGTTTATAAATTTTTTTATGTATTATTTTTATTTGTTAATTTATATGATTTTATCTATTCATTTATTTTATTGACGAACCTACCCTCAGGGTATTAAAATCTTGCCACCATTTTTTTTTTAGTTAGTTACATTTTTTGACGATTTCCATATTGTAACCTGTACAATTTAGGAAATAAATAATTTCTGACTCTGAAATACCTTGTTTCCACAATAGTTTCTATATGGAGACCGTTATTATTTATTATACAAGTACATCTCTTAGGCTAACCGCGCTAGAACTATTCTTTCTCGGAATCTTGGAATCAGGAAGATGTGCGAATTAACAACTTTGTTGCAAATTATTTCTACGTATATAGTTCGTTTTGAGTCGGGACTGAGTTATTTTTGTAGTATTCAGATCGATTTCAGTGCACTGTCGATTTCGGATTTTATCGGAAACGAATCGGGATCGTATCCTTATTAATATTTTTATGTAAAAGCGGTACACTACCGGTACATAAAGTCGGCGTAGCCTGACTTTAATAACGTCGGCTCTATTTTTGACAGTTTAAAAGGTTTCTGACATTGTTATCATGTTTTGCCACTGGTGCCACTCATATAAAGTTGATATACGAGGGCAGATTGATAAATTTCCGGATTAGCGCTTTGCTTTGACTTTTTTACATTTTTTTTTATCGCTTAGTTGACCATGCTTTTCTTATATCTGACGTCAATTTCCATGGTCATACGTCAAAGCATTTGTTTTTGGCAGGCATCACTTTAAGTAAACTTTTGCAGCGCGGTTTACTAAAAGGGTTTAGTCTATTTTAGAACGGTCCTGAGTTTAAGTGAAATTTTTGGTTTTAAGCATTTTAACCAACCATCCTTGAGTATTTGATTTATAAGAAGAATTTTAATAAATTATTTTATTGAATAATCATCTTAACACAATCTTGTGTTGGATTTAAGAAGAAAGTTTCAATTTAGAAGAAAAGAAAATTAAAAAATTTAAATCCCCGGGAGTTTTAAATAGTAAACACTCTGTAGAACAAATTAAAATTGGGGTTATATGTCACTCTAATTAAAACTTACCCTTGTTAATTAATTTTTCCTATTAATACTATTAATACGATTTAGATGAGTAGTAATAAAATAAGGAGTAGATTAATTTTGTATTTATTTAAAAGGTGTTTTTATAAATGCAAGTTTTTTTACATTTCTGTCACTGTCGAAATGTCAGTTTAAAAATATTAGCGCTGCGTTCAATCACAAACAGCGAGTTCGGATCTGTTACCTCTGCTTGCACCTTGGCTTGCACCAACCTCTACTAGAAAGCTACAGCTTTAAAATGAGTGGGCTTTGAGTAAGGAAAGTTTTTTTGACTAAGCTTTTAGATAACCTGAATGTTTTACTTTTAGTTCGTAAATAAATTAATATAGTTGTTTTGGGTTTTTTTTTGGTATATTTTTCGTGCATAATCAGTGACCTTCACTTATGTTTGTTTTGCCTCGTAGTGCCCTCATAAATATATTTTTCGGGCTGAAAACTGGTTCAAAATATGGCGTTTTTCTGGACAAAATAGGAGGTGTTTTATTGGGTAATGAACAACTAAGGTAAACTAATTCTTGTAAAAGCGGGAATTTATAAATGAACTTATTACCAAATTCCACAAAACAATCCTTTCTGGGGGCTAAAAAATCACCAACTTTATAACCTCAAAAACAAATAATAAAGCTATTATGTGCCAAATTTTTGGCGTATTCACCAATTGCCATTTTGAAACCTGTTAAAAAACATTAGTTTTAGGGATTTTCTTTTAAAATATGGTATATTTTGAGAAAAAAAGCAGTTTTTCAGTGGTATTTTGCAACAACAATACAAAATAATCATTAACTTTGTGTCTTTTCTGTATGGGTAAGTTTTTTGAAAATTGATTTTAAAATTTAGTACCCCCCACAGGTGTAAATATTTAAACCTCTGGGGGGTACTATTTTAGATCTTGGTAAATCTCACTGTTGGTGTTTGGCAAAGATGCAGAAAAATGAGATACGAGCAGTGATAAAATTCTTTTATTTGGAAGGGAAATCGGCGACTGAAGTGAAATCTCGATTGGATCCCGGGCTTGGTGATTCGTTTCCTTCATTTTCGATGGTGAGTTTCTGAATATCTGAATTGGGCGTACGGACACAAATGATGAACCACTTCCTCGGCGACCAAAATCAGCAGTTGGATGATATTGTGTTGACCCAACACCGTTCTCAACTAAAAAGCCAGTTAACTCATTTTCGTTTTAGTATCCTTTGGCCTATGATCGGTGTCATATTGACACCAAACTGACAGAAAAACCACGTTTTACTTGTCAATTTGGTTATAAAAATGGCAGCCATAATAAGCTAAAGGGCACTGAGGCGGTAGCAGTTAACAGGCTTTTTTAAACAGAACAAAGTTCGTGAAATTGTAGAGGCAGTGGGCATCTCATATTATGAACGGGTGATTCATATTTTGCATAATGAATTGGGTTTAAAAAAGCTGTCCGGAAGATGGTTGCTCACAATCTTTAAATTTGTTCCGAAATAATCCTGCAGATTTTAGGCGTAAATTTTTTACTATGGGAAAAACTTGGATTTATCACTATACGCCAGAAGCAAAAGAACAATCAAAACAGTGGGTGGCACCTGGAGAAAGAGCCCCAAAGAAGGCAAAGAAGGTTAATTCAGGAGGAAAGGTGATGGCATCAGTTTGCTGGGATGCAAAGGTTATCTTGCTAATTGACTACCTCGAAAAAGGTAAAACCATCACTGGGGATTATTATTAAAAACTTTTGGATAAATTTGATAGAGCAGGAAAAGCCAAAAGACCAGGAATGGCTCAAAAGAAAGTTCTTTTTCACCAGGACAATGCACCACAAATGCGGGATTGTTCATCAAAAACTGACAGATCTAGCTAATGAAATACTCGAACATTCACCCTATTCACCTAGATTTAGATGTGTTCCCAAAGTTAAAAAACTTCTTGGCTGGTAAGAAATTTTGCAATAACCAGGAGGCCATCGAGGCGACAAATGCCTATTTTAGCAGTCTTGAAGAAAATCATTTCCGTGAGGGCATTGAGAAGTTGGAGAAGCGTTGATCCAAGTGTATTGCGTTAAGAGGAGATTATGTTGAAAAGTAAAATAAACATTTTCTTTAAAAAAGCCTGCTTTCATTTTCATTCCGGAAATTTATCAATCTGCCTTCGTAATTCATAAAGGTATAACTAAAATAGAGACACTATGTTTACCACAGTTGCGATCAGACAAAAGGTAAACAATTTGAGCTGAAAGTTATATCCCTACAGGTAATGTTTTTACAAACATATTTCTATAACTTTTTTATTATTTACCTGCAATTATGGAAATTCTCTGGTTTGCCTTTTAAAACATAGAGAAACACCTTATTTGAATTCAAGGCGCCTATACTCATCAGCCCAACATTTGACTGGCCGCCATATTGAAACGTCACCTGAATACTATAAACGCTTTTTTATTAGCAAAATGGTAGCGTCATTTTAGTTTTTTTTTAATTTTTATTTGTTTTCTTAAGATTTGTATATAAAAATTGCAAAAACTTAATAAGCCGTGCGTGCCGGAAAGAACCTCAAGTGCTTTTTTAGACAAAGTGACGATTTTAATAAAAGCAAAATAAAAAAAATGTTTTATTTTTGCAAAAAAGTATTAAAACCAAAGAAAAATCACCAAACTATAAAAAAAAACTGGATATAGTATAATAAGATAAAATTTCAATCGGTACCACGTGACGTCACGACCCCATATTGTAAATGTTGGACTCACCTGATTTTTATTTACATATTCACAAATCTTCAAAATTTTAGTTTAGTAAATAATTCATAATTCCCCCATGTTTTTTCACACAAGTGTACATGTTATCGTACATATATATCCCTCATTTTTACGGTCCAAATATCACAAAAATAATTATTTTAATTTTCGAATATATATTGGGAATAATGTGATACCTCGCCCCTGTAGCAGTCACCTATATAACCATGTACGCTGCCTCATTCGTTATTTGTCGTCGGTGTTGCGCTTTAGTAGAATCGAGCTGGTAAACGTAAGGTGGATGGAGCATGTGTGAGGTGGAACATGCTTGGTATTGCCTGATGTAGCGTTGCCAGCGGAGAGGACAAATGGTTTTTCCTGAAATCTAACGACTGTTCGCGTTATAAAGCGATTTATGAATGACGTGATGGGTCTATTTTAGTTCAATGTCTTTGATGTAATTAAAATTAATGCGGATGCCGTCCTTTATTAAAGGTCGGCCCAAACGTCGACATTATTTTGGTAGTACCGGGCACAAGAAAGCTTTGCCCGAATGTTTCGGACAGCCTCGGCAACCAAGAAGAACACCATCTCATAAGAGAAAATATATGCAGTAGTCGTGCGGATCTGTCAAAATGTACCGATAAGTCCCTATTATCGTAAAACCATTTCTTCTTTAAGTGCCATGCTCTCTTCGAACGTTGGCTATCATCAGCGCGATCTGAACCCTGTCCACTGCTTTTCGGAAAAGTGTCGTCGGACCTCTTCTTCCTTCAATTTTGCCTTATGTTATCAATTTTAGGAGTTTATATTTGTCATTCCTCAAAATATGGCCAAAATATTCAAGTTTTCGTTTCTTGAAGGTAAATAAAACTTCAAGCTCTTTATTTATTCTAAGCAGAACATCCACATTAGTTACTCGGTCCATGTCAAATGCCTTTAACTTTTTGCACATGGCCTCAGTCAGTGTCCATGCTTCCATGCTATAATATAAGATGCTAAAAACGTAAAACCGAAGCACACGAATTCGGAGAGTGGTATTAAGATCGCGACTACACAACACTGATTTCATTTTGATAAAAGATGGCCATTCAATTCTTGCACGAACTTCTTGCATGTTGTCCCAGTTCTCATTGGGGAGGCAACCCAAGTATTTGTATGCATCCACGCGTTCGACTTGCTGCCCATTTACTTCTAACATGCCTCAGATGTTCTTTTCCTTGGATATGACCATCCATTTTGTTTTCCCAACATTTAAGTTAAGCCCGAATTGCAAACTTTTGGCAGCAATTTAATTCAACAACTCTTGTAGGCCTTCCAGCGTGTCTGCTATTATGACAGTGTCGTCGGAATATCGTATGTTGTTGATTTTTATGCCGTTTATGGTCAAACCCGCTTCGCAGTTATGAAGTGCATTCTCTATTATTTTGTTACTATAGAGACTAAACAACAGCGGAGACAATATACAACCTTGGCATACTCCTCTTCTTATTTGGACCTCTTCGGACAGTTGGCCATCAACCTTTATTTTAGCAGTCTGATTCCAGTATAGATTAGCGATTATCTTTAGATCTCGGTCATCTAGACAAACTTCTTTTAGCGATTCTATGAGCTTTTCGTGTTGAACTCGATCAAATGCTTTCTCATAATCTATGAAACAGGCATATACTGGCACCGACACATCCCTAGACTGCTGAACTAAGACTTGAATGCCAAACAAGGCCTCTCTCGTCCCGAACCCACCACGAAATCCAAACTGCGTATCGCCCATAAAGGATTCGCATTTCCCGTAAATTCTTTTGTGGATAATATTTAGAAATATTTTTAACATATGGCTCATTAGTCTGGTTAGGCGGTAATCACTACACTTCTTTGCTAAATGTTTTTTAGGCAGCGTAACAAACGTTGATTTTAGCCAGTCAGCAGGGATTTACCCGCTACGATAAATCAAGATAAAAAGTTTGACCAGATGGGTTTTGGGTTAGTATGTACGAACCAAAAATACTTTTTTTTTATACCTTCATCAAAAACATGATTTTAGTAACTGTCTGCAGATAACTAAAGCATGGCCTTTTTGGTTACCGATGCAAAAAAAATGATTGCGGGTGCAAGAAAATATTTCTGTCCTAATTACTCTTGCCTAAAAATTAAGCCATTTCCGCCAGTTCTCCACAAGTATTTACGAAAAAATCACTTAAAAACATCGTCAAAATATCAAACTGTCAAAGATTAAAATGTCGAAACAATGAACGTCACCGAGTAAAAAGGTACATCGCTATGGAAACCATTGTTATTTAATTTACCAGCCGCCTTGATTTATAGTGTAAAGATGGTGTGTTGCAAGAAGTGCTCTTCGTTCGAGATTTTTAAAAGTATTTTACTGTTTTTATTGGATTTTTTGATAAAGGTATTAAAAAAATAGTGTTAACAACTCGCGGCTAAACTGTCCTTTTTTTTACTCGCATTTTTAAATACCTCGATGCGCTCGTTATTTAAACCAACGCTTTTAAAAAAGCACTATTTTAGCCACTATAGTTGTGAAAACTACTATTTTGGCCATTGCAGAAGTCAAAAACTAAAAGGAATATTTATAGATCACAATTATTTGAAAAATCCTTTGGCGATATCAAATGTTATATTTTTTTACACTCTGTATATTGTTATCCTCCACTATCGCAACCTCCAAAGAAGGCAAAATTATTTTCAAAGAACGCTTTCTTCCAAAAATGGTCACATACATACACGGTCATGTTATGTCACAGTTTATTAAATTTAATTTAAAATTTTACATGAAACGCACTAAAAGTAGTTTAGAGATGCCAAGATTTCTATGCGTGTGATGATAAATGCGCGAAGATAGCGCGTGTAGGTTTATTGCTATTTGTATACAGAATATTAGGAAATTATTGAAACACGACCGCATTGGATAGTGCCTTCTTACCGCCGACCTTATCACAGGCTGTGCCTGACTCTAAAATATCCAAATTATAGAATTATTGAACGCACCTCTAGCAAACTCTGACGACGTGATTTTATTTCTAACCTACAAATATATGTAGCCTGTTTTCGAAATTCGGTGTTGTTTTTTTACAAGCAATGGTCTTGGCGGAGGGTGGAGATGAGGACCTGGTGACACCGGGTTAGAATCTGCAGAATTTGTTGGATTGTAACACATTCGTTTGGGGTTCTGAAGGGATTTTGTTGAAGTACTTCTTGTAGCGAACAAATATTGTCTTCATCGGTAAAACGAAATCCTTGAGCCTTGGTGTTTTCATTTTCTTCCGCCATGTCAACCGATTTCATAAAAAACATAACTATTGCCCAATATTGGCTTTTTTGGACGTCACAGCACAAAAGATTCCCGAAAGTAATTTGAAAAAAAGTCGAAAAATCCGGCTCGAAGGACCAAAAAATGTTCAAAATCGATAGAACATTGATATGTGAATTTGCCCAACTTAAGTGTCCCAACTTGCCTCGTAATACTAGTCCCGCAAATGTTCAAAAATAGCACAAAAAAAGCCTGATTTAGATGTTCTGTTGTCTTCTTCGCCAGGGTGCCAGCACCATCACGTGACAAATGAGGGGTTGGAATCTTGCTGCTCTGCTCTGACCCGACCAAAACGACGTTTTTCGTTCGAATGCCAAAATATGGCAAAAATGTCAACTGTTAACTTCAAAAAGTGAGACTATCTTCTCTAAAGGATTCCTTCCAGTTGACCAATCAAATTCTGAATATAGGTAACAAACCATGGACGCGAATTTTAAGAGGCCTTACTGGGTCACTTTTGAGCCAGATGCGGCCCAGTATAATTTCCCCACAAATAAGGGCAGGCCCTAACCTTATTGGTGCCGGCACTAAATGCGGTCGTTTTATCAGTTCCTGGGTTTGCAAGAAATAATATTAATTAGCGAATAGGCTAAAAACCACATATATTTATCGTTTTTTTTTATTTTAAAAAATTACAAAAAGACGTAAGACAAAAGGCGATACTTTTTTTGAACGCAGCTAACGTTTTTTAATAATAATCTAAAACTCACATTTTTTTATCAGTTCCTGGATTTGCAAAAAATAATAATAATTAGCGAATAGGCTAAAAACCACATATTTTTATCGTTTTTTTTATTTTAAAAAACATTTTTTTATCAGTTCCTGGATTTGGAAAAAAATAATAATAATTAGCGAATAGGCTAAAAACCACATATTTTTATTGTTTTTTTTTTTAATTTTAAAAAATTACAAAAAGACGTAAGACAAAAGGCGATACTTTTTTTAAACGCAGCTAACATTTTTTAATAAAAATCTAAAACCAAAATTTTTTTATCAGTTCCTGGACTTGCAAAAAATAATAATAATTAGCGAATAGGCTAAAAACCACATATTTTTATCGTTTTTTTTTTATTTTAAAAAATTACAAAAAGACGTAAGACAAAAGGCGATACTTTTTTTGAACGCAGTTAACGTTTTTTAATAATAATCTAAAACCCACATTTTTTTGTCAGTTCCTGGATTTGCAAAAAATAATAATAATTAGCGAATAGGCTAAAAACCACCACATATTTTTATTGTTTTTTTTTATTTTAAAAAATTACAAAAAGACGTAAGACAAAAGGCGATACTTTTTTTAAACGCAGCTAACATTTTTTAATAAAAATCTAAAACCAAAATTTTTTTATCAGTTCCTGGACTTGCAAAAAATAATAATAATTAGCGAATAGGCTAAAAACCACATATTTTTATCGTTTTTTTTTAATTTAAAAAATTACAAAAAGACGTAAGACAAAAGGCGATACTTTTTTTGAACGCAGCTAACGTTTTTTAATAATAATCTAAAGCTCACATTTTTTATCAGTTCCTGGATTTGCAAAAAATAATAATAATTAGCGAATAGGCTAAAAACCACATATTTTTATCGTTTTTTTTATTTAAAAAAAAATTCAAAAAGACGTAAGACAAAAGGCGATACTTTTTTTGAACGTAGCTAACGTGTTTTAATAATAATCTAAAACCCACATTTTTTTATCAGTACCTGGATTTGGAAAAAAATAATAATAATTAGCGAATAGGCTAAAAACCACATATTTTTATTGTTTTTTTTTTAATTTTAAAAAATTACAAAAAGACGTAAGATAAAAGGCGATACTTTTTTTAAACGCAGCTAACATTTTTTAATAAAAATCTAAAACCAAAATTTTTTTATCAGTTCCTGGACTTGCAAAAAATAATAATAATTAGCGAATAGGCTAAAAACCACATATTTTTATCGTTTTTTTTTTATTTTAAAAAATTACAAAAAGACGTAAGACAAAAGGCGATACTTTTTTTGAACGCAGTTAACGTTTTTTAATAATAATCTAAAACCCACATTTTTTTGTCAGTTCCTGGATTTGCAAAAAATAATAATAATTAGCGAATAGGCTAAAAACCACCACATATTTTTATTGTTTTTTTTTTTATTTTAAAAAATTACAAAAAGACGTAAGACAAAAGGCGATACTTTTTTTAAACGCAGCTAACATTTTTTAATAAAAATCTAAAACCAAAATTTTTTTATCAGTTCCTGGACTTGCAAAAAATAATAATAATTAGCGAATAGGCTAAAAACCACATATTTTTATCGTTTTTTTTTAATTTAAAAAATTACAAAAAGACGTAAGACAAAAGGCGATACTTTTTTTGAACGCAGCTAACGTTTTTTAATAATAATCTAAAACTCACATTTTTTTATCAGTTCCTGGATTTGCAAAAAATAATAATAATTAGCGAATAGGCTAAAAACCACATATTTTTATGGTTTTTTTATTTTAAAAAAAAATCAAAAAGACGTAAGACAAAAGGCGATACTTTTTTTGAACGCAGTTAACGTTTTTTAATAATAATCTAAAACCCACATTTTTTTGTCAGTTCCTGGATTTGCAAAAAATAATAATAATTAGCGAATAGGCTAAAAACCACATATTTTTATTGTTTTTTTTTATTTTAAAAAATTACAAAAAGACGTAAGACAAAAGGCGATACTTTTTTTAAACGCAGCTAACATTTTTTAATAAAAATCTAAAACCAAAATTTTTTTATCAGTTCCTGGACTTGCAAAAAATAATAATAATTAGCGAATAGGCTAAAAACCACATATTTTTATCGTTTTTTTTTTATTTTAAAAAATTACAAAAAGACGTAAGACAAAAGGCGATACTTTTTTTGAACGCAGTTAACGTTTTTTAATAATAATCTAAAACCCACATTTTTTTGTCAGTTCCTGGATTTGCAAAAAATAATAATAATTAGCGAATAGGCTAAAAACCACATATTTTTATTGTTTTTTTTTTAATTTTAAAAAATTACAAAAAGACGTAAGACAAAAGGCGATACTTTTTTTAAACGCAGCTAACATTTTTTAATAAAAATCTAAAACCAAAATTTTTTTATCAGTTCCTGGACTTGCAAAAAATAATAATAATTAGCGAATAGGCTAAAAACCACATATTTTTATCGTTTTTTTTTTTATTTTAAAAAATTACAAAAAGACGTAAGACAAAAGGCGATACTTTTTTTGAACGCAGCTAACGTTTTTTAATAATAATCTAAAACTCACATTTTTTTATCAGTTCCTGGATTTGCAAAAAATAATAATAATTAGCGAATAGGCTAAAAACCACATATTTTTATCGTTTTTTTTATTTTAAAAAAAATTCAAAAAGACGTAAGACAAAAGGCGATACTTTTTTTGAACGTAGCTAACGTGTTTTAATAATAATCTAAAACCCACATTTTTTTATCAGTTCCTGGATTTGGAAAAAAATAATAATAATTAGCGAATAGGCTAAAAACCACATATTTTTATTGTTTTTTTTTTAATTTTAAAAAATTACAAAAAGACGTAAGACAAAAGGCGATACTTTTTTTAAACGCAGCTAACATTTTTTAATAAAAATCTAAAACCAAAATTTTTTTATCAGTTCCTGGACTTGCAAAAAATAATAATAATTAGCGAATAGGCTAAAAACCACATATTTTTATCGTTTTTTTTTTATTTTAAAAAATTACAAAAAGACGTAAGACAAAAGGCGATACTTTTTTTGAACGCAGCTAACGTTTTTTAATAATAATCTAAAACCCACATTTTTTTATCAGTTCCTGGATTTGCAAAAACTAATAATAATTAGCGAGTAGGCTAAAAACCACATATTTTTATCGTTTTTTTTTTATTTTAAAAAATTACAAAAAGACGTAAGACAAAAAACGATACTTTTTTGAACGCAGCTAACGTTTTTTAGTGATAATCTAAAACCCACATTTTTTTATCAGTTCCTGGATTTGCAAAAAATAATAATAATTAGCGAAAAGTCTAAAAACCACATATTTTTACTGGGTTTTTTTAATTTAAAAAATTACAAAAAGACGTAAGACAAAAGGCGATACTTTTTTTTTGAACGCAGCTAACGTTTTTTAATAATAATCTAAAACTCACATTTTTTTATCAGTTCCTGGATTTGCAAAAAATAATAATAATTAGCGAATAGGCTAAAAACCACATATTTTTATCGTTTTTTTTATTTTAAAAAAAATTCAAAAAGACGTAAGACAAAAGGCGATACTTTTTTTGAACGTAGCTAACGTGTTTTAATAATAATCTAAAACCCACATTTTTTTATCAGTTCCTGGATTTGGAAAAAAATAATAATAATTAGCGAATAGGCTAAAAACCACATATTTTTATTGTTTTTTTTTTATTTTAAAAAATTACAAAAAGACGTAAGACAAAAGGCGATACTTTTTTTAAACGCAGCTAACATTTTTTAATAAAAATCTAAAACCAAATTTTTTTTATCAGTTCCTGGACTTGCAAAAAATAATAATAATTAGCGAATAGGCTAAAAACCACATATTTTTATCGTTTTTTTTTTATTTTAAAAAATTACAAAAAGACGTAAGACAAAAGGCGATACTTTTTTTGAACGCAGTTAACGTTTTTTAATAATAATCTAAAACCCACATTTTTTTGTCAGTTCCTGGATTTGCAAAAAATAATAATAATTAGCGAATAGGCTAAAAACCATATATTTTTATCGTTTTTTTTATTTTAAAAAAAATTCAAAAAGACGTAAGACAAAAGGCGATACTTTTTTTGAACGTAGCTAACGTGTTTTAATAATAATCTAAAACCCACATTTTTTTATCAGTTCCTGGATTTGGAAAAAAATAATAATAATTAGCGAATAGGCTAAAAACCACATATTTTTATTGTTTTTTTTTTATTTTAAAAAATTACAAAAAGACGTAAGACAAAAGGCGATACTTTTTTTAAACGCAGCTAACATTTTTTAATAAATATCTAAAACCCACATTTTTTTATCAGTTCCTGGACTTGCAAAAAATAATAATAATTAGCGAATAGGCTAAAAACCACATATTTTTATCGTTTTTTTTTTATTTTAAAAAATTACAAAAAGACGTAAGACAAAAGGCGATACTTTTTTTGAACGCAGTTAACGTTTTTTAATAATAATCTAAAACCCACATTTTTTTGTCAGTTCCTGGATTTGCAAAAAATAATAATAATTAGCGAATAGGCCAAAAACCACATATTTTTATCGGTTTTTTTTATTTTAAAAAATTAAAGGAAGACGTAAGACAAAAGGCGATACTTTTTTTGAACGCAGCTAACGTTTTTTAATAATAATCTAAAACCCACATTTTTTTATCAGTTCCTGGATTTGCAAAAACTAATAATAATTAGCGAGTAGGCTAAAAACCACATATTTTTATCGTTTTTTTTTTATTTTAAAAAATTACAAAAAGACGTAAGACAAAAAACGATACTTTTTTGAACGCAGCTAACGTTTTTTAGTGATAATCTAAAACCCACATTTTTTTATCAGTTCCTGGATTTGCAAAAAATAATAATAATTAGCGAAAAGTCTAAAAACCACATATTTTTACTGGGTTTTTTTAATTTAAAAAATTACAAAAAGACGTAAGACAAAAGGCGATACTTTTTTTTTGAACGCAGCTAACGTTTTTTAATAATAATCTAAAACTCACATTTTTTTATCAGTTCCTGGATTTGCAAAAAATAATAATAATTAGCGAATAGGCTAAAAACCACATATTTTTATCGTTTTTTTTATTTTAAAAAAAATTCAAAAAGACGTAAGACAAAAGACGATACTTTTTTTGAACGTAGCTAACGTGTTTTAATAATAATCTAAAACCCACATTTTTTTATCAGTTCCTGGATTTGGAAAAAAATAATAATAATTAGCGAATAGGCTAAAAACCACATATTTTTATTGTTTTTTTTTTTATTTTAAAAAATTACAAAAAGACGTAAGACAAAAGGCGATACTTTTTTTAAACGCAGCTAACATTTTTTAATAAAAATCTAAAACCAAATTTTTTTTATCAGTTCCTGGACTTGCAAAAAATAATAATAATTAGCGAATAGGCTAAAAACCACATATTTTTATCGTTTTTTTTTATTTTAAAAAATTACAAAAAGACGTAAGACAAAAGGCGATACTTTTTTTGAACGCAGTTAACGTTTTTTAATAATAATCTAAAACCCACATTTTTTTGTCAGTTCCTGGATTTGCAAAAAATAATAATAATTAGCGAATAGGCTAAAAACCATATATTTTTATCGTTTTTTTTATTTTAAAAAAAATTCAAAAAGACGTAAGACAAAAGGCGATACTTTTTTTGAACGTAGCTAACGTGTTTTAATAATAATCTAAAACCCACATTTTTTTATCAGTTCCTGGATTTGGAAAAAAATAATAATAATTAGCGAATAGGCTAAAAACCACATATTTTTATTGTTTTTTTTTTATTTTAAAAAATTACAAAAAGACGTAAGACAAAAGGCGATACTTTTTTTAAACGCAGCTAACATTTTTTAATAAATATCTAAAACCAACATTTTTTTATCAGTTCCTGGACTTGCAAAAAATAATAATAATTAGCGAATAGGCTAAAAACCACATATTTTTATCGTTTTTTTTTTATTTTAAAAAATTACAAAAAGACGTAAGACAAAAGGCGATACTTTTTTTGAACGCAGTTAACGTTTTTTAATAATAATCTAAAACCCACATTTTCTTGTCAGTTCCTGGATTTGCAAAAAATAATAATAATTAGCGAATAGGCCAAAAACCACATATTTTTATCGGTTTTTTTTATTTTAAAAAATTAAAGGAAGACGTAAGACAAAAGGCGATACTTTTTTTGAACGCAGCTAACGTGTTTTAATAATAATCTAAAACCCACATTTTTTTATCAGTTCCTGGATTTGGAAAAAAATAATAATAATTAGCGAATAGGCTAAAAACCACATATTTTTATTGTTTTTTTTTTTATTTTAAAAAATTACAAAAAGACGTAAGACAAAAGGCGATACTTTTTTTAAACGCAGCTAACATTTTTTAATAAAAATCTAAAACCAAAATTTTTTTATCAGTTCCTGGACTTGCAAAAAATAATAATAATTAGCGAATAGGCTAAAAACCACATATTTTTATCGTTTTTTTTTTATTTTAAAAAATTACAAAAAGACGTAAGACAAAAGGCGATTCTTTTTTTGAACGCAGTTAACGTTTTTTAATAATAATCTAAAACCCACATTTTTTTGTCAGTTCCTGGATTTGCAAAAAATAATAATAATTAGCGAATAGGCCAAAAACCACATATTTTTATCGGTTTTTTTTATTTTAAAAAATTAAAGGAAGACGTAAGACAAAAGGCGATACTTTTTTTGAACGCAGCTAACTTTTTTTAATAATAATCTAAAACCCACATTTTTTTTATCAGTTCCTGGATTTGTAAAAAATAATAATAATTAGCGAATAGGCTAAAAACCAGATATTTTTAATGGTCTCTTTTATTTTAAAAAATGACAAAAAGACGTAAGACAAAAGGCGATACTTTTTTTGAAGGCAGCTAACGTTTTTTAATAATAATCTAAAACCCACATTTTTTTATCAGTTCCTGGATTTGCAAAAAATAATAATAATTAGCGAAAAGGGCGATATTCAAAAACATAACAAAATTATGATTGTTTTCCACAAACCAAAACTACACTTTTTTGCACTCGACGCGCGTTTCGCTAACAATGTTAGCATCATCAGGAGACGATAAACAATGTTTGTTAGCGAAACGCGCGTCGAGTGCAAAAAAGTGTAGTTTTGGTTTGTGGAAAACAATCATAATTTTGTTTTAGTGCAACCAATGTTCCAAATTCCCAACATAATCCAAAAACATAATAATTGGAAAGCTATTCGATACACTTGTTATAGTTCTGCGCGTGCGGTTTGGTTTCTACTTTCTTTGACATGTTGCTCGTTTAACAATACTGACCTAATCTTTATTAAATATCAATATATAAATGAGATTCCTTCATCAACGTTGAAAAATGCAATTACTTTTCATTAGATTGATTAAGATCTTGAGAAAGCAAAAGTTAATTATTGTATAATATCTAGGTTAGACTATATGATACTGACTTTACAGTGGGATTTACTAAAAGCCTATATTAGACAGGTCCTAAGTTTAAGTGAAATTGATGATTTTTAAGTAATTTATATTATTTTTTTTAGTGAAGTATCATCTTAATACAACCTTTTGTTGGATTTAAGAAGACAATTTCAATTTAAAAGAAGTTTTTTTTTTAACCCTAGGGGGATCTAAATGGTAAACACTGTTGAGCAAATTAAAGTCGACGTTATATGTCATTCTTATCAAAAGTTACACTTGTTTATTGATTTTCGCGATTAATACTCACTGTTACAAAACCATTTCGATATTTAATCATAAAATAAGGATTAAATTAACTTTGGATTTATTTAAAAGGGTTTTTATCTATCTAAAGTATGGAAAAACTTTACAAACACAAACTCATCGCAATCGCAAACCACAAATAAAAATATTTCATCAAAGGAGGTCATGTACAAAAATGCGGCTAAAAACAGACCTGAATCCAACTAATGCGTTCACAAAAGAGTCATGTCGGCTCAACGAACTGGACGGTGCCTGGTTCTGAACGCCTATGGTTTATCGAACAAGGAATTTATCAGACCGTATTTAATAACAAAATTCATCGTAAGAACGATTCACCATGGAAACGGCAATTCGTCAAATCAATTTTTCATCAAAACAAATTCGAAATTTAATAGACCCGTTTTTAATCGAGCCATTGTTCATCAAACTCATTCAATATCAAACCCGGAATTCGTAAAACCCCTAATTTATCAGGAAATTTCTGCTAAATTGATGGCGCATTCGCCAACAACACATGAATGCAAGACGGGTCAATGCAAGTGACATCTATACATAAACTATTGAACGCAACCTGTAAGTAAGTAAGTAAATACATCAAAACGCCGCGCTGCTGCGCCACTTGCCTGTACGCCTCCGGTTCATGTGGTATTGGCGAATGCGCAATTAATTTAGCAAAAATTTTCTGATAAATTACGGGTTTTATGAATTCCGCGTTTGCTATTGAATGGGTTTGATGAAGAATGGTTTGATTAAAAATGGGTCTTATAAATTAAATACGGCTCGGATAAAAAATTCCTTTAACGAATTGCTGTTCCTATAGTGAATGATTTTATAATTGAACTTTCTTTTATTTACCGGGTTTGATTTTGCACATTCTATAAACCGTGGGCTTCCCTGGTTCTCTGGTAGAGCATGATAAAATAACCATTAGTGAAATTCCGATGAAAACTGCAGCTCTAAGACTTTTGAGTGTGCTTTTTCAGTGAAAAGCTTTTAGATAAACTCAATGTTTTAATTTCATTTCTGTTTGTAAATAAATGAATAGATACAGTTGTTTTGGATTTTTTTCATTGGAAAAATTCTTGTAAAAACGGTTGCTTAGGGAAATTATAAAGCAACTTAATATCAATTGCCACAAAACAATTCTTTCTCGTGGCTATAAATTTAAACCACCCCCCAGAGGTGGTCTAAAAAATCATCAACTTTATAACCTCAAGCACAGATAATGAAGCTATTATGGTCTCGATTCTTCAGAAATGTCAGAAAATCTCACGCGTGGGGATTTTTACTTATCGCCTCATTTAAAATGAAAACACAGCGTCCTTCATATTTATCCTAACGCTGTAAGAGAAACTGCGTCATTTCTTAATACCATTTTGTAAATTTAATATTTTGAAGATATTCTGCAGGACTAGTTTATGGCGGAGCTAAATTGTTACTACGCGTACCAATAAACGTCAAAAAGTGTCGAAAATTCTCACCGTGTAAAAGGAAAGGCAAAATTTCTGTGACTTTTCTGAATAGTGACAGTAAAAGTTCTAAAGGTTTGTTTACACATAAAACTAAGCTTAATAACATACATTTTTAAATAAAAAACAGAGGCGTTTTCTCGCGTTGAAATTATTTTGAAATATTATTTGAAACTATTTAGATGTGACGTCATCATTTAGAACCGAGAAAAAATGAGTGGTTCAAAACGCTGACGTAGTTGGTGTAACCTCACTTTTTTTGTTTTTCTGTTCATTTTTTTGATGTTTAAAATTAAAATTGATCAACTACTGGTTTATTTAACAAAAACTTCGAGTGTACGGCCAGTTTTAGTACCATGGATGGCAAGCAATAGAAGCTACATGGATAGTGAAGTTTTTAATTTACTGTTCTTTTAAGCTCCGAAAATCATATAAAACCACAGACTAATAACTAAAGAGAGACCAAACATTCCCTATTGAAATCCTCTAATGTTTACAATCCAACACCCTTCTGGACGATTATATGAACAGAAAAGAGATAGAGCAATAAAACGGCAACACTGTCAAAAATTGCTTTTCCCATTACCAGTGGCGGCGTTAATTTTAATTTAAATATATAAATGTGAAAACGAGATATAAGGTAGGGTTGGTCGGATTTTCTTATTCAAAAGAATTAACTGCCAGAACTTGCATAACCACAAAAAATAGATTTATTCAAGGATAAAGTTTGGTTTGAGGAATGTAGGTATTTACGAACAGATCAAAAGTTTACCAAAGAGCACTTAAAATGATTTTTAGGTCAATTATTCAAGATGGCTGTTATATATTTTTTTTAATTGTGCAGTATCCCACAAAACAAAAGTAAAAAAAATATTTTCATAGCAAAAAAAAACGGTTAATAACCCGTTTTATAACGTTTTTGTCCAAAAAAAAACACCCTAATAAACGGCTTATTAAGCGTTTTTTTCACTATGATAATAATGTCTCTTTTAGTTTTCTTTAGTGGAATATAAACTTTATTTATCAAATTAAGAGAACTTTTTGTGATGTTAATTATGAAAATTTTAAGGCCAACAAATTTTATTCTTTACACATTGGCTGCATGTTCATTTCTGAATACAGAACACAAGGAAAATTTAAGGAAGAGGTAAAAAATTAATTACTAGTAGTTTTTCAGGAAACAGGAGTCAAAAGGCAAAAAAATAAATAATAAATATTAATGAAAATAAAAATAAGATTGGCTCAGAGTAAATATCTCCAAAACGGTTTTATTCACATTATAGAAAGTACCCAGGTACCCATTAAAATACAAAAAATACCTGCCCCAGTACCTGACTATCAGCACTTGGTCTTATTGTCTTCTCTTGTTATGTATAAATTATAATAAATAAATATTTTACATGCTGCAAAAGGAGCAAAATTATCTGGTACTTTTGTTTCTTAAAAAAGATTAGTTTTAGTCTTAGATTTTTGATGTATTAATAGTATAATCATAAGCTTTTTACGCAGTTTTTTACCTCATACTACGCCCATGACTAACGTAAAATAACAGGATCTTTCTTACCTCTGAAATATTAGTTCTGGGCTGGAATATCCGCTTTTATTGTATACCAGGCAATGGTAAACCATTTTGTTGGTTTTCAAAATAGCTTGATACAGTTCTTTTTTCACAAATAGTCACAATAAAATTCAAAAATCACCGAACAACACAAACCCCCGTTAACAACAACGCGGTCAGCTGCAACCAAACATGTCGGCATTTATTCGCGGCTCGTCGAAAAAACGTTGCCGGCTTGTGTTCTTTTTTATAAATCTCGAAATTCTACTTATTAAAAATTAAAAAAAGTTAATTATTGAGACTAAAAATTAGGACTAAGAATTAAGTTATTAGCATAAGAAAAATTATCCTGTATAAAAATATGTCAAATAATCAATAATATTATCAAAAGAGCTTCAAGAAGTTTATGAATTGTTTTGTTTCTAGGGAAACCCCGCGGTAAATTGGCAACCATGTATTTTTTGGGAAATAAACATTGTGGCTGGTTGATCGGGGTAATATTGTTTACTGTTATATCTCATTTTTTTTATTAATCTGAGTATAAGACCATAGGTATACCATGTAGAATGGCTAACAAGATATCTAGAATACGTATTTTCATCCATTTTCACGCAAAAAAAAAAATCTTAGGTTAAAACAAGAATGTAGAATTTTGACGTATCTTCTACGCACGCGTCAGTTTTGAAACTAGAGTGGATTCCGTTTCAAAATATTTTTAACCCGTTTAAATGTGACGTCACCGTTGCAACGCGAGAAAACAAATGTTTCAAACTTTTTAAAAACATTTTAAACAATTTCAACGCGAGAAATCGCCTTAGGGCTTTCAGAAAAAAAGCCTACAAAAATTAAAACTGACATATGGTTTATTTACTATACCAGTATTAAGAAACTAAATTTTAAGGAATATAAGAAAATAGTCCTGACAAAAAAGCATTAAGTGTAGACTTGTGTTTAAAAATCGTCAGATTTTTTGTAAGGGCGAGATTTTCTGACCGTTTTTGAAGAATCGCGACCATAGTATGTGCCAAATTTCTGGCGTATTCACCATTTGCCATTTTGAAACCTGTCAAAAAAAAAATAAATAGTTTTAAGGCATTTTCTCCTAAAATATGGTTTATTTTGAGAAAAAAAGCAGTTTTTCAGTGGTATGTTGCAAAATAACAATACAAAATAATTAATAACTTTGTATCTTTTCTGTATAGATAAATCGGTTTTAAAATTTAGTACCCCCACAGGTGTAAACATTTAAACCTGTGGGGGGTACTATTTTAGATCTTAGTAAATCCCACTGTGAGTTTTTAAACAAATCTTAATAATGCCCCCTTCACAGTGGTCACCTAAAAATTACCCCAGTGATTCTATACAACGTTTTCATAAAAACTTACTAGCTAATGCCTCGCCTAAAGGCGCATTTACACACACAAACTTTCCTTTGATGTTGAAATGCCGACAAACATTTACACGACCAAAATGTTCAAAAAAAAGTTCGAGCAAAATTTCGTACAAAAAGACTCACGGAAATTTTGGAGAAAATGTTAAGAAAAATTTGTTCGAAGAAATGTTGTTATAGTAATTCCTTACAAATTTAAATTTTATAGTTTTATGGGAATTCATTGAACTTAACTGAAGATAGAAAGACTAAGTTTTAAAACAAGGTATTTTTAATAAGTGCTTTCCGACGGAAAAACGATTTGATGTCGAAATTCACATTTTACCTCATAAGCAACTTCGATTGACCTGATTTTTATAGGGAATATGCCAGTATACTTGTAACTTTTTTGGGGTTGTAAAAAAATGAGAATAAAAAAATAATAATTGGCACTTATTTATTGCTGTTGCTTGTAAAATGTAATGATAAAATTTTACGTTTAAAAGAATATATCTTTATTTTACTTCCTAGTTTAAAACACAATACAATAATAATTAAGTCAAATTAAAAAACCTATATACATTTTACTAAATCACAAATATATGAACAAAAGCACGTTCGGTCTAAATAAGACCCGTTTATTACCCACTTTTACAATAATAAAATATAATTTAGTAGTAATAGACTAGACTTCTGAATCGGAATGTTGCTCCTTTGCATATTGTTTGTTCAGTGTCAGTAATCGACCTTGATTATTACATTAAATTGACAGTAAATATCTATCTTCAGCAATTTCATAAACCTTTTGCTTTTTTAAGCAACCGTTGGGGCCTTAAACTAACTAATGAACAATGAAAGCTAAGGGTAAAGTAAAGTTACAAAAATATGTTTAAAAAAAAATCCCCTCCCCACCACTCCTCATAGTGGTGAGGCGCGGATTACCGCTTAAAAGTGCAATTTTTGAGTTTTTTGCCGATATTTGAAAAACTCAAATTTTTTGGAAAAGAAAACTTTTCCTGGGTGGTTTTTTGAATTTGGGAAAAAACCCTTGGAAATAAAAAAACTCACAAGAAAATCCCAAAAAAACCCCCGGGCAAAAAAATCCGGGAAAAACCCTAAGAAAAAAATATTATAAGTAACCCTAATCCATGTGACAAAACTGATAGCCAAGAATAATGTTTCGCTTGCCGTCGGCTTTTTTTCACAAAAATTTAAAATAAAAGTTGTTCCATTTTTTTAAAGAATTGAGATCACTGATCATTGATGTGAAATTTTATTTATTCTCATCTTTAAAAATATGTTTCCAAAACAGATAGCAATAATTTGCTCAAAAATTTAACCGAACAAAATGTTCAAAGAAAAGCTCACAAAAATGTTCGCGCAAAAAATTTTAGATCTTTTGCACGAGCTTTTGTTTGAGCATGTTCGTCTGTGTAATTGCGCCTTAAGATTCGTAATTTATTCATTTTTCATGTAGTACGTGTGTCACACACATCAAAAGGTCACGCTTGAAGCGTTCCGTTTTACAGCGGTAAATCGTGGAGAGACACCAAAAGCAAAAAACAATACAATCATGTAAGTACCACGACATCACGTAGAAACGGTTATTGGAGTGGAAAAAGTGAAAATATAGTAGGTTATAATTCGTTTTTGTACAAAGTTAAAAAGTAACTATTTTTGTAAGCGCAATGAAGCTTGATGTTAAGGCGCATTTACACAGACAAACTTTCCTTTGATGTTGAAATGCCGACAAACATTTACACGAGCCTCTTGAGCAAAATGTTCAAAGAAATGTTCGAGCAAAATCGCGTACAAAAAAACACACGTAAATTTTGGAGAGAATGTTGAGCAAAATTTGTTTGAAGAAATGTTGGTAATAAAAATTTCTTAAGGCGCATTTACACAGACAAACTTTCCTTTGATGTTGAAATGCCGACAAACATTTACACGAGCCTCTTGAGCAAAATGTTCAAAGAAATGTTCGAGCAAAATCTCGTACAAAAGAACACACGTAAATTTTGGAGAGAATGTTGAGCAAAATTTATTTGAAGAATTGGGGGTATAAAAATTTCTTTACAAATTTAAATTTTATAGTTTTATGGGAATTCATTGAACTTAACTGAAAATAGAAAGACTAAGTTTTAAAACAACGTATTTTAATTAAGTGCTTTCCGACGGAAAAACGATATGATGTCGAAATTCACGTTTTACCTCATAAGCAACTTCGATTGATTTGATTTTTATAGGGGATATGCCAGTATACCATAATTGGCACTTATTTTTTGCTGATGCTGGGTTAGGAGAAGGTAAAAACCGTAGACTAGTGAGAGGGGGTTTTGGTCAAATGAACATTGACACACAAAATTACATGACAACAAACAAGGGTCAACGCAGTTTTTTTTATGAAAGTTTTAGAACCAATCTCTCCATAAAGAAAGGGCTCTCCGACTCAAAACAAAGAAATTCATTTCATTTTATTGACGCGTAGAACTTGCGTTTCCGATTTTTTAAATATTGAAATTTTTGGCGATTTTTACAAGCTTTTATTTATGTATGTTTGTATGTTCGGCTCAAATCTTGCAACTCAAATTTAATATTTAATTTCAGTTTTCGGTGTGTATTTATAGTTGCGGCGACAATACAATAATATGGTATTATTAGGCACCCCCTCCCGCTAATGAGGGAAGTGAAGGAAGAAAAAGATTTATTTTGTTCGATTTCAATCAAAATTGGCATACAGGGGTTTTTAGGGAAGAGAATTATCGAAAGGATGGATTTATGACCCTTGTCTAAAAAATATAATTTAGCAGTAATAGACTAGACTTTTAAATCGGAATGTTGCCCCTTTGCATATTGTTTGTTCAGTGTCAGTAATCGACCTTGATTATTACATTAAATTGACAGTAAATATCTATCTTCAGCATTTTCATAAACCTTTAGCTTTTTTAAGCAACCCTTGGGGCCTTAAACTAAGTAGGTAAATCTGGTGTGAGGAATTAAAAAAAAACAATCAAAGCTAAGGTTAAAGTTAAGTTACAAAAATATGTTTTAAAAAAAAATCCCCTCCCCACCACTCCTCATAGTCGTGAGGCGCGGATTACCGCTTAAAAGTGCAAATTTTGAGTTTTTTGCCGATATTTGAAAAATTCAAAAATTTTTTGGAAAAAAAAAATTTTCCTGGGTTGTTTTTCGAATTTAGGAAAAAAACCCTTGGAAATACAAAAACTCGCAAGAAAGTCCCAAAAAAAAACCCGGGCAAAAAAATCCAGGAAAAACCCTAAGAACAAAATATTATAAGTAACCCTAATCCATGTGACAAAACTGATAGCCAATAATAATGTTTTGCTTGCCGTCGGCTTTTTTTCACAAAAATTTAAAATAAAAGTTGGTGTTCCATTTTTTTAAAGAATTGAGATCACTGATCACTGATGTTAAATTTTATTTATTCTCATTTTTAAAAATATGTTTCCAAAACAGATAGCAATAATTTGCTCAAAAATTTACCCGAACAAAATGTTCAAAGAAAAGCTCACAAAAATGTTCGCGCAAAAAATTTTAAATCTTTTGCACGAGCTTTTGTTTGAGCATGTTCGTCTGTGTAATTGCGCCTTTACAAATTTAAATTTTATAGTTTTATGGGAATTCATTGAACTTAACTGAAAATAGAAAGACTAAGTTTTAAAACAAGGTATTTTTAATTAAGTGCTTTCCGACGGAAAAACGATTTGATGTCGAAATTCACGTTTTACCTCATAAGCAACTTCGATTGATCTGATTTTTATAGGGGATATGCCAGTATACTTGTAACTTTTTAATTTAAAATAAAAATTGGCACTTATTTATTGCTGTTGCTGGGTTAGGAGAAGGTAAAAACCGTAGACTAGTGAGAGGGGGTTTTGGTCAAATGAACATTGACACACAAAATTACAGCAGTGTTTGACAGCGCTGCGTTCCGACTGTCTAAACCTCCCTATCCCCCCCCCCCCCAGAGAACAACTAACTACTCTCCAGAACAGTTCTCTAAAAATATCCACCTGCATTTTAAAAAGTAATTACTTCGAAGACATTTCCGTTTTCTTTTTGTAATGAAAGAAAACCAAAAAAGTTAAAGAAAAGAATTAAATGTTATTACCTCCATCATTAACTATTTTAACATTGCATATGACAAAACTGACAGCCAATAATAATGTTTCGCTTGCCGTCGCCTTTTTTTCACAAAAGGTTAAAATAAAAGTTGGTGTTCCATTTTTTTAAAGAATTGAGATCACTGATCACTGATGTAAAATTATATTTATTCTCATCTTTAAAAATATGTTTCCAAAATAGATAGCAATAACTTGCTCAAAAATTTACCCGAACAAAATGTTCAAAGAGAAGCTCACAAAAATGTTCGCGCGAAAAATTTCAGTTCTTTTGCACGAGCTTTTATTTGAGCATGTTCGTCTGTGTAATTGCGCCTTTAGAAGACTAGTTCCATAAATGATAGAACCTTAGTTAATTTATTTGAAAAAAACTACAATTATTTTTAGGGTATTTACAATTCTCGCAAGACTCCAGGCTGTGATATTCATGCAAGAAATTCAATAACACCACACCATAAATCGTGACTGTCCTTTGCAAATAATAATAAACCTCACTAAGGTCAAAACCATATAATAACATTCTCACTTCTTCCACACACCGTTGAAAAATTGTTGCCCTTTTTTGGCAAAAACCAGAAATTTCGTGACCGCATAATAATAATTTTGGTTCTTATAAGGTAGTGGTGATGGTCAATGAAGGAATCACATCGCATTTTAACAAAATTAAAAAATTATTTTGTGTTAGACCACTTTTTGAATTAGAAAACAAAAGATCGAAAGATCTTGGGTGGAAATAACGAAAATTCAAACTTGGATGAGCATCCCACAAGGAACACACAAAATATCAAAGCGAAAAGAGAAATGATTAAAAGATGTTTCGCCCTGGGTAACCAGCGTGGGCTCATCAGTAGTTTCACTGGTTACCCTCCACTATACATCATTAAACATCATCATACACTTTGATTTCCAACCTTGAACCACTCACAAATAGGCATTGTTCCGCACTGGTACTTATCCAAGTTACCTGATACGAATTCGTCCTAGAGTGTTAATATTTCCAGTAGGATTATGCTCCTAAGGCCAGTGAAACTACTGATTAGCCCACGCTGGTTACCCAGGGCGACAAATCTTTTAATCATTTCTCTTTTCGCTTTGATCTTTTGTGTGTTCCTTGTGGGATGCTCATCCAAGGTCGAATTTTCGTTATTTCCACCCAACATCTTTTGATCTTTTGTTTTTTAGTTTCTTTTCGGTTGAAGTAACTGATTTGGAGGTTTTTTTTTTTAACTTTTTGTATTGTTTACAATTTCGGAATCAATGATTCAATTTAGAAAATAAAATGACAAAACTTACAGGAAACAATTTTTTTCTCCAAAAAAAGTGTTGTCAAATGTCAGATGGTCTTGTTAGCATTTAAAAAACGGAAACAATTTGTAGAAATTAAAGTATATTTTATTCTCTCGAGATACTTAATCTTTTTATTTTCTTGCGAAGCGACGGTTAAAACACTCAAAATTAGCATTCATGTTCTGACCGATTCTCCCTACGTGAAATGATTAAATATTCAAAAAAAATAAACTTATCGGGTGTTGAACTAGCGAATGGCCGATGCTAGATCATGTCCACAGGTTCTCTATTGCAAACTAATGATATTTAGCTTCTCGTTTTTCGTTGCTATTTCTGCAGTTCTTGGAAGGTTCTCCTTCGTTATTTATTTAAGGAAGTCAGTGGAATATTAAATAACTAGCGATTAACCCGCGACGTTATCTGCGATATTCAAAAATAATGTCATCTGACACCTGTCGTTGAGCCAAATGTCACATAAAGGGTAGCCTCATAGAGAAAGTAATAGCTACGCGACAGTGACTGATACTGTGTTATACTTGTTTGACGGCGATACGAGCGCAGCCGGTGGCTACAGGAAGGAACTACTTGTACAGCCAGACGCATAATAAAATACATATATTCTTTTGGTTAATTTTTTACAGACTTACGCCGTTTTTCCATACTTTTTAGTGTTAAAAAAAATAATGCATTCGCGAAAGATTTTAGATCTATACAAACCTTAAACAACTTTGTACTGTTCCATGCAGCTAAAAACTTTCTTTAGCTTACAAAAAGTTCTGATTCAATATCTAACTCGTAATTTGTAAAACCCATTTTTAATAAAAATTGGCGAATGCGCTATCAATTTATCAATCCTGAATCCGGTTTTGATAAATAATGGTTTGACAAATTCCGGGTTTTATTAAAAATGGGTTTTACAAATTACCAGTTTGATATTGAATGAGTTTGATGAAGAATGGTTTGATTAAAAACGGGTCTGTTAAATTTCAAATTTGTTATTGAATATGGTGAATCATTTTAACATAGAACTTTCTTTTATTTAACGGGTTTAATTTTGCACATTCTGATAAAACGTGGGCGTCCAGTAAGTTTTATATATATTCTGTATAGCTTTGCGTTTCTGACAATTCTGAACATTTTTTTTTGTGGTGTCTAGCTGTATGTCTGTCAGTAACCAACGCTGATATCTCAAAAACTACTTGACTGATTTTTATCAAATTTAGTGACCATGCTGGGTTTGGCTCTAGTTGGTGCCACTTTAAAGATATGATCAAAATAATCAACACAAAGGTCGCGTTTCTTCATAAAAAGGCCGGAAAATCTTGCCATTACATAAAATCCGAAGATTTTTAAACACAAGTTTACACTTAATGCTTTTTTGTCAGGACTATTTGCTAATATTCCTTAAATATTTTTATGTGTAAACAAACCTTTAAAACTTTTAACATACAAAACCATAGATAGACATGGAATATTTCGCTGTGACTGTTCATAAAAGTCACACAAATTCTGTCTTTCCTTTTACATGGTGAGAATTTTTGACGTTTATTGGTACGCGTAGTAACAATTTTGCTCCGCCATAAACTAGTCCTTCAGAATATCTTTAAAATATTAAATTTACAAAATGTTAATAAAAAAATGACGCAGTTTCTCTTACAACGTTATGATAAATATGAAGGTTGCAGTGTTTTTATTTTAAATGAGGCCATAAGTAAAAATCGCCACTTTCCAGAATTCTGACGGGTGAGATTTTCTGTCGTTTCTGAAGAATCGCGACCTATATGCCAAAAAAATGAAGTCTTTTTATACTAGAAAAAAACTTGTTGTGCTCCTAATTCTACAGCTAATCCAACAGCTCTTCTTTTCTTTTTGGCCATGGTTTAACTATTAGATTAAAAAAAGACAAGATATCCGGTCCAACCAAAACTCCTTGGCAAATAGTAGCTACCGTTTATTTAACAATAAAATCACAACACAACAAAGGTGAGATATATCGATTATTTTTCTATCCTTTTAAACGACGTTAGAACGATAGGGACAGAGAATTTTGTCTCAACCACTTTGGGTCGTGATTGGCTTGTGGGTGGGGAAATTCGGCAGAGCGCAGAAGGCCGGATGATATTTTTATTTTTATTTATTTTAAAATTTCAGGATTTTTTAAGCAGTTTATAAGTCGTTTTAAAAAAGATTTTGTCAAAAAATGTTTATAGTGTGTTTGTTTACGAGTAGGACAATATTTCAGTGCGTTGAAAGTGATATTTTGGAACAAATCGTTCAAGGTTTTAAAAACAAAGAGAGAGCAAGTGAAATCATACAGTGGCGGTAAATGCCGGTAGGTACACAGAAAATAAAAAAAAAATTATGAAATATACTTAAATTAGTATATCCTTAGATTAAAATATCAACAAACACGATTTTTTTTTTGAATAAAGGTATTTCTTTATAAAGACGATAAAAAAATAAGATATTTTCGAAGGTTTTTTTTTATAAAGACTATAAATTAAGGGTAGGTAAAGTCCTTAAACCAACTTGCAAACAACAATAAAAGTTAATTCACATATGTTCAGGTTTGTAAGAATATTGAATTCTTACTTCTTATCAGATTATTAAGGTTGATTTATACTTCCGCCGTTGCCATCTGTGCTCGCCCTTCGCGAATTGATATTTAAATCTTTTTGTCTGTTCTAGATGTCTCTATATACCCTAAGCATTATTGACTTTATTGTGTACTGAAGAAGTCATTATAAGTAAGTATGTTGGGAATTTGGAACCTTTGGTTGCACTAAAACAAAATTATGTTTTCCACAAACCAAAACTACACTTTTTTGCACTCGACGCGCGTTTCGCTAACAACGTTAGCATCATCAGGAGACGATAAATAATGAACTAAATTAATCTACGCTCTATCTTATATACAATCCTTTAGTGGGCGGAGATAAGACTAATAATTTGTGATTGATCACGATTTTTAATCCTATCTCCCCTCAACCAAAGAATAAAGTGTACTAAACGGGATGGGTCCTCTATCTTTATTTAAACTATTTCTGGATTTAATGATTTCCATACTTTGATATGCATTCAAAAGTCTTTTGTTTGGTACACTTTTTAGAAGTTTTAGGTTATCTAATGCATGCTCGGCCACACTTGACTTTTCTGTTCTTCCGTATTTTAAGTGTGCTAAATGTTGTTTAAAACGTGTTTGAATAGAGCGTCTCGTTTGGCCAACATATTTTTTGTCACAATCCATGAAACTAATTTCGTAAATTCCACTTCTAGAACTGTAGTTTTATCCTTGGGATTTCCTAGTAAGCTTCTTATTGTGTTACCGGATTGATATACTAATTTAAGACCGGTGTTATTAAATACTTTGTGTAATCCTTTCGTATAATTAGGATTATAAGGAATTGATACAAATTTGAGTCGCAGGTATCTTTTTGTCTGAAAAAGGTAGAATTCCGAAAGGTCTTTTGAAAAGAATGTCTATTTATCAGCTTATTTATTAAGCCTTCGTCGTAACCGTTTTCGCCAGCTATATTCCTAATCCTATTCTTTTCTGCTCCAAATCTTTCTTTATTTAAGGGGAAATTTACTAATCTATATGTTAAAAAGTGCAAACTTGCAAGCTTATGTAGTAAGCAATGAAAAGAGTCATTTGGAATATACCTGTTGGTGGCCGTGCCTTTTCTGTATAGGTCAAAGTCCAATTTATTTTTATTTCTTATAACTAAAGTGTCTAGAAATGGCAGTGTACCGTTGTTCTCTGTTTCATAAGTAAATTTAATAGTGGGAAATTTGTTATTTATTTTTTCCATAAAATTTTCAACACTAGTTACTTTAGTGTTGAATACTGCAAACACATCGTCTACATACCTGAACCATACTCTGGGGAAATACTCAAATAAGATAGAGCGTAGATTAATTTAGTTCATTGTTTATCGTCTCCTGATGATGCTAACGTTGTTAGCGAAACGCGCGTCGAGTGCAAAAAAGTGTAGTTTTGGTTTGTGGAAAACAATCATAATTTTGTAAAAGGAAGTTTCTGCTAATGACCAGAAAAAAATCACAAAATTAACAAACACAACAACATAATTTTTTGCTAGTGCTATGAACTGTGTTTCTTTGTTTTAATGTTTGGGATAATTTTATTGTGTTGAAAATTGAAATTGCTATAAATCATATACAAACTTTGTAATAAATTTCTTTTGTATCAAATTATACTACAAACATTTATTGTTAGGAAGCTTCCAAAGCTCAAATTGGCAGAATTATTTGTTTGCATGTTTTTTACACTATTTTGCAGATTTCATATTATAGTCAAAATTGAATAATTTACACATGGATTATAATTTATATTTAAGTAGGTACGCCACTGGTGTGTTTACTGTAAACAACAGAAAGGTAAACATTGTTCCATATAATAATATAACCAAAATCTTCGTAAGTGTCAGGTATCTTGTCTCTTTTTAATCTAAGGTTTAACTTCGACTTGTAAAATTGAGCAACGTGTTTACAAATGGTTTAATCCAAAGATTAAACTGAAGTTTAAACTATGGTTTTATCTGAAGTTCTACCTTTGGTTGTAAAATTATCCCTAAGCACATTCAAGTGCTTGGCAATATATTCCCTCAATATATTAAATCTCTTTTTCGGCACTTTCTTTTGCAGGGCAACGAACGCAGCGCCATCTGAAATAACGAAGGCGAGCCGCAGGCGAAATCGTACGTTTATCCTGTCATTTTGACGTCACGCCGCCGTCTTTGATGCGTAGTGCCGCAACGAGAATCGATTTTTGGGCGCCTTTTTAACTCGGGTCTTTTTATCGTCGGCTCATCTTGGTTATATTATGGTTTTATTTATTTTTTGGGTTCGTTTCGGTTATAAGTAAAGGGCAATGTCGAAGTTTATTTTTAAATATACAGGGTGTTTCGTAATTGAAACCAGGGCTCCCAATAGCAGAGAAGTAAATAAATAATAGCTACATGTTGCAAATTAGGGATTTTTTGGGATATTCTTTCCTTCTTTTTTTTCCAAATTAAAAACCTATTTTCAATATTATATCAATTCATTCTACAGTGTGTATACAGTGTAAAAAAGTTTTATGAAATGATATAAGTAAAATTAAAGAAAACTATACTGTAACTATGAGATATTAGACACTAAAACAGGGTTGAAACTGGTCAGGAAACCTGGAAAAGTCAGAGAATTTCAAAAGTGACCTGGAAATATAAGGGAATGAGTCCCAAGTCATGGAAATCAGGGAATTTTTACAGTATGGTTTTTATCTTTTATGGTTTCCTCACTCTGTTCCTCATATAATGCCAAAAACACAGTATTTTGTTCTTCAATGTTTTTTTTTTGTTTTTCTAAATTTTGCAAAAAACGTGAAAAATATCAAAACTTTTAAGAAATTTCGTTCTTAAATTGCAAAAATGTTAATTTTTTTTTTCTAAATTTTGCAAAAAACGTAAAAAATATCAAAAATTAAGAAATTTTCTTGTTAAATTACAAAAATTGCCTGCGGCGCGATAACATCATTAGTTTAAAAAAGAGAAGATCAAAAAATCTTGGGAGGAAAGAACGAAAATTCAAAATTGGATGAGTGTCCCACAAGGAACACACAAAAGACCAAAGCGAAAGGAGTAACAATTAAACGATGTTTCGTCCGGGGTGACTAGCGTATCAGGTGACGTATAATAAGTACCATGCGGAACGATGCCTATTTGTGAGTGATTCAGAGTTGCAAGTCAGAGTGTGCGATGGTGTTAAGTGATATCTGGATTGAGGGTGACTAGTGAATCCACTGACGAGCCCACGCTGGTCACCCCGGCCCAAACATCGTTTAATTGTTTCTCCTTTCGCTTTGGTCTTTTGTGTGTTCCTTGTGGGACATTCATCCAATTTTGAATTTTCGTTCTTTCCTCCCAAGATCTTTTGATCTTCTCTTTTTTAGATTCTTTTCGGTTGATGTAACTGATTTGGAAGTTTAAACATCATTAGTTATTACAATTTTAGTTTAATTTAACATGATTTTAGCAACGCAAAAAAGCAGCGAACACCTCTGGATAATATTTCGCAAAAACGTGAACAATATCAACATTTTTGAATAATAATTACTGCTATATTGAATAACATCATTGCAAACGCTTCAAAAATTATATTTTCACTTATAATCTCGCCAGCCGAGGGAAATTTTCTTATAAAAACTCGCAACAGAGAAAAAATTTACGGAGATTAATTCAAGCTTGCGGGAGAAAACTATTTAAAAAAAATACAAATTTTTAGAATTTGGCAAACGTTTATTTTGCTTTGAGGTTTGGTGTTTTAATATAAGGTGGCAATTTAATTACTTTTTTGACACTTTGAATGTCTGTGTTATTCATCTATTATTTTTACAATTCCCTGGTACTCTAGTAAAATAAGATTTGCATCTTTGTATCAAGTTGATTATATTCTATTTAAATCACACAATAGGATAGAGGACACTAGAGGATAGAGAAAAATAGGTGTATAGGCACAGGTGTTACATTGGACGCTAGGTGTTTTGTATTTCAAATAGTTTGAATTTGTTTTTTTTCACTTTCCCTTTGCCCTAGTAAAAAAAACGATTCTCAAAATCCCGAAATGAACACATTTCTTAATACTCTAATAATCGTATACTACTAGAGAAAAGGGAAAATTAATTATTCTCTTGCAAAGTCGATGACAATTTAACGCGGTAACTATTTAGGTAGGAAACATAAAATCTGCGAAATTGGCTATGACTGCTGCAGCGCATTGGTGGAATGACTTTTCACCAATATCTTTTTGTTTTCAAAGAAGAAGTTAAAAAACCTCCAAATCAGTTACTTCAACCGAAAAGAAACTAAAAAAAACAAAAGATCAAAAGATCTTGGGTGGAAATAACGAAAATTCAAACTTGGATGAGTATCCCACAAGGAACACACAAAATATCAAAGCGATGCCTATTTGTGACTGGTTCAAGGTTGGAAATCTAAGTGTATGATGGCGTTTAATGATGTATAGTGGAGGGTGACCAGTGAAACTACTTAATTTCTCTTTTCGCTTTGATATATTGTGTGTTCCTTGTGGGATACTCATCCAAGTTTGAATTTTCGTTATTTCCACCCAAGATCTTTTGATTTTTTATCTTTTTGTTTTGTTTATTAATTATTATTCGTCATATTAAATTTTGTTGTCGCAAAGAAAATATCAAAAAATTAATATAAAGCCAGGGAAATTATCACTTATTAATTTTTCAACTAGGTCACGTGACCGAAAAACCATAGCAACCTATCAAAATCAAGCCATCTGATTGGCGTAAAAAAACTGGTATAAAATTTTCACTATACTTTTCTCAAAATGTTTGCCTACATTTATGGCATAATTTTCACTGGATCCTACCCATCGACGATGATCCCACCCCAACCCACTTTTCTTCAATAGATAGATTTTTGTGTTCTGCTTAAATCGCAAAAAATTTACAAAGTACTCATAGGAAGACAAGCTTGTGATTACATTTTCTTTAAATCGTTTTCAGGTCGTAAACATTTAAATGAATGTGGCTTAGTGGAACTTGTAAAATAACCTGAATTTTTTTATTTTTGGTCAGAGAAAACCTGGAATAGTCAGGGAATTCAAAAATTGAAAATCAGTTTCAACCCTGTTAAAGTTGGAAAGCTATTTTTGATTCCTTGTTAGCGTTACCTTTGATGCGTTTGTGAAAGTATCCTTCAAAAAAAGAGTTAAAGTTGTGCTTACAATGTACGACGTAACCTAACCAATCCTTGTTTACTTCATGACGCTCACTTCTATTTCCTTCTTTGTCGAAAAAAGTGAGAGGGAAATAGAATGGAATATAGAAGGAGCGATACTGTGGATCAGGCATTTATGAAAACCCATAGATAACAAAATGGTTAGGATATACGCTAGCTGCGTACGAATACTGCAAGGATGGTCGTCGAGATAGGTGAGACGTAGTCGCTGTTGAACCACGTATCCGTTCTGAGCATGCGCACTGAGATACGATTACGATGAGGCACTCTATATTTGTGCTACTTTAATAGCGGTTTCCATTGGTAAAATTAGTGCGCCACTCGTAGTGCACTGACATTGGCTGGTGCTGTCAAAAATTGCGTCAGTGCAGTACGAGTGCAGATTGAATGGAACATGCAAAAAAGCTGCTTTTTTCACTCAAAAACATAACTCAATGGATACAAAAGTAACTTAAAACCATTGCAAAACCCTTTTTAAAGTTGGATAGTGTGCTTTGACTTAAAATAAAAGGCGGAAAAAAGTTTTCGATACGACACGAGCCTAACATCTCTGGCCACGAGCCCTCAGGGCCGGTGCGGAAAAAGTTGCACTCAGTGCAAAACTGAAATTTATCAGTTTTCCAATGGAACACAAAAACTGAAAAAGTGCAACTCAATGGAACAGCAGCACCGACTTAGTTGTGCACCAGTTTTACCAATGGAAACCGCTATAAGTGTCTATAACGCCCCCGCCCTTCCACTTTCCTACCAAAAGCCGTAGCGATAATAGGGACTTATTGGCTTTTTATTAAGGGAACGGTACAGTTACCGTACGTCCCTTATCTTTAAACATAACCTCAATTAGCACGAATAATAGTGATGGTTGGTTTGTTTTTCGACACGACTTTTTAATATTCTTTGCATTTTCAGTTTTTTGTTTATAAACAAAAACAGTCTTGTGAATTTTTAAAATTTGTGGGAAAAAATGAATAAATTGGAGAAACCTACAAGGTTGAGGTTTAGCTACACTGACGATATAATTCTTTTGCGAGAATTTATCAGGGAAAATTAAAAAAAAACAAAAAAGCAACGGCACAATTTTAAGGTTAGGAATAAGGAAAAGTAATGCGACTTCCAATAACACTTTTTTTAAAGAATGGTTAAGGTTCAACCTAAATAAAATACGGTTTTCCCTTATTATGGTCAAACCTTATAGAGTAACGCCCAATAAGTTCCTAATAACTCTCCTAATAAAGTAAAAAAATGCAGAGTCAATATTGGGCGTACATTTTGGCGTTCCCTTATTAAGGAAAATTGACATTTGACATCCGAGCACGCGCGTGACCTGCTTTTTTATTAAGGGAACCGTAATAAAATACAGTGTTCCCTTAATTCGGTACAGTTACCGTACGTCCCTTATCTTTAAACATAACCTCAATTAGCACGGATAATAGTGATGGTTGGTTTGTTTTTCGAAACGACTTTTTAGTATTCTTTACATTTTTAGTTTTTTGTTTATAAACAAAAACAGTCTTGTGAATTTTTAAAATTTGTGTGAAAAAATGAATAAATTGGAGAAACCTACAAGGTTGAGGTTCAACTACACGGACGATATAATTCTTTAACGAGAATTTATCAGGGAAAATCCCTACAAGGTTAGAAATTTTACGTTAGGAATAAGGAAAAGTAATGCGACTTCTAATAACACTTTTTTTAAAAGTATGGTGAAGGTTTGACCTAAATAAAATACGGTTTTCCCTTATTATGGTAAAACCTTATAAAGTAGCGCCCAATAATTCCCTAAACACTCTTCTGGGCTCGAGCAGACTGCTTCACACACGCGCGGTAGATTTTTACATTATTTTATTTGTTTTTCAAAGGTATTATTGTTTTGGTAAAGCCATGATGGTAATTTAAGGCATAAAATATTTTAGCAAAATTTAAGGGGTAACGTTTTTCTTTAATCAATCTTTACAATGTTTTTCACACTTTTATGCCATGATTTTGCTCACATTTTAAAGCTTTCTTTCCAAACTTTCGATTTCTAGAATAAAAAACTCACATTTTTCAAGTTTTCACTGTTTTTTAAATGTTCAAAAAAAGTACTGTCAAAAGCATTTTTTCTCTGTTAAAATGAAAAAATGTTGAAGAGAAACAGCAGGCTATAAAAAAGTATTTCAGAGAAAGATGGAAATATTTTAAGGCAATTGTTTAATTGGTCATCTTTAGTGGTGTCGTGCATATGATTTTTATTTTGCCATTTTTATCCAAAAAACAGCAAAAATTGTAATTGTTTGATTGAAATAAATTAATGCCACCTTATGTTTTACACGCTTTACACTTTGAAAAATTAACAATTTTTGCTGTTTTTTGGATAAAAATTGCAAAATAAAAATCACATGCGCGACACCACTCAAGATGACAGACAGATGACATAACAGACATTTTTAGTAAACATTTGCCTTAAATTATTTTCATATTTCTCTAAAATACTTTTTTATAGCCTGCTGTCTCTCTTCAACAGCTTTAAAATTTTTTGCACGTCACTAAATATTTTTCATTTTAACAGAGAAAAAAAATGTTTTTTTGGCAGTACTTTTTTTGAACGCTAAAAAAACAGTGAAAACTTGAAAAATTTGAGTGTTTTATTCCAGAAATCGAAAGTTTGGAAAGAAAGCTTTAAAATGTGAGCAATATCATGGCATACAAATGTGAAAAACATAGTAAAAAATTGCTTCATCAAAAACGTTACCCCTTAAATTATGCTAAAATATTTTAAGCCTTAAATTACCATCATGGTTTGACCATTACACATTTTGCAATCCTTTAATCTTTATTGTATCTCAGTGCTCACCTTTATCGACTTCAGTGTTTTAAAAATGTAACTTTACCAATACAATTGGTAATATCCGTCGCAAAATATCCAATATCCGTGTGACGAACCTTCTCAAAGAAAAATCGAGGATTCCCTATAAATTTATTAAGATCGAATATCCATAACAGAACTTAAGGGGACTGAACACATATTACTTTAACGAAAAATGAGTAAGTCCAAAGCTTAGACAAACTACCTAAAGACATCCGGTCCAACGAAAACTGAGTGGCAAATGAAAACGACTTTTTTACAAATTTAGCACATACTCGACAAAACCAAAACAATTAGCTGGTATAGCCACTAGGTACAGGGTTATCCGTTATAAATGTTATCCCCCCCTGTTATTGTGCATTTTACAAAAGATAATAGACACTTAAAGTAAATATTTCAACGCATCCGTATCGATATACGTAACGCGTTCGAAACAAAGTCAAAATACGCTACATTTTGGACTGGTTTATGCGATGTTTCGAACGATGCCCGCTTTTTTGAAGGGTGCGATGACAGAACTGCTGATGAAATCGTTGCGTACGTTAGTGGGTCCCTAACGATACGTACATCCTTCCGTACGCAACGAGATTCTGTCATCACACCCGTCAAAGAAGTAGGCATCGTTCGAAGCATGGCATGAGCAAGTCAAAAATGTAGCGTATTTTGACTTTGTTTCGAACGCGTTACGTATACCGATACGGATGCGTTGAAAATTTACTTTAAGTGTCTACTCTTAAACATGAGTTGTAGTAAACTATAAAATGATTCATGTCAAAATTGGCCAATGTCATCGCATATGTCAAATTTAGACATCAACTTTCTTATTTTAAATTGAACACCCTGTGTATTTTTTAAAACTTCGATAGATCTTTTCTTCCTGATTCCAAAAATATTGGGAAATCAAAATAAGAAAAGCGCCCTCTAACCTAAAGCCCCAAACTATCCTAAGGCCCCCGATACCATTCCAACTGCAGGAGTTTTGTTAACAAGGGCCGCAGTGAGGCAGAAGAGTATTTTTACGTTTTCTGACAGAAAACCATTCGAGGTATGTTTATCTTTCAAAAATATGTTTTCAAAAACATTGTTCTAAAACAAATATGAAACCACTCCGCGAGCGCGGTCGCCCGCCGAAAATGGCCTAGCGCTGCGCGGGCATTACCCCGAGATTATCAAAGAACCAAGAGAACTTTACTGGCTCGCTGGATAGAAACATTCAGCGCCCATAACCCCAAATAATTTGGTTTTTATTTTGATTCAATAATTTTTGTTTTAATTTAAATTATTGCGGCATAGTTATGTGCAAGTTTGGAGTCGAAAGGATAGATTTTAGATCCCAACCTCATTTTCAAAAACACGCGGATACTTGAGTTTTTACAAAACAGATCAGTAAAATATGATTATTTCGTGTAGCGTCACCAGCCGATTTTAAGTTAACTTGTTGTCCGGTGGTAGCAGCTAGCAGGAGTGTTTTTAATTCAATTATAAATGCACTCGTAAATGCAACCTTAATCATTACACCCCAGTTACTTTAATATGTAGTTGGGTAGCGTTTTTTTAGCAAGTAATTCTGCAGTAAATAGTTTTCTTTTATTTTAGTATTCTACTCGGTTTTTTATGAAAAAAATCTTGTATGTAGGCACTTACTATAGTTCAAATATATATGGATGCTGGAATTGCTAAAAAAGTGCTGGGTCGGTTTGAGTTCAGGGTTTGGCTGGTTTAGTTCCCGCTTTAGTTAAAAAAAAATTAAAAAAGTGTCTTTACTGGCAAATTTGAACTTCGTAGGGGCTCAGGTAGTGCTAAGTAGATAATAAGTACCTAAAGAAAACTGTTTCCTACAATAATACCGTTTGGCCTTAAAATATTGAGTAAGCAGCATGAAATAATACTGCAGAAAATTTTACTGATAAAAAGTTATTGTTAGGACCGGTTTCTCAACAGCAGGTTACCAGAGAGTTAAAGTAACTCACGGGCTATAAATCCCAGTTTTTTGCTTACAACTTACCTTCGCCTTGAAGCTAATGTAACCCTGAAGCTAAGTTTAACCCGCATTTTAAAGATTTTTATAAGGTTATGTTGCTCGAGTTAACGGTAACTTGCTATTGAGAAACCGGCCCTTAGCGTCGCGGAATGTGAAGTCAAAATAAGTAACCTAACCCCAAATTTTTGAACCGGTGCTAAAAAATCTCACCCACTGTGGACAAACATAAATAAACTTTTACAAAAAAATCAGGTCGCCACAGTTAAATTGATTTCCCAATACCACATTGGACAATGTTGACATGCATAATTTTATAGTTTACGTAAATGCATAATAACTGAGAATCGTAGTTTTAGTATTTTTTTAAACCTAATTATATGTACAATTTCAACTTCTTGCTATAGGATGAAAGACCTTTATTCATTCAGTTTCCTATTTATTTTGTCAATGTGGTTACCAAAAAACTGGTTCGAATCAATTTGAAATTAACTGTACCACAGCGTTTCATCCTCATGAAGGAGTCATCAGGCGTACCACATAGACGAAATCATTCTCCTCGCACTTATACCGACCATTACGGAAAGTATAAGAGGCGCCCTCTATGTGGAGAGTAAAAACCCAATGCTGGCCGTAGGTGTGTAAAAAGAGCATCGATCCTGCAAGAGACGTCAATTATAACTCGCAAAATTACCGAAAGGTGCCGTACCTATTCCACAAGTATTAAAAATGAAGAAGGACTATCTGCTAAATGTTAAATTTGGCGGCCATTACTGTATATTTAAAATAAAGTGACTTATTCTATGCCTTGTATAAACAATCCTAGTAAGAATAGGTTTTGGAAAAATCTGAAGTAGCTAATTATAGTCGAGATAAAACCACCTTATGAGAGGCGTTCGATCTCCTTAACAAAATATCGAATGTCTCAATCAATACATTTTTTACCGGTAGTAACTTAAGAATCAAGAAAAGTTGATTGCGGTATAATCCTGCCATTTAATAAAATAAAAAACAACAGCGCCAAGAAGACTTAAAGTAAAATATTAAATTTAAAAAACAATGTTTGTAGGGGGGGGGAGGCCGAAAAGTAAAGGTTAGAAATCGGAATGAAGTTTAAATCTCAGCCATTCCAGCTAAAAGTCCACCACGGGTAATATCGCAAAATACGAATTAACGAAGGCATTAACCTACTCTTTGTGACCAATTATACAGACCGCTTCAAGCTACTGCGAACATAGGGCGAATGAAGTCTAATTTGCCAGTGTACGTACATGCAGAGATACCGCACGCCTATCAGTGAAGCAACCAACACTCAGGCTTCCGATCGCCATTCGCTGCCGTTCGCCGCCGTTTTAGTACGCCTCTAACCACGGTGCTGTGTGGAGCGTAGTCAATGAAACCGGAATTTGGTCAATAAATACGCAAATTTTTATAACGTAATTTTCTTATTTTTTGTCACTGATAAATAAGAGCGTTTTATTGTCAACTGCTCAGATTTATCAGTGACGACGTGTTACAATGAAAATAATTAGGCGAAACAAAATAAAAGCAAGTTCTCAAAATAAAATAATACATTCTAAAAACCAAAAAGATTCTCCCAGTCAAAAAAAAATTAAAGCAAATGTTCGAAAAGTCCTCCTTGCTTGGCTAGACAATATCCGAGCCTACTATAAAAACCCCTTCCAACGTTTCCAAGCATGTTAGGGGTGATAATTTGAAAAGCTTCTTCAAAAACAGATAGAAGTCATTAGGAGCAAGATCGGGAGATCGAGCTGGCCATAAAATAGTTCCCCGTGTACTTATAACCCGATTAGGAAATACATTATCAAGATATTTCCTAACAAGGCCAACATTGTGAGCGGAACAACCATCTTGTTGAAACCATGTTTCACCAAATCTTACACCTAACAACTGCCTAGCAGTTGGAATAATGTGCTGCTGCAGTAGATCCAAGTATCTAGGACCATTCAAATTGCAATTGCCGTTAATAAAAAATGGCCCAATACGTGTTCCCCTACAATACCCCCCCCCAAACATTTAGTTTTTGGGGATACTGTGTTCTTACGTCAAAATACAAATGCAAATTTTCCCTCGACCAATATCGAACGTGTGTTGGGTTATGACGATTTGACCATTTGACCATCTGCACTTTTTCGGCAACTTCGTAGACATCCATTTTTAGTTTTAAAAATGTATTATTTCAATTAAGAACTTACCCATCTGTTTCTCGAGCAAGGCAGAAATAAAACAAAATAATATAAACAAAATGAATTTCCAAAAGATAACACTGCAGCGTGCTTCGAATCCACCTCGGTCGTACGGCACGGAGAGTAAATTGGACTTGATTCCCCCTATGTTCGCAGTAGCTTGAAGCGGTCTGTATATTTTTTAATTTGCCTCCAAAACATGAAATTTCGGCGTTTCCTTATATTAAAAGATTAGCTTAAACTTTTTACTCTCAAATATTTTTGCACACTATCCATGAAATAATTCTATAAAAAATCAATAAAGTAGGCTTGCAAGTATGACCAAGATTTATTCATTTTGTGTAAATCGCTTTTCTTGTAATTTAAATATTGTTTCTATTTTGAGTGGAAATAGTGTTCCGTCCGTTACGTTCCGTCCGTTACGCAACATTTTGTTTGTTCAATTCTTAACCTTTTCGTTTTTTGGTAAAATAGTAACAAATATTATTTAAGTGTGATTTTAACTTTACGATTATATTAAATTTTGGCGTTTTTTGAGGTCCCACTGGCAAATAAATAAATAATACAAAAATTAATGAAGGTATGCTTCTTTTTCCTGTTGCGTCGTCTTTTTACCAACTTAATAAAGTAGATAAAAAATAGTTTTACATTTGAATTGTTCGAGTACAATTAATGTATTTATTTTTTGGTATCAGCGTTAACATATTCGCAGTGCCTAATGGCAATATTTCATTTTAAATTTAAAAAAATCGTGCAAAGCGTGCGTCAGTTACGCTGGAATGGCTGATCTATAACATCTCGAAAGCTAATTTTTCCACGTTTATACAGGCATTTAAAGTACCTTTCAAAAGTTAATACTTAAATTCTGTAGGCTCCTCCTCAGAGTCCATTATAGTCACAAAGTGCGCCCTTCACACACCCTGTATCATAAGTCAGGTAGATAAATTAAAATTTGATGAAAATTCGCGAAAATTAACCGAAATGCTGGTTTTGTTTTTAATTTCTAATTCAGAACCAAAGAATGATTAAACCAACGAAACTTACAGCAGCGGATTTGCTTAAATAGGCAACCAGCAATACTGCCCGCCTTTGCATTTGCGTGTTTTTATTCCAATTATCTATCAATTTTTAGTTAAATTATGTATTCTTACCTTGTGTCCGATATTTCTAGGTTTAAAAATGACGAAATATTTAAGCCCCTTAGAGGATGAATTTTTAAAATGTCTTTCGTAGTGCTCACCTACGTTACATAAAGAACTCTTGTGCGACATTTTACGCTTGACCCACCGGCGGAAAAACAGACCGGCAAAACGTTGAGATCCGACTAAATAAAGTCCTCATACAACGCAAAAGAGTGTACGATATCTTGGAATTGGTGAAAACCAGAAATTCGGAAAGCATATACAAGAAACCATTAAAAAGGCAACTAAAAGACTTATGCCGAACATAAACGGACCCAGCTCCAGTACAAGCAAAAGGAAAATATACAGTGTAATCCATTTAATCGTGAGATATGGTGCAGTGATAATATGCTGATAAGAATGCAATGGAATGCCTTACCAAGAGTAGCCTGCGGCTACCGAACGATATCAACGGAAGCTATTCAGGTTATAACAGAAATTCCGCCCATATACCGAATTTTCGAAGAAATTTTCCTCAAAAAACACCAAAATTCAATCAGATGCAGAGTATATTAAGACAGGAGTCCCTCAATGAAGTTTTGGACCTCTTTTGTTTATTATATATCTAAAAGATTTTAATGAAATAGTACAAAATCCAATTTTCTTGTTAACTTCGCTGATGACGCCAATTTAGTTATACCCATTAAAAAGCAAGAGACTATCAATGAAAAAGTATTTGACGTTTTAAACGATGTTAATAACTGGTTTTGTCAAATGATTTTTTTAAACACTGATAAAACAAAATCAGTGGTAATTTCCAATAACAAAATCAATGAATAGCGAGCTTTCCCTCAAAAAGGTAATGATAACCGTAGATCCGGATTTCGTACTTTTTCCTTCAAATTGAAGGTACATCTGCCGATTCTGCAATTTGACAGATGGTTGTCTTTTACATGAATCCTGTGTCATATTTTTCTATCATTATTTCATCGTTTTTATCTCCTAATTCCTAGCACCGTACTGATGAGCACCACAAGTGCGAAATCCGGATCTACGGTTACCATTACCTTTTTGAGGGAAAGCTCGCTATTCATTGATTTTGTTATTTATTCACCCTCACTAAATCCCTTTTTAAATTTATTAACTCCGTAGTGTCCAATATCGACATCTATGTACCGAAAAATCTGGTCTATGAGGGCGATAAATTGAATTTTGAGGATAATACAAAAGTACTGAGTGTGATCTTTGATAAAGACTTAAATTTTTATCAGCATACTGACGGTTTATGCGTGAAACTGAGCAGAGCTTGTTACGCGATAAGGGTGCTCTCAAATTTTTTTAGAAGACACAAGTTCTTGAAATATATTTACTTCCGCATGGTTTATTCCAACATACAATACGGCAATCTACTTTGGGGTCATAGCGGTCATGTTGAAGAAGTTTTTAAAATACAAAAAAGAGTATTACGGATAATGTTAGGCTTAAAATCGTACCAATCTTGTAGAAGCACATTTAGAGAAAATGAGTTGCTCACGGTCTTTGCAATTTATAACAGACAAACTACAAGACAAAATTAATATCTCTACATCTACCCGAAACACCGACTGACTGTAACTAAAAACGGTCCACATTATGGGGCAATAAAGTTTTATAACACACTACCAACAAAAATAACAAAAATAGCATAAAACTATACAAAAAAGCCTGATGTATTTAAAGAATTCTTAGATTACAAAGAATAAGCAAATTCTCCAAAATTTAGGCAAATTATCTTTATGTTCTGTTTTTATAAATTTCTTTTTTTTCTTTTATTAGTGTGTGTAAGAAGTAAAATCTTAAAAACAAAAGATCAGAAGATCTTGGGTAGAAATAACGAAAATTCAAACCTGAATGACCATCCCACAAGAAACACACAAAGGACTAAAGCGAAAAGAGAAAAGATTGAACGATGTTTCGCATTGGGCAACCAGCGTAGGCTCGTCAGTGGTACCACTAGTCACTCTCCCCATACATCATTAAACACCATACACTTTGATTCCAACTATTTGTGAGTGATTCAAAGTTGGAAATCAAAGTGTATGATGGTGTTTAATGATATATGGGGACAGTGACCAGTAGAACCACTGACGAGCCTACGCTGATTGCCGAAGGCGAAATATCGTTTATTTCTCTTTTCGCTTTGGTCCTTTGTGTGTTCCTTGTGGGATGTTCATCCAGGTTTGAATTTTCGTTATTTCCGCCCAAGATCTTTTGACCTTTTGTTTTTAGATTCTTTTCGGTTGATGTAACTGATATGGAGGTATTTTAACTTCTTTTTTGTTAAGTAAAATCTTGTTGTGTCCCTCTAAGAATGTGATCTGATTTTTGTTATTTTTAATCTGTGCTGTAAGTACCTTTTTACTTGTGCGGAATTTTAATTTTAATGTCAACTGTATTAGTTTTCCGCCAACAGCACTCCTATTAACCAAACGTAGTTGTTAAGACAACGAAAACTTTTAGTTCATAGTTAAGTTTTTGACGACTCAAATGTACAATTGTATATAATTTAAAAATAAATATATATTGTATTGTAATTGTATATGAAGATAAAAATGGTCACAGTGAAGAAAACAAAGAAACTGCAAAAGAGAATACACTGGAATCCCGCAAAGCAAGATGGGGCCGAAATAACGAAAAAGGACAATGGACGTAAATAATTATTCCCGACATTAAAACCTGGACATATGTCGGTACTGTCAAAGAATATATGACGCAGAACATACGATAATTTACTGTCCAAGATTTCAAAACTACCGCGAAACCAAAAGATCTACAGATAGAGAATATGACCATAGAAAACCTCTTCAAAGAAATGATACAACACAGATAAATGGAACCAGGGACATGGGTCACATCAATCAAACCAAAATGGTGAGAATGGTTCCGATATTTCTGACAAATCTGAAGCGGAGGGGTTAGTCCGTAGGTAGGAGAGGCCAGTGTCTATGAAGATTTCGCGTCGCTATATATAAAAAAAAGACCCACCGGTTTCGGTTGTACTTTCTGCCAGTCAGTGTTAAAGAGAAGTAAAAGATACCTTTCATAGTTTATTTTTAAAACTTTATAGCAAAAAGACACTGAAATGTATCAAAAAACGTCTTTCACTTACCTTTAGTAGAACGCCCTAGAATAAGCTTTAATCTTTGCAGGTGAATTTCAAAAGGTGCACTGTTGACTGATCCCAGACAATAAAGTTCTCAATTGCTGGACATTCTAGCTTCTCCATTTTAAAAGATTCGCCTAAAACCACAAACAAAAACCTAGCGATAAGAATATGTTGAACAAAGAACCACCTTAGCTATTTTTACTTGTCTCATTTGAAATAAGTGAGTTATGGGTACCATTAAATAATGTTGATTGAAATGAGATTGTGCGTGAATGGGTCTAAATAATAAAGGGTTTTTCAACGCTTAAATGTACAAAAAATTTCGTAAGAAGTTCAACAGGTCAGGAGAGACTTACGCAAATGTCGCTTTTTTATGATTACCTCATTGACGAATTTGCAAAAAGTAATCAAATTTTACCGCATTACGCTGCTGGTTCTATTTTAAATAATTAAATTAAATTAAATCTTTTACAAAATTTTACTTACTCATAACTTCACAAAACTCCTCAAGTGTCTTCTCATTCCTTTCAGTACATGCAAAGATAATCTCTTTTACTTGGCAACACTGCCACAACGTTTTTAAAGCTTGCACCAATGCCGGAAACAGATCTCTGTCGTATACTATGTCAGCTGCAAGGATTATATCGATATCGTCCAATTTTGCCTTACAAAGATTTTCGTCCACTTTTTCCCAGGGTAGGTTTAGTACTTCGATTTTTGCCCCTAATGGGTGAAGAATAATATTATCTTGAACCTACATAAGTTTAATTTTGTTTCCACTCATTGGCGTATGCAGAAATTCCTGGAGGGTGCTTGAATAGCAACATCATCAGGAGTATATTTTCAATAGCTCTGAGGGGGGGGGAGGGGCTTGAGTCCCTAAACCAGCATTTTGGGGAACTTTGTTAAAAAGAAGTTGAAATAAAATTTGTTAAAAACGACATACAATTAAGCACGTAGATACAAAATAGTAGTTTTCACAACCAGTGCAGTGGCTAAAATAGCGAGGTATTTAAAAACGCGAGTAAAAAAAGCATAGTTTAGCCGCGAGTTGTTAACACTATTTTTTTAATACCTTTATCAAAAAATCCAAGGAAAACAGGAAAATACTTTTAAAAATCTCGAACGAAGAGCACTTCTCGCAACATACCATTTTTACACTATAAATCAAGGCGGCTGGTAAATGAAATAACAATGGTGGTTTCCATGGCGATGTGCCTTTTTATTCGGTGACGTTCATTGTTATGACATTTTAATCGTTGAACTGGCAGAAATGGCTTAATTTTTAAGCAAAAATAATACATTTTTTCAACATTACTATTTTCCGCTATTTCTCTTTAATTTTAGTTAATAAACGGACCGAATTCTTTTTTTGCACGTGATCAAAAAAAAAGTTTTTTTTGCATCGGTAACCAAAAAAGCCATGCTTTAGTTATCTGCAGACATGTTTTTGATAAAGGTATAAACAAAAACTAATTATTTTAGGCAATTAATATTCTAATAAAAAGAAAAACATATTTTATGTAAATTGTTTGGCACTGAACTAGTTTTTGATGCTTGACCTTAATTTGCTTAACTTCCAGTGCTGATGCAATTATGAATAACTCTTTTACTTACCGCAAAGTTTATTCCCATTAAAATTGATGTTAGTAAGATCATCATAATCTTCTAAGTTTTTACCAAAGACTGTACTGCTGTTTCCACAATTGAATTGAACATTTTCGAACAATTTTTTCAGAACCTAAAAACGAAAGTTTGGTTATATGAACCATGTTGTTGAAAATTCTTCTCTGGATTATTACTAGAATACCACTGAATTAATTATACCCAAAATAAATTTTTTTGGAAGCTGGAAAGCCTAGATATAAAAAAAAACTCTTACAGTAAAATGAGGTGATTTTGGCCAATCTTCGAAATAATTTAATTTTGTAACTGTGGTACTTAAAAAGTTCTAATTAAACCCAGGATAAAAACTAAAACTGCATTTAAGGGCCATACAGTAACAAAATTAAATTAGTTCAGAATTGGGCCAATCACCCCCAAGGCTAAAGTCACCCTATTTTATGGTATCTACATCAACACACTCTGTTTTGCTCATGATTTTATTTACTTGTTAGTTAGTTTTCAAAATCATTCATTACTTTATTTTACCATAAATTGTCTTCAAAATAATTTAATATTTAATTACTTTTTTTTTACTTACCAAATGATGACAATCAGACAAATATACCAATTTTGGTGAGCACTCTAGAGCTAGGATAATCCCGGTTAGGCCTATCCCTGAACCAAGTTCTAAAATCTTCTTGTTTCTTAGATATTCTTTGTTTTTAATGCACCATTCGGATAGAGCAATAGCAGCCTAAAATAAGTACCAAATACTGCATTCAAAAGAAAAAAAAATAAAGGTTAAAGAAATAAGGTAGACTGTTTAGAAAGTCCCTGAATCTAGCAGAGCAAGGTGAGCAGAAATTTTTTTTTTATAGTGCATAATTAGGTGGTAATTAAGTGCTAGTTAAGTGCCCTATTTAAAAATTTAGTATTCCTTTTTTTTAAATTACAGCACGTTCTGCTAGCTTTAGATGAACTCAGCAGAGCAGTACATTAAAAATCATCGGAATCAAAATTATCATAATGCATAACTCGGTACCTACTAAAATGCTAATTAAGTGCCTCATTTAAAAATTTAGTGCTCCTTTTTTTTAAATATAGCATGTTCTGGGAGCTTCAGGTGAAGCTAGCAGAACATGCTGTATTTTAAAAAAAATCAGCACTAAATTTTTAAAAGGAGCACTCAAATAGCACTTAAGTTTCAACGATTTTTTTTTGCATTGCTCTACTGAGTTCATCTGAAACCAGCAGAAAATTCTATGTATATTTAAAAAAAGAGAAAAAGACATTTTTTATTCCGACGGTTTTTAATGCATTGCTCTGCTGAGTTCATCTGAAGCTAGCACCATACTATTTTACAAAAAAAGAGTTTTACATTTTTAAAATCGACACTTAATAAGCACTTTATCATCCACTATGATAATTTTGATTCCGATGATTTTTTATGCATTGCTCTGCTGACTTCATCTGAAGCTAGCAGAACATGCTGCATTTAAAAAAACGGAGCACTAAATATTTAAATGGAGCACTTAATTAGCGATTAATTAGCACTTTATTATGCACTATAATAATTTTGATTCCAAGATGATTTTTAATGTATTGCTCTGCTGAGTTCATCTGAAGCTAGCAAAACATTCTGTATTTTTTTTTTTAAAAAGGAGCACTAAATTTTTAAGTGGGCCACTTAATTAGCACCTAATTATGCACTATAAAAAAATTATTTTGCTCACCTTGCTCTGATAGCTTCAGGGATGTCTGTTTACACTAATCTTTAATTAAAAAAACAAAAGATCAAAAGATCTTGGGTGGAAATAACGAAAATTCAAACCTGGATAAGCATCCCACAAGGAACACACAAAGGACCAAAGTGAAAAGAGAAATGATTAAACGATGTTTCGCTCTGGGTAACCAGCGTGAGCTTGTCAGTGGTTCCACTGGTCACCCTGCCCATACATCATTAAACACCATCATACACTTTGATTTCTAACTTTGAATCACTCACAAATAGGCATTGTTCCGCACTGTTACTTATCCAAGTTACCTGATACGGATTCGTCCTGGCGTGTTAATATTTCCAATAGGATTATGCTCCTAAGGCAATTAAAAAACAAATATTGGAAATATTAACACGCCAGGATGAATCCGTATCAGGTAACTTGGATAAGTATGATGGTGTTTAATGATGTATGGGGAGGGTGACCAGTGGAACCACTGACGAGCTCACGCTGGTTACCCAGAGCGAAACATCGTTTAATCATTTCTCCTTTCACTTTGGTTCTTTGTGTGTTCCTTGTAGGATGCTCATCCAGGTTTGAATTTCGCTATTTCCACCCAAGATCTTTTGGTCTTTTGTTTTTAGATTCTTCTTCTTTTTTTTTGTTTTTTAATCTTTAATTATTTACCTGCCACGTCCTTAAACCTGTAGTTCCTTCTGAAATTAAGTTGACATCTTCTTTCAGACTAATTATCCTACTGCTACTTTTAATAAAATAGTGCTTGAAACAGTCTATATTTTTGCTGGTATCTGATCTTACTAAATCTGCATAGGCTGAATAAATCTTTTCATGTACTTCGCTGTACTCCTCCGAATATAAGTTGTCTAAAATAGGCAGGCAATATTACAGTAAATTGAATTGATTCTGCCTTTACTTGGTGGAACTCCATATAGTTCAGCAGCCTATGTCTTCCCGTGTGCACGTATGTTTAGATGCATTGTGGCATACTAGACACTAAGGGTGTCTATGACGTCATCAAAGATGGCCGTCGTTTTAACCACAAATGAATGATGTCGAAATGGGTTTTTGGCAATAACTCTGCACTCGTATAATCTAGAGACACCAAACTTGGCACAGTTTTATTAGATACATTGGAAACAAAGTATATGAACTTTCAAAATATTGCGTCTTATTTTGTTAAAACCAGAGGCGTACAAATTCAAGAAATATTTTGAAAAAAATTTTGGGACACATTATTTTTAAACCTTTCTGACCGAGAGCCGCTTTCACATATGTCAACAATATTTACGTTTCTGCGTTAACATAACTTCCAGATTTCAGAATTTCCATGGTGGAGTTGTGAGATATGATGGAGACAGTACCTATAGCGTCATTTGATTTTACGGTTCAACAAATCTTGTGTGATTTAATTTATTAATCGATTTATTTTATTATATACTCGCCGAAATGACCAACTGCCACAAGATTTGCTACAGTTTTACTAGATAGACCAGAGATAATTTGTTAAAAGTTTTATTACAAATCCTTTGTTATTTTTAGTACCAGTGGCGTACAAATATAATAGTTTTTATCAATAAATTCATTTTACCTTATATTGAAGTCCCAAAATTTTTGAAAAAATATTTCTTGAATTTATACGCCTCTGGTTTTAACAGCATAAGACGCATGATTTTGAAACTTTACACACTTTGTCTTTAATGTATCTAGTAAATCTATGTCAAGTGTGCAGAGTTATTGCCAAAAACCCGTTTTAACGCCATTAATTTCTAGTTAAAACGACGGCCATCTTTGATGATGTCATAGACCTTTGCACAAAATGTTGTTACTCCACCATGGAAATTATTAATTGTGGAAGCATTTCCTACAAAAAACAGTATATCACAATGCATCTAAACATACATGCACACGGGAAGACATAGGCTGCAGGACTATGTAGCTTTAGCAAGAGTATTACTCTTAATAAAGCTCTTGATAGTGATACAGTGTTCGCAAAACATTGTCGAAATATAGTTAATTTTTCAATATAGTGGAATTTAGTTTTCCACATTTGTTACAGTAAATCAGTATGTATTGTACAGGGTGACTTTTTATAAAGTTCCACCTGGGAAAACTTTTTTATTATTCGTCACAAAAAGATAAACAAAAAAGTTAATTACTCATGAAATTATGTAGATTTCTATTACAGTTTCACTCTTTTTTTAAAATCACCTACACGCAGGATGGCCATGAGGTCCCTTTTTTTTATAGGAATACCCTGTATATTTTTTAAACTTTTAAAAGATCTTTTTTTCTGGTTCCATTTTCTTCAATGGTCATTGAGAGCAAATTCACAAAAACGTTACCATAAGAGTAATGTGTTGAACAAAGAACAACCTAAAGTATTTTTCCTTGGCTAACACATTGCCCTTATGGCAAATTATTTTTGATTTTATATCAAAATCAAAATTTTATAAAATATACAGGGTATGCAATAAAAAAAAACAGAATCTCAAGGACACTCTGCGTGTAGAGTTTGATTAAGGAATTCATTCACTTTTTGATTTATCTTCTTTTCACAAATAACAAAAAAATTTGACTGGAACTTTATGAACGGTCACCCTTTACACTTGTTGTTTTTGAATTTATAATTAAATCCAAAATTACAAATAAATAAATACCACCAATCAATGGTTATAATTTATTATTTTACTACAAAAAAGTCAACCAATAAATTTCAAAGACATTTTCTTCTTTAAAAAATCTATGTTGGTAACTTTTTGGTCTCCTTGTAAATTTAACACAGAATTTAACTTACCATTTAAAGTGACTTGCTTTTCTAATAAATCCAAAAATGCTTTCAAAAATATCTTCTGGTATTTAATTCGAACTGGTAGACTTTGAATAAGGTCCGACAGTAGTGTGCGGTTCAGTAACTCTTCCTGTTCTTGCAAGGTAAATTTTGGAGCCTAAAATGCAGTCATTCTATTAATCCAAGTATTGAATATGAATGGTAAATTACGAGGTAAATTCTCTCTGCTATTGGCTAAAACATTATGTTTAAATATAGCAAAAGATTTCATTAAAATAATCTTAAAAAACATGCAGAGTGGGCTGGGTATGGACAGGACATAAATTAAAGTGTACCTAAGTACTACTTTGTTTTCATGTAGAACAGGGCTAACCACTAGGGTTGTCAAATTTTAATTTTGATTTATCTGGACATTTGCTCTAAATTACCAGGAAATTTGATGCAAAATTGGGACATTTTCAAAAACGCTTAGAAAATAAATAACATTAAATATTGACCGTTTTTTAATTTTAATTTACAAGCTAGCTAAGAAATTTCAATCGAAACAAAACAAAGTAGTAGTATATTACATAACAAGAAAAGAAATTGACAAATTTCATACGAGCCTTAGCCGAGTAAAACAAAACAACTATAAACACTGTTGAATTGCACTAATGTTTGTAAAAATTGGTCTTTAATTCCGCACAAATCAAATAAAACTGCTTTTCCGCAAATGTGCGCAAAAAATTTCTGCACACGTTTTCTAAGGATGCAAATGGCCCAGATGGTTTACCATTAATTTTCATAAAAAACTGCAAATTTAAACTTATTATATTTTGTCTAAAATTTTTATAGATCATTTTCTACAGGACATTTTCTGACAGCTTGGAAGCTAAGTTATCAGGCGTCAGCCTTTCGACAGGGTCGATCATAACCTAATACTTGATAAACTTAAATTTAAGTTATGAGTATCCATGGCTCATCTCTCAACTGGTTTCGGATTAATCTAACTGAAATACGCCAGGCAATAAAAATAGAGAATGCTGTCTCCGCCGAGTTTAACGTTTTCCCAGAAAACTGAACTTTGTTCTTGTTGCTGATGATCTAAAATTCTTTAGAATTATAAGAAGTTTGGAGGATTGCCATATTTTGCAACAAGAGTTGAATGGGTTTTCAGCATGGTGTTGATATAATAATTTATCCCCAAACGTTGACAAATGTAAAACTGTATATTTTTATAGAAAATTAAACCATATAGATTTTACTTATTAGTTGGATAACTCTAATTGGGATTGTATTGGTATCCAACTGCATGAAGGCAAGTATTATACCAAACTGACTGATGACACCAATAATAAGCTTTTAGCACTTTCAATATTTCTCCAAAAAGTAGGTATACTGGGTATACCTATACCTTTATTTTAATTGTATTATTGTGATGTAAACTGATTGGCTCTACAAAAACAAAGAAGTAAAATTCGCAAAAACTAACCTCAAAACTCATCAGGCAAATGTCGAAAACTCAAATCAAGTTCAAAATACATTCAAATTGCTTCATGAAAACCGAAAAGTGTTCCACGAATATGACGCCCCAACATTAAACAAGCAATCATAAGCTATTGCCAGGTTAAGGGCCAAATTTATAGTCCGACATTGAAGGAAGCCTCAAGGTCTCCTTGACAAAGCTGTCCTTTAAGGCATCATTTCATTCCTTATTTATAGTTCCTTCTTTCGAAAAGGAATATTTCAAGGTAGGGTTGTATCGGCAATGTCTCTTAAATGATGGTGGGGTGGTGCAAATAAACTACTGAAAACTTCATCATTATTATTTTTAAGATTACGGTGTTGTTATTTTTAAAATTCTTCAGTTTTTTATAACAAAAAGCATTTGCTATTGTTTCTTTTTCTTGTGTCTTACTGCATACCTCATACTGCTTTCCTTATGGAACTCTGAATACACTAGCCAGGAAAAGTTTTTCCTCGCTTAATGGATTCACGTATGAACAAAAAATTGTATAGTTCCAGTGCCGTATACCGTAGGGTACATATCACAACATTGGCGACACTGGGAGACCCCGGTTGTTTGGGTTATCAAATTGATCTTCGATCATGGGTAGCATAATCTGCAGTAGGGTGGGGGGCAAAAACACCTTTTCCCTAAATGTGAGGATGTTCATTATAGTAAACTGTGTAAAGTTGGCCTGTATATTTTTGTGAACATGTGCATAGGTAACTTTTGGTACCCAGAAACATTTTTACGGGCGTCTCTCTGTGTATGGCCTTGGTAGAAATAAGTAGATATTGTAACAATTGAGAAATATAGAAAGAAACCCTTGCTGATTTTAAACAAGTGTTTTATTTTAAGTTTACCAAACATCAATACAAGAATAACGTTCTAACATTAAAGAGCTCAAAGGGACTTTGCGTGTCTCAAATGTATCCCTTTAGTGGAAGACAACCATGATGATCTGGGACTCATACAGGGAAATCATAAATTATTTTCAGGATATCATACAAATCAACCCACAAAATGACAAAAAAGTTATGGTAAAGGGACCCTAGAAGGTGCCCCCATAAAGAATTTTTCAAAAAAAATCAAAAATGGCAGAAAACTGCATAATTACCAAAGTTATTATCAAAACAAACCCAACAATATTTTTGTTTTTTAACCTCACATTATTTGCCAAGGAAGGCCGAAGGTAGCTCTTTAGCTACTTTAATTTAAGGATTCCTTCAAGTCACCACTATAAATACCAAATTGGCCCTTCGCCTCCTTGAAGGAACAAGGGGCCTTGAAAGAAGACTATAAATGTGGCCCTACGAATGCATCGGCTTGACTCTTAAGTATATACATTCAGCAAAGGATATTTGCCAATTATAATACAAACCTGTCCCCAATTAAAATTTTTCAAAGGTACCGTGCACAAGAACTGATGCACAATATTATCGAGTAATAATTCCTTCGCCCTGTTTTGCATATCAGCAGCAAATATTTATAAAACTTAACTATTTTGACAACAAAAAATTGGGGTTATTGTGCCCAAAGATAAGAGGAGGAATAATGGTCGGTTGGTTGCAAGAGGCAGGGAATGAGCACATTAGGTCCGTTTTTGCGAGCCTAACACAGTCACTATTGTGTTCTCTTTCTAAATGTTTTCGTCTAACCCCTATATGCACCGTAGGTAATTAATCTCGATAAAACTCTAATCGCGATCACCGTCTCGTTTAAGCTCAGAAAGCTGGTTTAACTTTGATCGCCCAATTTTCTGAGGTTAATCCCTAAATTCTAACCTTATTAGCATAGGTTATATATTCAAAAATGTATTTTGAGGACGAAATGTTTCTAGACGACGATTTGGATATTTTGGAAATTATTGATTATGGCTTTCCTAGGCATCACTATTTAAGAGAAGAATATTTTGATACTCTGGATAATTTAACTTTTTTTAAACGCTTTAGGCTTACCAAGCCCTTAGTGCTTGACCTGTTGGAGCCTTTAGAAGAGCATTTGGAATATGATAACAATTTGTAAGTATCTAATTTTTGTTACAGTAAATAAAAGCAGATATTAGGTAACAACACTTATTGGGAATGGTAGTTATTTTTGCTCTTTTTAGAATTGCAATAGTTTTTAGCAAAATTTTTAGGAATGACTCAGTTTCTCCAATGAACCAACTTCTAGCCACACTGAGATTTTATGCCTGTGGGACACACCAGGATGCAATAGGAGATTACATGGGGATGCATCAAAGTACTGCATCCAGAATTATTAAATGTGTGTCCGTGGCTGGACAACGTCCACTTCAAATAATAATGTCTGAAGGAAATGAAATCATTAGAGTGCAACATGAATTTTACCAAATAGCCCATTTTCCATCTATAGTTGAGTGTATTGATGCCAGGTAAGTTACAATCTTGAAAAAACAGGTGCCCGATTCTTGAATCACTTAAATTTTAGTTGTGTATGAATTATGTTTTAACTGAAATTTCACAGAAAAAAGACTAAATCTCCACTAATTGCCTGATTAATTCAATTTGAAACCAACAACACACTTGATGCAATTTCAAATGAAAATGCATCGAAAGTGTGTTTTTTTCTCATCAAAATTTTGTGTGTGTATGTTTAATAAGTAAATTAATTAAAATTTACTCTTTCTCCTTGAAATTTTTTCCAAATCATAATTTGTATACCTACATATGACTAGGTATACAATTTGAGTGATTCGAAAAGTGGGCCCCTGTTACATGTAGCAGATTTCTCAAATATAAAAAAGTTTTTACACAAATTTTCAAACATATTTGAAATGTTAACGCTTACTTACCTTTTTCCTTTTCTTTTCAAAAACATTATATTTTTCAGGAGGAGCATACGCAGACATTTACAGGAACAGAAAAAATTATTTTTCAATGAATACGCAAATAATTTGTGATGCTAATTTACATATCAGAAACATAGTGGCAAGATGGCCTGGATCGGCCCATGATATGACAATTTTTAATCATAGCAATATAAAAGCAAGGATAGAAAGAGGTGATTTCCCTAATAGTGTTCTTTTGGGTAAGGAAAAACCAGTTTTTGGGATTTTGGTCCGTTTGTTCTCAGAATCACGCGAAATAAACTACTAAACCGATTTTGATACTGCATTCCTTGGATTCCTGGGTGGTACATAGACTTTATTTCATTAAAATTGGTTCACAGAAACAAAAGTTATGACTAGACTATTTATAGCAAAAAAACAACGCAAAAGTGATGCTGCAGAGATTCAGCTGGTCATTTTTTCTTTAAACTCTTAATGCATGTGACTTAATTGCATGAAAGAATAGCAAACCACTTAAAAATGCAATTTTGTCATGGTTTTATTTGGAATAGCCATATAAAGTAAAGTACTCTGATGTGCAGAAAATTTTCATACAAAATCAACTGATTATAGTGACCTTAGTAAACCATGACATGAAAGAGTTTTGGTTTCAAGACTTTCAAAGTCATGTGAAATATTAAGGCCACTTATCCACTTTTGTACGAGAATTTTTTGCAGATTGGTGTATGCATGTCAGTTTATTTCAATTGCATTTATTCTAATTATTTTTAGGAGATAGTGGGTATGGAGTTCGACCATACCTTTTGATACATTTAGCAAACCCAAAAAATCCTGTGGAAAGAACAATAGGAGTATGGAAAACTAGATTCTTGGCTTTATTATATGGCCTGCATTGCAAAATGGAAACCATCAAGGCCATTATTGTAGTAACTGCAGTGCTACATAATATCGCAAGAAAGATGAATGAACCTGAGCCACCACTGCCTGACGAATTAAATCAACAAGAACTAGACTACCTCCTAGAATTGGGGAACATTCCAGTAGAAGCCGAAGTAGAAAATATTCGTAATTATCCTATTCATCGTCAAAACTTAATTAACAATTTCTTTGCTAATTTTTAGTTTTTTTTGTGAATCAAACAAGAATTTTATCCGGTAAAAAGAATCTTAACTTGTGTGTCTACTGTTAAGTTTAGAAGCATTCTACCACTAATTTTTTTATATATTTTTGTATTCCTAAATTTAGTTGATTGGAAAATAAAAAATCTTTAAAATGTAAAATATTTTTAATTTTTTTTGGACAAAAGTGCACTATTTGTCTCTAATTTAAAAAAATAAGTGTGTCACTTTTTACAATACTTTTATATTGTAACATAAACAAAAAAAAAACAAAACAGAACATTTCTTAAGTAACTAGTGATGCTGTTGAACTAATGGATTTCACCTAATAATATCTATAACCTGAACGTGGTTAGTATGATATTATTTTTAATTTCTAACTAGCTCTCACTTTATTTGTTCTACAAATTTGTCACTTTCTTATGAAAGAAACACTAAATACTGACAGACATTTGGACCAAGTAGGTGAAGGCTGGTTAATAATTAACTGAAAAATATCATATACCAACATATTATCTAAAATAATTCGTAAACTAACAGGTACTGCTCCCTGCAACCTTAATCACAGGGACTTTTAGTTGAGTTTTAAAGTTAAACATTCCAATCACTATTAAGTTGCTTTTTTAGAAGAGTTTTCTTATACTGGATTTCTAGCTTCAAAGCTTCTAACTGGAGCTCCTCTTGATGTTTTTTAAATTCCACAGATCTTTTTAAATCTGAGATTTGTGATTCAACCAATACAAGCCTCTTGTCTAAAAGTAAATTATATTTTTCAGCAACATCTGAACTTGTTAAGGCTCTGGTGGTAATCATAGGTCGCCGCCTTAAAGAATTTAACTTAGGATTAGGAGGTGAAGTAACAGGCCACTTGCTGCAACCAGCTTTTTCCTGTTCATTTTGTGACTGTCTGGTTTTTCCAAGGGTTTTTCCTTGTACTGTTTCAGAACCCTCATCCAAACACTTATTATTCATGTTTGTGGCTGTCTTGAATTTCTTCTTCTGTAAAAAAATAGAGCTTTATTAATAAAAAGTATGTCTGAAACTGGATTTCATTCAACATCTATCTGTTTGAAATTAAATCTTCTTAACTCTTTCGGACTTCCATTGTCTATATTTTATTTATACACAACGTTTCGATCAGTACAATAGTACTGTTACTGTACTGTAATAGTAGTTGGCACCTGAAGACGATTGTACTGAACGAAACGTCGTATATAAATAAAATATAGACAATGGAAGTCCGAAACACAAAGTTAATTTCAAACACATCATTGTCTCAAACTTTCAATCTATCTATTTACCACAACAATGTGACATTGCTTTTTCCTTGGTCTACACGTTGTAAGTATGAACAATATATGGGTATATTTTGTCCTTTTAAGAGTAGACATCTTCTTTTTCTATCTGTGAACTTAGCTGGCAATAAACTAAACTAAACTAAAGATCAGTAATGTCAAAGTGACATTGCAAAACGGGCCAGGGGTCGTATTTTCGAAACCATACGAAATTATTCGCATGCGACTACTTCCGTCTCTTTCTATACCGTATAGAAAAGGAGGCAAAAGATATGCCGATATGCTGATTCATGGGTAGTACGTGCAAGAATAACCGGTTTTTCATGCGAAACAACACGAATGCCTCCACCCACTCGTGCAATATTGCGTTAAACCAGTCGAATTCGAACGCGGTCCACACATACCGGCTTATCTTTCGCCTCTCATTTCACACGGTATAGAAAGAGACTGACATAAAAATTGTTGATTATTCAGTATACGTATGCGGATATTTTCGTATGGATTCGAAAATCAGACCCCAGGTGATATCCCTACCTTTTGGAGTAAAAAAAACATTAGAATTGGCTCAAATTTAAATGGAAGGCATATTTTGTAAAATCTTAAGACATGGCTTACAGCACTTTTGTGATTTTTTCGCCGAATAAGCAAAAATTTAGTTTTTGGTGGACTTAGGAACCTATTAACTAATATATAATTAATCTAGTAGTGGTGATGAGACCTTCTTACCATTTCTTAATGAAATCTAAATTTAACTTAAAATTTAGGCCAGTTTTATCCAGTAACGTAACGCAGAATACATAAATTTAGTGTTTAATTTTATATATTTGTTTTTTTCCCATGCAACATGGTAGAAGAAGATAGAGGAATAAAATAATGCATTAAATCTATCCCATGATTTATCCATTGTGCATTAAGATGCTGGGTAAACCGAACCTTCATAAAAAAGCAGAGGCTTTGTTAGGGACAGGTACTTACTGCATTACTATTCTCAGTTTCTTCTGTAAACTCCAAGTCATATGATTCCGGAGAACTTGGCATAAACTCAAACTCGTAATTTCGTGAGCAGTTTCTGAGGTTCGAATTCGGAAGAGCTCGGGGGGAAAGAGTATCATGGTCATCATCAAATTCAGAGTTATCCCCTACAAGGCTCACTTCATTTAGAATAGTCATCAGTGTTTTGTCCACTTCATCTAAATCAGTATTAATCATTTCTGGCAATCCCCCTCCTGTTTTTTTTGCCTCCTCTTTTTCTTTTGCCAGTTTTCTTTCTTAATTCTTTTTTTTATTTTCGTAAAGCCTTTTGAGAGAATCAGCACTTCGGAAACACAACACTGGAGCCGAAGCATTAAATTCTGCCTCGATCTTTTTCCAGGCCTGGTTCTTATTGTTAATCGAGGTACGGTTTGTTTTTTGTCCTCCAGGACACCAGAAAACTTTTTGGCAATTAGATTTACCAAAAACACTTTTTCCGCGCCACGAAAATTGGGAACTCTTTTGTCCGTAGGAACCACGAAGGTGGATGTCATGTTTTTTTGCGCAAAAAAAAATTTAAAAAATCAAAAATGCCCTAACCCTTAGACTAATAACTAAAGAGCGACCAAACATTCCCTATTGAAATCCTCTAATGTTTACAATCCAACACCCTTCTGGACGATTATATGAACAGAAAAGAGATAGAGCAATAAAACGGCAATACTGTCAAAAATTGCTTTTCCCATTACCAGTGGCGGCGTTAATTTTAATTTAAATATATAAATGTGAAAACGAGATATAAGGTAGGGTTGGTCGGATTTTCTTATTCAAAAGAATTAACTGCCAGAACTTGCATAACCACAAAAAATAGATTTATTCAAGGATAAAGTTTAGTTTGAGGAATGTAGGTATTTACGAACAGATCAAAAGTTTACCAAAGAGCACTTGAAATGATTTTTAGGTCAATTATTCAAGATGGCTGTTATATGTTTTTTTTAATTGTGCAGTATCCCACAAAACAAAAGTAAAAAAAATATTTTCATAGCAAAAAAAAACGGTTAATAACCCGTTTTATAACGTTTTTGTCCAAAAAAAAACACGCTAATAAACGGCTTATTAAGCGTTTTTTTCACTATGATAATAATGTCTCTTTTAGTTTTCTTTAGTGGAATATAAACTTTATTTATCAAATTAAGAGAACTTTTTGTGATGTTAATTATGAAAATTTTAAGGCCAACAAATTTTATTCTTTACACATTGGCTGCATGTTCATTTCTGAATACAGAACACAAGGAAAATTTAAGGAAGAGGTAAAAAATTACTAGTAGTTTTTCAGGAACCAGGAGTCAAAAGGCAAAAAAATAAATAATAAATATTAATGAAAATAAAAATAAGATTGGCTCAGAGTAAATATCTCCAAAACGGTTTTATTCACATTATAGAAAGTACCCAGGTACCTATTAAAATACAAAAAATACCTGCCCCAGTACCTGACTATCAGCACTTGGTCTTATTGTCTTCTCTTGTTATGTATAAATTATAATAAATAAATATTTTACATGCTGCAAAAGGAGCAAAATTATCTGGTACTATTGTTTCTTAAAAAAGATTAGTATTAGTCTTAGATTTTTGATGTATTAATAGTATAATCATAAGCTTTTTACGCAGTTTTTTACCTCATACTACGCCCATGACTAACGTAAAATGACAGGATCTTTCTTACCTCCGAAATATTAGTTCTGGGCTGGAATATCCGCTTTTATTGCATACCAGGCAATGGTAAACCATTTTGTTGGTCCTCAAAATAGCTTGATACAGTTCTTTTTCACAAATAGTCACAATAAAATTCAAAAATCACCGAACAATACAAACCCCCGTTAACAACAACGCCGTCAGCTGCAACCAAACATGTCGGCATTTATTCGCGGCTCGTCGAAAAAACGTTGCCGGCTTGTGTTCTTTTTTATAAATCTCGAAATTCTACTTATTAAAAATTAAAAAAAATTAATTATTGAGACTAAAAATTAGGACTAAGAATTAAGTTATTAGCATAAGAAAAATTATCCTATATAAAAATATGTCAAATAATCAATAATATTATCAAAAGAGCTTCAAGAAGTTTATGAATTGTTTTGTTTCTAGGGAAACCCCGCGGTAAATTGGCAACCATGTATTTTTTGGGAAATAAACATTGTGGCTGGTTGATCGGGGTAATATTGTTTACTGTTATATCTCATTTTTTTAATTAATCTGAGGCCCTAACCACACAAAACAAAAACCATGTTGCGCCGGCGTACAAAAGTGTATCAACATTTTTTAGCTACGTTGCCGATTGTCCTACACAGATTACCGATCTTTATCGCCGGTTGCTCGGTACATAACAAATTTGGATTCAGCTTAGGAGTAAAACTGATCGAGATTTACTAAACTTCCAAACGGTGCATATAGCTGTAAGAGAGATCCAGCATACAACACCATACCAGAAAAGGGATTTTCGATTTAAGAATTAGTCCTAGTTCAGTACCCTCTCCAGATAGGCCGATCAACTCATACCGATTTAGTGTCCTTTTATCCACTTTCGCCGCCATTTTCACTCAAAAGTGACAGATAATCCATTAGTTTTCTGTCAAAATGGCGGCGAAGGTGGATAAAAGAACACTAAAACGATAAGAGCTGATCGGCCTATGTGGAGAGGGTAATGCCTAGTTCTGATTGACATAAATTTTGACAGCGGTTCTAAAGTTCGTAATTTTGCAAAATTTGAGGGGTTATGTTTACAACCAATGCATGGGACGAGCCAACCTCCTAGGCTGGTTCTAAAATTTCATGACCCGGTTGCCACTGTGACGTCACTGTTTTAAAACGAAAGAAAAATCCTTAAAAAAATACCCGCCTGTACACCCTTCGAAAGGAGATATTTACCCCTAAATGCACCGTAGGCACCTAATCGTGATTGGCTATCTAATCCATTCTTTTTCTCTCTTGATCTCACATAAATGAACAAAGAAGCCTGGATTAGTTGAACTAATCCGAATATTTTTACGGTGCATCTGGGGGTTAGACATGCGGGGTCGAACGGTATGCAGTCGAGTATTTTTTCAGGTACCGTTAGTATGCTGGATCTCTCTCAGACGCATGCATATAAGAAAAGAAAACAATAGTAACTACTTGCTTGCAAAAACATACCCTTTGGTTAAGGCGCGTTTCTGCGAGCTTAACATAGTTACTATTATTTTCTCTTTCTAAATGCATTCGTCTAAGAGAGATCCAGCATACAACACCATACCAGAAAAGGGATTTTCGATTTAAGAATTAGTCCTAGTTCTGATTGACATTATTTTGACATAAATTTTGACAGCGGTTCTAAAGTTCGTCGCAAAACGTCATTTAAAATATTGTGCAGATATTTTTTATTTTTCTCAAAAAAAGACTACCTATAATTTTGCAAAATTTGAGGGGTTATGTTTACAACCAATGCATGGGACGAGCCAACCTCCTAGGCTGGTTCTAAAATTTCATGACCCGGTTGCCACTGTGACGTCACTGTTTTAAAACGAAAGAAAAATCCTTAAAAAAATACCCGCCTGTACACCCTTCGAAAGGAGATATTTACCCCTAAATGCACCGTAGGCACCTAATCGTGATTGGCTATCTAATCCATCCTTTTTCTCTCTTGATCTCACATAAATGAACAAAGAAGCCTGGATTAGCTGAACTAATCCGAATATTTTTACGGTGCATCTGGGGGTTAGACATGCGGGGTCGAACGATGTGCAGTCGAATATTTTTCCAGGTACCGTTAGTATGCTGTATCTCTCTCAGACGCATGCATATAAGAAAAGAAAACAATAGTAACTACATTAAGCTTGCAAAAACATATCCTTTGGTTAAGGCGCGTTTCTGCGAGCTTAACATAGTTACTATTATTTTCTCTTTCTAAATGCATTCGTCTAAGAGAGATCCAGCATACTACACCTTCACAAAAAATAACCGCCTTTAAACCCTTCGACCCCGCATATCTGTTGGGGGATAACTATCCCAAAAAGGTAGTTAGACAGCGGGGTCGAAGGGTCTACAGGCGGTATGTTCCTGGTATGCTGGGTCTCTCTCAGACGAATGCATTTAGAAAAAGAGAAAATTAGTATCTATGCTAAGCTCGCAGAAACGCGCCTTTAGTTGATGAATTTTAGCAATTAGGGATATTTTGGAACGCTTACTTGACAGTTCGTAGTGATTGTGATAATTACTGCGTCTGCGCAATAGCTAAACGTCATGCAGTTGTGGTAATTAACCACTACCACTGCCTTAAGCTACGAATCCATTTCGTTGTGGTTGTGGTTATTTTTTTGGATAGAATTAAAGAATTTTGACTTAATTAATTTTAAAAATAATAAAATATTACCAGTTTCCAACATATAAAACATTTATTTTGTAAAATTAAGCCCAATTTTGTGTTTTTCCTCATCTCTACATTTTTTAAAAGTGACAGTTTTTAATGTGTTCCAAAAACTCTGGTAAAATCAATGAGTGGTAGTGCTAGTGGTTTGTAAACACTACCACAGCGGCTGTCAAAGTTGTCAAAATTTTAATCGTTCCAAAATTTCCCTATTATTAGGCGCGTTTCTGTGAGCTTAACATAGGTACTAATATTCTCTTTTTCTAAATGATTTTGCCTGAAAGAGACCTAGCATACCAGGAACATACCGCCTGTACACCCTTCCCGGACAGATATGCGGGGTCGAATGATGTAAAGGCGGGTATTTTTTGTGATGGTGTAGTATGCTGGATCTCTCTTAGACGAATGCATTTAGAAAGAGAAAATAATAGTAACTATGTTAAGCTCGCAGAAACGCGCCTTTTGTGTTCTGATACCTATAGTTACTATTGTTCTCTTTTTTTTTAAATTGCATCTATCTGAGAGAGATCAAGCTTACCAGAAAATGATCCCTCTGCACCTCTCTGATATAGTTATCGTTGACAGATATACGGGGTCGAAGGGTGTACACTCGGGTCTAACAGGCCATTTTCCTGGTATGTTGTAGTAAACTGGATCTCTCTCAGCCGAATGCATTTAGAAAAAGAGAACAATATTAATTATAGTAAGCTCACAAAAATTTGCTATTTGTAGCAACGAGTTAAGTTGCCACTCAGTTAAGTCGGCGGTTAGAATATGACTCGCCAAATTTTGTTGAAATGGTGTAAGTCACATTCTAATGGGCTACTTAACTAAGAGGCCTCTTAATTCGTTGGTGCTATTAAAAAATTTTTGTGGGCTTACTATAGTTTCTATAGTCCTTTTTTTCTAAATGCATTCGGCTGAGAGAGATCCAGCATACTACCTACAACATAGCAGGAAAATGGCCTGTCAGACACGCCGTATATCTGCCAACGATAACTAAATCAAGGAGATATGTATGTTTTATTGGTAGAGGGGTGCACGGGGAGCATTTTCTTGTAAGATTTCATCTCTCTCAAACCGATGCAATTAAAAGAAGAGAACAATAGTAACTATAGTAATTTCACCAAATATTGCTAAATGGCTTCTTCTGTCAGGTGGGGCTGTTCAGAAATGGGCCAGTTAAACGTGACGTCATTTCAAAATTTAAAAACTTTTCTGAGTGTGTTTACGGCGGGATTACCAACAATTTAATGCACACAGAAGTCAAAAATTAAGCGCTAAATTTATCCATGAATGCATTATAATTATAATAAAAATAATTTATTTTTTATTTTTCTTCCCAGCCATGGTTTCACTGTAAAGACTTAGGTATCGTTTAAAATTGGCATTGTCACAATCATTGTTCTAATTTTAGTGTTAATTTGAATCATAAGAAAGTTAAAAAACACTGTTTGAAATGGTGGTGTTCATAGAGTGATTTTGCTTTGTATTTGCAATTGCAATAGAGTCTTTACGATAAGAAAGTTTAGAAACTTTCAACACTTACGACAGTCACTATTGCAGAAACTAAAATGCGCAGGCGCGAAAATATCGATTGTATGGAGTGTCCAGGCAGCCAACAAAATGTAATAGAATAGCCTATATATTTTCACAAGAGGCTGAAAAAGATGGGGAATTCTCAACGGATCAAAATTTGTGATATTGTGATACTTACTACTACAACTATTCAAATTATAAACGATACTTTAAAATTATATACAATTAAAAACTGTTTTGTTTTGGTTTAAGTAAAAATAAGTTTAAACTTTGGTTTAATCTAATAAACCAGAGCTCTAAAGTCTAGCCGTAGATAGAGAATACCACTAGGTCTAGCATAGATCTATCTTAAATACCCTACTTCTTATTATTATATATTATATCTATTAAATGTTAATAAACACGTTTAATTTTTAGTACACTTCACCATTATTGTAATACTTATTGACCGCTCCACTGGCGGGCTAGGCAATCTCGCCGTTACAAGGATTCACGTTCCAAAAGGGTCCCACACAACCTCTCTGCTCAAAACACTCTTTAGGCACTGTGTACGGACTCTTCTCAAAACAGCACAAGATAAAGGCCGACACGCAATTGCTTGGATCGCTGAGTAGTTTCCAGTTTGAGCTCCTTTTGAGGCGATTCGTACCGGGGCGTGCTAAAGGTGGGAAGGTTAGATTGATTTGAGCAGACGGAGGACGGGTTGGCTTATTGTCACCCGGCCACACTAAAACAAAAAAACTAATAGGGGTTTCCATTGGTAAAATTGGTGCCTCACTCGTAGTGACATTGGCTTGTTGCTGTCAAAAAATTGCGTCAATGCAATCTGAGTGCAGATTAAATGGAATATGAAAAAAATGGACCCAAACCAGAACACTCGTTTCATTCAAACACTTAACTCAATGTATATAAGAGTAGCTTGGAATAATTGAAAAACTCTTTTTGAGGTTAATTAGTTGGTTTTCATTTTAAATATAAAGGCGGGAAAAATTTTTCGGTGCACCATGAGCCCCCAGAGCTTGTGCGGAAAAAGTTACACTTAGGGCAAAACTGAAATTATCATAGCGAATTCTTTTAAGAAAAATAGTGTGCCACTCGTCATGCACCGAAACTGACTCGGTGCTGTCAAAAAGTTGCACCAGTGCAATTAGAATGGAAACAGTGGCGGTCTCAGGAGGGGGGGGGGGCGATTGCCCCCCCCCTTTGCTCCAGAAAAAATAGAGTAGCCAACAAATATGCTGATTGAAGTCTTTAGAGAATAAACGAGAAATTGCAGAACAATAAACAAACTCATGACGTACTTACTTACTTAAATACAGAACAGTATCCTTGAGTTTCTATTTATAAACAAGTTTTAGACAAAATCATTTCGGACATAAAATCAAGGTTCAAAAAGCAAATAGGACGGGTTGACGCCTTCGAACGTCCAATCCGGGTTTTGCACTTTGATTCGAAATTAAAAAGAAGGAACAGTCAGATCTGGGGCCGTGCACAAATTACGTAACGGTGATTTTACCAATTTTTGACCCCCTCCCTATGTAATGTTTTGTAACGGTTTGGCACGCCACTCCCCTAATATTACGTAACGATTTCAAGACCACTACCTCTCCCAAAAAAAAAACTTTTCACTTATTTTCATTCCAAATTTTCTTAGTTTCACACAAATGCAAACGCTGTCGAAAACCCCCTCCCTCCTACGTAATGTTTTGTAACCCCCCTCCCCCCTATGACCATTACGTAATTTGTGCACGGCCCCTGTAGTCCCAGTGGAGGAGGGCGAGAAAATTGATATTTTTTTCTTAAAAATTATACTCTTTAGACCTATTTCTTTGCGTTCCCGAAATTACGTAATTTTTGAAAAAAAAAATTTATTTCGTGCTTTGTTTTTCTAACATTTTTGCGTTCGGCTAATTTAATTGAAAAATTTTTGCCTGCGGCGTTCTTTATCTTCTCACTCGAAACCAAGATCCCCCGTTTTAGGAAAACTGATCCCGTCTCTGTTTCTAAATTTTTTCGAATAAAAAAAGAGTATGACCATGGGGGAAATAATTTTTTTTCTACGGTATGACGAAAATTTCGAGAAAGTTGAAGAAAAAAATAAAAAAAGTGGCAGAGCTCAAGTTTTTCGTGAAAAAAAACGTTTTTTGTAAAGAAACAGAGCAAAATAAATCCCTCCTTTCTGGAGAATTGGTTCGCTACATGTTTCGAGATCATGTCATAAAATACCTCGAAAATATCAAATGTAGTGTAGGGCCAGCTTTATTTAAAATCAATAATATCGCAAGCAAAAAGCTCTGCAGGAAAAACAGCGCCGTTTATTGATTTGAAAAAGCTGGTTGGGACCTGAAAACATCTAATTTTTTCCTCGATCATCTCATGGTGTGGCCGCCATCTAGCGAAATTTGCAGACATCTTGTCAACGGTTATTATTGCAACTATGATTTATGCTCACAATGAAAGAGTGGCTACAATTTTTTCTCATGAAAGCAGTCCGGAAATAATAACAAACTGGCACCATTGCTCAATATACCTGTTTCTTTTGTGCGCGCAGAACTTTCTATGCCATTTCTGTTTGATTTATTGAAATCCTATCCCTAAGGAAAATCTTAGGAACCCTGTATAACTTCGTTACAACAAAATAAAGCAAGATGTTTACTCTACAAGTTCTATTTAAAACTTTTTTAAAAATTTTTCCTTAATATTACTGTAAATGGCTTCTGAAAATAAATAACTGCTTTAAAAAAAAACTAAAAATTAAGTTTTTTATTTTTTGTGACAAAACAAAGCAAAATTTTGAACTTTTTTATAGAAAATAAATTTATCGTGTGTTTCCACTGAATCTCTATGTTGATTTTTAAGAAAGTTACAACGTTTTTAAAAGTACCATGCAAAAAAAGTGGTGGGGGCAATAACTAACAAAAAACGCATTTACCAGAATGACAACAAGTCAAAGCGTGATCTATGAGCTACCCTTAACAAAGTTAGCTTATCGGCATAAAGTAAGCACGATTTGCACACAAAACCACCTTTTTGCCCGATTTGTCCATATAGACTAGAAACAAAAGCATACGTTTTACTACGCACTTACCAGTTGCAAGCAATGTGGCGAGGAAAAAAAACCAAACCTAAAAAAGAATACGAGAAATAGACAAAAATGTATTTTTTATTTTGTTCTGCACATACTATAAAACACGCATAAAAATATAAAAGTTTACGCCACACTATCAGACCCATACTTTCTGACCGCTGCTTTTCGGTCTTTTGTTACAGACTCTTTTGTAACACTCTGTTGCTACAGCACCGTGTTGTCAAGGCGCGACGCTATTTTGTTACAGACGCTCTTTTGCCACTCGCCGTATTGTCACACGCTATTTTGTTGCAACGTTCTTTTGTGATCGCCTTCGAGTGTTGAATAGACTACTCTGGAAAAAATCCGCATTAAATCTCCTAAAAAAACACGCCGGATTTTCGTAAGGCTTTTGTGAGGTAAAATTTTAGTTAAAATTTGTAATAATTTATGACTTATGTTTTTGGTTTCGGTAAGATTTTGTGTGGTTTCATATAACTATTTTTTACCTGATCCTATAACCCGACACACTTACAAATATGCATAAAATTTTACAGTACACACGTTTTATTTTCAAATATTTCATAGTTTTAGGAAAGCGCCGATTTCTAAGAGATTTTATAGTCAAACAGACTCATTTTTACAGATTTATATGCTTATACCCTTGTTTAATCATCTATGATGGGTTTAACAGAAGCATGTAAAGGGTTCTATATACATTATAAGTTTCTATAAACATCTATAAGTTTTTATAAGTATTTCTATAGATTCTATAGTCAGACGAACAAAATTTTATATGGTTTTATTATAATCTAATAGGCTAATAATATTTTATAGGTTTCTATAATAAATTCACTATTCTTTTATGACCTTACTTGCTACAATGGGAATGGCTCCGTTTTTTTTTTCGACCACCAGAAAACTAAGTAAAAAATTTAAACTTAGTATACTCTCAGGTAAAAAAACCGCATAGGTTCTTATGAAAACAAGGATATGACATAACTTAGATGACATAACTAATACATAATAAAATGTATGCAATAATTATGAACAATTTTAAACGTTAACTTAATGTTCACACTGTTTTATAATATTTATGTAAATTTCAAAATTTTAATGTGATGTAAATCACACAGTAAACACACTTGTGACTTTAACCTAATATTTATATAAATCTAAGGTTCACATATTTATGTAAAATATATTACATCATATTTACGTAAATCTCACATAAAAATATTTTTATAAAAAAAATACATACACATTACGTCAAATCTTTGACTCTACATTTAAGTCATCATAAGGAATGTTAATTTTACGTAAATAATATGAATTTATAAATATATTCTTAAAATTTACGTAAATATTACTTAAAATGTGGGACCTTAATTTTACATAAAAAATTATATGTAATATTTAAGTAATCTAATTTACGTAAACGTTACAACAGCAATTTAGACATTACCTTTATATTTAAAATTTTACATAACTATTATGTAAAACATTTTATGTAATATTTATATAATCTAAATTGTGTAAACGTTCTATAACATGATTTACGTCACATTAAAATTTTTAAATTTACGTAAATATTATGAAACAATGTGAACCTTAAGTTTACATTTAAAATTTTACATAATTGTTACAGAACATTTCTTATGTATTAATTATATCATACAAGTTATGTAAATTCTCTGTAAAATTATTTACGTCAAATTAAAGTCCCAAATTTGATATAATTATTATATAGTCAATTGAAACGTAAGTCTAAGTAATCTAAATTACCAGTGCTTAATAGTTTCTTCCTAGTAGGTAGAGATGGCACTAATGTCACTATGTTCCCTGTACAGTGGATGATCATATTATATGTATAAAGAGCAAAGATATTTCAAAATCAGGATACGGACTTTGAGGTATTGACAAGATCTTAATAAGAATCACCTCTTCCGCCACTTAAACCAGCCCGTCTGGTTACCTTTGTAGTTTGCCACATGTTTGACAATGTCGGACAGTGTCAAGCAACCACCAACGGACCTGAACAGACCTTCCGTTCACCCGCGTCAAGCTGCATGCTCATGTCAGACTTTTTGCGCATGTCATGCAAATTAATGTGACTTAAATTTTACCTTATTGATAAATAATTGTGACCTCTATGTGATTTTAAATTTACATAACGAACAATGAACCTGTTATGTAAAATATACGTAGTTTTTACTTTTACGTAACACGGATGTAATATTTATGTAAAAGGTATGCCATTTTATTTACATCACATTTATGTAAAAATTAGGTGGGCTTTGCGCATGGCATTATGCAGTTTTCGCACCTTAATATGACTTAAATTTTACCTTATTAATAAATAATTGTGACCTCTATGTGACCTTAAATTTACATAACAAGGTAAACTTATTATGTAAAATATACGTAGTTTTTACTTAACTCTTACGTAACAAGGATTAAATATTTATGTAAAAGGTATGTCATTTTATTTACATCACACTTATGTAAAAATTAGGTGGGCTTTGCGTATGGCATTATGTAGAGTTTTCGCACCTTAATGTGACTTAAATTTTACCTTATTGTGACCTCTGAGTGACCTGAAATTTACATAACAAGGTAAATCTGTTATGTAAATTTTACGTAATATTTACATAACGGTGTAACTGGAAATGTTATAGAGCGTTGATAAATATTACATGAAATGTTTTGTATAATAGTTATGTAACATTATTTAAACTACATCATTTTATATGTAACGTTTACGTAAATGGGATTACTTAAAACTTACATATACTTTTTTATATAATAGGTATGTCATATTTTTTATGTAACATGAAGGTTCCACTATTTACGTAATATTTACGTAAATTTTAGGAATTTATATATAAAGTAATATTATTTACGTAAGATTAACATTGATCTTGATGAATTAAATTTTGACGTAATATTTACATATTTTTTTTATAAAAATATTTTTATGTGAGATTTACGTAAATAAGTTGTAGGTAACATATCTTACATAAATATATGAACCTTAGATTTATATAACTGTTAGGTTAAAGTCACAAGTGTGGGAAGCACCTGAAAAAATCCCGATCCCGCAGGGAGAGGGATTTTTTTCTTTGTTTCTTAGCACGAATCTTTTTAAAAAAAAAATTTTAATTTTTTTTGGTTTGGTGGTAATGCAATTATCCCTCTTAGTGTGAAAACCGCGTGTTGCTAGTTGCTACGGTTCGTGAGTTACAATTTAAAAAAAGTTTAATTCCCCCTCCTACCCTCTTGCCCACTCCACCTATCGCCATCAAAAACTAATCAGCTCACCGCCTAGTGCCAGAGAATTTTTGTGCCAAATTTGATAAAAATCGGTCAAAAATATTTCCAATAGGAAATCTTATTTTATGCACGTGTTATGTTGTCATAGAAAATTTTCCAAATTTATGAAGTCTAAGAAAGTTATATTAATAAGAAAATAATTTTCACCAATTTACTTGATTTACCTGAAAAATTTCCAGTAGAAAATTTCATCATAACACGTGCATAAAATATTTCTTAATGGAAATTTTTGAAATTTTGTTTAGTTAGTTTTTTTAAATAAAAGCATTGCACAAAAGAAAAAATCTCCTGCTGGTTCTGAATTTTTTTCAGACAAAACTTTAAAAAATATCCGGAAATATTTTTACACTACTTATATATTTCTACTGATTATACAGATTACATATAGTGGGTAAGTAAAAAATTACTCGCTGTTATAAATACCTTCATTTTGAATAACACACGAATCTACCAACCTTAACTTTTATTAATCGTGATTGGAAAACTATTAATTTTGTAAGGAAAGTGTATTAAGGGTGCTAAAATATTTTATAGTTATAGTTAGCCATTATTTTTTTTTATAGCAAAGCTCGTTTAAAATATATGTGCAAAAGTTTATTTTCCAATTTCGATAAGCTACGTTTCTGCTGCTGATGGACGCCCACACAAAGAGAGGGCATTGCCCATGCATCTTTTCTGTTTGGAGCTTATTCTTCAGAGAGTGTTCTTAGCAATATTCGATAAAAATCGGCTCAGTAGTTCCAGCGATAAGACGCTTTCTATACACAATGTAATCGAGTGTAACTTCTAAACTAATTTGAAGTGTTGATATAGATTAAGCACTAAGCTAGTGCTTAATCTATATGATACCATATATTATATCATATTCGTCTTGTCATCATTAAAAAAACACTTCAAGGACGAAACAAGTGCGGATAGTTCTTAGTTTAATAGTAGTTTACATAACAAGCATGTTATGATGGTCATTAAACGCAGAGATGAAGATTGAGACGCGAGCCGCAGGCGAGTGTCTTAATTTCTTGGGTAATGACCGATGACGGGTAATGACCATAACATGCGAGTAACTGTACTATACTTTACCTACTACCAATGAAAATGTCATCATAAATATCAGAAACTATTAAAAATATCAAACGCGAACAGATATTGGATTAAACATGACATCGCAAAATTCTCAAAATAAAAATGTACACCTAAAACTTTTAGATAAGAGCTTCTAAAAGCTCAAGATTTTCATTTAATAATGGACAAACAAAATACATTTTTAGTGATTTTTTGCAAAAAATTTTGCCTGCGGCGTAACTTGTGCTAGACATCAAAATATTTTGTTGAAACCAAATATCTATTTCTTTAAAAAAAAACTTCTACTACATATGACTTTTATTTTCATAAAATTTTTAACTGCAGTGTCATTTTTTGCATTATTTTACATTATTTATCGAAAATTTTTGCCTACGTCACATTTTTATCATAATTTTACATTGTTTTGAAAGAATTAGCCAATTTTTTCTATTTTGTCCCCTTCTTGATGCCCCCTACTATAGCATCGCCCTGCAAGCTCAAGCCCCCTTCAGAAACAATTTTTAAGAAAATGACGTTACAAATGCCACTTTTAACACAAAATTAAACTCTAATACCGTAAATACCAAAGGTGTTCTAGTGCCGCAATGTATGCCCTACTTTGGAAAAATATCGCCAAACTTGTTCATTGCCTCGAAAATGTTATCAGGTATTTTTTATTTAATCTTTTGCCTACTTCTGAAACAAGCGCGGATCTGGCCTTAAACCCAGGGGGGGGGGTAATCAGATTTCGAGATATCAGTTTATTTTAAATGTGTGAATAAGAAAACTCGTTGAATGCGCCGCAGGCGAAAATTTTGATAAAATTACACTAAAAATTATATTTTTTAAACCTTTCAATTAAAATTGTGGACATATAGTTTTATATAGCGCCGCAGGCGAAAAATTTTGCGATTTGTGTTGGCGATTCTTTAAAATTTTCGATTTTCGTTATGTTATTAGCTAAAATTTTGTGTCCAGGGGAGTAATTACCCCCCCCCCCAAAATCCGCGCTTGTTCTGAACAATACTGTTTTCAAATACCTACTAACTTCTCCCAATAAAAGTTCAAGAATTTGTGTTTTGAATTAATCAAACAGTTTATCGTATTTAGAAACGACTAGTTAATTTTGCCTTAATTTTGGTTTTTTAGGTCCGAAATAATTTTGTCTAAAACTTATATTTATAAATTACATAGAAACTCTATAATACTGTTCTGTATTTCCAATATCGCGGTTTTCGTGGTAAGTACTTCATGCGTTTGTTTATTCTTGGTGTGACGAATTGAAAGTCAAACTGTCCCAAAATACTGTGGAGGGATTATAGAATAGGGATATTTTGGAACGCTTATTTGATACTTCGTAGTGGTTGTGGTAATTACTGCGTCTGCGCAACAGCTAAACATCATTCCATAGTGTTAATTAACCACTACAACTGTCGTAAGCTACGAATCCTTTCGTTGTGGTTGTCGTTATTTTTCTGGTTAGTTTTAGAGAATCTTGGCATAGTTAATTTTAAAAATAATAAAATATTATCAGGTTCCAATATATAAAAACACGTACTTTGTAAAATTAAGCCAAATTTTTAATTTTTTCTCATCCCTAAATTTTTTTACAGGTAACAGTTTTTAATGTGTGGTAAAATCGATGAGTGGTAGTGGTTGTTAAACACTACCACAGCGGCTGTCAAAGTTGTCAAAATTTTAAGCGTTCCAAAATTTCTTGTGTCTTTAAAGCCCAGTGGATAAACGAAAAAGCTCACTGGGTTTGTTTTTGGAGTAAAACTCACTTAAAAAAAACACGTAGGGCTTTTTTAAAAGTGGATTTTTTCATTACTAATAAAGTAAATAAACTTAAAAAAGGTATATTATTACCAGTCGTTTGAATCTAATCGTAAAGTTCGATAAACTTTTACCAGTTGCAAATCTTTTTCTAATCCCAAACAATTTCTTATTTTATTATTCCAAAAAGACCATAAGTTGAAAAATGTCTTTCAATGGATGCTGCACAATCTGGGCATTAATGCAAATTATAAAAAAAAAACGATTCTGGTTCAGTATTTGCAGACTTTACTTTTATTAATGGATTCTAAAACCTCAGTCCATTCTGAAGCACTCTTTCTAGCGCTACTCTTAAGCATTTTCCTTTTAAAAAAAATGGTTTAGGGGTAATAACCTCGAAAAAAACGAAAACTTGAATCATATACTATCATGTCATACTAAGTAAGCAGGTACTTACAGTGTACTAAATACACAAACTCCAACAATAATTTTCTTGAAGTTTGTTTATATTGAGTATATAAAAAAAGCGCTGATCAAACTAAACCAATTCTGCTTTGATTTATTGACAAACAATCTGTCGATTTCTGTATTTCACCTATTTTTATGACGTATTTTATAGTTGATAAACGATCGCGAGAATAAGTCCTAATTTGAAAGAAGAACTACAATCTGTATATAATTTAAAAAGCAAACCATAAAAACCCCAATAAAACCCATTTGTAAAACAGAAAAAAGTCCAGTGGGTTGGGTTTTATACAAAAAACCCGGGTTTTTTTCCAACCCTGCTTTAAAGGAACGTTCTACAATTTCTCGTTTTTTCTCCAAAGACTTCAAGGTTACCACCAGCACCTTTGTTGTCTACCTTTTTCTGAAGCAAACGGAGGGCGATCTCCCCCCCACCCCCCGCCCCCTGGGAATGCCACTGGAACATGTTCTATGAAAGAAAAAGAAGACAATCTTTTCAATACGTATTGAAATAGTGTGAAAACATACTATTTGATTGGTACAGCGTCTTCGTCAGAAAACTTCGATTGACGTGTGGTGTTTTATTAATCCTGCAACATGAACAAGAAAGGGCCAAGTCACGTAAATATTATTAATCCTTTCGCGCCTTGCCAGGACCAATTATTATAAAGCAGCCTTTTAAAAATTGGTAATTATTTAAATTTAAAAAAATGGTCGTTTAGAATAATTTTTTATATTTAAATTTGACTTTCAGGGGAGGAAAAGTTAATTGAAACCGATGCGCCCCCCAAGACCGAACCTATAGCCGCCACTGGGCACGTGGTGCACAACGTGGAGTCGTTTGCTAGTTGCGAAACAAACGGACGCTTCGGCAATGTCCTCTCTTTGCGTGGGTGTCCATCCAGCAGCAGCAGCAGCATAGCATCGCGACGCTGTGCATATGCGATGACGCCATGATCGCGAGCAGAATCGGTGACGTCGCTTAATCTATTTAGCAAGTCGTGGATTACCATTATTGCTGAAAGAATAACCAGGCACTTATGCTATTACCTTTAATATACGCCCTTCCAATATTTTTAGCGTGCACGAACTTGTAAGCAGATGTCCCTCTACTTTCTCTGTTATTTATCTCCCTTTCTCTCTATGATATCTCGTTTGTCTTAGTAACGCTGTGCTGCACATGCGCCGCGCCATCAGCCGATCATTTTTGTTTGATATACAATAAATATGTAAAAAAAGACATGTCGTTGATTGTTTCAATTGTTACTTCAAACTGAAAGCAACAAATTATTTGACATGTAAGTTGTTGACAACAAAGAAATACGTTTCCATAGGCAAAAATGACGTCAGTCCGCCCATCAAAAAATTGGACTATACTTTTCACGAGTTTATCGCTCAGTATCGTAAATAATGGACCCTGCCGCCTCCTTTAAGCAAGAAAAAGCTGTGGTTTGGACCTGAAAACATCTAGTTTTTCCTCGATTATCTCACGGTGTGGCCGCCATCTAGCGGAATTTGCAGATATCTTGTCAACGGCGACAATTTTTTCTTATGAAAGCAGTCCGGAGATAATAAAAAACTGGCACCATTGCTCAATATACCTGTTTCTTTTGTGCGCGCAGAACTTTCTATGTCATTTCTGTTTGATTTATTGAAATCCTATCCCTAAGGAAAATCTTAGGAACCCTGTATAAGATAGAGTGTAGGTTAATTGTTTATCGTCTCCTGATAATGCTAACCTTGTTAGCGAAACGTGCGCCGAGTGCAAAAAAGTGCAGTTTTGGTTTGTGGAAAACAACCATAACTTTGTTATAGTGCAACCAAAGGTTCCAAATTTCCAACATAGTTATTCGTTTTTTTGTTTAATAGGTTTTTAATTTTTTTGTAAAAGTGAATTTGAAAAAAGAGGGATCGTTGTTTTCTTTTCTATTCTATTTACGTTGACAGTTTGTATGTGGGCAAAAGAATAAGGTTACGGTAATTTGTGTTTGTGGTTTAATAACTCTTTTTATCATCTCAGTTACGGTAATACGGTAAGTAAATAAGGTAAGGTAAGTAAATAAAGTGAAACAGGCTTGTTTGATCTTGTCAAAATTTATAGTCAACTATTTCGATTTTGAGGACGCCTACGCAAAGTTTTTGCAGGATGCCCCCTGGGAGGATTGATGGCAACTAAAACTATGTTACGGTTATAATGGAAAATCCGTTGGAAATTTTCCATTAATTTTCCGAAATAGAAGGATTTAAAGGATTGAACTTCGCGGCGAAAGCCCGAAGATTTTTTTTTGGAAAAAACAGCCTACTTAAATTCGGGATTATGCACAGTTTTTAATAAGTAATAGCCTATTATGGAAAGTATACTTAATTAATATACTCGAAAAAACAACTGTTGCAAAAAAAATTGTGTGTAGCCGTTTTTTACCAAAATCTGAAGAAAAATAGCGCAAAATCATAATATTGAGAAAAACTATAAACGCACACACGCACCCACATAGCAAGAATATTCTTGAAACATTCGAAATGACCAAAATACATCTTGTAAACGTCCAACCGTCCACCTTAAAGGATTACCTAGGTATTGTAATTGTTGTGGGTTTAACAGCTTTAAAAGCAAAGATTATGTTAGAAAGAAAGCGTAAGTCCGGGTCCATTCTAATAACTTTATTGCTAATTCTGTATGTCTGTTTTTTTCCTTATAAAAATAATGAGAAAATTTCTTTATAACAATAATATATAATTTTAAGTTAAAATATCATGTGTCTTTTTATCAAAAATGTAATATTCAGATTATATCCATTTTTTTATATCGACGAGAAATCTTCATAGACACCGGTCTCTGGTGGTCTACCGAATGTGCCCGATTCATCCTCTCTTGAGGACGCCTACGAACTAAAACACTCCGCTGTTAGATTTGGTCGAAATAGCGGAACTATTCTCAGGAATATCACGCCACTATTTCGCCGTTTAGTGTTTTGATCTCTTTGGTGCGATCGTCTTCGTGTTTAATTTTTAGAATCGTTCTTATCATATCATGTCCCTGATTCCATTTGTCTACGTGTTGTATCATTTCTTTAAAGAGGTTTCCTATGAAATTAACTCTGTGTTTCGGACTTCCATTGTCTATATTTTATTTATACACGACGTTTCGATCAGTACAATCTCTGATCGTCTTCAGGTGCAAACTACAATCAATACCTAAGGCTACGTACTTATATACTGTGAGAAATCACTCAACCTTAAAGTTTAAGAAGTTGGCTCCGCCCAAGGAGGGGCTTCCAAATATTTGGGATTTCAACACTTGGTTTACTGAAAATACCCTGTTCTGCCCAATAAAGGCAGCTCAAGGAATTTTCGTTTCTTCCACTGTGACTCCTTGTGCAAAACCTTTGCTTCTGCCCACTTCATTCGGTGTTGTTTTGACCATGCATGTTCGGCAATTCCTGATTTCGTGGTTTCAACTTTTTGGGTATTCGTCTGATGTTCCTTAAGCCTAGCAGATAGTGGTCTTTTAGTTTCGCCTATGTATGATTCACCACACTCACAAGGAACTTGGTAAATGCATTCCTTATTTTGTTTGTTCTCCGGTTTTGTTTTACTAAGAAGGCTTCGAATTGTATTACTAGATTTAAAAGCTGTTTTAATATTAAAGTTTTTCGCTACTCTTCGAATTTTCTCTGATACTCCTTTAACGTATGGAATTGTAAGGAATGTATTTGCCTGGTTTTGGTCTTGTAATCTCTGTCCTGTTTGTTGAAATTTAGAAATAGTATCTGTTATAAGTTTCAAGCTGTAACCATTCTGCTGCAGATCCTTCTTAATGTTTCTTATTTCGATTTCCAAGTCATGAAAATTGTTACAAATTTTAACGGCTCTGTTATACAAAGTTTTGATTATGCCTCGTTTGGTTGTAGCAGAATGATTTGAACCTTGATTTAAATATTGTCCTGTGTGAGTGGGTTTACGATAGACTGTTGTTCTGATGTCGCTTTCTACTCGTGTGACAAGTACATCAAGAAAAGGAATTTGACAATTTTGCTCCAACTTCATTGTGAATTTAATGGTGGGTATGTCGTCCGTTTTCCCTATTCGTTTTGTGTGTGTCCTAAAAGATTCATGTCCCCTTAGAGCTTGTGGCATATAGTAATCCATTTTTTTGTGTTTGCAGTCTATCCATGTTTTAATGTCGGTGATAATTCTTTTCGTCCATTGTCCTTTTTCGGTATTTCGGTCCCATCTTTCTTGCCAGGATTCCAGTGTTTTCTCTTTTGCAGCTTCTTTGCTTTCTTCACTGTGTCCATTTTTATCTTCCTGTACAATTTCTTCGACAATTAGGTCTATGGTCTATTCCGTTGATATCGTTCGGTAGCCGCAGGCTACTCTTAATAAGGCTTTCCATTGCATTCTTATCAGCATGTTTTTGTACTTCTTTTTGCGCAGTACTGGACTCCATATTACACTGGTAACTTCCTCTTGCTCGTACTGGGTCCGTTCATGTTGGGCATGAATCTTTGTAGTTCAGTGAGTTTTTTAGTTGCCTTTTTGGTGGTTTCTTTTATATGCTTTCCGAATTTCTGGTTTTCACCGATGTGGATTCCAAGATATCGTACGCTCTTTTGCGGTTATATGAGGACTCCATTTAGCCGAAACTCAATGTTTTGCCGTTCTCTTTTTCCGCTTAGTATAACGGCTTTGGTTTTTTCTGGTGCTAATTCTAGCTGGTTGTTTGTCATCCATTCGTTAATAAGTGTTGTTGCCTCGTTTGGTCTTTGCATAAGATGTATCACTGTGTCAGCCCTGACTATTACCATTAGATCATCCGCGTATCCTACTATGCCCATGCCCCCAGGGAGTTTAGTTTAAATATGGGGTCATAGTATACATTCCGTAGTAGGTGCCCTAATACCGATCCTTGTGGGATGCCTTCTGATGTTTTAACTTTAGTTTATTCGTTAAGTATATATGTGTCGTTCTTTGAGGATTATATCCATTCTGAATAATAAAAAAGTCGACCGTTGGATATTCCAAGAATATTTACGCAATATACCAATATTCTTTCTATGTGGGCAACTGTTAAAATAAACCCGATTTGCAGTCAAGAATAGAATTACAAAGTAATTTAATAATAATTAAATAATGAAAATTCTTCTAAATGAAAAATATTTTGATTTTTTGGCCGTCAAGGTTTAGTTATCGGTGACCTTAAAAGGCACCATAAATGACGCCATCAGTAAGAGCAAAATTTAAATTTGTAGCAGGCTGTGGAAAAACCCTCAAAGCAAATGCTCTGGTGTCATCCATTAGCCGTCCCTGATTTATAGTATGAAAATGGTAATCTGTCAGTGGTTGTATAGCAAATAAAATGGTTTGATTTTAAAAACTGAGCTCATTCAAAAAGGATTCAACTGCTCAAAATAAGAAAAGGCTAGTCTAGTTATAGAGGCGCACTTTGGTGTAACATGACCATGAATTAATCAGTTGCAGACACAGGATGGACTGGCGTGGGTGCGAACGCCCTTTTACGTGACCCATATACAGTGCCCATATACTTATACATGCTCATTTCAATGTAAAAGCCTGCACCCACTTATTCCAAAAATACCCTGGTAATTCCTAACAAGAATGAAACAGGCCTGTAGGTTTCCGGACTCATCATCATACCGACCACTCGATACCGAGTATGATTTTCCTCTATTCTGCACACCCAGTCTGCGGCAGCAGCCGGGTGTTATTGGTCATACATTCTTCCATTTTGTCGCTCCTTTCTACGCTCTCCCTTTTCTGTTTCGAGTCTACGTCGTTGCTCTTCAAAAGTTTGTGCTCCCTCATGGACTGTTCGGCGCCATGAAGCCCTATTGTTTGCCGTGGTCTCGAAGTTGTTTATATCGAGAACGTCTTTGTACCTTTTTTGTTGACCTTCTTGATTTCTCTTTCCCTCCTTAAGTTATCCATAAAATATCTGCTTTGGGAGACGTGTCCAACAGTCCAACGAAGCTAGCGCTTGAAGATAAGGGCTTCTATACTAGTTGTTCTGGCTTCTTCTAAAACACTTATGTTTGTTCGTCGGTTTTGCCATTTGATTTTTAAGATTCGTCTTAAACAACTTTGGTGATATTTTTCGAGTGATTTGATATGCCTTCTGTAGGTGGTCCACGTTTCGCATCCGTATGATAGAGTTGGTATTATAACTGTGTTGTAGACACACACACCGCTTTGACGTCGTGATTTTTAAAGACTCTCTCCCAAAGCCGTCCGAACGCTACGATAGCACATTTTAGGCGATGTTGTATTTCTGCGTCAATAGTTGCATTTGATGATGGGTGGATCCCAAGGTATGGATAATATTCCACGTTCTGCAGAGGATGGCCATTTATAGAAGTGTTTGGAGCTTGGGGATTCGTACCTGGTTCTGGTTGGTGAAGAATTTGCGTTTTGGCAAGATTGACCTCTAGGCCAATGCTTTTGTAGGCTTGGTTAACTGCGTTGATTACCAGCTATAGACCTTCCTCTGTATCGGCCATAACGACGTTGTCGTCGGCGTACTGCAGTTTGATTACCGAGGTCGTCGAGACCTTAGTTTTTGCTCGCAGTCTGCCTAGGTTAAGTAGGCCACCGTCAAATCTATATAGAATTTCCACTGCCGGCGGTAGATGTTCCTCAACAAGGTGAAGCATGATACCTAAAAATATAGGGAATAGGGTGGGCGCAATAACACACCCTTGTTTAACGCCTGCATTCATATAATAAATAGGGTTCAGAGATTTTATCAAATGGCCGGTCGGGTCGTGTATTAAGAGGGTTATGAACAATTTTTCGCCGGTATAAATAGACAATTTGTTCGAAAAAGTGCTTGGGCATATAATTTAGACATTTTTTTGTTTATAGGTAGCTATGTGTTATTTTGTAACAAGTGAATTTGGTATAAATATTTTATGTTCTTTTTTTAGAAATTTAAAAATAATGGTCCAAATATATCTGTATTTCAATTTCCAAATAGTGCTGAGTTAACAGAAAAATGGCTAAATGCAATTAAATGTAAAAATTTCACCACCAACAAAAGTTCAAGAGTAAGATAAAGAAGTGACAAAAGTAGTGAAATTTGTGAAATGTGTTCTTGTACTTAGGTTAGGTTAGGTTAGGTGTTAGGTATGTGAATTGCATTTTAAAGAAAATTAAGTTGAACGTTCAACAAAATTTGTCACAAATACTGGTGATCCTTAGGATAAATATTTCTCTTTTAAAGCCCCGACTAAAAAAGTTGGGTATAGGTACCTGCTGTTTTTTGTTTAATTATTACACACAAGTGCTACTTATTATAATATTTAAATGGTACCTAATATGAGTCACACTTGTTATACAGGGTGATTCAAAATTCCCTAGAAAGACTTTAACTGTAGGTAGAATTTGTTGTTGTCAACGAGGATTAATAAAATATATTTTTGTAAACTCTTTCGGTTTAGAGATATTTTCATTTAAAAATTGTTAATATTTTTTGAGAAGCAGTCTTTACTACGTGGTAGAAACATCAATTTTTGAAAACAAAACTTCGACAACTTCAAAATGCTTGACAAAAACCCTAATACTTGTCATTGTCAGCCACACGTAGACTTGCTTAGTAAATTATTTCAAAGACAATTCTCAAAAAAATACAAAAATTGAACTCCTAAATTCAGAGAAAAAAATATGAAATTTAAACAAAATAATCACGTAACTTTTCTTATATTAATGATATCTAAACACTGTTCAAATCTTTCTAGGAAATTTTGAATCACCCTGTATATAGATGTACTTACCTATGCTAATGTATATTTGCATTAGAGGTTTGCACTGTATAGTACCTATATGATAATCTAAAAAGCTATTTTACTTAAATCTAGTGGCTAGTGTGACCATTTATAGTATTCAGAGTAGGGAATTTACCCTTTTTTAGAGCTTTGTACTCTATCCCTATTAGCAATGGCTTAGAACTATACTCTTTTTCCCCATATCACAGAAAATGGCCTCGGAAATGGCCAAATTTACAAACCAAAATAAAAAATTCACCTGCAACGCTAATAGGGCACATATAAGTCCAAAGATAACATTTAAAAAAAATTATAACATTTTTCGCTATTAAATTATTAGTTTTTACAATTTTACTTAAATTTTACACAATTTTTAGCAGCTACTAATAGCCTCGCTTATAGCATTAAAATACTCGCCAATTCATGGGCACCGAAGCTCACATGTTTAGTATTACGTATTCTGGTCCGCGATAATATCCCCTCTATTTTTTGCACCCGCCCCCTTTCCTCGAATGTATTTTTTTAGCCCCTCTTTTGCATTTGCTTTTTTTTTAAATTTATTTAATTAATTAATTTAACTGTGGAAAAAATTCTTGCCAAAGAAGAAATCCGGGAAAATTAAACAACAATCACTTTGGAATAGAATTTTATTTTTATAGAATTTTGTTTAAGTTTTCAAACTTGCTACTTAAGAATTAAGAAGAAAAAAAACGACACAATTATTTCAAACACCCTCATTATGCCCTTACTCAAAAGAATTAAACCCTCGGGATTAAAAAAAATAATAAATAAACTTTAATTTAAATTACTTATTTATAGCAGGACTACATTTAACATTTATTTTGAAATTGATTTATATCATTTGTGTGAACTAAAAAATATTGGTAAGTATGCATTTACTTTAACTTGAAATATTATTGAAATACAAAAAACATTTAATTTTGTTTTTTTTATAACATATCTAGAATCGACTTCATGGGCAGCCATCTTGTTTTCGATAATTGGCTTTCCGTAGAGGTGGTGTTATCCCAGCATACATGCTTATTTCAATGCAAAAGTATATATGCGAGCTTGCATCAAAACTTAAAACCCTGCACCCACTTATTCCAAAACAACTTATTTGAATATCAAGTAGCCCGTAGGGAAACAAAAGACTGCATGCCGTCGTAATGCAATCCGTAACATTTCAGAAACGAAAATGCTCGGTCGCAATGGCTCGTCTAAAGATAAAATTATCATTGAACTTTTAGTCAAATAATAATAAGCCCTAGACGTAATTATTTGTGAACATTAATGGCGATTGCAAAATATATGGTAATCACCATCCAAATTTTAGCAAACAAACGCCTAACCTATTGTGGTTAGGTAAAGGAAAGATTTTTTTTGTTCGTATTGTTTGTCAATTTGGTATGTAAATTGTAAAAAAATTATCCTAATGCATTATGCTTATAAACCCTTGCATAAACAGGTGCTGTTAAATTATGTATAAACACAAAAATTGTGCGTATCCACTATGAATTAAATGCTATGTTTTCATGGATATTGAATTCGTTTTCAATATGTTTTGAAAACTTTTTGAAAAATGTTTGAGTTTTGGCCACACATTTTTTTTTTAATTTTAATTACTACTCTGTTTGCAAGTGGAACTGAAGAAAGAAATGCTGGACTGGCATATGTGCATAGCACATACACTTTCGAGCCAAATATTTCTTTTATTTTCCATGATTAATTTTTTTTTAATCTTTAAAAAAACAAATCTTTAGTTATTTAAGTAAGGTTATGTTATTAATCTTCTTTTTTCTATACAGTCCACCAAATTTTAGAGTGCCAATCACACAGTTTCACTTCTATTTCTCTCTCTCTCTCTCTCAAAAAGAGTGAGAGAAATAAAATATAATTTGGCGGCTGTCTGATAGTCCGACGCAATACGCATGTGTAAACTCAATCCCCGTTTTCATGGAAAATCGGTATATCGATCTCAATACGATCTTGATCCAACCCTAAAAATTTTTAGGGTCGGATCTAGATTGAAATCGATTTGAAAACTGGAAAAACAGACGTTTTCATGGACGGTATCGGATTGAAATCGTTTTCAGAACGAACTCAATTCCCATGAAAACGTAGCAAAAGTTATTATAAAAAGTTGGGTAAACCCGCGATTATTAGGCGCTTAAAATTGTGACATTTTTGACACGTTATTGAGGTGCTGAAGGCTATAGTTTCTCCCCAGATTTTAAGTAGAAAAAAATACAACTGGCAACGCCTTGTTCTTTAATTTTTTAATCTTTTGCCAGAGTGCACAGGGAAAACTAAACATCAGAATTAGCTAAAATTTTGCAGGGGTGATCATTTTTAAATGCTTAACAAAAATGTCTAAAGGATTTTTCTAAATTCACAATTATTTTTTCTTCAAAATAAAAGCTCTGGTGCTGTCATCTATCCCAAAAGCCTCAAAATAATTGTGGTTTAGAACAAACCTGATTTACAAAAAAAATAGAGATATACTCACAATTTCCTCTACATTACATTTTTCCTTTTTATATTTCCTTGCTTTAGCGAAAATAAAAACTGAGTTTCCTTTTTTCTAAAAGCCTGTGCACTCCTGAAAAGAAAATCGATCAATCAATCACCCTTCTTTAAATTTGGGAGCCACACGCATTTTAATTGTTGGCCGATAGATCGCAGAATTTATACGATTTCATGGTAACTGCAGGTGTTTTGTCAACAAACTTTAAATCGAGCCGCAGTGGGACAGAAGAGTATTTTTACGTTTTCTGACAGAAAACCATTCGAGGTTATGTTTACTTTCAAAAATGTGTTTTCAAAAACATTGTTCTAAAACAAATATAAAACCACTCCGCGCGTGCGGTCGCTCTCCGCGGGGCATTACCCCGAGTCTATCAAAGAAACAAGAGAACTTTACTGGCTCACTGGGATCACTAGGAATTCGCATAGAAACATTTGGCGCCCATGGTCTGTATTCTTGAAAGTATGGGAAGGGAATGCTCCCGCGGGGGTATACACCTTTATCCGTTCGTATATCTCCATCTCACTTTTTTGTGAACCACGCCCACTTCCCTAGCAGCAATAAAGGCCCATAACCCCACATAATTTTGTTTTTATTTTGATTCAACCATTTTTTTAAAATTTAAATTATTGCCGCATAGTTATGTGCAAGTGTACTAGCGAAATCTTGGAGTGCAAAGGATAGATTTTAGAACCTCCGTTTCAAAAACACACGGATACTTGAGTACTGACAAAACAGGTCAGTAAAGCTCCATTTAGAGGTTGGAAAGACTCTTGCTAGTCGTTGACACTCCTGTTTTAAATAGAATACGATTTCGTTCAGCGCCGATTTTTAAATGTGCATGCTTTTAAGTTAACCTGTTGTCGTTATCAGCTAGCGGGAGTGTTTCCAATTCAATTATAAATGTACCTGTAAATGCAACCTTAAAGATTATACCCAGTTACTTTAATACGTAGTTGGGTAGCGTTTTTTTAGCAACTAATTCTGCAATAAATGTTTTTTTTTATTTTAGTAATTTACTTGGTTTTTTTAGCGGCGTAGAACGCGAAAAGTCAAAATAAGTATCCTAACCCCAAATTTTTGACCCGGTGTTAAAAAAACTCTGGTGTCCCACTGTGGATAAATATAAATAAAGTCTCCACGTTGCCATGGAAAACAAATTCAATGACCTAAAATTTTCCCGTACAGTGTTGCTAAAAACAATTCTCCAGATTCTAACTACGACCTTAATAACCGCTATTCACTACCACCACCGATTCTAACAGAGTTTTGGGAACCCACCTAAAAGTGTCACTTGTAAAAATTTTTAAAGATGACAAAATATATAAAATTCAGCTTTATTTTTGAAAACTAGTACTAATACGGGTCCTGATTAAAAAAAATAACACCCTATCGTATATCCAGGGAAAATAGAATATATAGGGAATAGATATCACCAAAGAAAAAGTGGAAAATTTTAAAAAAAGTGGATGGAGTAATTTGAGAGGCATAACGGTTATGTAAATTTATATTCTCTGGTAATTTTGATCTCTGGTCCGACTGGACGTGTAACCCTACTTTTTTTGTTTACTTTTTCTTTTGTGTTGTTTACTTTTTAAAGTTGAAATTTCGTGGCCTTTTTTTAGTTTTTTTCTATAAAATATCTAATAAATTGCTTCTAGAGTTCTCCTGCTTCGCGGATTGTATAAAAATTCCACAAAAAGTAAGTATTTTCTGCAGAGAACAGATGAGGTACCCTAAAGGTTAATTTGTAGCCTAAACTCCTGCCTTTGTATCAGTATAAACGACTTAAAATATATTGTTTTTATTTTAAATTCTAAGCTCACTGTCTAAGTACTCAAAATTAAAAAAAATATATTGCCATGAAAACAACAATAAAATACGCCATTTGAAAAAGTTTTTGTCAACCTCTTGTGACGTTTCCCCAACCCCCAGACAACCAGTCACGTCACGTGCATTTGACGTGTTATTTGGAACTATCATTCATCGTGACGTAAGTGACGTCGAACTTACGTCGAAATTTGAGTTTCAGGAAACCAAAGACACAAGTCACACGAATTTGACGTGTTTTTTGGGATTAACATTTGACGTGACATAAATGACGTCGAATTTTAAGCTCTCAGGCAACCAAAGATATATTTTTCTTACATCTGACGCAATAATTGGTATTTTCTTTTATGGAAACCCATATACGTATCTAATGAAAGTATATGAAGTATAACTGTTTGGCTCGAGGTTGACCACAAGGGCGTAAAAGTATCATTTTACGCCTTGATTTGCGGTAATTATTATATTGTAAATCGCCTGTTTAGAACAATATGTCATTAATGTTACGTCAAATTCACGTAAATTAATTCAGGTCAAATTCACGTGACTAAAGACACGTCAAAAAGCGGGTTAAACCCCCGTAATACAGACGTCGAAGAGACGTCGCAAAAATTACGTGATTTTTGACGTCTTCTCGACGTGATATAGACATGTTTTGGTTGTCTGGGCCGTTATACCTTTTTAGCTATGAAACTGTCAATCGCATCGTTCCCCTAATTTTTTAGATTGGTCGGTTGGGATGCCCATTCCCTATCTATATGTTCTGTTTTTCCTGCGTATATCAGTGGCAATTGCAGGGAGGGTACAGGACCGCGTTATGCGAACGTTGACTGGTTCAAATAATACAGCCGGGCGCCCCCTCTTATTTCCTTTAATTTTCCAAGCGTATGGAAAATAATACGTTGCACGGCTGAGCGAACAAAACTCGACCTAGGCAATTTGGAATTTAGTTATGCAAGTTTAGACAGGGACGAAAATATTAAAAAATTGCTCCTGGGATCACAATTTTGGATATTAGGGACCACAGCTATTAGACACTTACGCTGGGATTTACTGGGTTTGGTCTATTTTAGAATGGTCTTAAGTTTAAGTGAAATTTTTGGTTGTAAATATTTTAAACCAACCCTCTTTGAGTTTTGGACAGTTTGATTTATAAAAAGAAATTGAATAATCATCTTAACACAATCTTCTGTTATTTTATTAAAAAATATAAACCCACGCGGGGTTTATATAGTAAACACTCTGTAGAACAAATTAAAATTAGGGTTATATGTCACTCTAATTAAAACTTACCCTTGTTAATTAGTTTTTCCAATTAACACTTGATGTCACACAACGATTTAGATGGGTAATAATAAAATATAAGGAGTAGATTAATTTTGTATTTATTTAAAAGGTGTTTTTATATATGAAATGTATTAGAAAACTTAAATGCAAGTTTTGTTTATAGTTTTGTCACTGTCGAAATGTCAGTTTCAAAACATTAGCTGCGTTGAAATCAGCGAGTTCGGATCTCTTACCTCTGCTTGTACCTTGGCTTGCACCAACCTCTACTGATGAAAGCTACAGCTTTGAAATGAGTGGACTTTGAGTAAAGAAAGTTTTCTTGAATGTGCTTTTAGATAACCTCAATGTTTTAATTTCAGTTTGTAAATAAATGAATATTGTTGTTTTGGGTTTTTTTTGGTATCTTTTTCGTGCATAATCAGTTACCTTCACATATGTTTGTTTTGCCTCGTAGTGCCCTCATAAATATATTTTTTATGCAAAAAACAGGTTCAAAATATGGCTTTTTTCTGGACAAAATTGGAGGTGTTTTATTGGTAAATGAACCACTTTGGATATTAATCCCCAGATGCACCGTAAAAATATTCGGATTAGTTTAGCTAATCCATGCTTCCTCTTTGTTCATTTATTTGGGATCAAGAGTTGAGATTGAGTGCCTACGGTGCATTTAGGGGTAAATAAGGTAAATTAATCCTTGTAAAAACGGTTACTTGGGGAAATTATACCAATTGCCACAAAACCATCCTGTCTGGGGGCTATAAATTTAAACCACCCCCCATAGGTGGTCTAAAAAATCACCAACTTTATAACCTCAAACACAGATAATGAAGCTATTATATGTTAAATCTTTGGCGTATTCACCATTTGCCATTTTGAAACCTGTCAGAAAAAATAGTTTTAGGGTATTTTCTCCTAAAATATGGTATATTTTGAGAAAAAGGCAGTTTTTCAGTGATTTTTTACAATAACAATACAAAATAATGCATAAGTTTCTGTCTTTTTTGTATGGGTAACTGTTTTTTAAAATTGGTTTTAAAATTTAGTACCCCCTACAAGTATAAATGAATAGAAGTGAGCGGCATGAAGTAAAAGTGTGCATCAAGCACTGAACAAGAATTGGTTTGGTTACGTCGTACGTTGTAAGCACAACTTTTTTTTAAGGACGCTTTCACAAACGCATCAAAGATGCGATAACAACAAGAAACCCAAAATGGCTTGCGAACTGGATATTCTACAACTGACAATAATGCTGGCCTTGCACTTGCGCGTCTTTGCGTGTAGCGTCTTATACCGCCAGCGGTTTTTTTCTCAGTTTACGCTTCAGCGTTTTTTATTATTCTTTTACATACCTACATTTGTATATTAGCAAATTGTTATAAAATTTAATAAATAATAAGCCAGTTGCTAATTATTTTGTACTTTTCTATTATCATATCAGTTTAAAAAAAATGCCGCGCGTGGGTTTTTTGGAATTGACCATACATAAAGAACAAAGCCCAAACCGAGTCACAGCAGAAAGGCTGCCCGCGTGCCGTGTCCGCGCGGCTTTTTAGTACTCTAGAAAAATCCCCGCTGCTAGGTTCTCTGTAGCCTGCAGCAGCAGTATATATCGATAAACACATTTGATATAAGTTTTCAGCCCCCTTTTCCCATGTCTGAAGTTAGTGATTTAGTGACCTTAATCAGCATTCAAAGATAAGGATAAAAAGCGAGATCATTTTTGTACTTTTTTGTATTTTAAACGCTTTGACCTTTTGCCGCGTTCGTTGTGTTTAAAAAGGGAGTAATATCTAAATTAAATGCAAAATTGTTAAGCGGAAAAAAGTTTACATTTTATAAAGGGGCAAAAGTTAGATTAAAGTTTATATAACTGGCTCGTTATTGCGTGCCCGAGAGTCTGTCTTCTGCCGCCAGAAAATATAAACGGTCTTGTTTTTATGTAAAAAAATGGCAAAACGTATAATGTACAGGGTGCCTGATTTTCGATGGGATTCAATCGAAAACTCCGTTGTAAAAAATGGTAATAACAGTATTTTCGAAATTTTAATCCGACGTTTCGTTTCGTAGATACTATCATCAGGATGAAAAAGTTAAATACGGACCAAAATGTTTTGCTTCATATTTTAGTTTCGTTTTGAGTTTGTTTGATAACATATTATCATTTTTTTTTATTTTGAAGTTTCGATCCTGAAAAAAATCATCTTCAGTACATTTTTGTTCTGGTACGGCCCTGTCCCAATTTAATTAATTTTTTGGCGGCAAAGCGAGTGTTTTTTTTCAAAAGGCTTATTTGTCTTATCAATAGCTTTTTTATAGACATTGGTAACAAGTTGTCCAGTTTTCTTCGGTTCACCCAGTATGTCCATATAATATATCTTGGTTGTCCAGATCTACTATATAGTAGTTAAATATAAATGGTCTCAAAGAAAATAAGTTAAAATGGGACAGGGCCGTACCAGAAGAAAAAATGCACTGAAGATGATTTTTTTCGGGATCGAAACTTCAAAATAAAACAAATGATTTTTTATTATCAAACAAACTTAAAAATAAACTAAAATGAAGTAAAACGAAACGTCGGAATAAAATACCGAAAAGACAATTGTATTTTTTAAAAACGTTGCCACAGACATGTTTTTACAGAACTGTGAATTCAAACATATTTTACTCTTAAACCAATAAATCGAACTAAACTATAATCTAACCTAAACATGATATAAAACCTAAATTAAACTACGATGACCTAACCACTAATATGATAAAATCTTGGAGACGCACAAGCTTTATATATCTAATAGAAAATTGTTCTCGTATGTGTACTTTATTTGTCGCCAGAGTCTGTGTGTCTTTATGAGATTTAATGCGGTTTTTTTGGCAGGGATGCTGAAACTTATTTGGATAATAATTAAGCTAAATTTGAGAGCAAAATCTAGAAATTCCATTTAATTGAAGAATACGTATTTCTTAACTCAAGATTTGGTTATACTTTTTTTAATAGTGCATGTTTCCTCAAATTAAACTATTAACTTAAAAACACTTATTCTTAAAATTTAATAATAAGCAAATAGTTGTTTGAAGTATTTATGTTAATAAAAGAATAATATTGCATAGAGTATAATTTACGAATAATAATATAGGAACAGGGTACGTTTTTCGAAAAAACCGTCTGCTCACACAGAGAGTAGAACCTAGGCCGATGCCGTTTCGTCCTTATTAGGGAGTCATCAGCTAGGTAAACCACAACGATAGACAATTTTGGTTGCGCTTATGTGCCATACTGGACAAGGGACTCACGTGGAGGCAGCATGTTGCCAAAATGACCGAAACTAGGCAAGAATGTGGCAGTTGCGCCGAGTGGTCGGTCGAACCTGGGGGATCACTCATAAGACCGAGAATCCAATATGGGTCAGTGGTCTGAAGGCCTGTAGTAGAAAAACTGACCCCTTTGAGCCTGCAGGGGCTTTTCTGCATGGGAATAACAGGCGCAATGAGGACTAACCCCATTAGAGCCCTAGAAACCATCTTAGGTCTCCCCTCGCTTCCAACTTGGATGAAGAAGGAAGCGATGTCGAAATGGGTATCTGGCAATCGAGGAATTGGTAACAAAAGAGTTGCCTCTTTTTTAAAGATGCCAGTAAGGACTCCTTCGAAACCAGGAGGACGGATCAAAACTGTCAGCCAGGCAGACAATAGGCACAGGAGTGTATGTGGAAGATCTAGAAGTTCAAGAAAGCTACCCGCTTGGAGGCACGCTACGGTCTTTCAGGCGGAGGTATACGCCATTATCATGGCGGCAACCTTACCAGAGGTCAGAAATGACAGGAGGGACATTTGCATATGTTCCGACAGGCAGGCTGCCCTTAAGGCTCTTTGTTCACCAAAAATTGTCAGAAGCTTAGTTGAGGAGTGCGCTAACGCGCTGCAGACATTAGCTGAAGACAAGAGGGTGACACTGATGTGGATCCCAGGCTACTAGGCGAACGTAAAGGCGGACGAACTTGCCAGAGCTGGGGCCGAAACCCAATATATTGGACCGGAACCACTCTTAGGAATCACAAGAAAACAGGTGCAGAGCGAGCTCAATAAATTGGCGAGCGATCAACTGGAGTCGTCCTGGAGGCAAGAGTGAGAGTGCAGACAGTCCAAACTGTTCGTGAGTGGACCAGGCGCAGCCAGAACTAAATGGTTCCTGGGAAAAACTCGCAAGGACATTGGACTGTTAGTAGGAATGCTGACAGTGCATAAGCGGCTGCGTAAGCACTTGACATGCATCAGAGTGTTGGACGACTCCGCCTGCCCAGCATGTGGGAGGGCGGAGGAATCAGCGGTGCACCTGATAGGAAAGTGTGACGGATACGCCAAATTGAGGCAGCAGACGTGAGGTGCCTCCACAATAGAAGAGGAGGAGCTACACTCTCTAAGATGGACTGACGTGCCGACCTTCGTAAGGAAGGTAGGAATGGCCGGAGAGAGAGAGGCAGAACGAGTAGAGGGAGTGGGAGGATAAGGGTACGAGACGAGGTATGGCAGGAGGGGCCAATGAAGAGGCCTAATTGCCAGGACAGGCCTGCGGACCGCCTACTACTATGTGCCAGAAATATTAGACACTTAGAGTCAATATTTCAACGCATACGTATCGGTATACGTAACGCGTTCGAAACAAAGTCAAAATACGCTACATTTTTGACTTGTTGATGATTCTCTCATCACACCCGTCAAAGATGCAGGCATCGTTCGAAACATGGCATGAGCAAGTCAAAAATGTAGCGTATTTTGACTTTGTTTCGAACGCGTTACGTATACTGATACGGATGGGTTGAAATATTTACTTTAAGTGTATATTTTTGATACATGCGTTGTTATTGATATAATATGGATATGTTATTAAGGTTCTATATAATAAGATAGGTGACCTTTCAGAATTAACTGCTATTTGGTATTGTTCTGTTTTTCATTAACACAAAATCGATAAATATACAGGGTGTTGTCTTCATAAAATATACAAAAATAATTGGAGCTTATGTAAATATGTAAATCTTTTTACTAAAATTTGTTTAGAATAATAAATGATGTTTTAAAAATAAAAGTGTGTATTGGATAAGCCTTTGGCAGCTTATTTAAAATATTTTTATTCACAAAAGTTTTAGATCATTGTTATGTTAATATGAAGTTTGTCACTACTTGTGTATTTTATTACTACAGTGTTTAAAGAAACTGTACAAAAAACTTAAAAAAAAGGGGGAAATAAATATTTAAAATAAATAGCCAACAATATATGTATTGAAAAGGACCAAAACTGCGATACATATAAAATGTATCTTTTGTCAAAAACTCTGGTACGCCCCTGTTGCCAATCTAACCTATATATTTATATTTTGTAACTAACGTGTAAAAAGCCGTATTTACTTTTACTAATTTTATGTACGGCACTGTACTCAGCTAAAAATTGTGTTACAATTGTTTACCTCTGCAGCGATCATTATCCATTAAAAAACAGTTCCACTTTAGCTTGAAAAAGCTGAATAAAACTGCAATATACATTTGTGAAGCACTTATCCGTGACTATAACATATTAAAATTTAAAAGAAATTAGTCGGGTGCAGCTTCCTTTAATCTAAATATCTCAGAAACAAAAAGAACTTTGAATAAAAAAAATTTTAAAAATCTTTAGTGTTCTATAAATCGGTGGCAAAGTGTTATTATTTTCACCTAAAAAATACGCCCTTAAAATCTTGATAATTAATTTCAAAACACCCTGTGTATAGGCTTGATGACCTTGCATGATAAGTCAACAAATATCGTGGTTATTAAAATTGCCCGCTATAATGTGGCATTAGTAAATCTGTAATTAACGTCCACGATAATTAATTTGTTAATAATTAAGCAATAAAGTCCGTTTGTTTAACTCACTTTTAATACAGGGTCAGGTTGGGTTGATGATGTTGATTCATTTGTGAGTGTGCCAGCGGGTCTATTGTGGCTCACTCTCGACATTGTTTGTTGCTACAGAATATCCAGCCTCTTAAAGAGGCTCGCAACTTGCTTTGGTGAAGCATCTTGACGTGCAATGGCCGGACATGTCTGACCGTCTCATCATCCTCCCTACAGAGCCTACATTCGGTGTCCTCACCCAGAGCCATTCTGTTTTGGTGGAATTTATTCTTCATCCAGTTTGAGAGAGCAGTGTTGATTGTGTTGTATGCTATTCCAAGGGCTGGTTCGGGGCCAGCTGGTCGACAGTTTCATTTCCCCGATGCCCAGAATGTCCGGGAATCCATACCAGCGATACAGTGTTTATTCGGCCAAAGGTATGTCCTGGCAGTTCCTAACGGGGGCCGCTTGACTGTCGGAGAGTATCTTTATTGATCTGTCATCCAAAGTGCGCTCATTTCAATGGCGAAGAGTTCCGCCTGATTAATGAGGCTGGGTTGTTCGATTTTATTAGATGATGGGTAGAGATCCTGTGCCCAGGCAACCAGTCACGTTACGTCGTTAAATTTGACGTGTTATTTGGGACTATCATTCGACGTGACGTAACTGACGTCGAATTTACGTCGGGACTTCAGGAAACCAGACACAAGTCATGCGAATTTCACGTGCTATTCGGGAGTAAGATTTGACGTGACATAAATGTTTAGGCTCTCAGGCAACCAGATATACACAAGCAACATTTTTTGCCATCCATACATAGTATGGAGGCTATTGGGATCGTCAAAAAAAGTTTTTTATTTCCACGAAAAATAAGAAATTTGGGTCTGTCTGTCTGTAACACTGTAACATTGATAAAAGGCCTGTGTAATTAATGCCTGACGTAAAAACGTAATTGAGAACAACTTTCTATTGCGGTTCTTACTTATCTGCTGTCAGACGCAATCATATTGGAGCATTATCGCAACGCGAATTGGCAAGCGCTAAATTGGAACTAATTTGAGGTTAGAATTTGCAACACTGTACACTTCATTCCAAATTGCTGCGGACCAGTTTTTTGACACTGACAATGACAGATCTATTTAGCTTCTTAACTTGTGTTTAATTGTCAGTCGCCATATTGAAATTGGTCCGGAGAAGTTGGAATGAGGTATAACTAATAGCGCTTTCAGTTTACATACTCTCAGATCGATATGGAGTAGAGTAGTGACGTCACGAATCTACCCGCGGGTGCCCTGATTCCGAACCGGAGTCCTCGCGCAGAGAGTGATTATCAAACACGCCATTGGCTCCAAAAATGACATTTTAAACTCACTTTTTTATTTATTTGTTTATTTCACATGAAAATGGCAGGCTTGCCACAATCCTTGAAAACCGGGAAATCTGGGAAAAAATCGGGAATTCGGTGGGGTCGGGAAATATCCGGGAAAACGTTGGGAAATTTGCTAAGAATCTTTGAATTTTTTACATATTTTTAACTTGCTTGAGATTCTTTTGTACCTATATAAAATTTACATATAACTTTTTTAGCCAGCCTCCATAACGCAGTGGGTAGCGTATTTGCCTGCCGCACGGAAAGCCCCGGGTTTGAATCCCGAATAGGATGGATATTTTGTGTTTGTTTTTAACTCTGCAAAAATACTTGGCTAGATTGGGCTTTGATTCTACTATGGATTTATAAATAATGGAAATATATTTTTATAAAATAATTAAAATTTTACGGGTTTTTTTAATTTTAAATATACAATATTACTACTTTTTGTAAAATTTTACACTCTGCGGTATTTGTTTCGATCATAATATCAGATAGTTTTTTCCAGTGGGCAATCGCCCGAGGGCGAGGGGGTAACCACTAACAATTTTGTTGAATTGTCAGTGATTGCAGGGGACTGCCGAGAAACTTCTAAAGACTCCCAGAGACTAGGGTCTGCAAGCAAGGGTTTTATGAGGTTTAGGTAGTTGCAGGGGCTGAAAGGGACTGCACAATCGTCCCTCCCCCCCTTGCAGCTCACCAAACCTAAAAGTTGTAACAAAATTTGCTTTTGGCGCTCGCTATAATGTCATTAATTGTTACAACTTTAACTAATAGTTTTTATCAACAGCATTCAAAACGTGTAAAAAATAGCTTTTTCCCTCCCCAACTCAGCGTCTCTCAACCCAAATTTTTAGGAATAATTACGAAACAATTGTAAGACATCTTATATGTAGGTACTGCAAACATTTTTGTCTGCGACACTATAACATTCATTATTACAATGTTAGTTTAATTTTAAGCATACTTATGACAGGAGTTTGGTAACAAATCTAGAATTGAGAACAGATCCAACACCAATCCAGCATTTTCTGGGAAAAAGTCGGGAATTTTATCTAGGGAATCTTGTGGCACCCCTGAAATGGGTAATATTACATTTTTCAAACTAATATTGGGCGCAGATAATAAACTATCATAAAACTGTTAAAAAGTTTAAAAAATAACTTAATGTTAAATAGAAGTTTCGACGATAGCTTTAAGTCTGTCTTTACCTCGTTTCTATTACGCGTCGTATCGCATCTGCGTAACGTACGTAGCGTTAAAAGTAGAGATTTTTTTTCTGTCAGTGACCTTAGCTCAGAAAATGTTGAAGTGACGGTCAAAACGGTTTATGGATATCCATACTTTTTGAATGAACTTTGAATAAAAGGCACATTTTGCAAAAAAAAGACACGGCGCGAAGCACTTTTTTGATTTTGTACCGAATAAACTAAAATTAAGGCCACCGATTCAAATGTTTGAATATTTCGAATTAGCGGCCTTAAGGCTATAGGTTCTCCCCAGATTTTAAGTTAAAAAAAGTACAACTGGCAACGCCTTGTTCTTTAATTTTTTGATCTTTTGCCAGAGTGCACAGAGAAAACTAAACATCAGAATTAGCTGAAATTTTGCAGGGATGATCATTTTTAAATGCGTAACAAAAATATCTGAAGGATTTTTCAACGTTCTCAATTACTTTTTCTTCAAAATAAAAGCTCTGGTGCTGTCATCTATCCCAAAAGTCTCAAAATAATTGCGGTTTAGAACAAACTCGATTTAGAAAAAAATAGAGAAATACTCACAATTTCCTCTGGATTACATTTTTCCTTTTTATATTTCCCTGCTTTAGCGAAAATAAAAACTAAGTTTCATTTTTTCTAAAAGCCTCCGGAAAAGTAAACCGATCAATCAATTACACTTCATTGAATTGGGGAGACAGACGCAGTGCAAGTGTTGGCCGATAGATCGCAGAATTTTGTCAACAAACTTTACATTGGGGCGCAGTGGGACAGAAGAGTATTTTTACGTTTTTTGACAGAAAATCATTCGAGGTTATGTTTATCTTTCAAAAATGTGTTTTCAGAAACATTGTTCTAAAACAAATATGAAACCACTCAGCGTGTGCGGTAGCCCGCCGAGTCTATCAAAGAACCAAGAGAACTTTACTGGCTCACTGGGATTACTAGGAATTCGCATAGAAACATTCGGATTTCATAACCCCACATAATTTTGTTTTTATTTTGATATAACCAAATGTTGGAGTACAAAGGATAGATTTTAGAACCTCAGTTTCAAAAACACGGATACTTTAGTACTAACAAAACAGGTCAGTAAAGCTCCATTTAGAGGTTTGAAAGACTCTTACTAGTCTTTGACGCTCCTGTTTAAAATAGAAGACGATTATTTCGTCTAGCGCCAGGGATAGGGAACGTGAGCTGGGTTTAGACCGTCGTGAGACAGGTTAGTTTTACCCTACTGATGACTCGTCGTTGCGATAGTAATCCTGCTCAGTACGAGAGGAACCGCAGGTTCGGACATTTGGTTCACGCACTAGCTCGAGCGGGCTATGGTGCGAAGCTACCATCCGTTGGTTTATGCCTGAACGCCTCTAAGGCCGTATCCTTTCTAGTCAAAGGTGGCAACGATATCTCTTGGAGTTCCGAGAGTCGAAAGGCTCAAAACAATGTGACTTTACTAGGCGGTCGGCTCTCGGGCCGATCGTCGCACGAGCCCGATTACCGCGTGTGGTCATCGGTCGGCGGCGGGATCGATCCTTGCCACGTCCGACCAGACCACTTGGCGGTCGATCATGGGTCTTACAATCATTTCGATGTTGGAACTCGGAATTGTCTGTAGACGACTTACGTACCTGGCAGGGTGTTGTACTCGGTAGAGCAGTTTTCACGCTGCGATCTGTTGAGACTCAGCCCTTAGCTTGGGGATTCGTCTTGTCGGTGAGACGAGACCCCTGTACGGTCCAGCTATTGCTGCCGCTTTTACTATCTTTTAGCCAAAGGTTAGTAAGTAGCTGGTGGCGATGGTTGAGATTAGAAAAAAGGCGAACCTAGCGAATCATTTCGTTTAGGTTCGCCTTTTTTATTTCAAAGTTTTTCTGAACCTCACATAGACCGACTAGGATATACAGAAAGTGGTGGTGTGAGATAGATGCTAAAAAGGCGAACCTAGCGATACATTTCGTTTAGGTTCGCCTTTTTTATTTCAATGTGTTTGTGAACCTCACTTAGACCGCCACGTAAAACATGGGTAATACGGTGATACAAGAAGTAGAGGTGATTTTTAAATCTGCATGCTTTTAGATTAACCTGTTGTCGGTATCAGCTAGCGGGAGTGTTTCCAATTCAATTATAAATGCACCTGTAAATGGATATCCATAAACCGTTTTGACCGTCACTTCGACATTTTCTGAGCTAAGGTCACTGACAGAAAAAAAATCTCTACTTTTAACGCTACGTACGTTACGCAGATGCGATACGACGCGTAATAGGAACGAGGTAAAGACAGACTTAAAGCTATCGTCGAAACTTCTATTTAACATTAAGTTATTTTTTAAACTTTTTTAACAGTTTTATGATAGTTTATTATCTGCGCCCAATATTAGTTTGAAAAATATAATATTATCTGAGGTGCCACAAGATTCCCTAGATAAAATTCCCGACTTTTTCCCAGAAAATGCTGGATTGGTGTTGGATCTGTTCTCAATTCTAGATTTGTTACCAAACTTCTGTCATAAGTATGCTTAAAATTAAACTAACATTGTAATAATGAATGTTATAGTGTCGCAGACAAAAATGTTTGCAGTACCTACATATAAGATGTCTTACAATTTTTTCGTAATTATTCCTAAAAATTTGGGTTGAGAGACGCTGAGTTGGGGAGGGAAAAAGCTATTTTTTACACGTTTTGAATGCTGTTGATAAAAACTATTAGTTAAAGTTGTAACAATTAATGACATTATAGCGAGCGCCAAAAGCAAATTTTGTTACAACTTTTAGGTTTGGTGAGCTGCAAGGGAGGAGGGACGATTGTGCAGTCCCTTTCAGCCCTTGCAACTACCTTAACCTCATAAAACCCTTGCTTGCAGACCCTAGTCTCTGGGAGTCTTTAGAAGTTTTTCGGCAGTCCCCTGCAATCACTGACAATTCAACAAAATTGGTAATCATGAACCATTTTCTGAACTAGTGGTTACCCCCTCGCCCTCGGGCGATTGCCCACTGAAAAAAACCTAAAATATTACACCCAGTTACTTTAATACGTAGTTGGGTAGCGTTTTTTTAGCAGGTAATTCTGCAATAAATGGTTTTCTTTTATTTTAGTATTTTACTTGGTTTTTTAGCGGCGCAGAACGCGAAAAGTAAAAATAAGTAACCTAACCCCAAATTTTTGACTCGGTGCTAAAAAATCTCTGGTGTCCCACAGTGGATAAACATAAATAAAGTCTCCGCGTTGCCATGGAAAACAAATTCAATGACGTAAAATTTTGCAAAAAAATCAAATCGACATAGTTTAATTGATTTCCCGTACAGTGTTGCTAAAAACAATTCCCCAGATTGTAACTACGACCTTAAAAACAAAATTTAGCTTATTCAGAAAAAATAAAAAAAGTGTCATAGTTTTTACATCCATTCAAAGTTTAGCCAATTCTGATGAACATGAACATGACCCGTTTAGAACGCTTCCACATTTCATGAGCTAAAGTCACTGATAAAAAAAACGAATCTCTACTATTAGACACTTAAAGTTAATTTTCAGTTTTATCAGCATTCGTATCCTTATCTCTATCGAGTCGACCAATCAAGCAGGTGCACTTTTAAATGCACAAAAACCTCGTTAGGTACGATAAAGGATTCGTAACTTTACGACCGTCCCTGCATACTACCCTGTCAAAAAAACCGCATGAAAACTCTTAAAATCTATTCAAGTCTCATGAACACTTGTGAAAGCTGATCAGCTTTTACCATATTTCACAAGAAATAATTTTTTGCTCTCGATAATTGACAAGATTTTAAGACAATATATATAAGATTATAAGACAATATATAATATTGTTTATCGTCTCCTGATGATGCTAACGTTGTTAGCGAAACGCGCGTCGAGTGTAGTTTTGGTTTGTGGAAAACAATCATAATTTTGTTTTAGTGCAACCAAAGGTTCCAAATTCCCAACAAAGATTTTAAGAGATGCCATGACGGATGTTTCACAAACCGCATCAAAAACATATTAAATCTGGTAAAATCTTGTCAGATTTGTTCAAGAGATTTGATGCGGTATTTTTGGCAGGATAAAAACGATGTTTTGACGCATTTGATCAGCTGGAACTGTCACGCATTCGCCATTAGTTTAAAAGTACAACTGCTTGATAGGTCGACTCGACAGAGATAAGGATGCGAATGCCGATAAACCCGAAAATTAACTTTAACAGTGATTTTTACTAAGATCTAAAATAGTACCCCCCACAGGTCTAAATATTTACACCTGTGGGGGGCACTTAATTTTAAAACCAATTTTCAAAAAACACTTAACCGTACAGAAAAGATACAAAGTTATATTATTTTGTATTTTAGAAGAAAATGCCCTAAAACTAATTTTGGTTGACAGGTTTCAAAATGGTAAATGGTGAATACGCCAAAATTTTGGCACATAATAGCTTCATACCAAAGAAAAAAACCCAAAACAACTATATTAATTTATTTACAGACTGAAATTAAAACATTGAGGTTATCTAAAAGCTTAGTCAAGAAAACTTTCCTTACTCAAAGGCCACTCATTTTAAAGCTGTAGCTTTCATCAGTAGAGGTTGGTGCAAGCCAAGGTGCAAGCAGAGGTAAAAGATCCGAACTCGCTGTTTATGATTGAACGTAGCGCTAATATTTTTAAACTGACATGTCGATAGTGACAGAAATGTGAGCAAAATTTGCATTTAAGTTTTTTAATATATTTCGTAAATAAAAACACTTTTTTAAATAAATACAAAAATAAGTTACTCCTTATTTTATTATTACCCATCTAAATCTTTGTGTGACATCAGGTAAAAAATTGGAAAAATTAATTAACAAGGGTAAGTTTTAATTAGAGTGACACCCCAATTTTAATATGTTCTACAGAGTGTTTACTATTTACCCACCCGGGGTTTAAATTTTTTAACTTTCTTTTTTTCTAAATTGAAACTTTCTTCTTAAATCCAAAAGAGATTGTGTTAGAATGATTATTCTTTTTATAAATCAAATTATGTCTTAAGGATGGTTGGTTTAAAGTGCTTAAAACCAGAAATTTCACTTAAACTTAGGACCGTTCTTTTAGTAAATCCCACCGTAAGTGTCTATTAACAAAGTGTATTGGCTTTTAGTCTCTATTTTCTTATGCGGTGAAGCTGGGGTTTGCGGTGAAGCCATGTGCCCCGTTGTTATATATTTCCAATGGAATTGATTAGCTTTGGCACCAGACATTTGTGGCGTTTATTCCACATTTGATAAGAAATAATTAGAAAGTTGGTAAATTCACTAATGACAAGCAAAATTAAAAAAATTTAAAACCCTCAACAACCGTGACCAAACTGAAATAAACTCGTGTTCAATCTACTTCTACACAACAAGTTTTATCATATGAAATTAACTCTGTGTTTCGGACTTCCACGGGGGATTTACTAAGATCTAAAATTGTACCCCCCACATGTCTAAATATTTACACTTATGGGGGAGTACTAAATTTTAAAACCAATTTTTAAAAAACACTTACCCATATAGAAAAGACACAAAGTTATTTATTAATTTGTATTGTTATTGCAAAATACCACTGAAAAACTCTTTTTTTTTCTCAAAACATACCATATTTTAGGAGAAAAGTCCCTAAAACTAATTTTTTGTTGACAGGTTTCAAAATGGCAAATGGTGAATACGCCAAAAATTTGGCATATAATAACTTTATTATCTGTGTTTGAGGTTATAAAGTTGGTGATTTTTTAGACCACCTATGAGGGGTTGGTAATAAGTTCGTTTATAATTTCCCTAAGTAATCGTTTTTTACAAGGATAAATTTACCTTATTTAATATCCAAGTTGTTCAATAACCAATAAAACCCCTCCAATTTTTTCCAGAAAAACGCCATATTTTAACCAGCGGGGGAGGGTGACCAGTGGAACCACTGACGAGTTCACGCTGGTTACCCAGAGCGAAACATCGTTTAATCATTTTTCTTTTCGCTTTGGTTCTTTGTATGTTCCTTGTGGGATGCTTATCCAGGTTTGCATTTTCGTTATTTTCACCCAAGATCTTTTGATCTTTTGTTTTTAGATTCTTTTCGGTTGATGTAATTTATTTGGAGGTTTTTTAACTGCTTTTTTGAGTTTTTACGTATGTTGGCAGAATTTCATATAAAATTTTGGGAAGTGACTAGATATGATGTCCAAGTTAAAGTATTTTTGTGATTTAGATATTAAAAAAAAGATATAAACCGCCCAGGGGGTGGTCATGACCACCATGACCCCCCCTGGATCCGTACTTGCTTGGACATGCAAATACCGTCAACTTCAGCTGACGGGAATAATGCTAAAAATGTTGGACAGTTAAGTAAGAAGATTGTATGTGAATAATAAAGGTTTTTCAACCTTAAGCAAAACTATTACAACCTCCATAAGGACTCGACCAAATTCCGGAGAAAAGTACAAAACAACACCTAAGTGAGATTCCGAGATCAGAGGACGTCGAAAAGGCAATCACACACAAAGAATAACAAGTCAGCAGGCACAGATGGTATCGCTGCTGAACTCTACAAACAAGGGGGTCCCGCACTTAATTCCCAAATGCACACTCTATTAAGTAAAATATGGATCACTGAGACCATTCCTGCTGAACTCAGAGACGCCTCTATAGTTACCATTTTCAAAAAAGGCGAGAAGGCCCAATGTGGAAACTACAGAGGTATATCTCTGCTTTCTGTTGCTGGAAAGATACTTGCACGGATACTATCAAACCGATTAATTCCGATTGCTGAATAAAATCCGCCAGAGACACAGTGTGGATTTAGACCCAATCGAGGCACAGCTGACATGATCTTCAGTGCACAAATGCCAGATAGTGCACAAATGCAAGATAAATCTAGAGAACAAAATCGCCCCCTCTTCATTTGACTTGGTCAACAGAGAAGCTCTTTGGCAAATACTGGCAAAAGCTGGATGCCCTCAAAAATATATTCAAATTCTTAGACTACTACACGACAATATGAATGCAACAGTCCTAAGCAACGATGGACAAGGAGAGTCATCCCAGATTACGACAGGCGTTAAACAAGGGTGTGTTATTGCGCCAACCCTATTCTCTATATTTTTAGGTGCCATGCTTCATCTTGTTGAGGAACATCTACCGCCGGGAGTGGAAATTCTATATAGATTTGACGGTGGCCTACTTAACCTAGGCAGACTGCGAGCAAAAACTAAGGTCTCGACGACCTCGGTAATCGAACTGCAGAAATACAGCATCGCCTAAAATGTGCTAGCGCAGCGTTCGGACGGCTTTCGGAGAGAGTCTTCAACAATCACGACATCAATGCGGAGACCAAGCTTCGTGTCTACAACACATTTATAATACCAACTCTAACATACGGATGCGAAACGTGGACCACCTAAAGAAGGCATATAAAACGACTAGAAAAATATTACCAAAGGTGTTTAAGACGAATCATGAGAATCAAATGGCAAGACCGACGAACAAACATAAATGTTTTAGAAGCAGCCAGAACAACTAGTATAGAAGCCCTTATCTTCAAGCACCAGGTTCGTTGGAGTGGTCACAATATCGTTGTTAGGTACAAGGACGTTCTCAAAGGCAATATGATGAAGGGGACCACGACAAACGATAGGGCTTCATGGCGCCGAACAGTCCATGAGGGAGCACAAACTTTTGAAGAGCAACGACGTAGAATAGAGACGGAAAATAGAGGACGTAGAAAGGAGCGACAAAATGGAGGAATGGATGACGAACAAACCCGGCTTCTGCCGGAGACTGGGTGGGCCAGGACTGTGGAAGGTTGCGCGGTTCGAGAATGACTTACATAGCCATCAAAAAAAGCACAACAGATAGCGACGATACAGAATAAAGGAAAAATCATACTCGGTATCGAGTGATTGCCTATGATGATGAAAACCTCCATAAATTGCTTCCCTTACTTAAAATTTTACCACACGCCACTGTATTATTCTCACGATAAATTTTAATATACTTACACACGTACGTACGATAAATACAAATTAAAAGGTAAAAAAGGCGTATACAATGCACGCAACGTATGTGACAAATATTTACAAGATATTTTGATGATGTAAAAGTTTGTTGAACAAAACAAACTTTTCTATTTCGACCGAGGTAAGTAAAGGGCGATTTTTTTAAATAAAAACTCACGAGAAGTGACAGTTTGGAAAGGCTGATATATTTTTGGGAATGGCTTCTGCGTTAAATTCCCAAAATATCTCTTACCTACAACCAACGATTAATACTAATTTTATGCCCATCTCATTACGATTTTAATGGTTCAGGTACGGTCCTAAAATAATAATAAGACTTAAACGTAAAAATGTTAATTATTTTTCTTTATTTTTAAGACAATAAATATTTATTAAACGTAAATAAATCCAACATAATTTTAGTACCTAACCAAAAATAAGTCCCGTTTAATTGACATATTATGCATTTTTAAGAAAAAAAAACCTGGGTTTTAAAAATATATATGAAAAATCCCTTAGTAACCTTATTTATTTTGACGGTTTAGATAGAACGTCATTGAAACTTCAGGTTATGAAGGTTGTTGAGTTAAGAATGTTCACGTTTGATGGTAAAGCCATGATGGTAATTTAGGGCTTAAAATATTTTAGCATAATTTAAGAGGTAACGTTTTTGTTTAAGCATTTTTTACTATAACAAAATTATGATTGTTTTAGTGCAACCAAAAATTCCAAATTCCCAACATAATTTTTTACTATGTTTTTCACATTCTCATGCCATGATTTTGTTCACATTTGAAAGCTTTCTTTCCAAACTTTCGATTTCTAGAATAAAACATTCACTTTTTCCAAGTTTTCACTATTTTTTTAGCGTTCAAAAAAAGTACTGAAAAAAAAATTCTCTGTTAAAATATTTAGAGAGAGAGTGCAGAATTTTGGAGGTAGATGGAGAGATAATTTATTGAAGTGCAAAAATATTTAAGGTTGTTGAAGAGAGACATTGGGCTATAAAAAAGTATTTTCGAGAAAGATCAAAATAATTTAAGGCAATTGTTTAATAAAAAGTCATCTGTCTGTCATCTTGAGTGGTGTCGTGCATATGATTTTTATTTTGCCATTTTTATACAAAAAACATCAAAAATTGTAATTTTTCAAAGCATAAAGTGTGTGAGACATAAGGCGGTATACCTTTCTTTCAATGAAAGTTCTTTACAGTTTAAATTTACCAAAAAACATCATAAGTGTAAAAATCATGTAACAGGTATTTACCTAAATTATTTTAAGGGTCATCACGGCTTTACCATAAGTGGATTTAATGGTCAAGCCATGATGGTAATTTAAGGCTTAAAATATTTTAGTATGTTTTTGATGAAGCAATTTTTTACTACGTTTTTCAAATTTGTATACCATGATATTGCTCACATTTTAAAGATTAAAACTTAATACTCAAATTTTTTAAGTTTTCACTGTTTTTTTTTCAAAAGAGAGAGTTCAAAAAAAGTACTGTCAAAAAACATTTCTTCTCTGTTAAAACGAAAAATATTTAAGGTTGTTGGAGAGAGACAGCAGGCTATAAAAAAGTATTTTAGAGAAAGATGGACATAATTTAAAGCAAGTGTTTACTAAAAATTTCTGTTATGTCATCTGTCATCTTGAGTGGTGTCGTGCATATTGCAAAAATTGTAATTTTTCAAAGTGTAAATTGTTTTTTGCCATGATATTTTTAATAATTTCTGATATTTATGATGACATTTTCATTGGTCGCATGTTATGGTCATTACACGCTCAGATAAATTAGTCGCGTTTAATGACCATCATAACATGCTTGTTATGTAAACTACTATTTTTATTGTTGAATAGAATTTTACTGTTGGGGATACGGGTTGATCATTTTTACCAATTGTTCGTTATGTTTTGATTATATTAGTTTAAAAAAAATCGGTTCATAAATGAAAAAGTTGTGAATTTTGCAAAATTGTCTTCTTTTTCAAAACCTTTTTGCAAGCCTTTGAAACGCGAATTATTAATTTTAGTACTCGCACCCGTTAATTCGAAAACCTCGTAGTTCGCCATATATTGAAATATAATAATCCCGCGATCGGACCAAAGATGAACCCAACCGCATGTTTAATATACAGACCGCTTCAAGCTACTGCGAACATAGGGGGAATCAAGTCCAATTTACTCTCCGTGCCGTACGACCGAGGTGGATTCGAAGCACGCTGCAGTGTTATCTTTTGGAAATTCATTTTGTTTTTATTATTTTGTTTTATTTCTGCTTTGCTCGAGAAACAGATGGGTAAGTTCTTAATTGAAATAATACATTTTTAAAACCAAAAATGGATGTCTACGAAGTTGCCGAAAAAGTGCAGATGGTCAAATGGTCAAATCGTCATAACCCAACACACGTTCGATATTGGTCGAGGGAAAATTTGCATTTGTATTTTGACGTAAGAACACAGTATCCCCAAAAACTAAATGTTTTGGGGGGGGGGGTATTATAGGGGAACACGTAATTGGGCCATTTTTTATTAACGGAAATTGCAATTTGAATGGTCCTAGATACTTGGATCTACTGCAGCAGCACATTATTCCAACTGCTAGGCAGTTGTTAGGTGTAAGATTTGGTGAAACCTGGTTTCCACAAGATGGTTGTTCCGCTCACAATGTTGGTCTTGTTAGGGAATATCTTGATAATGTACTTCCTAATCGGGTTATAAGTACACGGGGAACTATTTTATGGCCAGCTCAATCTCCCGATATTACTCCTAATGACTTCTATCTGTTTTTGAAGAAGCTTTTCAAATTATCACCCCTAACATGCTTGGAAACGTTGGAAGGGGTTTTTATAGTAGGCTCGGATATTGTCTAGCCGAGCAAGGAGGACTTTTCGAACATTTGCTTTAATTTTTTTTTGACTGGGAGAATCTTTTTGGTTTTTAGAATGTATTATTTTATTTTGAGAACTTGCTTTTATTTTGTTTCTCCTTATTATTTTCATTGTAACACGTCGTCACTGATAAATCTGAGCAGTTGACAATAAAACGGTCTTATTTATCAGTGACAAAAAATAAGAAAATTACGTTATAAAAATTTGCGTATTTATTGATGAAATTCCGGTTTCATTAACTACGCTCCACACAGCACCGTGGTTAGAGGCGTACTAAATACAAGGCGAACGGCGGCAAATGGCAGCGAATGGCGATCGGAAGCCTGAGTGTTGGTTGCTTCACTGATAGGCGTGCGGTGTCTCTGCATGTACGTACACTGGCAAATTAGACTTCTTCCGCCCTATGTTCGCAGTAGATTGAAGCGGTCTGTATAGAGGGCTTGGTTATGCAGTATGTTGACCAAAATTGATGAATATATCGTTATAGATCATTTAAGAAGAAGCGTGCAGTCAAAATTTTTCCCACCGTTGCTGCCACCACATAAAATATTTGTGGTGTCTTATTTATTTTATTTTAATAATAATATATAAATACGGACACGCAATGATGGATCCTCCTTTTTAGTATTTTTTTATTATATAGAAAAAGGTATCGTAGGTGAAACAAGCTATAGCCGCATATGCGCGTTGGCAGTATGGATCAGTAACGGAAGTGAAAATAGGTGGAATGATAATAGCCGCCTGAGAAATTTTACAAAAATGATCGCCTTATGTAGGTGACAGTTATGTGCCTAAAAGAACGTAGTAACATAAATCGAATCGACTTGACATTATTTTTTTTTCTAATGTGTCTTTTTCACAATCAGTAAGTGGTGTTTTTACCATGATTTTTCGTAATATATTAAAATTTTGTTTCTTAAAATTTTTGTTTATAGTAAAAGTAAAGTTATATCATTTTTAGATAGGTTTCAAGTTCCCCTGTAAATATGATATATATTTGCCTACTTTTTTATTAGCCACATATTTGTTTCAATGAAACCAAGTTATTAGGATGTAGTCCAATTTTTTGTTTAGCGGACTGACGTAATTTTTTCCTCAGAAAACGTATTTCCTTGTTGTCAACAGCTCGCATGTGAAATAATTTTTTTTTTTTTCTAAACGTATAGACCATTGTCACTTTCCAGGCCTTTTTATATGGAGCGACAGGCCATTGCCAAGTTCAAAGCCTGAAATTTTCTCGTTACTCTTTCTTTGTTACATAAAACTGGTTGATGATGAATGCAAAGTGAGCAAAGAAGGTACCTCATTTGTCGGGGCGAGCCTTCTTAGACAGGTGCACCGAAAACACCAGCAGATGATATACGACATAGGTTAAGGAGCTACAATAGATACGACAGTTACGTGTTAAACGGTTCGGAACTATTTGGAGTTTGGCGAGTCTGCGCAGATATGCACGCGACCAATAACCATACTTTTATATTGATTTTTCTTTTTTAATTTGTAATACGACCACTAGATGACTCACGGTTAAATTCGCGATAACAGTACTATAGAATTTTTGTTAGTTTGTAATATGACCACTAGATGGTGCTCGCTTAAATTTTCGCTTTTTTTTTTAAGGACCCAGCACAAATTACATTGAAAATAGCTGGCGGCTAAATGTCATAATTTTTTTATATTTTGTAGTACTCGATCAACAAAGCACAAAAAAAACGAGATAGGGAGCAGGATTACTTTCTGAGATATATAGCTTTAAAATTGACGTGTTTTTAGGCTATATTTTTGGACATGGTACAAGTTTTTTTTTCACAACTTTGTTGATTATCGCCGGTTGGTTGGTCGTACCAAAGGACCCATATAAGAACATTTTTACTTGGATGAAAAGGGTGTTTCATTCAGGACAAATACAGAAACGAATTATTTTATTTTGGCGGTAATCAACAAAGTTGTGAAAAAAAAATTTGAACATGTCCAAAGATATAGCCTTAAAACACGTCAACTTTAAAGCTCCATATCTCAGAAAGGTGCTCCGTATCTCGGTTTTTTTTATTTTTGTGCTTTGTTTATTGAGTACTACAACATATAAAAAAATTATGACATTTAGCCAATAGCCATTTCCAATGTAATTTGTGTAGGGTTCTTTCTTTGCAAGCAATTTGTGTTTAGTTTTTAAAAATATGGTTTTTTACTAGACACAAAACAATATTGTTACTTATGTTAAGTTAAAATAAAAAAGCATATTTTTAAGAAATAAATACAAATTACCCATAATAATGCACTTGTAGTACAAAACCTCTGGTTGTTTTGTTATAAAAGATTATGGCATATTTCGAAACATGTTAGTTTATATTTTTCACAATAAAGAAAATATTACAGTATGATATTGTCTGTGCTTTTTTAAATATTAAATAATTTTCTTTAAAATGTTTATATCTTGTTTTTAGTACATAAAAAACAATAAATGCAACTCTTTTGTATTCCAAACTAAATTTGTAAAACAGAAAAAAATAATTTTAATCTCAAAAAAATGTTACTTTATATGTGGGGCAATTTATGGTAAACCCACACATTAGAAAAAGTCTTGGTGTAAATAATATTAATACCCCTGGTTTGGAATACACAAGTGTCGCATTTTCTAACTTATTATTGATATCCACAAAAATTAGCCATACTAAACTTGATGAAATAAGGAGAGGGTGTTTTAACACTATATATTAATAGTTAAATGGAGTCCAAATGCAAGTGTGGGACATCACTCTCTAAGACCTCTGCGTCCAGTCTGCAAAATGTCCTCTGGAGCAAAATATTTATCACACACATAAAATCTGTTATATATTTCATCAGCACTTAGTTTATTCGCGTTTAACGGCTTCACTATACTTCTGAAAAATTACAGGATTGCCTTTGGGGAAACGATGTCTCCCCGTTTTTTATTGGGATCATGGCACGGTCTCCGCAGCTTTGAATACAACACACTCTAACTCTTTGTTTCTCAGCCATTGTAATCGACGGATAAAATTACAATTTTTTGAACAGGAATAATCACAAAATCACTTTTTAAAAACCTTGGCAAACCTCAGTTTTCAAAATGGAACTCATAAGTTATGAGTCATAACCGACATTCTGTCACTTTTGTCATAATGTGCCCTCTGACGGACAACCCTAGAAGGGGTAAGAGGAGGAGCTGCAGATTTCTAGAAAGAATATTGCCAACCTAAATATTATTATGTTGGCAGTTCCTTTGCACGCGGAAACATAACCGCACTTTTCGGGAAAAATAATTATTGGCGGGAAGGGTGAAGTGACGGATCTATAGTTCCTTAATCTATGATATACGATGTCTAACCCACTGTCTCCAGCACAGTCGCGACCAGTTGGCACTTTCTTATACTCGACAAATTTGTTCATTTTTTCATTTCAAACGTGCAGACCATTGCCAGTTTTAAGGCCTGCATTGCGATAATTTGTTGTTGTTAATTTGATGTAACAGTTCAAATAATCAACGACATGACATATCTTTATATATTTATTGTCGCTGTCTAAAACAATGTAATACAAAAGACATCTAATATTTGGGGTAGTTCAACTAGACCCAATATTGACTGGAGACTACTCCATTAAGGACCTGTACAAACTTGCGCAGGGGATAAAATTAATGTGGTTAGCCTAGGAACTAAGAGGACGCACAATAAGCCAGTAATGGCTGCACTGCAGTGACTGTGGCTTGCCACCTGGCAGGTCGGAGGATTTTTAGGGAGGGGTTTTAGTCGGTAGGAATTCGACACTACCCGGGCTCTCCTGGTAGAGGAGAAATGACTCTGGCAAGAAAGTAGTTCGGGCGTCTTATGCAAGATTTCCCGTTGATACCCTTGAAAAACAATGTATCAAATAGAGATCAAAAAAATTACGTCAGTCCGCTCATTAAAAAATTGGACTATAATGCGTCGTTTTTTTAGTCAAAATAAAGTGTTTTCGACTTTTATGCGTGATTTTGCTAAAAATATAGTGTTTTAATTTGTTCAGTGCTGTTATACAACCGGAATGACTATTTTTTTGCCTTTCGTAGGTGTTGTGCGATAACCCATTTTATTATTAACTTCAGAGTTAGGAAAATTTTGTCAATACCAACTGATTTAAGTTTACAAATGTCAGATACATGTAGCGGTAATAGGCTATTATCATTCCACCTATTTTTACTTCCGTGATATCAATTGACTTGCTGTCTCAACGTTGCCAGATTATAACATATTAGTCCAATATGAACCTCCGCAAACAAAACAACAGAGCGATTTTAATTAAAAGGTCCACTATACAGGGACAAACCCACCGCCAATCTTCTTTTTTCCATTTTTTATAGAAATTTTGGGAAAAACCTGTTCTTTTTCCCTTCTTCTTCTTCTTCAAGTGCCATGCTCTACTCTACCACTGATGATGGCCGTCTATGACCCGGACCTCTTCTGGCTTCAATTTTCGTTCTTTGATGGTAAACAAAACTTCAAGATCTTTATTTATTCTAAGTAAAACATCCACATTAGTTACTCTGTCCATCCGAGATATCCTTAGTATTCTACGATAACACCACATCTCTAAGGCCTCTAACTTTTTGCACATGGCCTTAGTCAGTGTCCATGCTTCCATGCCATAATATAACACCGAAGCAGTCGAATTCGGAGAGTGGTTTTAAGATTGCGACTCCACCACACTAATTTCCAGCCAGTTCTCATTGAGAAGGCAACCCAAGTATTTGTATGAATCCACGTGTTCGACTTGGTGCTCATTTACTTCTAACATGCCTCTGATGTTCTTTTCTTTGGATATGACCATCAATTTTGTTTTTCCAACATTTAAGTTAAACCCGAATTGCAAACTTTTGGCAGCAATTTGATTCAGCAACTCCTGCAGGCTTTCCAGTGTGTCTGTTATTATGACAGTGTCGTCAGCATATCGTAGGTTCTTGGTTTTTATGCCGTTTATTGTCAGACCCTCTTCGCAATTATGAGGTGCATTCTCTATTATTTTGTTACTATAGATATTAAACAACAGCTGAGGCAATATACGAACTTGGCGCACAACTCTTCTTACTTGGACCTCCTCGAGCAGTTGGCCATCAACCTTTATTTGAGCAGTCTGATTCCAGTATAGATTAGCAATTATCTTTCTGGACCAACTTCTTTTAGCGATTCTATGAGCTTTTCGTGTTGAACTCGATCAAATGCTTTCTCATAATCTATGAAATAGGCATATGCTGGCGCCGACACATCTCTAGACCGCTGAGGTAAGACTTGACTGTTTTGCCCTTGCGAAAACATTTATATGATTATAGTAAATGCAAAATTACAACAAGTTTCTTTTAAGTTTAAAGAAAAACCTATACATAATTAGATTAAAAACGATATGCTTCATGGCGTTTTTTTTTCCATCGGTGGATTTGCGATGCCAACAGTTGGTTTTCAGCTGACATCAATCTAATATTATTTCTCATTGCATCGAATAAGCCCATCAGTGGAAATAAAAACCCACAAGTGACAAGGTGGTATTTCTAGTAGTAGCTAAATGGAGGGGATAGTAAAAATCCCACTTACCTCAACAGTTTCTTTGGACATCCTGTGTGAGTGACTTTTGAACGTTGGATAGATTTTAGTTTGCAACAGTTTTCTCCACATAATCCTTCACCAGTGGCGGCTGGTAATCTATGAAGAAAAGGTTCACAAATTTAAAAAATTGACAGTGCATTTCTCTTTCGGTTGCACGGCTAAAAGTCATGTCCATTTTTTGCTTCATACTCAAAGAGGTAAAATTATTTTTTAAGTGCTTCACCTTGAGAATGTTCATTATGACAATTGTTAAAATAATGCAACAGAAAAAGTATAAATAAAAGCAAGAAGGCAAAGCAAGCGGACTGGAGCACACCAAATGTGTGCGCCCATCCCTCGCTACTCGTTTACTGAAATAGTTATTTACCTAACAAGTGCGGAAAGGTATACTTTTCCCGACGCACCGGCGTTTGCACGAACGACGTGTCAGCGGAGTTCGGGCAAGCCGTATGTGCGGAAAATATTGTGTCATTATTTTAGTTAAACCTAGCAAAGAAAAAATAGTCAAAACTACGAATTTTATGTTTTATTCAGAAACAAACTTTAACAAGCCAAAACGGACGACGCGGCAATGAGAGCGGGCGAGACGGAAAGAGACCTGGCTGTGTTAAATTTTATCATCACCTAATTTTGATGCGGTGTCATAATAATCAGCGCTGATAATAATAGGAAGTTTCGGAAACATTACAAGGAATAATATAAATCAGACATCTTATTATTAATTCCTTATTCTGTGTGGGGATGCACGAACCGCCACTGTCCTCCACCTTCCTTAGTGTGTTTCTCCTTAGAAAAATATAAAATTTGAAAGAAAGGTTCCAGGTTGTGTGATATTTTAATAGTAGGATTTTTTTTTTAATAAACGTGTATAGTTCTGAACGAAACCAGAAGAAAATGGCCGTAGCCTGAATAACCGTGAAAAAAAAATTTATAAACAGAGCCCTCTATACTTCCAAAATTTAAATTTGTTTCATATCCAAAGAATGTGATGTCAAACTCTTGGTATCATACTACCTAACTAGGTACAGTTTTCTTGTGATACCAAGAGTTTGACATCACATTCTTTGGATATGAAACAAATTCAAATTTTGGAAGTATAGAGGGCTCTGTTTATAATTTTTTTTTTTCACGCTCATTCAGGCTACGCCCATTTTCTTCTGGTTTTGTTCAGAACTATACATGTTTATTAAAAAAAATATCCTTGTTCTTTAATAATTGGGGTGGGATTTACTAAAAAGGTTTAGTCTATTTCATCATGGGTTTAAGTGAAATTTTTGGTTTTAAGCATTTTAAACCAAACCTCCTTGAGTTTTGGACATAGTTTGATTTATAAAAAGAATATTAATAAATTTTTTTATTGAATAAAAATCCTAACACACTCCTTTGCTAGATTTAAGAAGAAAGTTTTAATTTAGAAGAAAAGAAAATTAAAAAATTTAAAGCCACGCGGGGTTTAAATAGTAAACACTCTGTAGAACAAATTAAAATTGGTGTTATATGTCACTCTAATTAAAGCTTACCCTTCATAACTAATTTCTCCAATTAATACTTGATGTCAGACAACGATTTAGATGGGTAATAATGAAAAAAGGAGTAGATTAATTTTGTATTTATTTAAAAGGTGTTTTTATTTATGAAATCTATTAAAAAATCTTAAATGCAAGTTTTTTTATATTTCTGTCACTGTCAAAATGTCAGTTTAAAAATATTAGCGCCGCGTTCAATCACAAACAGCGAGTTCGGATCTTTTACCTCTGCTTGCACCTTGGATTGTACCAACCTCTACTGATGAAAGCTACAGAAAGCTAAAATGAGTGGGCTTTGAGTAAGGAAAGTTTTTTGACTGAGCTTTTAGATAACCTCAATGTTTTACTTTCAGTTTTGGGTTTTTTTGTTTGGTATATTTTTTCGTGCATAGTCAGTGACATTCACTTATGTTTGTTTTACCTCGTAGTGCCCTCATAAATATATTTTTTGTGCTGAAAACGGGTTCAAAATATGGCGTTTTTCTGGACAAAATTAGAGGTGTTTTATTGGTTAATGAATAACTTGGAATATTAAATAAGGTGGACTAATCCTTGTAAAAATGATTACTTAGGGAAATTATAAACGAACTTATTACCAAATGCCAAAAAACAATCCTTTATGAAGGCTATAAATTTAAATCATCTCCCTGAGGTGGTTTAAAAAATCACCAACTTTATAACCTCAAACACAATGAAGCTATTATGTGCCAAAGTTTTGGCGTATTCATCAATAAAAATTATTTTTAGGGCATTTTCTTCTCAAATATGGTGTATTTTTTCAGTGGTATTTTGCAATAACAATACAAAATAATCAATAACTTTGTGTTTTTTTTCTGTATGGGTAAGTGTTTTTTGAAAATTGGTTTTAAAATTTAGTACCCCCCAGAGGTGTAAATATTTGGACCTGTGGGGGGTACTATTTTAGATCTTAGTAAATCTCACTGTAAATTACTAAATTTTACACACACACACAACAAAAGAATTCGGTGCAGAATGAAGTAAAGTGGTCGAGAATTGTTCCTACCCACTTACGACGTAGTGCAAGGTTTTTTGGTGCAAGGTGTCAAACTGATGGTAAGCCATTTTGTACTAAATTGTCAATTTTCCAATTTTAATTAAGTAGTAATACTATAAGATACTAGTTTCAGATTGACGATAAATAGATTGTCTACGTTTTTTATGTTCACCCCCCAAAAAGGGAGGAACGTTGAGTAACAAATTCAAACATTAAATAATTTTTTTAAAAAACAATAAGGTTGTATAATTTTGGAACCCTTAGAAAAAATAGTTACTTCCTAGTCTGAATCCTCAGATGAGGAATTACTACCCTCCAATACCTTTAGCGCTATTTTGACCGCAGCCTTATTTCTTGCAGACATGCTGTTTTTTTAACTCAACTTTCAATTCAACAAAAAGTTAGGTTGGGAACTGAAAAAAAGTGAGTTTATGTACTCCATCAAAACCTTCCACTGACTCCCAGACCCGGTTGCAGTAGATGGCATCAATTGATGGCATTCAAAATCCATCAGAAAAATATAGTAACTTAATTGATGGATGGTGAATTCCACCGGAAAAATTTATGAATCCATCTGATAAATTTAAGAACCTGATTGTTGCCACCGGTTGCTGTTTGGGGGAAAAAAACTTTCCCCCTCTTAGTACATACCGCCCACAGTGTTTTTGGCTTTGTTTTCAATACATGTAATCTAGTATACAAATTTGAGATTATTTGAACACAGTCTTAAAATGAGCGTGAATCTCCATCCCACGTAACTTCTACATAAGATACTACGGAAACTCTATACAACTCCATTCCGCGTGTGTGTACTCCGTATCGATCGATCTAACGCCCGCGCAACTCTAATGCCGCAACTTCGCGCTTTCAACACCTCTTTGGTTGGCGGAACATCAGGCCTTTTAGGCCGTAGAATTATTTCAAAATGCTAGGAAAAATATATTTTTTACAACTTCATGACGTGACACGTTGTTAGTGAAACGCGCGTCGAGTGCAAAAAAGTGTAATTTTGGTTTTGTGGAAAACAATCATAATTCTGTTTTAAACAATGTTTGTTTATTGTTTATCGTCTCCTGATGATGCTAACGTTGTTAGTGAAACGCGCGTCAAGTGCAAAAAAGTGTAATTTTGGTTTTGTGGAAAACAATCATAATTCTGTTTTAAACAATGTTTGTTTATTGTTTATCGTCTCCTGATGATGCTAACGTTGTTAGTGAAACGCGCGTCGAGTGCAAAAAAGTGTAATTTTGGTTTTGTGGAAAACAATCATAATTCTGTTTTAGTGCAACCAAAGGTTCCAAATTCCTAACATACCTTCATGAAAAACACGATTTTTGTGACTTTCAGCAATGGATTTGTTGGTTACCGATGTAAAATAGTAGTTTTTACTACTAGCTTTTTTACTACAAAAGCAGGTAAATGCATTTACCTGTCTGATCTGTTCCCATAATTGGCTGAACGTCAGCAGATCTCCTCAAGATGCCGAGCTACAGAACGACGGGGGGGGGGGGGGCTCTAGAAAAAAGTAAACAACAAAGATGCTGTTGGTAATCCTGAAGTCTTTGGAAAAAAGACGATATTGGAGAACGTTCCTTTAAAGCATCATTTTTTGTTTTTTTTAAATTATATACAGATCGTAGTTCTTCTTTAAAATTAGGACTTATTCTTGCGATCATTTATCAACTATAAAATACGACATACAAATAGGTGGAATACAGATATCGACAGTTTGTTTGTTTGTTAATAAATCAAAGCAGTTTTGGTTTAGTTTGACCAGCGCTTTATGCGGATGCGATGTTCGTATCATCTTTTCACTACACTGTAAGTACGTGTTTACTTAGTATGATATGATACTATTCGATTCAAGTTTTAGTTTTTTCGAGATTATTAACTCTAAACCTTTTTTTTTAACAGGAAAATGTCTAACAGCCACTTGCACCGACTTTTTTTAATTAACTTTAGGCTAAAGGACCTTTAAAGTACCTTTAGCGTATTTTGTGTCTTGCACCGACTTTAATGGTCTTGTAAACGTTCTTTAAAGGAGCATTAACTAACTGGTCAAATTTGGTCAATTAAACGATCTTTAAAGCTTAGTTTCTTTTGAGGTTAGTTTTGCGACCCATTTTTTCATGGTATAGTTTATTTTTGTGCAAAACGCAAGAAAAAAGAAAATTCAATTGAAATATTGGATTTTGTTAATTTTGGCTTCCCTCGAAGATTCAGGTTAAGGATAAGTTGGTATACCCAGATGACAGGTAGGTATACTTAGTCAATTTTTCACACGGGGTGAGGGGGGGGAGGGTTAAAAGTTGGTTACCAAAATGTTTATAATTGCAATTGTTTTTGTTTATATACATTGAATGCATTTTTTTGCCCAACACTGATCATTTTCCAGAATCAGTTATTATTATTTATTAATATTGATCAAAATCATAATAATCCAGTGTTTATAAACAAGCTTCTCCAACAGCTCCCTGAATGAATGAATGATATATCATATAAACTGTGACCATTTTAGTTGTCAATAAATTATAGCTCTCTCCTTACCTACTTTTTTTCTTATTTTCAGGAAACAGTGAATATGGTCTTTCAAATTACCTCCTGACACCTTTAGAAAATCCAATTACAGCAGGTGAACAACTGTATAATGAAGCCTTAATTCGAACAAGAACTTCAATAGAATCTACATTTTGGATCTAGAAACGTCGGTTTGCCTTATACGGGACACAGTTCTGACAATAATAGTAGCTGCTTCTGTGCTTCATAATATTGCCAAAGAAATGAACGAGCCAGAGCCCCCAATACCAAAAGATATAAACAAGGAAGAATATTAAATTATCTTATGCAAACTCAACAAATTGAAATGTATGGTCAAGACCACCAACGTCATAATGTTGTGCAGAATGGAAATTATTTATTATGTATTAAAGAAAATTAAAAAATAAATTTAATTTCTTTTGCAAAATTATGACGTACAAAAAAGCAGCTGTGCATTTTAGGGTTTTACAATTGCTGTTTTTTTTTTTTAATTGTTGATTATGATTATTTTTTTGTTTTTTTTTTTTAATATAGGTATGTCAGTAAAATAAACAACATGTTTTAAATTTTCTTTATTTTAATAAACTGTATTGATTTTTCTGTTCACCATGTACCTGTAACTAAAAAACGACAAAAAAATAAGTGCCAGCCTACTCAAAATAAACAAATTATAATACCGCTCGATTGCAAAAGGCCAAAGAGGCCTGAGACATAATAAATTGTAACAAAATGTACATAAGTACAACTCTTAAACTTATACTACTACTAATAGTAAAACCCTGTGAAAAACAGTCAAATTTTTTCTTATCTAGCAAAATAACCACTTTCAGTAAAAACAAATCTCCTTTAAGGCGCAAAAAAAACAATTATAAGTTACCTTTTTTAAAAAACTAATAAAATGCAAAGACGGCAGGTACCTTGGTACCTTTCATGTAATATGTAACACATTCAAGATAGATTCGTTTCTCCTAAAGCTTCATATAGATGAATATATTTAATTGAATTGTCAAATGTGACCAAATCCACTCTCGCAGTCAATTGAATGTATTGCATAGTGTTAAAAAAAATCAGCGAGTACTTCTATTTTTATTTCCAGGTTTTTCTTCCGGAGTTGATGCTCTTTGTCAGTATGTAATGCTTCTCTTTCCAACTTTTTAGGGTGATGTCAGCAATCATATTCTTTTTGTCCGCTAGGAAGTCATATTTCTCTGCCAAGGTAATTGATGCCATGATTCTAACTACGGTGGCAGATATAGCCTCCTTTGATCGGTACCCTATAATAAATTAAAAACCAAACTAGGTGTTTGCCAAATAAAAGATTTAATAATAATAATAATAATAATAATAATAAAAGATTCTTAAATATTTTAATAGGAATGGCAAGGATTGAAGCGATTAATTAAGTGCATCAAAAATTTGTGATAGATGGATCTTTCAATATATATATATCTTCTGTTAAACTGGAGAGTATAATTAAGTAGGCCGAGAACTACTTTTAAAGAAAATGTTGTTTAGCATTATACATAGATTGCTATATTTCGTTATCAAAATATTTACCCTTTTGACTTGCCTCTTTGTCCTGTTCCTTGACCTCTAGCTGTTTCACTGCTAGCATGTGCAGCATCCACGGATGTTTTGGAGTAATATTGAATAGATGGGCGACAGCTCCCTGGGACTAAGATTCAGCCCTCTTTTTCTCTTTTTAGCCTCCATTGAAATTGAAGCACTGCACAATAGCCTATTTTATGTGCATAGTCCATGTAACAACTATAGCTACCTCGACTAGATGAACAATTCATCATCAAAAAATATCAAATGAAAACAACAGAACCATAAAAAAATAAAATAAAAAAAAAGTGAAAGTTTTAGGTTATTGAAGAGAGAGAGATACCAACAAAAAATCCCCAGAAATCCCTAAATTCGTGCGACGTTGCCGTACTGTGAAATAGGAAATTATTTGGGATTAGAAAACGCTATGCAACTGGTCAAAGTTTGTCAAATCTTACGATCAGATTAAAACGACTGGTAATAATATACCTTTTTTACGTTTATTTATTTTATTAATAATGAAACTACTTACTGGGCAGCCAACCCTCCTTTAAAGACATTCAAGAATCCCTCGACAGTATTTTGGGACAGTTTGACCTTCAATTCGTCAAACCAAGAATAAACAAACGCACGAAGTACTTACCGCGAAAACCACGAGATTGGAAATACAGAACAGTATTACAGAGTTTCTTTTTTTATAAACATGTTTTATACAAAATCATTTCGGACATAAAAAAGTATTTTTAACCTGAACATATTCATACCAAGTTTTATACAACGTGAAGCCAAAATCAAGGTAAAATTAACTAAAGTCGTTTTCAAATTGCAAATACTATAACTGTCTGATTAATCCAAAACACAAATTCTTGAACTTTTATTGGGATACAACATTTTCAAGGCAATGAAGAATTGTGGCGATATGTTTCAAAAGTAGGACATAAATTGCGGCGCTATAACACCTTTGATATTTACGTTATTAGTTTAATTTTGTGTTAAAAGTGGCATTTGTAGTGTCATTTCCTTAAAAAAATTTCGCCTGCTGCGCTTTGAACCCATCGATATATTTATAATTTCAGTTTAATTTTAAATCAAAAAATGCATTTTCAGTGCAATTTTCTTCAAAAATTTCGCCTGCGTCGCTATGATACCGTTGATATTCACGATTTTAGTTTAATTTGACTTAAAAATTGCAATTAGTTTTCTGAAAAATTTTTGACACATTTAAAATAAAAACTGTATAAAATAAATAACTTAAAATCTGAGTAACCCCCCCTTTAGATTTGAGGCCAAATTCGCGCTTGTAGTTACTAAGTTTTGTTTGCATATATCCTTTTATCATAGTTTTTTTTCGTATCGAAATCGCCGCCCCCCCTTTTCAAATGGCTGGGACCGCCACTGACAACATACTATCAGACGAAAGCTTAACTTACTATTTTCGCCCCCCCCCCTTTTTCAAATGGCTGGGACCGCCACTGACAACATACTATCAGACGAAAGCTTAACTTACTATTTTTTTATATTTGCTTTAAAGACATCCTTTTAAGGCCTGCATTCTAAACAACAATTGCCCTAGGAGGCGTTGTTCCCACGTTTTCCCGCTCAACTTCATATCGTGTGCCCAACTCCGATCGACGTTGGCGGCAGTTCATTTCTAAACTCCGCGCTCGAAACGTCACGTGCGGCTATCTGTCGGTTTGCAGGCGCCATGCCATTGCTTTACCGCCGGTTTTTCTTACGTCATACGTCATTGATGCGGCATTCTTGTCAATTCGGTTAAGTTTGCAGTGTAACAGACTGTTTTTGCGTGGATGAGATTGTTTCTACGGTGATTGTTTTATTGGTGAAACGAAAAACGCTGCTGAACTTTGACTGTGTGATGTATAAAAACCGGAGCTGCACGAAATTTTGGATGTTTTGAGCCCAAGGTAAGAAGCATTTCTTAGCGCTTATTTCAAAAAATAACAAAAATTATAAATTTTCTTGTTTAAGTGAGTTTAAGCGTATTTTTAACTTACATAGATATTATATTTGTTTAGGTTAGATGCACAAAATTTTTAAAGTTTTGGAAATAATTTTTTTATTTAAAACTTTAGAAGTTATTTTTTTTGTAGTCTTTTTTAATGTCGTTTGTCATTTTATTTTATGGGTTCGGTTAGCTTTGATATAAAAAAAACCTGTAGAATTGACATCCAATTTGTGGCGCTGTTTTGCTACAAATTGTCCAACGGTGTTTTTGAGTGATGTCGCCGCACGGTGGATCGAGGCAATGTAAATGAACGGACATTGACGATTTTTATGCCCTGTTCTCACTATGCAACTTTTCCATGCATCAAATTTTCTAGTAATAGGTTGAAAGAAGGCACAAGCCGACTGTGTCTTCTTTTAATTATTGTTGTCATTAGAAAATTTGTTGCATAGAAAAGTTGCATTGTGAGAACAAGGCTTTAAAAATTATAATAAAATAAAAAAAACTAATATTATATTTTTGTATTGCAAACATATTATTCTTATTTGTCTACTGTAGACGAAAATAATATATTTATGAGTCAAAATCAATATTAGTCCAATACGACAAATTATTTACCGATAATCAGTTTATCAAAAAAATTATTTGTACCAAGCTTATGATTCCCGCTTTGTTGTGTATGATAATCATATGTTCTGGGTATGTACTGGTGTATTCGTTTTTTTTTAAGTCTTTTAATTCTGAGGTACTGATTTTTTTTTCAATGATTTGTTATTTGAAAATTTTTAATTTAGTTAAGTTTTTTTAACTTTCAAAAAAAAGACCTCAAAAGACCTGGCTGAAAATATATATTTTAATGAGACCACCTTGTCTAAATAAAATCCATTATAATTGGCTGCAACCACCTGCTACCCCTCGAAATAATCGTGTTATAAATTAATAATTATTTGGAAAAAAATAAAGTTTTAAACTAAAATTTAACTAAACATTAAAAAAGTTATATATTCCACTTTGGGGATTTATACCCTTCCCCCATTCAGTCAACAACCCACCATAAATCATTATTTTTAAGAAGAACCTAATTATTTGAACAAAAATTGTATTTTCTCTACTTTTACTGGATCCCCCTCCCCACCTTTCAGTTACTCTGTACCAATTTTATTAAAAGAAAAAGTTTTTTTTTTGTCATTAAGAGATATTAAAACCCAATTACTTTTAAACAATCCCTTTGTACACAAATAGTTTTTAGGAATCGACCCCCCCCTTGAGTAGTTAGGTGTTTTATGCCTTGGGTTACATAGTTTTTTTACTTAGGTGTCTATGATTTACAATTTAAGGCATTTTAATTAGACATGCAATGAAAAAAAATTAGTCCAATATGATTTAACCGATTTGTAAAGAAAGCAAAAAATGTGACCTATAATTAAAACCCATAAAGTTGTAAGTCAAAGTGAAAAAACTCCATATTGTTCAAAACTAATAATATAGGGGCATATAATTAGTCATACATTTTTAAAACCGGGAAAACCCTGATATTTTTTGATGGGATTTGACATATCGAGAAGTTGCTGTCTAAATTTAAAACGATACTTGTCTTTTTTAGATTATAACAAAATTATGATTGTTTTCCACAAACCAAAACTACACTTTTTTGCACTCGACGCACGTTTCGCTAACAACGTTAGCATCATCAGGAGACGATAAACAATGAACTAAATTAATCTACGCTCTATCTTATATACAATCCTTTAGTGGGCGGAGATAAGACTAATAAATTGTGATTGATCACGATTTTTAATCCTATCTCCCCTCAACCAAAGAATAAATTGTACTAAACGGGATGGGTCCTCTATTTTTATTTAAACTATTTCTGGATTTAATTATTTCCATACTTTCATATGCATTCAAAAGTCTTTTGTTTGGTACACTTTTTAGAAGTTTTAGGTTATCTAATGTGAATCTATGATTGTTTTCAAAAGCATGCTCGGCCACACTTGACTTTTCTGTTCTTCCGTATTTTAAGTGTGCTAAGTGTTCTTTAAAACGTGTTTGAATAGAGCGTCTCGTTTGGCCAACATATTTTTTGTCACAATCCATGCAACTAATTTCGTAAATTCCACTTTTTTCTAGAACTGTAGTTTTATCCTTGGGATTTCCTAGTAAGCTTCTTATTGTGTTACCGGATTGATATACTAATTTAAGACCGGTGTTATTAAATACTTTGTGTAATCCTTTCGTATAATTAGGATTATAAGGAATTGATACAAATTTTGAGTCGCAGGTATCTTTTTGTCTGAAAAAGGTAGAATTCCGAAAGGTCTTTTGAAAAGAATGTCTATTTATCAGCTTATTTATTAAGCCTTCGTCGTATTCCCAGCATAGACGAAAATTGTCTGTTTTTATTTAAATATAATAAAAACATCAATTTCTGATCTGGCGAAAAACACTCACGCTGCATATGCGTAAAAAAGCAACTTACTATCAAAGACAGGTAACTATTAAATATATATTTGTAAAATTATAACTCTAATTTTATTGAATTTTTGACCTATGTGGAATTTCTGCACAAAATGTAAAAAAAGAACATTTTACCTTTTTATCATACCAAAATAAAGAATTAAAAGTCAACGGAGAAGAAAGTAATTGAATTTTGAAACGAATGTCCAAGTTTTCCTATACCTCGATCCATTGTGCGTCGGTGACTCTGTATGCTTTTCCGCCATACCAATATGGTATGGGGACTATTAAAATCGTGAAATTTTGATTTTTGTTAATTTTTTCAAAGATAAGTTACTAAGGTTCCAAAGCACCTTAATCGACGAAAAAAAAAATTGTCTGTTGTCTGTCTGTAGTCACGATAACTCAAGAACGCCTTAATCGGGAGGAGGGACATATACATATGCTCCGACAGCCAGGCTGCCCTCAAGGCTCTAAGTGCACCCAAAATAGTCAGTAGTCTGGTGCAAGAGTGCGCTGAAACGCTGCAAACACTGACTCAAGACAAAAGGGTGACACTGATGTGGGTCCCAGGTCATGAGGGAATACCAGGGAACGAGAAAGCGGACGAACTTGCCAGACTAGGGGCCGAAACCAAATACATTGGACCGGAAGCTCTTCTGGGAATAACAAGGAAACAGGTACAGAGTAAGCTCAACAAATGGGCGAACAACGAACTGAAGATGTCCTGGAGGCAGGAGTCAAAGCGCAGACGGTCCAAGCTATTCGTGGATGGTCCGAATGTAGCCAGAACTAAATGGCTCTTGGGCAGGACCCGAAAGGACATTGGACTGCTGACGGGGATGCTGACTGGGCACAATCGGCTGAACAAACATGTGATGCAAATAAGAGTAGCAGGAGATCCCGTGTGTCCCGCTTGCGGGCTCGAAGAGGAATCGGCGCAGCACTTGATAGCAGAGTGCGATGCATATGCCAGATCATGGATTTCCCACGATAAAGGGAGAAGAGCTGCACTCGCTCAAATGGGCCGACAGACTGAACTGAACGGAGGGAGAGTGGCAGCGGAAGTATGGGCGTAGGGGTAAGAAACGGGGTATGGCAGAAAGGGCCCATGAAGAGGCCTAATTGCCAGGCCCACGGGCCGCCCCTATACTACTACTACTAATCGATTTTAAGCAAATTTGGTACAAAAATCCTCTATCGGCTACTCCTAAAGCTACAGTTTTTGGAGATATTTTCATTTCCTTGGATTGTACTTTGGAGTGGACTATCCGTGCTTTCTAGTTTATGAATAGTACGATTTTAACATCGGTTGTTTTTACTTCATACGTCATTGATGCGGCATTCTTTCAAATCGTAGTGTTATAGACTACTATTAATGCGTGAATCAGATTATTTTGACAGTGATTGTTATTTTTACAGTGATTGTTTTAATAGAACGCATTAGTGAGACACTAAACTTTGACTGTGCAGAATTTTGGATGTTTTAAGTACAAGGTAAGAATAAGTATGTTTTAGCTATAGTTTTAATTAAAAAAAGCAACAATTCCAATTTCCATCTCATTGATGATAACTGAGGGAATATATGGATTGCTATTTTACCTTATATAGGTTAGTTGTACAAAACTTTGAAGGTTTTCACAGTTCACTTTTTGATTGATTTTAAGAAAAAAAATATACACTTTTCGAAAGGTATATTTTTGTGTAGATAACATCCCTAATACTGATAAAAATTAAAATCTTCCATATACGTCCTACTGTAAAAAAAACATTTTTAAAAAATAAAAAATTTAGGCTTGTAGAGCATTCCTTTCTAGACAAAAAAAAGTCTCATAAGCATTTTTGTATCACTAACCATCTTTTATAAACGTAATTTAAATATTTAAAAAATTGAAAAATTGTCACATTTCAAAACTTTACAACTTTTTTTTGCATCACTTATAGTTTCTATACAAAAATAAAATAAGTTGAAGGAAATGGTAAAATCATCTCGATTGTATTGAACTTTTTTGCAGCAAGATTTTTCTATAAAACTAAACTCTAAAAAAAACAATTATTTGCTAAATAGTTACTCTTATCACGTATCAAAGACAGTAAAAAAGTTTCGACTAGATTTAAAAATATAACCTCTGGCGGACTTAAATAAGAGGAGCTTTCTGAAAGACATCTTTTTATATAAAATAAAATAACAACAAATACTGACTATATAATTTTGTTCGAACCATTTTTATACAAAATTTTTATATACAGGGTATTAAAGTTAAGTATTTAATGGTACCTATATAAAGCTAGGGCAGTCTCGCTCTTTTTCGGCAAGGACTCACCCCTAAAATGGCTTTTACATATAAATTAACGTAATTTAAATAAAAAATAGATCTACATTGCACGAATAACCTTTTTTAATTATCTTATGAACAAAATTTACGAAAAATAATAAGAAAAAACATTATTTTGATCGCAGTCATAAACGCCGTATATCTGAGACACGCAGTAGACGTCTGTCTTTGATCAATCTTTGATTCATGATTGCTGACCAATCTTTGATTGCTCTGGATAACCCCGTATATCGTCTAATAAATAGACACTGGTTGAAGGATTTTAAAATAAGAATAAATCCATGTTCTTACAGGAAACTATAGCTTCTCATATAATTTTCTTGAACAAATTAAAACCATTTGTCAACTTCACACAACAGCGTTGGCAATGCCGACGATGACTTGTTGTTTCTCCCACACATGCATGCATGCATTTTTTGTGATTCTTATCATAGTTTTATAATGCGAAGAATACTAAAACCTGAAGCAAACATGTTATTATTTTCTCTCAGTTGACAGGTTTAACAATATCCGTATTGCACGTTTTTAAACTTATATTATCATAGAAACTTACGCAGATGATACGACAGCTATTATATCTGATCCTGACAGTGACAGATTACAAGAAAAAATTAATCTTACTCTAAAACAATTTTCTAATTGGTTTCAAAAAAACAAACTAATAATTAATTACTCCAAAACAGTTTGCATCGAATTTCGCACAATACTTAAACCATCTTTAAAGAACCACACACAATTTAAATGAAAACTGGATCTCAGTAGAATTTTAACGCCGCTGTTTAACTATCTTATTGGGACAGTCTCTGAGAGCATTTTGTCTCATAGACAAAGGTGCGGATATCAACAGGGTGCTGCCAAAATTTGGGATGAGCTTATTATTCTCATGCTTATGCTCAAAAAAAGCATCAATTCCGATTAAAATGACAACGCTCAATTTAAAAATGACATTTATTTTGATACCTGTCAAACCCTGTTGAAATGGCGGAAAAATAATTAATGAAATTGAAGGTTTTGGAAAAGCAAATACCTTCTTTTTTATCTGCTGAATACATTAAATCGGAAATCGTAGAAAAAGTGACAGTTTTGTGAACTGTCATTTACTGGTATGGGGAACTTGTGCGATGATACATATTTACGAGTGAGGTGGAAATGGTGGAAAAATAATTAATGAACTTGAACTTTTTGGAAAAGCAAATACCTTTCTTGCTCTCTGCTGTCATTTACTGTTATGAGGAAAACCACTGGTGCGATTTGACAGGTGGCAAAACTAATAACATTTTTGAGTCCATTGTCCTCAATTTAGTGTAGTTGGAGTCCTCAATATAATAAATATGTGTCATCGCACCAGTGCAGTGGTTTTTCCCGTAACAGTAAATGAAAGTTAAGACAACTGTCACTTTTACTGTTTCCGATTTCATGTCTCCAACAGAATAAAAAGAAAGTATTCGCTTTTGGAAAAGTTTCAATTTCATTAATTATTTTTCCTCCATTTTGATTTGTCTCTTGATTTTAATAATCAACCCCATACACTCATAAATCAAACCAACTGACTATCATTTAAACTGGGGTTTTCACATTGAAAATGTCTGTAGTAAACTTAAGAAAAATATTATCTGATCCGTTCAATTAAAAACTCAATACATAGCTCTTTCAGCGCTCCTCGAAGTATACTATGCACTCTCACAACATTATACTGTGGGGTCTAGCTGTAGATGTTGAACGAGTCTTTATCTTTCAAAAGAGAATATTTCGGATAATGTTCAATCTTTCGTATTCCACATCATACTTTTAAAAAATATAAAATTTTAACTGTAATCCCAATTTTCTTGTTTAAACTCGTTGTTTACATATTTAAAAACTAAAACAGATTCAAGATCAATAGTTCTCATCATAGCTACAACACACGAAACAAAAGTAACTTTAAAAAATCCCCTGCATACGCCGGTATAATTATTTTTTATATTCTTCCTCGTTCCTTAATGACTCTCAAAGTTTTAATTTATTTAAAACAAAACTCAAAAAAATATTCTACGTTTTATGTTTTTAATTTATTTACAAATGGGTTCTTTTGTGAACTAATAAAATCATTAATATATTCTTTGTATTTATGTACTGACTAAAATATCCTTAAACAGTGTTGTGTGTTTTACCCCTTCAGGTTTAATTACTTTTAAGTCATTTACTTATATATATATATATATATTAATTTAATTGTTGTAAACTTACAATTGTTTTGTAACCATTCACTGACTTATTAAGAAGTTTATTCTTGCTGTGTAGTTATTATTTATTTATTTATTTATTTATTTATTTATTTATTTATTTATTTATTTATTTATTTTTTGCTAATTAACTTATTTTTAATAGATATTGTGACTTATCCTTACAAACATATTGTATGTGCAATTTGCAGGATGAATAAAGAATAATATTGAAATGAATATTTGGCGTGTTAATTCGAATATAACAAATTGTCAAAATTGAATGATTTTGAGCTCAGAAGCTTACACCACACTTTAGTTTTTTCTATTTTACCTAAACAAATACATACATTTACTACGTTTATAAACGCCCCAAACAGGTTTTTTGTAAGGACGGTTTTAAATAAAATCGCTTCTTCCGAGGGTTTTTACGTCCATCATTCAATGTCATTAAGGTCGCGATTCTTCAGAAATGACAGAAAATCTCACCCGTCACAATTCTGGGGTCCAATTCTTGAATCACTCGACTTTTAGTCGTATACGAACCATATTTTAGCAAAAAATTATCAAAAAAAAGAGTCAATTGCAATGTACCTATCTATGTAAATATGTACATATTTGTTCGGGTGGAAACTTGCAACTTAATTTTAACCAACTTCTCGACATCCGATCCTACTCGAAGGGGGTGGAGGGGGTACAGTTGAAGTACGCTCGATTTCGTTGAAATTTGGTACGTTGGGGCACTTATTACGTTTTCTCGCGTTGAAATTATTTTGAAATATTATATTAAACTATTTAGATGTGACGTCATCATTTAGAACCGAGAAAAAATGAGTAGTTCAAAACGCTGACGTAGTTTAGTGTAACCTAACTTTTTTGTTTTTCTGTTTATTTTTTTGGTGTTTAAAATTAAAATGGATCAACTACTGGTTTATTTAACAAAACCTTCGAGTGTATGGCCAGTTTTAGTAGTATGGATGGCAAGCAATGGAAGCTACATGGATAGTGAAGTTTTTTTATTTACTGTTCTTTTAAGCCCCGAAAATCCTATAAGACCACAGGGATACCATGAAGAATGCCTAACAAGATATCTAGAATACGATTTTTCATCAATTTTCACGCAAAAAAAAAATCTTAGATTAAAACAAAAATGAAGAATTTTGGCGTATCTTCTACGCAAGCGTCAGTTTTGAAACTAGAGTGGATTCCGTTTCAAAATATTTTTAACCCGTTTAGATGTGACGTCACCGTTGCAACGCGAGAAAACAAATGTTTCAAACTTTTTAAAAACATTTTAAACAATTTCAACGCGAGAAAACGCTTCACATTTTAAAAATTCAATATGGCGGACCCAAGATGGACGATTTTTGGTCATCTTTTGTTAACCAATTTTAACTAACTTATACACATCCGGGTGACAATACAATAGCATGTCATTGTTAAGTACCCCTCTCCCCCTACGAGAGGAGTGGAGGGGGGAAAACACCTAAGTTTGTCCGATTTCAACCAAAATTGGTATACGGGGGCTATAATACGAATTTTTGATAAGATTTTTAAAATTCAATGTTGCGGATTCAAGATGGACGATTTTCAGTAATGTTTACAATAATATGGTATTCTCAGGTAACCACCTCCCTCTAAAGAGGGAAGTGGAGGGAAAAAATATTTGGTTTGTTCGATTTAAATCAAAATTGACATACAGGGGTTCTTAAGGAGGGGGATTATAAATTTTTGATCAGATTTGAAAATTTCAATATGGCGGATTCAAAAAGGACGATTTGGGGTAAAAATCTAAAAATTAAAATTTTTATTAAAAAACTTTTAAAGAACAAGCTTTTATTAAATGCACTTAAAAGTAGAAAATAATTTTTTTATCCTTCTTATAGGTACCATAATAAAATTGTAAAACACAATTCTGACAGACGGTTCTGCATAAAAGTTTTAAAGGTAATTTTCCAAAAAAATCACCAAAAAAATGGTAATCTGAGACTATTCTGTTACTCAGCCCCTCCCTTGGGAACCTTAAGCCCTCCTCCTTATATCCAAATGCCTTATTAATTGTAAGTTCAACCAATTTAGTTTTAGTAGGTCGATATACTGTCTTAAGCTTAAAATTTTGTAAAAAATGGGTAATTTCAAGCCTAAGAACGACGCATAAAGGAGCCCACTTGAAAATTTGAAACGCGTGGGTGGGAAAACTCATTTTCGTGCCACTAACCCGCGTTTATACGCACTAATGTGTCCGGACGCGAATTTAAATAAACTGACATCTAGCATCACGTAAACAACAGGTATGCGTGCAAAAATTATTACATAGAGTTTTGTTAAAACTTTTAATTTCAAAACGTCACAATTGATCATTTTAGGTTTACATAATCCCACTTATCTTGAAGGACAAACAAACTTTTTTGCTTCGTTTAAGAAACCCAGACACTGCACAAAAAAAAGATTAAAATTAGCGTTCTTAAATAGAATGTAAAAGAAAAAAACCCCCGATACGGCAAAGGCCACGTCTACGTCACGTCATGACCAACTTCAACAAACACCATTCCCAACTAAAAAGCCAGTTAACTCCTACCTCTTCAGTGCCCTTTAGCCTACTGTTGCAGCCATTTTTATTACTAAATTGACAGGTAAAACATGGATTTTCTGTCAGTTTGGTGTCAATATGGCTGCTATAGTAGGCTAAAGGATACTAAAAATAAAAAAGAGTTAACTGGCTTTCTTAAACTGTCTAATTGCAGAGAGCATATAAATCTAAATAGAGAGGACACGTAAGTGGTAATATCCGACCAACAAGCCAATGCGATTCACAGCGAGTTTTTAATTATTAGCTGAATGCGACAGGATGAACCGGGGTATTATTTATTTAAAATTAAAACGGCAATAATCCCGCGCGTTGAATGAATATCGATTTGTCACTGGCGTACATACTTATATTCAATGCAATTTTAAATGAACTTGTTTCTAAGGAAGCTGGCAGAAAGTTTCTATTATATTTTTCAAGCCTTTATTACTTGTAATAATTTGGGAAAAAGCAAAAAACATATAATTTAGGTTTTCTCCGGTAAAAAATAAGTGCTTTTTTATTTATTTTTTAAAATATTTTCCTATCTAAGGATACTTCAATTTTGCTATAAAAAACAAACGTTTGCAGCAAACCACCCAAGCTATGCTTTTGTACCAAATTTTAATAACCCCGTCATGATTAGGAGATGAGAATGGGTTTGAAGGTATGTGAAAACTAATAATCCCATATGTTCTGTTCTCCTAATCCAAAAGAGGCGGTTGTGACGTAACCGTGTCAATTACCATCATGGGGCTTCTCCAAGAGAGACATAGAATTTTTTTTCAGAAAGAAATTTGACTGCCGAAGACGAAACCTTGCAAAAGAGTAATGTTTAATTTAAAATAAAAGAAAAAAACTGGCGCTGCAGGGCAACATTTTTGGGAAAGTTGGTACATAATTTCGTCGGAGAGGGGGTCGATCGCCTCCCTCTGTATTTGCCTCCTGTGACGGTACTGGCACGGTTCTGTTGTCTCGTCCCAAAGAATACGATTTTCCGGGGCGCCGCCACTGCTTTGGATCGATAAAAATAAGCAAGATTGAAAGCGAAAGTGACGCACCAAGTTTACAAGCCAACAACTAAAAAAAAAACGATAGCTGCGCCACTTGGTTTTCAAGTCAGTTGAGCGGGGTCGCAAATTTAACATTAGGTGTCCTCTCTATATAGATTTATATGCTCTCTGGTAATGTCGAAGATAGAATCTTTATCTTTATTGAGATCCTCTGCCGCCTCGTAAAACTCTCACATTTTTTAAGAAAATTAAATTAAAAAGTCACATTTCGTTTCGTAAGAAAATAAAGACCTAAAATGAGCATGAACATAAAAAACACATTTTTTTTAAGGTACAAATTCGTTCCCACTTGTCCGATTTCAAAATTTTTTATTTTACTGGAAATCTAAGTGTTCAGACTAAGATGGCGGACGCTTTTGAAAAATGCCAATTTTTCGCCCCCCTGCTAATTTTTTATGTGCGCTACTGCTTTTCTTGACTAACGTTAGTTAAAAAGCCACACCCTTGACGTATTCAAAAAGGTATCATTTGTTAAAATTGTTCATAAAATACGAAAGATATAATAAAATTAACAGAGTGGGTTTTTGGCCTCCAAAAAATAAATTTTGTGTTTAAGCATACGGTTGTACTACTAGACTTTGGAAAAATTAACAGAGATATGTTTGTGACAGTGGCGTAGCCAGAAATCGACTATGGGGGGGTGTTTCAGCATTTAATAAAAATAAACCACCCACCTGTGAAACAAACACTTATTTTTAAAAGCAAGTCTCATCTAGTCTCATTTGCAGATTTTTTTCAAATTAACCTAAACCGAAAAAAAATACACTAAAATGCTATTCTTTATGCGTTTCAAATGTTGTTGATAAAAATATGCTTAAAACTAAACAAAACTGTAACAATATTTAATATTGATATAGCGCCGCAGACAAAAACTTTGACAAAAAAAATTCTTTAAAAATTTGGATCTCTTAGGTGTTTTGTAAACAATTTTTGGAAAAGTATATTGGGTTAGTTGCTAGGAAAGGGTGGATTGCGTTGGTTTATATAGATCATATTAAATGCGTCGCAGATGAAAATCTTAAGAAAAATTACTCTAAGAATGCTATTTATTACACGTTTTGAATGCTGGTGATAAAAGTTCCATAGAATTAGCAAAATTTTTAAAATTTAAGACATCACACCAAATACACGTCACAAAATGGCGTAAAGGGTCAAAAAAGTGGGAAAGCTATAGCTCTCTCTAGGGCCCTTGATCTTGATTAATTTATTGTAGATTGGGTTGGACCTCTTGGGGGTGGGTTAACCCCCAAAACCTTTCCCTGGCTACGCCACTGTCGCGCCAGTAGTCAAGGGAGTAGTTTTTTGCTTTTGCGAAAACGTGGATTTGGATCTAATCAACAACTTTTAATAAAATTTAAATTTTAACAACTGATACCTTTTTGTCACAAATATTATAAAAGTCGACATTATTTTGACCGCACCACATCCAATGAAGCTCTGGCCAGATAGCCCAAATGTAGGTTTCGGATAGCCACGGCAAAAAAAAAATTCAATTTTGTCATAATAATCGGGATCAGGAGAGACCTTGAAAAAGTTAAAGAATGGTGTGATGCGAACCAATTGTGTTTTATTATAAAAAAAACAAACGTTATCTCCTTTAGATTCTCCATAAATTCCATACCCTTAAATGACCAGCTTATTGAGTCCCAAGAAAGTGTGAAATTTCTTGGTATAGTTCTTGATAAGCAATTGGATTTCCGGGAATATATTAACCAGCTTAAACCAAAACTATCATCTGCCTGTTTCGCTTTTAAAATAGTTATTAAGGAACTTAATCTACACTCTGCAAAAATGGTGTTCTATGCCCTATTTGAGTCTCGTGCAAGGTACGGAGTGGCCTTCTGGGGTTACTGTTCCAAAATCCTCTTTGAGTCAGTGTTTCGTGTTCAGAAGCGAGCTATTCGAATCTTGAGTGGGACACATCCTAGGCAACATTGCAAACCCTTATTTAAAAAACTTAAGATTCTAACCCTGACAGCCATTTTCATCTTATACAACCACCTACCACTCGAAATCAGGTCCATTAAAGAATTTAAAAAATTTAGAAAAGCAGTAATAACCTGCTTTGAAAATCATCCATTTTATGATTGTGATGAATACTATGCTGAAGAGCTAACATAAATGGCTCCCTTTTCACCTTTCACCTTTTTCAACTGTTTGTGATATCTTTCTTTTATTTTGACATATTTTTTTATACTTCCTTTTTTGTTCTTTATTATAATAGTGTGTGTAAATTTATCGTTATTGTAAATGTATTTACTTACTCCTTTTGTGTGACTTTTTAATTGTAATTTTATTATTGTTATATATACTTTTTTTACCCGCTTTATTAATTACTACCTACTCTGTACCTAAAATATTAGACTGATCGCAGTTTTACTGTAGCACTGTTTTATTTTTAAAAAATAATATTTTATTTCGATTGTCTTATTTTCTTTAGGTACACTTTGTTTATGAGGTTGTAAAATCTTAAAAAACAATAAAGTACTTTTTGTATTGTATTGTATAATCCTGATAACTGCGTTATCTTTGGTTCCAGTCATTTGTTTGCGTCCAATAATTTATTTCTTACCCTCATATCCATTGTAAAAATATCTGGATTAGTTTAGCTGGTTCATGCTTCCTCTTTGTTCGTTCCTGTGGGATCAACAGAGAAAAAGAGTAAATTAGATAGCTAATCGCAATTAAGTGGTTACAGTGCATTTAGGAGTTAGTTCATCTAAGTAAGTCAAAGTGCGTTTTTAATTTGACGTAAGCCTGTTAGATATGCCATTAAAGGGGGAAACGGAAGTGCTCAGCTTAACCGGAAGTTAAGCTAGATAATATAACGCTGTTTTAGTCACATTTATCATGTATACCATCTACTTCCACAGGGAAATTTGCTGCTTGGCTTTTTTAAATTTAAATTGCTGTTAAGGCATAACATTTTTTAACTGCAAAAAAATTACTATAGTTTGTAAAGACTTATTCTATCGTGCTTAGATATAAAGACGAGCGAATGAAGAGCAATTTTTCGATTTTCACTTTTTTCCATTTTGGCAATCAATGTCCTCAAAAGTTTATTTTAAACTACTTTTTACTTAGAAAATAAATCAAAAAATGTTACATAAAATCGATTTTTAAGCAATATTATTACGAAAAACGAGTGTTATAGGTTATAGACTTTTTCGTTAAGCAAATCATTTTTAGTTCTTGTCCGAATTTTGCGAATGATACCTCTTTGTACACTAAAAAGACGTGGCTTTCCGGGTATTTGAAATCAGGTACATTGCCTTTCAAAATAGTTTGGCAGGAAGGAGTGAAAAATATCTAAGTTTCAAAAGCATGCGTCCTTACGAATTTTCACAAAATGTCCTTAGCTTCCCAGAGAGCTCAAAATCTTAATAAATCCTTAGTAAAACAAAAACTAGAGGTTTTTAGACCTATATTTTACAAAGGGTTAAAACACCACTTAGATCGTTGGCATTGCATTTTATTATTTCTTGTCCGATTTTTAGAAGTGATACCTCTCTGTGCACGACAGACGTGTCTTTAAGGCAAATGTCTAAAATCGAGTACAGTGGCGCACAGAAAATTTTGGTGGATTTTAACGAATTGTCAATATTGACAAAAGTTTCATATAGTCTAAAGCTTTAGTTTTTTGCACAAGCTGAAATCATAACAATCAAACTTACTTACTTTCAAACTACAGCCGAAAAACAATGTGCGGTTTTTTTTGCCCACTTTATATTTACGTGATATTTCCCCCGAAAAAATGAGGGATGTAATATGTACCATAACAGGTACACTTATAAAAAACAAAAGATCAAAACATCTTGGGTGGCAATAACGAAAATTCAAACTTGAATGAGTATCCCACAAGGAACAGACAAAGGACCAAAGCGAAAAGAGAAATGATTAAATGATGTTTCGCCCTGGGTAACCAGCGTGGACTTATCAGTGGTTTCACTGGTCACCGTCCCCATACATCATTAAACACCACCATACACTTTGATTCTCAACTTTGAATCACTCACAAATAGGCATCGTTCGGCACTGGTACTTATCCGAGTTACCTGATACGGATTCGTCCTGGCGTGTTAATATTTCCAATAGGATTATGCTCCTAAGGCAATTTAAACGAAAAAAAGAAGTTAAAAAAACCTCCAAATCAGATACTTCAACCGAAAAGAAACCCAAAAAACAAAAGATCAGAAGATCTTGGGTGGCAATAACGAAAATTCAAACTTGGATGAGCATCCCACAAGGAACACACAAAGGACTAAAGCGAAAAGAGAAATGATTGAACGATGTTTCGCCCTGGGTAACCAGCGTGGACTCATCAGTGGTTTCACTGGTCACCGTCCCCATACATCATTAAACACCACCATACACTTTGATTCTCAACTTTGAATCACTCACAAATAGGCATCGTTCGGCACTGGTACTTATCCGAGTTACCTGATACGGATTCGTCCTGGCGTGTTAATATTTCCAATAGGATTATGCTCCTAAGGCAATTTAAACGAAAAAAGAAGTTAAAAAAACCTCCAAATCAGATACTTCAACCGAAAAGAAACCAAAAAAACAAAAGATCAGAAGATCTTGGGTGGCAATAACGAAAATTCAAACTTGGATGAGCATCCCACAAGGAACACACAAAGGACTAAAGCGAAAAGAGAAATGATTAAACGATGTTTCGCCGTGGGTAACCAGCGTGGACTCATCAGTGGTTTCACTGGTCACCGTCCCCATACATCATTAAACACCATCATACACTTTGATTTCCAACTTTGAATCACTCACAAATAGGCACCGTTCGACACTGGTACTTATCCAAGTTACCTGATACGGATTCGTCCTGGAGTGTTAATATTTCCAATAGGATTATGCTCCTAAGGCAATTAAAACGAAAAAAAGAAGTTAAAGAAGCCTCCAAATCAGTTACTTCAACCGAAAAGAAACCAAAAAAACAAAAGTTCAAAAGATCTTGGGTGGCAATAACGAAAATTCAAACTTGGATGAGCATTCAACAAGGAATACACAAAGGGCCAAAGCGAAAAGAGAAATGATTAAACGATGTTTCGCCCTGGGTAACCTGGGTACACTTATGTAAAAAAAATGGGGGTATTACGTACTCTACGTACGCTACCAGCGGAACTTTGATGCATTTATAAACTGGTGCGAATGAAAAAGATGTTAAAAAAATTAATGAAGATGTATGGGTGGCATATTTTTTGGAAAAATCTACCATATTAAAGTCATCAAGATACAAATAAATAAATGACAGACCTACAAATCTGCCTTTCATGAGGTGTTTTATCACAATTCTACTTGATAAGTTACAACTGGTCATCAGTCATCACTGAATTAACTGTGTGAAGCTAATAGACACTACCACTACACTATAATTACTAATGTTTTTTGCAACTTTGCACAAATTAAAAGTACAAAACTACAAAAGCTTACTTGTTTTTTTTTAGTTTTGATCTTACAAATTACTGGCCTTAGCTTATTGGAGGTTATAAGCCACAGCACGTAACTCGACGTAGCGTAGTAGTAGTAGTAATAGTAGTAAGGGGCGGCCCGCAGGCAATTAGACCTCTTCAAGGGCCCTTTCTGCCATACCCCGTCTCGAACCCTTATCCTCCCACTCCCTCTACATATCCGGCCTCTCTCTCTTTGGGCCTTCCTGTACGAAGGTCAGCACGTCAGCCCATCGTAGAGAGTGTAGCTCCTTCTATTGTGGGGGCACCCCACGTCTGCTACCTCAATCTGGCGTACCCGTCACACACTCCTATTAGGTGCACCGTTGATTCTTCTGCCCACAAATAAAGACATTAAGAATGTCTTCCATTTTTGAAATATAAAAAAAATAAAAAACACGACAATTTTAAGGTTATCTTATAAAAAACAAAGCAAATGAGAGTGCCCTCTGCTCAACTACTTCACCAATTTACAAGATACGCAAGAAGCGTTGCTTTAAGCCTTTTTTAGCTCGTCGTAACTAGGCAACGTATCCTCTCTGCGTAACGTACGTTGCGTTTACGCCATGCCGTGGACTGTTCATAAATTACGTCACGCGGCTAGGCGTTGTCGAAAGTGGTAGGTACTAATGATGGTTTTAAAAAAAAATACGTACGATGCACGACCGAAACGTGTCTTTACAGGTCGATGCAGGAAATTTACAGAATAAAGTATATTTCCGGAGTATTATTTAAAAAAAGTTTCTCTTTTATGCTTACAATGTTTGTTTGACCTTACATAGCTCCTTAGTGGTTTCTGGGGAAGAAAAATTGGGGAGAAAATTTCTCCGAAATTTTCCTAAAGCCCTTAGCGAAATTGCTTTGTTCGATGGCGAAACGGGCCGGCTTTTATTATCAGATAACTCTGACCGAAGACGAAAACACATGCAAGGTTAAAACAAGGAAAGTCCAAAAATTTCAATTCGGGCATTGTTAAGGAAAATTTACATCCAACATAAGATAAAAAATGATCCATTTATGTTTAAATTAATTAACTGATATGAGGTGTCTGTCAAATGGGATATTGGGTAGAATAATTTCTCTCCTCTCATCTACCTACACCCTATTAAAAGAATTTCTTGTGCGTGTGTATAACAGTCAACTGCCATTGGGCTAGATATATACAAAAATAATATTATTCCACATAACTATTAAACATACCCATAATATAATAGTCATATTCTTAGAGAACAAAGAAATGGAATGTGACATTTTACCATTGGGAATATTACTAATACATGCCGGCAATAAGTTACGTTTTAGCTCATACAGGTGATATAAACGTGAAAGAAACGTGATGTAAAATATGACTATAACATTATTAATAAATTATAGTAATATATACTTGGGCACTTCCCCAAAATATGACTATAATATTCCCAGAATGTTTTTTTTCGCAAAATGATGGTAATATCCTACAAGAAAATATGGATATCAATATTTAATATTGTATGGGATCGTCTAAGATATGCCACATGAATATCCACTTCCACTAAATAAGCATCAGTCTTCCACTTAAGTGCAAGACTATAGCTGAAAATTCATGGTAAGTATTCCAATGTATCACCATTATGTTGATGTACTACTTGAGACTGGTTATCAAAAGATTACCTAAATAACTTTTTGCTGTCTTATATGTATGATAATATTACCTGCTACATAGGGAACGTATTCGTTCCAGTCCCATCTACCTACAATAGATGACATGAACGAAATTACAATTAACTCTGTGTTTCGGACTTCCATTGTCTATGTTTTATTTATACAAGACGTTTCGATCAGTACAATCTCTGTTCGTCTTCAGGTGCAAACTACAATCAATTCCTAAGGCTACGTGCTTATATACTGTGAGAAATCACTCAACCTTGAAGTTTAAGAAGTTGGCTCCGCCCAAGGAGGGGCTTCCAAATATTTGGGATTTCAACACTTGGTTTACTGAAAATACCCTGATTCTGCCCAATAAAGGCAGCTTCAAAGAATTTTCGTTTCTTCCAGTGTGACTCCTTCTGCAAAACCTTTGCTTCTGCCCACTTCATTCGGTGTTGTTTTGACCATGCATGTTCGGCGATTCCTGATTTCGTGGTTTCAACTTTTTGAGTATTCGTCTGATGTTCCTTAAGCCTAACAGATAGTGGTCTTTTAGTTTCGCCTATGTATGATTCACCACACTCACAAGGAACTTGGTATTTTGTTTGTTCTCTGGTTTTGTTTTACTAAGAAGGCTTCTAATTATATTACTAGATTTAAAAGCTGTTTTAATATTAAAGTTTTTCGCTACTCTTTGAATTTTCTCTGATACTCCTTTAACGTATGGGATTGTAAGGAATGCATTTGCCTGATTTTGGTCTTGTAATCTCTGCCCTGTTTGTTGAAATTTAGAAATAGTATCTGTTATAAGTTTAAGGCTGTAACCATTCTACTGCAGATCCTTCTTAATGTTTCTTATTTCGATTTCCAAGTCATGAGAATTGTTACAAATTTGAACGGCTCTGTTATACAAAGTTTTGATTATGCCTCGTTTGGTTGTAGCAGAAAGATTTGAACCTTGATTTAAATATTGTCCTGTATGAGTGGGTTTACGATAGACTGTTGTTCTGATGTCGCTTTCTACTCGTGTGACAAGTACATCAAGAAAAGGAATTTGACAATTTTGCTCCAACTCCATTGTGAATTTAATGGTAGGTCTTATGTTATTTAGGTGGTGAAGAAATTCTGAAAGTTGTTGGTCACTCCCGGTCCAGACAATAAAAGTATCATCAACATATCTTAGCCAGAGCTTAGGTTTATATGTTGCGGTATCAACCGCGTGTGATTCGAACCACTCCATGTAAATATTGGCTACCACCGGCGAAAGCGATGAACCCATTGAGCATAAAACCTTTCACTTGAAAATAAGAGTTATGTAGACAGTACTTGGAGTTGTTGTTTAGATAGGCGAAACTAAAAGACCACTATCTGTTAGGCTTAAGGAACATCAGACGAATATCCGAAAAGGTGAAACCACGAAATCAGGAATCGCCGAACATGCATGGTCAAAACAACACCGAATGAAGAGGGCAGAAGCAAAGGTTTTGCACAAGGAGTCACACTGGAAGAAACAAAAATTCCTTGAAGCTGCCTTTATTGGGCAGAATCAGGGTATTTTCAGTAAACCAAGTGTTGAAATCCCAAATATTTGGAAGCCCCTCCTTGGGCGGAGCCAACTTCTTAAACTTCAAGGTTGAGTGATTTCTCACAGTATATAAGCACGTAGCCTTAGGAATTGATTGTAGTTTGCACCTGAAGACGATCAGAGATTGTACTGATCGAAACGTCGTGTATAAATAAAACATAGACAATGGAAGTCCGAAACACAGAGTTAATTTCAAACACATCATTGTCTCAAACTTTCAAACAAACGAAATTACAATTATAAATCATTTAAATCGCTTTCTTTTAAAAAGATAGTTTATTTTCAACAAATATGCCAAAATCCTTACAAAAATATTATTTTTGAGAAAATTCATAAAAATAAGTTCATTATCACGTTATCATGGGATTATTATTGTCACATTACGAAAGAAATATTACTTACTATCACAAACTTTTACAGAATATTCAACAAAAAATAGGTCTATAACATTCCTGTCATATTCGCAATAGAATATTCCAAAAATCACTTTGATGGAATATTTCTACAATATGAATATTCGTCTAATGTTATGTGGGATTAGTAAAGCGGACCATAGGAAAATCCCAAAAATATATCATTTATCAGTTCTAGCACTGAAGGGTATATTTAGCGGAATTAATCAGGGATTCCTTGCGAAACCAAATCGCGACTGGGGATGCTTTAGTATGCTAAGCAATGCTTGATCACACCCAATAGGAAGTATCTATCAAAATTAAAAAATACTATTTGATGTCATCCATTTATTGGAACACGTACCAACAAGCAAGTACATTTCTCAAACTAAAGAACAAGTTGAAACATGCTTGTGCCAGGCGTTGTAAAAGCGGTTAGTTCTTTTACACTTACCTGCCAAAAGGCAGAACGTATGGCTTTAAAAACTATATTTTTCTTTTTGAAGTCCGTCTAAAATGGTGAAGATGTAAGGAATGGGGTAGTAGTTCTTTGTAGTGGCTTTGTTCAAAGCCCTATAATCCACACAAAACCTAAACATCCCTTCGGTCTTGAAGATCAGTATTGTCCAATTTTGTGAATGAAACATGTATCATTTGTTGTTTAATTAAAAAGTAGCCACATTACTTTTTTTGGAAATATCAAAACCGTCAACACACAATCTATGACCAACTTGACTGACTTTGTAAATTAATCTGAGTAGAGAAAACTCCAAGCTGATGTAAATATGTCCAGTTTGATGTAAACTACAATGAAAAACTAAAATTAGAGAAAGGTTAGAACCATGATGAGTGAAAAATCGAAGGCAGCCGCGAATACTCTATAACTAGAAACTCAAACTAGAGGAGCATAAACCTATTAGGAGTGCAGCATCGGCTCCGACCGGCAGCGTTCGGAAGCCGTCGCTGTGTTTTGGTAGTGGATTTGTTGAAACACCTCATACCCGCTAGATTGCTGCTTTAGCCTTTGCACGCGGATGTTCGTTTTCCGACAATATTAAAAAATAAAATTCGAAAAAATCGTGAAATGATGCAAGGCCGACGGGGATGAAATCTGCGTGGACACATTTCACAAGATAGGTAAGTAACCTGCACGTTATTTAAAAGCTTTTTATGGCATAGGTAACGCCGCGGTGTGTAGAATTAGGTAGGTAATTGATTTTGATAGCAATATCATATTTTTCCTGTGCACGTGAAGCGGTACGTTTGTACCTAGGTATATTAATAAACGAATAACTAGCTTAAAATCAAATTCTAGAGTGCCCCATGGAAATAAAATTGGAAGTAAAGTAAAATATTCAAATATTTGATCCATCGCCATATTTTTTCATTCTTTCAATTTAAATAAGCATTCATACCCCTTGTTAAATTATAGATTTTCATTTAGGAGGTCATTGTTGCCAAAACTCAATCGTTTCATTCGCGATTAAACTGATTTTTTTTTGTCTGTATGAACTCAGCTTAAATTTAAAGTTTATTAATTTGCAGATGATACTAGTGGTTTACTTACGAGTGAAACTTTAATTGGAGCAGTTAAAGTTGCAAATGATGCAATTAATAAAATAAGGGACTGGTTCAGAAAGAATAAACTAGTATTACATACAAAAAAGTCCTGTTGTTTACAGTTTAGTGCAAGCAAGACGGAAAGAGATAATAGTATTTTAATAACATCACAGGAGAGAAGTATCCCTCAGCAGAAAACTGTTAAATTTTTTGGGATTAATATTAATGAAAACTGTAACTGGACAATTCATACAGATTATTTGTGCAAAACTTTAAGCTCTGCTTGCTACTGCTTAAGACAACTGGTGGACACAGTAAATAAAAAACGCTACTTACTTGCTACTTTGGTTACTTCCACTCAAAAATGTCTTACGGTATAATGGCTTGGAGGGGGTGGAAACATCGAAGACTTCGATAGAATTTTTAAATTGCTAAAGAGAGCAGTAAGGATTGTAAACGGATCTAAATCGGGAGATCATTGCGTAGAGATATTTATGTGTCTAAATATTTTAATACTTTATGAAGTTTATTTAAAAGCGCTGTTAGTATATGCGAAAATCAATTTGACAGATATTATTTTTATTGAATAAATCATATTATTCACTAGATGAATACTTGAGTGATAGATTTAACTGATATTTTAATTTATATTTGTTATACATTTTTTTATATTTTGTTTATTCAACCTTTATAAATTAACTGTTTTTATCATTTTATAACGTTTATGTCTTTATTATTTTAAAACTTTTATTTTTGTATTACTTATTATATGTATTATGTTTGTATTATTTTGTACTTTTACTGTCAACTCTTGTTGTTAGTGTTATTTATATTTTATTTTCTCTCACTTTAGGTGCATACGTTAGGAGCGTAACTAATATTTTAATTGATATTTGTGTTTATTTAATTTATATTTTGTTTATTCAACCTTTTTAAATTAACTGTATTACTTTATACTTTTACTGTCAACTCTTGTTGTTGGTGTTATTTATATTTTATTGTGTCTCGATTTAGGTGCGTACGTTAGGAGCGTACATTATAAATTTTGTTTTATTTGCAATTTATGTATTGTTTAGGCTCTATCCATAGTTAAATCACTTTTATTGTAAACTTTATTTTTAAGTTTTGTATATCAATATTTGTTTTTTAGTCGCTATACACACTTCTTAATTAAATGTTTATTTAATTACGTTTATTGTAAAATGTATATGTGAGTTTTTTATAGTATTAATAATTTTTCTTTCTTTGCTTAATTTATGTGCCTATAAGGGGAACGCCTGACATGGCATGAAAAACTTCTTTAATTTTTTTTTGTTTTCACTCCAATTAGCTTGGACTTGTATTAGATCTTTTTGGAGTATTTTAGGGTGATCTAGGAGTGCAGTTGGCCAAAAAAAACTAATCGATTAATTTTTGAGCTCAAGGTGTGTTTGAGGAATTATTAAAACACAAGAAAAACAACAAATTGCATAATAAATGTAGTAACCGTTTACTTTTAATAACATTTCTTTGATTTTTTCCTCTCTAATACCTGAAAAATGATTAATTCTACCGAATAAAAAAAAAGAACAAAAACTGTCAGAATGTTGACAAAACAATTCAATAAAGTATTATCTTTGACAAAACCCAAACCCTTTCTATTAATAAAAAATTAGAATGGTAAAAACGGAAAAACTCATCAGTGTAATTTATATTACTTGACGTATGTCAAAAGAATTATTACTGAATCACACTTATCTTATTGGACTTTTAACACATAAATTGTGTAAAATAAGAATACATTTTTTGTGTGGACCTTCCACGTTTTCCTGTTTTAGCCACAGATAACTCTGACTGAAAACGAGAACACGAGGAAATGATTAATTTTTTTTACTCTCGGGGGAACGATTAACATAAAAAAATATTGCGAAATTTTTTCTTTACATTTGGTTCAGCAATCTAGATACAAGGATATTGAAGAGGGTTCAATGATTAAAAGGCCTTTTTCATTTAAAGACATCAAAAGCAGGCATATCGTTTTAAATTTACATAAAAAATTGAAGTTATTACAATTTTTTTAAAACACGCGTAGAAAAAAGCACAGATTACTCGCGAATGTCTTTATTGAAAAACTGCGGCAAATACAAGAAACTCAAACACAACAACCACTGGCAGTTCGCCATTTTTATGCTATAAACATGTAACGCGGGTTTTTTCACATCCTTCTTTTACCCCCGGGGGAAATAGGACTAACAAAAAAAAATATTGTTAAATGGTTTAGCTACTTAGATACAAATCTACTGAAGACGGTTCGGACGTATTATTTTAATTTGATCAGAAAACGTTTTTATTTATAACTATACTTATGGGCTAAAATAGTGTTTTTTTTTCAAAAATTGGTTTAGTGTAGCAAGTGATTGAATACTACTAATAAAAAAGAGCAGTTTAGGCGCAATCTTCTTATATTCCTTTATTAGAAAATCTAAACAAAAAATTGGAAAAAACTTACAAAAACACAATAACTCAAGGTATTATGTCCCGTGGATTTTTTCACAGCCTGCGTTACTTGTTTGTTACCTGTCAATTACATCGTATACTTAAAAGTCTCAGGACCTCTTCCAGACAAAAGTTGTCAAATTAAGAAAGCCACTGCGGAAAACTATCAAACATATATATATATCGGTTTACTAGCTCCCGAGATAGTTTACTGGATGTATCCTGTTGTGGTAAGACCCAGGATAACTTACGGATCAACAGTTTGGTGGCCAAAAGTTGAAAAAGGTATCCAATATCCAAAAACTTGCTTGCCTTTGCATAACTTCCCACCCCTTGATATTATCATCAATGCGGAGGCTAGAATGGGGGCTTACAGACTAGAGTGCAACAATAACTGGTATCAAGATATACATGAGGACATGCCAAGATTAAAAACGTTGTCACAAACTCGCTGTTTGATATGAGAAGTGAAAACATGATCCCGAGAACAAACTCAAGCAAGCCGTTTCAAACCGAGCCCAACTGGGAAAATAAAACGGAAGATTCACTAGTCCAGGATAAGAAGTTGGTATGGTATACTGATGGCTCCAAAATGGACAGTTGGACAGGTGCAAGAGTTAAGGACACTAATCCTAGAGCAATATGACCTGGCTCCGCGATTCAACCGGTTTGCTTCCACTGGGAAATCACACCACTGGATTCCAAGCCGAAATACATGCAATTGAAATGTGCCAGCGGAAAAATCTCATAAGGAAATATTCCAACAAGAATATCACTATTTTCTCGGACAGCCAAGCAGCAATTAAAGCCTTAGCATGTCAACCAATAAATTCCAAACTAGGAACTGCCTACAGCTTCTAATAACCCTAGCCAACCACAACAAGGTAACACTTCCGTGGGTGCCGGGGCACACGGGGGTAGCTGGCAATGAAAATGCAGATATTCTAGATAGGAGAGGATTTGAAAAACAGTTCATAGGATCTGAACCTGTGTTCGGTATACCAAAAACCCCAGTACGTGGCCTCCTAGAACGGTCGCCCCCCTTTGCTCCAGAAAAAAGTAGACAACAAAGATGCTGGTGGTAACTCTTAAGTTTTTGAAGAAAAAACGAGAAATTGCAGAACGTTCCTTTAAAGACATTCTATAATTCCTCCACAGTATTTTGGGACAATTTGAAACTGACGAAAATCACGATATTAGAAATACAGAACAGTATTATAGAGTTTCAATTTATAAACGAGTTTTAGACAAAATCATTTCGGAAATAAAAAAGTATTTTTGACCTGACCAAGTTTTATACAACGTGAAGCCAAAAACAGGGCAAAATGAACTTTTTTCAATGTACAGGATATTATCGGATCACGTTTACGCTATGATACTTCGCGTTCTTCCCTTTTCTAATTCGGCATATAAATCTACTACTAATAGCAGACTTGTTGCCGTGTTTAACTCAAAACTGAAAAAAAATGTGACATTTCGCCTTTTAGAGCAAGAGTTCAAGGTATAAAATATGATGGATAGGTAACCCTCGCCATTTTTTTTGATAATATGTGCTTCTCTCGTCCTGAATACGAAATCCTGTACCTCAAAATTGTGGATAAGGGCTCGGCACACCAATCCAAAGGTAGGCAATTTTAGAGGGGGTAGGGTAACCCCCACCATTTTCACATATATGATGTAGTAGTACCCCCAGACCAAAAATCAACTGATGTGCCGGACCTCATTCATTGATAAGGGTTCGGCACATCAGGTGATTTTTGGTCTGGTGGTAGTACTACATCATGTATGTGAAAGGGGGTTACCCTATCCATCACGTGACCTCCAAAATTGCCTACCTTTGGATTGGTGTGCCGAGTCCTTATCCACAATTTTGAGGTAGAGGATTGTCCATTTCGTATACAGGACGAGAAAATGCACATCTTATCAAAAAATGGCAAGGGTTACCTATCCTATTTCTCCCGTGGACTCTTCAAATACTATTTGATTAATACGAAACACAAATTCCTAAACTTTTATTGGGAGAAGTCAGTATTTCTAAACAATATTGGTCAGATGTAGGCAAAAGCATAAATCAAAACATATATGATAACGTTTTCGAGGCAATGAACAAGTGTGGCGATATTTTTCCGTTCATAAAAACATTCTTGGATGTTTTTCAGTAAGTAATGAATAAGAACTTTTTTTTGAGATAGGCATCTTATATTTGAGATATGCAATATAAAAGGTAATGTTTCAACTTAAAAAGCTTTCTTTTTATACCTTCATCAAAAACATGATTTTAGTAACTGTCGGCAGATAACTAAAGCATGGCTTTTTTGGTTACTGATGCAAAAAAACATTTTTTTTAATCACAAAAAACAGATTTTGGTCCGTTTTTTACCCAAAAAATTTTTACCAAAAATCTAATTATTCTTTCCTAAAAATTAAGCCATTTCCGCCAGTTTTCACCAAAATCGGCAAACACTAAAATGTCGCAACAATAAACGTCACCGAGTAAAAAGGCACATCACTATGGAAACCATATTGTTATTTCATTTACCAGCCACCTTGATTTATAGTGTAAAGATGGTGTCTTGCGAGAAGTGCTCTTCGTTCGAGATTTTTAAAATCATTTTCCTGTTTTATTTTGTGTCAACAATGGCATTTTTCAGTGCAATTTTCTTAAAAATTTTCGCCTGCGTCGCTATAATACGTTGATATTTACGATTTTAGTTTAATTTGACTCAAAAATTGCATTTTTAATGTAGATATCTCAATATTTCGGCACATTTATACATTTTTTAAAATAAAAAATGTATGAAATAAACAACTTAGAATCTGAGTACCCTTCCCCCTAGCTTTGAGGTCAAATTAGCGCTTGTAGTTACTAAGTTTTGTTTGCATATATTGATATGTTTCTCATAAAACCTATGCTTTTATTCTAGTTCTTTTTCGTATCGAACCGCCCCCCCCCCTTTTCGAATGGCTGGCACCGCCACTGAATAGAGAGAAAGAATCTTGTATAAGTTTCCGTAGTGACTTTTCTACTTTGACAATGTCCCCCATGGCCTTCACTCTATACCGGTCGAAACGCTTTCTATTTATTCGAATGTATAAAAGGTATAACCATCGGGGAGCAAACAAACGAAACGTCTCTTCAGTTTAGCCAAAAGGAAAGAAAAAGGTCTCCCGAGTTAATCTAATTCCTTACCGTAATAAATTAGCCAACCGGCCTCTCGTGGGCTTTCCCTCTGATTTTTCCTGCCTCCGTTTATTTTTTTATGTGCGACTTCTTTACGCGATTGTTTATTTAGTTTTGCTCAAGCGTTATCAATAGGGAGGGGAAGGGAGCGCGAACTATACAAAGTACGTTGATTGTGGGAATTTTTTGCAAGAATTATGGTCACCAACATAAGTTAGAGAAAACATTGTAAAAATAAAATATTTGTACCAATAGATGGAGCCACGTATTGCAGTAATGGATACCTCAACTCAATCATTAGCGCGATTTATACCTTATCTACCAACTTTTTGAAGAGTCTAAGACTTTTAAGTCTTGATTTTTGTCTGCGACCCGCACCTCCTTTACTGCTTTCAATTTTTCCTTCTTATTGTTAATTTGAATAGTTTGACATATTTTATTTGTTGGCCATTTACTTTTAATGTGCCTTGAATACTTCTTCCTCAGTTTAGCAATTTCATTTATTAGGCACTTACAGTGAGATTTACTAAGAACTAAAATAGTACCCCCCCCCCGGTCTAAATATATACACCTGTGGGGGGTACTACATTTTAAAACTTCAAAAAACACTTACCCATACAGAAAAAACACAAAGTTATTGATTATTTTGTATTGTTATTGCAAAATACCACTGAAAAACTGCTTTTTTTTCTCAAAATACACCATAATTTAGAAGAATATGCACTAGGTTTCAAAATGGCAAATGGTGAATAATAGCTTCATTATTTGTGTTTGAGGTTATAAAGTTAGTGATTTTTTAGACCACTTCAGGGGGGTGGTTTAAATTTATAGCCCCCAGACAGGATGGTTTTGTGGCAATTGGTATAATTTCCCCAAGTAACCGTTTTTACAAGCATCAATTTACCTTATTTAATATCCCAAGCTGTTCATTACCCAATAAAACACCTCCTATTTTGTCCAGAAAAACGCCATATTTGGAACCCGTTTTCAGCACAAAAAATATATTTATGAGAGCACTGCGAGGCAAAACAAACATAAGTGAAGGTTACCAATTATGCACGAAAAATATACCAAAGAAAAAAATCCAAAACAACTATATTAATTTATTTACAAACTAAAAGTAAAACATTGAGGTTATCTAAAAGCTCAGTCAAAAAAACATTCCTTACTCAAAGCCCACTCATTTTAAAGCTGTACCTTTCATCAGTATAGGTTGGTGCAAGCCAAGGTGCAAGCAGAGGTAAAATATCCAAACTCGCTGTTTGTGATTGAACGCAATATTTTTAAACTGACATTTTAGCAGTGACAGAAATGTAAAAAGACTTGCATTTAAGTTTTTTAAGATTTTTTAAGATTTTAAATAAAGACACCTTTTAAATAAATACAAAATTAATCTACTCCTTATTTTATTATTACTCATCTAAATCGTTGTAAGAATAGAAGAAGAATTTAGTTCTTCTCTTGTAGTCCTCTCTTTGTAACCGTAAAGATAAAATTTTTAATTTGAACTCATCGCTTTTATTACGGTATAAGAAAGATAAAAAATTATTTTCTATTTTTGAGTGCATTTAATAAAAGCTTGTTCTTTTCTTTTTATTATAAATTTATTTTTTAATTTTTAGACTTGTACCCGTCCATTTTGAATCCGCCATATTGAAATTTTCAAATCTGATCCAAAACTCATATCCCCTTTCCGAAAAACCGCTGTATGCCAATATTGATTTAAATCGAATAAACTAAATATTTTTCCCCTTCTACTTCCCTCGTTAGAGGAAAGCGTGTACCTAATAATACCATATTATTGTATTGTCGCGGGAACTATAAACGCATACCAAATTTGAACATATACCCTTAATTTTTAGATTTGTACCCCTTTTTGCCAATTTTGATTGAAATCAACAAACTAAATCTTTTTCCCCTCCACTTCCCTCGTTAGAGGGAGGTGGGTACCTGAGAATACCATATTATTGTATTTTCACCGGAACTATAAAGGCATACCAAATTTGAATACAATCGGATGTGGATAAGTCAGTTAAAATTGGTTAGCAAAAGATGACCGAAAATCGTCCATCTTGAATGCGCCATATTGAACTTTCAAAATATGATCAAAAATTCGTA